>OY757553.1:11155952-11185830 GCA_963584105.1 Alviniconcha strummeri | reverse complement strand
AGTGGCCATTGTCCATATTTCACAGTTTTCCTATGATATTACTACTACTTGGGAAATGATACCATCAAAAACCGGTCAGAATTGGTGACTACTAGTCAGTTACTACTTATTTTGGAGTAGTCATTAATGTTTTTAACTACTAATGGCCATTTCAGCCCTACTCTGGTGACTGAGATGAGATCTTCGTCATCTTTACAGCATAAATGGAACAAAAACAGATTTGTAAAGTTTCTTTCTTACAGTGACAGACCACCAACGGTCTTTAGTGCTGACATGATAAGCATGATAATATATATACGTCATGGTTATTTACTCTGAAATAGCCTATATATATAATATATAAAATATGCATGTTAAAAAATATGTGTATCCTCATGGTATTACAAAAGAGAAAAAGACGAGTGTAAGCTTAACAACTTTGTATTTTATACTCCTGTTACTTTATTAGCCTACTGTATATCAGTTTTTAAATGATGGTTTGTTCATTTTCATTTTCCAGGTAGATTGATATTAATTTTTGTGCAATGGTTTGGTGGTTTCATGTTTCATGTAAATTAGACTTTTAACAACAGTTTATTCATTTAAATTTTTCAGCTTGAATCAGATTTGTATGCAAAAGTTTGTTCATTTCCATTTTCAGTAAGGATATAGCTTGCTATTGTTCCTATTCTATTCCATGTCTGTTTGTTTTGCATCTAGTTTTTGACTTCAGCCCGACAATTTAACGCAACTTCATAATGTATTATTTGTTACAGTATTGTGCTGTGCTTGTCAATTTAATTTTATTCCATGATTTTTTTTTCAAAGGGTTGATGTGGGCTTGTTCTCTTTTTAAAAATAGGGGATTAAAAAATAAAAAAAATAATCTGTCTCCATTTCTGTTGTTTCCTTCAGGAGTAGACATATCACCATTGTGATCATTAGTCCATTTTTTATGTGGTGCCTGTGCTTCCTTACTGATATAACCTTAACGGCTGACTGGGGGTAAAACACCAAGTTACTTACTTACTTTACAGCCAGCACTGTAGGCTTTCATCTGTCATTGAAAGGTGAACATGGGATCTTTAACATGCACAACAACCTTAGTGAATGCTGTGCACATGAAGGCGAGACAGGCACCAGTAATTCGGCACAAGCTTGGCCTCAGCTTTTTTTGTTTTTGTTTTGTTGTTTTTTAACAGCCTTTGGCCTGCCTCACCCAGGAATCAAACCCACCGCTATGTGGTTCATTTGTACTACACAGCTACCCACTGGACCCCAGCCTCTTCTTCTTTGTCTCGCTTTGATTTCAGTTGTCCACGATGCCAACACAATTTTGTGCACACACGCAACAAACAAAGATAAACAGAGAGAAATAAGCATAACGAACGACACAGATTTTTGAAAGATGACAAAATAACCAGA
The DNA here is from genome assembly GCA_963584105.1 of Alviniconcha strummeri. Taxonomy (NCBI): domain Eukaryota; kingdom Metazoa; phylum Mollusca; class Gastropoda; family Provannidae; genus Alviniconcha; species Alviniconcha strummeri. The sequence continues at coordinate 11,184,426 of OY757553.1, read as the reverse complement.
TGACATCAAATCATCAAGCAAAATGAGGCAAAATGTTGGTGAGATAATAAAAGAAACAGATGACTGTTACGCAAGTGACTCAAAACTAACACAAACTTAGTTAAGACGTCAACAAAACAAGAAAAAAGAAAAAAAGATCACCCCAAAGACAAGCAGTAAAACTGACAGCTTTTTAGTAAAATATGAAAAGCAGATGATGCTTAGGCAAATGATCAAACTGGCACAAATTCTGGTAAAATAACCCAAAAAAATATTCAAAACAAGATGCTGATGATGATGATGAGTTGATGCTTAATGTCCTCAGATATCATTTGACATATTAGGGACAAGTTGTGACCAATGCCGAAGCACGGTTCAATAAAAGCCACATACGTAAGGTGTATGCGTGTTTAGCTGTAACCTGCCACCTGCACTTTTGGCAGAATGACCGGGATTTTTTACGTGCTACTGTGGTAACACGGGGGTGGAACGGATACCGAAATAAGAGTCAGCACAGAAAGTCGACCCTGGAGAAGAAAATTCTCCCGCCGTTCCAGCAGGGATTCGAACCCGCGACCTTTCAATCACGAGTCCGGCGCTCTAACCACTGAGCTATCCCCGCCCCCAAGATGCTGTTGATCATGTTGAAGTTTGAACTATATCACACACCTAGAGTCGAGGTGTTGCCTTTCCATTACAACAGGCAAACTAGTTTCTTATTCTTGTTTTGATATAAAAGTGATGTTTTAGTTGTGATATGTTCAGATATGAAACTGTTGTTTGATTCTTTTGGTTGTCTTTGGTATATTGTACTATTGTGCAGAAGTCATTCTGTCAGTCAAACAAAACAAAAACAAACAAAACAAAATCAAACAAAAAAGCAAACATTTTCATCTCGCCTCTTGAATATTATTATGTGAGAGCATACTACAGCAATTCTCACATCCAGTTTCCAGAGTGTTTTGAACATAATGTTATCTGAAGTGTATCATTCCATTAATGGTTTGTGTTCTGTTTTATGTGTCTTATATTCAAATTGTGATCAACGCGAAATCAGATGGCCCTGTTTTTTCAGTTTTTGGACTCCATTTTTTTTTTTTTTTTTGAAATGTTATTTTATCTTGACCCCAGAGCTCAGGAGCTGTGTGACAGTCGAGGTGACTGCCCTGGGCTCCCCATCCCAAATAGTCCATGCAGTCTCTAGGAACGTAACACAACATGGAGCTTGAACTTATCTTGTCCTAATTCATTTTTGTTAGTCTGCCATGTTTTCATTCTCTCTAGGCCAATGCCAGTTTTGCCTTAGGTTTTGCAAACATTTATTGTATCTAGTTTGGAATGTTATAGCACACTGAGTGTCAGTTAATAATAATAGTTGAGGTATTATTTTATACAGCGCAAAATTTTGTCCGGCTTTTTTTTTTTTTTTTTTTTTGGTGTCAGACCATCTGAAACTGTGTAACACAAATTTCTGAAGCTGCATACTCACAGATGAAGTCAGGATTAAAAAAAAAAAAAAAAAAAAAAAAGTTTTTGTAGTTGTTTCTTATCACTTCAGTATTGTTCTTTGGGTTTTTGGTCATTGTTTCATAAAAGTAGAGAGAGAAAAAAGTATACTGTTATTCATTACTGCTGTAATACTGCATATCAGTCCTAGTAATATGAAACAATCCATTTGTAACTCCAACATGTAAATCCTCATGTGTAGCAAAAATTGCAACGGTGTTTATTATTATCTTTGTCGAGTCTGTACTGTTTGCTTCGTGTGCTTCCTAGCACGTGCTTTCTGCAGTTTTTGCGAGGTTTAAACTTTTTCAAATGCACAGGGATTTTCCTTTGTCTGAACTGAGGTTTTCAGTGAACCACAGGGATTTTTTTTTTTTTTTTTTAAGGTTTGCTCATATATATATATGTATGTCCTCTGCATATTTTGCTCATTATCACTTGAATTGTTTCACAATTTTTCCATATGCTTATACCGCTTTTTGCACACCATTTTGAATATACTCGCTTTTGCACTCTTTACAAACTTTTACTTGTCAGTATTATGTTTTGCAGCATGTGTGTGTATTCGATTTTATTCTCAAGTTTTTGTACATTTTCACTGGTATTATGATATGGCGCATGCACAAACGGGCGCACCCACATGCACACACACGCACACACACACACACACACACTTTCACCTCTCACACACACACACACACACACACACACACACACACACACACACACACACACACACACACACACACACACACACACACACACACACACACATTTATATTACGCTAAGTGTTGTAACATCATGTCAATTTTTTAAATATGTTATTTCATGGAGCAAAGACCAGTTGGCTTCGTGTGATATAATATCTTTCCAAGTGTATTTTGGAAACTGTGAGTTCCATGAAGTTCTACAAAGAGTGTGTTCTCTTGGTCTCTGTCTGTCTCTGTCTCTGTCTGTCTGTCTGTCTGTCTGTCTGTCTGTCTGTCTGTCTGTCTGTCTGTCTGTCTGTCTCCCTCTCTCTCTCTCTCTCTCTCTCTCTCTCTCTCTCTCTCTCTCTCTCTCTCTCTCTCTCTCTCTCTCTCTCTCTCTCTCTTCTTCTTCTTCTTCTTCTTCTTCTTCTTCTTCTTTTCTAGCTCTTGTGTATATGGTTTATTTCCCCATGCTGGAATTTTATTTACCAATCGACTGAAGCTAAAATGACTGCTGTTTTTTCCCAGATTTCCATTTTGTTGGATGAGCTTTTTGGAGAGAAAAAAAGAAGAGACAATTTCAACAATCATAAATAACTTGTGGTACAATTTGTAGCATGCACCTCTTGTATTTGATATAGTTTTGCTGTTTGTATTTATCTCATGCAATCATTGGATAATAAAGGCCAGAATATACTTGAAATTGTGCAATTGTTTATGACATAATTAATATGACTATGGGTGGGTCACCCCCCCTCCGTCTCTCTCTCGCTCTCTTCATTCTCTCTCTGCACATACAGGCATGCACAACCACTGACCTGTGCTCTCTCTCTCTCTCTCTCTCTCTCTCTCTCTCTCTCTCTCTCTCTCTCTCTCTCTCTCTCTCTCTCTCTCTCTCTCTCTCTCTCTCTCTCTCTCTCTCCATTTCAACATGAACTGTATGAATGTACATTTGTTCAACATACTGTAGCTCACTGTATCCTTAGTTAATAGTAGTTTCCCTCATGGGCGAGGGCTGGATGTAAAAAGACCTTGAGTCTTCTCCACTACCCTCATAAAATAAAGTTTATTCATTCATTCATTCATTCATTCATTCATTCTCTCTCTCTCTCTCTCTCTCTCTCTCTCTCTCTCTCTCTCTCTCTCTCTCTCTCTCTCTCTCTCTCTCTCTGTCTCTCTCTCTCTCTCTCTCTCTCTCTCTCTCTCTCTCAAACACACACGTGCATGCATGCACACACTCATGCACATGCATGCATACACACTCCTGCCCAAGCACTAAACAGTACACACACACACACACACACACACACACACACACACACACACACACACACACACACACACACACACTCAATTGCATGCAAATAAATGCACACTTGCACACACACACTCTCATGCACGATGCAAGCAGAGCCTCAACACACTGACACATCCTGAAATACTTCCAGCTTTCGTCTGTACTGTGGTGCAGGTTGCCTCTGTTTGTATACCAGTATAGATACAAAGAACAAAGCTCAGTTCAGTTCAAGATGGTACTATGTGCTCGAAAAAGCCTATATGCACTCCATCCTGTCTCTCAGAAGTTTCCCCAACGTTGCCTTTGAAACAGTTCCCATGTTCATCTGACTGATGATGGCTCTCTCTCGTCCTTTCAAGAAAGATCGTCTAGCGCTTCCTCTTTCCACACCTGTCTCTACCAGGCCGCCTGAAGATCAATGGTGTGATGTCCTTGGCTTTGTGCCCACATGTAGTGTCTCAAGCTCCTCAACACATCAGATCTTCCGAGAAGCTGGCCACTCATGAGGATTGCTTTGCCCAGAGTTAGTCTATCTGCTTGGTCATTTTCCTTCACTCCGGCATGTCCAGGGCAATACACCCACAGGAGTTTTCAAAGGCGGCTGTCGACAAAGTTCACAGAACACCAGTAGAATCTGGAAGAGGGCTGTGCAGGGGATTAAATGTTAAACGGCATTTCAAATGTGGTGATGATAATGTTCCATACGCAAACGGTGATGATAATGTTCCATACGCGTTCCATACGCAAATGGTGATGATAATGCTCCATACGCAAATGGTGATGATAATGCTCCATACGCAAATGGCGCGATTGGTCATGATTCGCTGGGCTTGGGCTGTGAAATGCACTATGACCCCATAAGCAAGAACACCAAGGTTATATCAAAATGCTATGCGCTGCACAATTTTTTTAATTTCTTTTATTTTTTAAATCTGAAACAAGGATGACTGTTACCATCCCAAAACCGAAATCCAAACACACAAACAGTTAAAAAATAAATTAAAAAAACTTATTTAATTTGAATCTTTATGACACTTATTTAGTAATATCACACAACACTTATTAAATAAGCGTTCCGTTTTAACCTTTCATGCAGTTGGTTTATGTCCTACATAATTTTGTGAAGACTATAATATCCTTTCTTCAGCCATGATAAGCTCCTTGCGTCAGTAATGCCATCCACCCTGTTCCAGAAATGGAGATAAATTCTATTGTTTGTTTTGCTTGTCATTTTGTGTGCTTGTTTGTTATTTTTGAAGTTTTGCATCTTTTACTGTCTGTCTGTGTTAAAGTTTATGAACACCAATGCCATAGGTGATTTTATTCCCAAGCAAGCACTGATTAAATAATCCCATAAAAGTCTTTCTCGCCACATATCATATATATAACAACAGAAAAATATGACCAGGTAAGTATAGGTGGTTTGTCAGAGGAATGCAATCTCAAGTTATGAGACTGGATAATATTTTGGTGAGATTAGTCAAAATGAACCGTGGGTTAGGTCCTTAAACCTAAAGGTGAGATGTGGTAAGTAGTCTGCTCAAAATAGACGAGAAAATAGACACTGATAAAATTCATGTTTAAGGGACACAACAAAGACAGCCTAGCTTAGTTATTTACTTAGCTATTTATTGCTGTTACTTCCCTTGGACTACAGTCCTGAAGTTTTTTGCTTGACTAAAATAACCTTTATATATTGTACACGCACTTGAACCTCACAGATATTACAGATATCTATTATATTAGCTAGAAGTTTATAAAGTTATCATAATTAATATACATTTGACTGATTCACACTGACAAATGAAAGGAATGCAAAGAATGCAGGGGCACTTGATGATTCATAACTTGAGGATGAATAGTGGCGAGACTGAATTAAACAATCCGATAAATGATTCAACTATCAATGTTCTATATTTTACAAAGTTTTTGTCGATAAGTTACACTAAAAATTGTCTACGTATATTCTTAAAGATGCGGTTATCCAAACAATTGATTTGGCTTTAATGCTAATGACTGAGAGATTACAGCCGGTGCTTAAGAATATGAAGTAGTTTCGTACGGTTCAATTTTCTTACCGGAAGTAGAGAAGAGAGAGAGAGAGCTACAGATCAAAACGTCCGAGATGGTAAGACCGAGTTTTTCAAGCAGTTTTTGCCATTAAAATGTCGATGTGATCATCTACAAACATTATATGTATATCTGCATTTTTTAAATGATGTCTCACTGTTTTGTTCTTTGTGTTTTTCAGTCGAAGTACACAGAAGAAGACCTGAGCGGTAAGCCCTTCTCATTGATTAAAACTAGCAAAAGTTACAAACCGGGTTTTCAGCTTCCTTTCTTAGTTTTTGTCAGCGAAACTTTCGAAAACGAAGCGTCCTTAAAGTTTTTACTGATGATTTGTGATGCATGAAACATGTGTGAGGCTTTAAATCCGATTTTTATGGTTCCAGCAGTTTTTGTGGAGTCACAATGCCAGTATAGCAATCTCAGTATCTGAAGTGAAATGGATAGCCACACCTTTCTTATTCTCTCATGCATAGCTGACCAACCTCAACACATTCTTATTCTTCTACCGGTGAGCCGGTTTGGCCTAACGGTAAGGCATTAGGCTGGTAAGCAGAGGAACCTCGGTTCGAATCTGCTTCGGCTCTCCTTTCTCTTCAAAAGTTGTGGTCTGTGGACAGTGTTTACAGTGTTTTGTGACTTTGTCTCTTGTACAAAGTTGTAGCTTGAAGATTCCAGACAGCAAGACTGAGCAGTATAAGAACCCATTCTTTGTAAAAACCGTGACTGACTGGAACAAGCTAGAAGATACAGTAGTCACAGCAGACTCTGTCACTGCATTTTCATCAGCAGTGGGCAGAGCACTAGTGACAAGGGGCTGCCCTCCACACATAGGCAGTCAGAGCAAGAATGCGTTTTTGCCAGTTTTTGAATATTTGAAATTGGCACTGTAAAATGGAACCACACAGACTATTCTTTTTAAGTAAACATTTTATATTTGAATTGCGCTCTCCCAGCTCCATTGCAAAAATGGTCCCTGCAATGGCCAATGTACAGATCCAGATCCAGATCCCTCACAATTATGAAACATTAAAATGGCTCTCATCGCTGCCCACCATAATGCAGGAGTCATTCTGGTGGTGACACTGACAGTGTACCGATAGTTATATATTATATAATCTCCCCCCAACCCACTTCTCACAGTCCCTAATATAGTATAAATAAGCCTTATGGTTTCTGTGAACGTTAAGCACCATGTTTACTTTTCTTCTGCCGTATTATTATATTGAAGCTTATGTCACTTTTGGGGTAGTTGTCACTTTTGGGGTTATGCAGTGGAAAGGGGAGGGGGGAAAAAATCGCCCAAAAAATATTGAAACAAACACTGAGTTTTGAGCGTCCCACCGGCATTTCACATTGAAGATGAACTGTGAACTGTCAGTGTCACTGACAACATTGGAGGGGTTAGTGCAGCACAAGATGAAAAGAAAGTATCTGCAATGTTAGCAGGGGTTAAAAGTTGGAGAGAGAAAGAACAAAAATATGACACTTTGTGGTTGGGGGTGAGGGGACATTTATTGTGTGGGGGGGGGGGAGGGGAGGTAGGAGGCGACTTTTAAATCAGTCCTGAATAAACATAAGATGTAGTACTCATTAGTAGACATATTATTATGTATAATTTCATAACCAGGGTTCACATTAACTGACAATTTATGGTATTTTACCGGTTAAGATCAGCATATAATGGGACAAAAATCGGCGGTTGGTCAGGTACTGGTTGTTATTTTGTTTTAAATATCAGTTTTCAAATTAAAAAATATCACACACACAGACTGTGCATTCTGTGTGTTCATGGGTGTGTGGATGCATGTTGCAGATGGGGAAGGGAGCTGGGTGTTTGCTAGTATAGAACTAGAAGTATGTATAGATGGCTGTTTATCTGACTGATTACAGTGATTGTCTGACTAGCTTACATTAACCATTTTGACCACCTTACGTTATAAAACTGTCATCATACTAGACATTTTTCAAACCAGTGCAACATAGCTAGCTAGCTCTGTAAGTTATAGAACTAGCTATATATGTTACACTGGTTTGAAAAATGTCTAGTATGATCACAGTTTTATAACAGTCATATTAATCATATTAACATTTACATGCTGTGGGAACAGGTCTGTGTTAATTGTTACACAGGCTTGAAAAATGTGTAGTATGATCACAGTTTTATCACAATCTTATTTACATGCTGTGGGAACAGGTCTGTGTTAATTGTTACACAGGCTTGAAAAATGTGTAGTATGATCACAGTTTTATCACAATCTTATTTACATGCTGTGGGAACAGATCTGTGTTAATTGTTACACAGGCTTGAAAAATGTGTAGTATGATCACAGTTTTATCACAATCTTATTTACATGCTGTGGGAACAGGTCTGTGTTAATTGTTACACAGGCTTGAAAAATGTGTAGTATGATCACAGTTTTATCACAATCTTATTTACATGCTGTGGGAACAGGTCTGTGTTAATTGTTACACAGGCTTGAAAAATGTGTAGTATGATCACAGTTTTATCACAATCTTATTTACATGCTGTGGGAACAGATCTGTGTTAATTGTTACACAGGCTTGAAAAATGTGTAGTATGATCACAGTTTTATCACAATCTTATTTACATGCTGTGGGAACAGGTCTGTGTTAATTGTTACACAGGCTTGAAAAATGTGTAGTATGATCACAGTTTTATCACAATCTTATTTACATGCTGTGGGAACAGGTCTGTGTTAATTGTTACACAGGCTTGAAAAATGTGTAGTATGATCACAGTTTTATCACAATCTTATTTACATGCTGTGGGGACTCGCTTGGCCAAATGGCAAAGCAGCAGGCTGGAAATCGGGTGACGTTGGTTTTATTCCCCGCTTTGGCTCTCCTTTCTCTTCAAAACTTGTGGCTTATCACAGTATCAGTGCATAACACTGTAACAGTACTAACACTAGCACTGTCTTGTGACTTTACCCTTCACAGTCATTGAACATTCAGATAGCTCTCATGTTATTGCACAATCAGATTGGTGGTGACAGTGTTATGTAGCCGTAGCCCTCCTCATCAGATATTTCATATCAGTCCCAGTCAGTACCTCTTCAGAGGTGGCACACATAGCTTGGAACTTATGTGCAGCAAGTGCTGTGTCTTGAAAAAAGATTTGTCAAACCAAACCAAATGCCATGCACTACACATGCTCACACAGCGATTTTTTTTTTATAAAGAACAATCCTGCCCTTACCTCTCATGTGTGTTGATACTAGTGATGGGAACTGCAGAACTCTGTGCAAGACCAACAGACAGTACACCAACTGCTTCCGTTGTCCCCGATCTTAGGATCCTCCATGGCAACAGCATTTTTCACCAGTGCCTGGTTAAATCAGACAGGCCTTTCACTGGTACTGGCAGGCCTTTCACTGGTAGTGGTACTGGCAGGCCTTTCACTGGTACTGGCAGGCCTTTTACTGGTACTTGGAGGCCTTTCACTGGTGGTAGTGGTACTGGCAGGCCTTTCACTGGTACTTGGAGGCCTTTCACTGGTACTGGCAGGCCTTTCACTGGTGGTAGTGGTACTGGCAGACCTTTTACTGGTACTGGCAGATCCCAGGCTGGTTTGTTTACCATCTTGAGTAGGCAGCCTAATGTCAACCAGCTCAGAGCTAGTGGAAGTAAGTAAACATGGTGCTTAATGTCCACAGAAACCATGAGGCATATTAGGGACGGGGAGAAGGGAGTAAGGAGGTGGGGGGAAAGGAAGATTACGTATACCTATCACTACACTGTCACCACCAGAATGACTTCTGCATTAAGATGGGCAGCGATGAGAGCCATTTTAATGTTTCATTAATTGTGAGGGACAAAGTCAGAAGATGGTGTCTACAGACCACAACTTTTGAAGAGAAAGGAGAGCTGAAACGGATTTGAACTGAGGTCCTTCTGCCGCTTAGAAGGAACTGGTTCAGAACTATTATTATGGCTACAGGCAAAAACTGTGTGGCATGAGGCATGTCTTACTGTATAGCAATTTAAAAACTGGGTTGCCCTTAGGCTTAGAATTGGAAGAACAACACGCCATGATTCTGTCACTTCAGTCCTGGTTTGTTCGTAACTTTGTAGCTGCCCTGCCACAGGTGTGTGTGTGAACTTTTTCTGACAGTAAGATACATGTCTCTGCATATTACTTCTGGTGGGGTTTATGTACCTTGTATTCATCCATATGCCAAGTGAGAATTAATGTAGGCAACTCCAGTCTTTGTTGTTGCTGTGTCAGAGTGTGACATCTTTTGAGCGCTGTAACTTTATAAGTAATTAACTCCCTTGTTTGATGATTTTGACAGCAGTATGTTTTCATTGACTTGTGCAGAGATTCAGGAAACTTTCAACCTGTTTGACACAAGGGGAGACAACAAGATTGCAGCCAGTCAGCTGGGTGATGTTTTGAGGTCCCTCAACCAGAACCCTACAGAGCAGGAGATTCGCAAATGTGGATACTCTCAGAACCCAGGTAGGGATTGTCTGGTTGGAGAATGACATGGAGAGTGAGACAGAGGTGTGTGAAACACATTGTTGTGTGGGAAAAGCAAGTTGTTTACCTTTGTGGACATTGTCATGATCGTGCATGTATTATTTTCTGTATTATACATCTTTCATTCCGACTCTAGACTCCAGACTGTTTCAAAAGCATGCATTTTTCAGAAGATGATTTCTCTTCTTTTTTTTAAATACCAAAGTGTTCAGGTATGCATCTCCAAGTTCCACTCTCACATGCACCCTTACCTTTGTCGTTGTTGTTAGTGTTGTTAGTATGTTACTGCTGTTATGCCTCTGCTATCACCCACCTTCCTTCCCTCCCACCCCCTTCACCCTCCCTCCTTCTTCCCCCCTTCCCTCAACCAACCACCCTCCTTCTTTTCCTGCCTCCCAGCACACGAGTAGTTTGGAAGGAATCTCAGGGACCCGTGGATTTAGCCAGAATTTTGCGCAGACATAATGCTATACTTCAGATGGTATTCTTTTTTCCTCCAGATGCACGCATCTCGTTTGAGACCTTCTACCCCATCCTGCAGACGATCAGCAAGAACCGCAGCGTTCCGCCACTGGAGGACTTCATTGAGGGTTTCCGCGTCTTCGACAAGGAGCAGAATGGGTTCATCACCAGCGCCGAGCTCAGGCACATCCTCACCTCACTTGGTTGGTATTTAAAATAAAAAAATTAAGAGAGGAGTTGTGTAGTTTGTCACTTTGTATAGGCTGGTTTACACATTTTCCGTTCATTTGAAGGCCATCCGGTACAACGGCCATCTGCTTGATGATGTCCAGGTGTATGCTGCGTGTTCTGTTGCTCTGTCTACACATTAGCGCTCAAGTCCATCCCTCCTGCCACCTCCCTGGGGAGCGGGAATGGCTCAGCAATTAGAACACCTGGCTCAGTTTCTGTATTGCGCTTTGTGTAGCCTCAGCACTGAATTCTCAGGCATTTCAAAGGACGAATGTACCCCATTTCTTCAGAAAGTTGTGTTGAAATAATTTTCAGATTGTTTTCACTGAGAACAAAATGAAACAGAAAAGAAACGAAAATACTCAGTTTTCTCAAGAATGCTACAGTTTAAAATATTTTTAAGTGTGCTGTTACTGGTATTTGAGTGTAAACAGATCAGGCAACATTTGAATGTAGCTGTGGTGTCCCTGCTGGCATCAGTGTGTTGCGACGCAGCCCCACCCTTAGTGAGTCTCGCTGTTGACCTAGATACGGTGGTCTGACGTGCAGGAGAGAAGCTGACCGATGACGAGGTGGACCAGCTGATCCAGGGAGTGGAAGACTCGCAAGGAAACATCAATTATGAAGGTCAGCTCATTTGAACGTACACATTTTGCTTCTTTCTTTCTTTTCTGTTGCTTGACATCCACAGAAGCCACAAAGGCTTATTAGGGAGGGGGGGTGTGAGGTCCATATGAAGAGCTTGTCCCTGCGCTCTGACCTGCAGTGTAAAGACCAAAGAGACCATCTGCCACCACCAGAACAGTTCTATGTTAAGAAGGTGGGGACATCACCAGTGTGAAACAGCTTGTGTACTCTGATAGCTATTTGGGTGGAACAAAGTCGCAAAGACAGTGTCCGAAAAAGCCACCACCAGAACAGTTATATGTTAAGGAGGTGAGGACATCACCAGTGTGAAACAGCTTGTGTACTCTGATAGCTATTTGGGCGGAACAAAGTCGCAAAGACAGTGTCTGAAAAAGCCACCACCAGAACAGTTATATATGTTAAGGAGGTGGGGACATCGCCAGTGTGAAACAGCTTGTGTACTCTGATAGCTATTTGGGCGGAACAAAGTTGCAAAGACAGTGTCTGAAAAAGCAGCTGTTGAGGAACAACTCTGCAGCAAGACAATCCATATAACATGTGAGCACAGCACAGTAGACATTGCACATATTCTAGCATTAGCAAGGTCCAAACACACCAACAGTTAAAAAGAGGGCTAGTTTGACAGTAGAAACATGCGAATTTCCGGGGTAAGCCCCATTTCCAAAGTGACAAAACAAGCGGGAAATGGTGCTAAATGAAACTGTACTTTTCTGTTTGTGGTTGGTGTTTGGTGCCTGGAGCATCTCAGACACTCCAAGAATTCAACACACCCCAACTGCAACTGGATCAGTGCATTTCCATTTGTCCCCGTTTAACTGTCATTTTGTCACTTTGAAAAAGGGCATACCCAAAAAATTGCACCTGCTTTGTAATGTCATTCTTTCTAACCGTTTATGTGTTTAGATCTCATTTCTTTCTAACCATTTATGTGTTTAGATCTCATTTCTTTCTAACCATTTATGTGTTTAGATCTTGTCTTAGAATGCTAGCAGTCCGCCTTGTGTTAGGTGTGTGTGTGGGGGGGGGGGGGTTAATCATTTAACAAGGAACACAACAGACACTTTAATTGCCTACAGTAACTGTCACATGGAGTTCGACAAAAATAACAAGGTGGATAAACTGCACCAAATGTAGTCCTCAAAAAAAAGATGTATATAATTATCATTTCAGGCTCTCTCAGTGACACAGGTGTCAGCATCAAACAGACATGTCTGTAAAAGTAAAACTAAAACTTTCTTTGTTGAAGATCTGCTATGAGTAGATCAGTGGTTCCTCAGTTTGTGATCTTACTGAGCCCTTTGTTAAGAATCAGCACACAAGGGAGTTAATTAGCATTCAAAATACCTAACACAAATACAACAAAGACCTGAGTTGCTTGTGGTAACTCCCACCAGGCATGCGCGTAAATACAAGGTACATAAACTCCACAGAGGTACACCCTGCGGTAACTCTCACCTGGCATGTGTGTAAATATAAGGCACATAAATACCACCAGAGGTACATTTCAGGCCTGCTTAATGTCCACGGAGGTGAGTAGGCCTATAAGGGACAGGGATGAGTGGGAAAAGGGGGACAGGAGAGTGAACGATCAAAACAGGCACCAACTCAGAAGACCAAGGCTGCTGTGGACTGCCGCCAGAACAACAAAATGTTAAGGCAGTGTCCGTCTGGCATTGTGCAGCGACAACCACACCACGCAGTTTCTGTCCCAACTGCTATGCAGAACATAGACAATATCCGTAGCTCCGCCATTGGGAAACAACTGAAGCAAAGAAAGTCCAACTCTCAAGCCCAGCTCCACCTCCCTGTTGTTGATCTCTTCTGGGCTACTTCTTTGTGATAGTCCAGCTCACCTCCCTCCTCTTGATCTCGCCTGGACTCTGTTATGTGATCCTCTGTAAAGTGTAAGTAACATGTTGCTTAATGTCCACAGAAACCATAAGGCTTATTAGGGAAGGGGGTATGGAGGTGGGGGGATGAGGGAGATTATATACCTGTCACCACCAGAATTACTCCTGCATTAAGATGGGCAGCAATGAGAGCCGTTTTAATGTATCATTAATAATGTGAGGGACAAAGTCACAAGACAGTGTCCACAAACCACAACTTGTGAAGAGAAAAGACAGCCAAAGCGGATTCAAACTGAGGTCCCTCTGCTTACCAGCGTAACGCCTTACTGCTAGGCCAGACTGGCTCACAGAGTTCCAGATGTGTACAGCAGAGAAGCAAAGGGCACAGATAGTGCAACAATGTTACACAAATATCAACAGCGGGTCCAGGCAAGATCAAGAGGTGGTGCTAGACCCACAAGTTAGCCCAGAAGAGATCAAGAGCAGGGAGGTGATCCTCTGGTGGAGTTTATGTACCTTCTATTTACATGCATGCCAGTTGAGTTACCATAGGCGACTTAGGTCTTTGTTGTTGTATTTGCGTTATGTTTTTCAAGCGCTAATTATCTCCCTTGGGTGTTGATTCTGCACGAGCACTGTGGGCTTCATTCTGTTTCAGATTTTTTAGCCGTTTGTTAGTTAAGATTGCAGCTAATTAAAGTCCTCCGCAAAATAGCGTCTCCAATCCTTTTGAGCCTTTTGTCATTTAATGATTCCGCCATTGGTGTTTTGCAAGTGAAAAGTTTCACCCATGTGTGTGTGTGTTTCAGATTTGATCAAGATGGTGCGCAATGGGTGAACAAGGAGGGGAACCTTTAGTCTCCATGTGGTGTTCTCATTTCTTGAGTCGACCAAATTTTTGACTGCCAGCAAGTGCTTCATGATGATGTCGTCACATCCATTCTAGACCTGCTTATGCAATTATCGTGTATTATTAATCCTGTATGTTGTTACATGTTTAAAAACAAACAAAAAACACCAGTGTATCAATACAAAAATAATAAAGAGTGAATTAAATACCACTATCAGTAGATCTCTAGATCTAACTTCACCTCGCTTTCAGAAGCTTGTGGGGGGGGGGGGGGGGGGGGAGAGAGAACTTGGCTGCAGATTTCAGGATGGTACTGTATAGAAGCAAACAGGAAGCCCATACATGCTCGACCTGTCCCACAGATTTTTTTTTCTCAAAAGATGAACCAGAGAGTACTGATTTTTGTTCATCGGTTTGTTCACATTATCACTCTTCAAGCTGTGTCCGTGCGGTGTTCACTACAGGTGAGGCTGGCACAGTTTTCACATTTTCCCCTTTCTTGGGAAGCTTGTATCGTGAGATCTGTGCAATATGGAATAATTGCTGGGAGGGTTGTCCCAAACAACCCCTGTAGCACAACAAACAACCCCTGTTATGCCTATGAAGCAGGCTGTGTGATGGGGGTTGTTTGGGCATTAACCTGGCAGAGCAAAGTGCAGTGCCTACATCCGCATGTTTTATACTCTTCTTTCTCCGCAAGTTCTCAACACTGGCATTGGGTATTAAAATGTTTCATAGTCCTCTTTTTCAGCAAGTTTTGACGCTCGCATTGGGAATCCAGATGTTTCGTAGTCTTTCTCAACAAGTTCTGAGCACTGGAACTGGGTAATGTTTCGTACTCTTCCTTTTCAACAAGTTCTAACACTGTCGTTGGGTATCCAAGTGTTTCATAGTCGTCTTTTTCAGCAAGTTCTGAGCACTCACATTGAGTATCCAGATGTTTCATACTCCTCTTTCTCAGCAAGTTCTGAGCACTCGCCTTGGGTATCCTAATGTTTCATAGTCCTTTTTCTCAGCAAGTTCTAAACACTGGCATTTTGTAGAGTTACCTCTCATACTTCCGCTTTTTTCTGGGCTGGACAAAAAAGGTGTTTTGTTTCATTTTGCGTGTGTTGTTTGTGTAGTTGAGTCGCGTGCAGTGGTTCAGAATTCTGGAATGGGTGGTAGTTAGTATGAAGCAGTTTACTAACAACTATTTCTTTTGTAAATAAACCTCACATCTTTAATTAAGTACTTTCGCAATACATACAATAAATCTAAGTAATCAAACTTTTGATTGCATGTTTGTTCAGTGGGTTGAATTTTGATCAGGAGTGTGTAGTTTTGTTGTGTTTTGTTTGTCTTCTGAGAGGGTGTTTGTAATGGGGGGGGGGGGGGGGGGGGGGGGCTCAAAACTCCATCTGATGAAAACTACATTGCACTTCAATGTATTCGGCAGCATGACCAGACCACTGCTGTCACCTGAATATCAAAGCAAAGCAAACGCCCAGACAAAAACCAAATCACACCTTCAATAATGTGTATAAAAGGTAGTTTATTTACAATCACCATGCATCGCCTGAACATAATAAAACTATCTTACATGCACACAAACGCACACTCTCTCCTGGAATGCATTCCAAAATAAAACAAGTTAACCCTTTCACTCCCTGATCACACTTTTATAGCCCAACATCCACTCAAACAGGAGTTTAAAAACTACATGTGAAACTTTTTTCTTCTCACAACCAATGAATGAGAAACTGAACCAACATTCACTGTGAAGCAGTTTGATGAGCGATACTTGAGTATAATCTGTACAGTAACGACGAAAGGACTAAAATGGTACACATGTATGACCTAATATGTACAGTAATGGAGAAAGAATTAAAACGGTACACATGCATAACCTAGGTCTTTGAATATTGTTTACGTAAACAAATCTACACCTGCAATGTACATGCTTGAATATTGTTTACGAAAAACTCCACATATCTGTCCGCAAGTATTTTGTTCATCTCGAACCAGAACAGGATATCTGGACAACACCCTATGGTTGAGAAAGCGACTGACTTGTGTCCTTCCTGCAAGGCACGTTACCTTCGGGAGGATGAAGATGAAGAAAGAAAAACGTAACACACTCAAAAGAAAAAAGTTCCCCCACCACCCTAGCAAAAATTGATAGAAGTTCCTGCATTGCACTGCATCGCCAAAAGTACACACACATGCCGCATGCATGTGTAAATAACACATGCATGCGCTACATACACCTGTAAGGAACACATATCCACGCTGCGTACACATGTAAGGAACATGCATACACGTATAACGAATGCACGTGCGTACACATCTAAGGAACACACACACGTACAGCATAGGCATACATGTAAGGATCAGGCAGTGTATCACTGTCACGGCTGCAAGGAAAGCTGCACATCTCGGAAGCTACAAACAAACCCACCAGTACAAATAAGTAAATGCGTCCTTGAACTTCCCCATCTGCCTACAAGAGGGGACAAGTAAGTAACTTGGTTTTTTACACCCATGTTGGGGGGGGGGGGGGGGGGGGGAGCGGAGAAAGACATACCACACTGTCACAGCAAAACTGAAATCACTCAAATGACCCCATCCCTCAAAGCATTTGATCAATCCCATGAAACAAAAGAGTGTTTTGGCTCCGGAAGAAGCAGGATCGAGATGCATGGACACGCTACGTGCAGACCACTCGGGTTCTCATAAAATAAAGAGGGAGTGGAGATACACCGTCCTGGCTCTGGGAGAACTGGGATCAAGACACGCGGACAAGCTACATGCTGGGCACTCTGGTTTACACAGCTGTACAGGAACAATACAGGCGGAGATCCAATGGCATACACTTTGCTGCTACCATGGATGAATGAGGAGATGATCGCAATGAGAATGAGGGCAGCAGAAGGAAAATGCTGGGTAGTTAATCCTGTGCCTTCTTGCTCACGACCAGTCGTACTACCGCTGGTCTTCGTTCCTTTGCCATGGGTGGCCCTGAACCTGGTGAGATTTTCAGCACGCAACTTTTTTCCTTGGTGTATAATCTATATGTGCTATGGCATAATGCCCACTATGGTATTTCCTTTCTTATCCTTTCAAAGCAGTATTAAGTGGTAAGTTAAGCTACAAAATAAGTGTATGATTCTGTAATCATATGGCTATTCTACAATGCCAGCCAATCTTCTGATGAAACATCATTTCATTTAAAAAAAGAAGAAGACCAAAACGTACAGCCAAACAGCATCCATAACAAGTGTCATGGAATGGATAAAGGTGCACACTTCTTTGAGAACTGCTCATCACAGGACCCAATTCATTTGATTCTTAAAATGTGTCAGATGGGAGCTGGCATTCTCAACAAAGTCAAAACTGTCTTTTTTTTTTTTAGTTTTCTTTTACATAAAGCTCATTTTCCGATGTGATTGTGTACATTTGCAGATTGCTTTTTTGATATGGCAACTGCTGTCAAAGCAGTCTATTTATTTTTATAAAGTCCATGGTGGGGACAGACGGGTGGGGTCAAGCTTCTTTTGAAGAACTACATTTTAGCAAAATCACTGTTGAGCACACAGCAGACACTAGGCAGTTAGGCATAACCTGTACAATGCCGTTAACCTCTCAGGCAGCATTACTGAAACTGCAGGGATAACACAGGATGACTATCTTACCTGAAATGTTATCCTGAAATGTCACTTCAGGAAAGTACAAAAGGCAAAGAACAGAAATCCTGAAGAAAGTGCCCTCTTTTAATCTGCCATTTTGTAACTTTCACATTTATCATTTTTCCTCTTCATGTAAAACATGTCAAAATATGCATGCAGAAAAAAGTGGCACATTTGCATAACACTGTTGTAATAGAGAACTGAACCAAAAACAAAAGGACATGCAGAAAGAGCAAATCAGCAAGTTCTTGTTGAGCAATAAAAAAATAAAAAATAAAAATAAATCAGTAGACCACTAATCCAATACACAGCACAACTGTACAGATCAGTTTCTCTTCAGTCTTTGATACAAAAATAGTAACTACTTGGCAGCATGAACAAAAACGTGATATGCAGCAAAACTGCCAAACAGTTCTGATATGTTATTAATATTATCAACGGTAAACCAAATGAGTGATGTGGAATGATAAGATGAATATTCACATGCATGAAAGCAAGTTGATATGTCACGCAGCCTGCCTCTTTCAGAAGCAGCTGGAATGTTTGGTGCAGCAGGAACTGAACTATAACAGTACTGCAAAATCCAGAGTCTGTAGACTTTGACAAAATTACAGACTTCTTCCAGTCCACACTCAAAAAGAAATCATGTCAAATTTTAAACCTACTCATCCTAAATCACCTCCCTGTACAAAACCTTGAAAAGCATTTTTCACTGTTTAAGTGCTGCTTTTTAACTTGATAAAGAGGATTACCCCAAAAACTTGCATGCTGTGTTTTGTCCTAAGAATCTTCTGTGTGTCTGGATCCTCAATAGTACTGCTAATTAATCTGTTCAAGAATACGTTGGTGCAGAAATCCGTAGGAACTCCTCTTCATGTATTTATAAGTCTTCTTTTGTATTCCAGATCTATCTCGCAACAGACGAGCTCACAAAACATAACCAAAATATTTCTTCTTTTTCATCAAAATGTTTTGTAGAGACTTTGAGTGACAAAATTACAGACTACCCTAAAAACAGGTTTATTTTTTATTTTTATCAAAACATTTCAAAGGACTATATACTGACACAATTCTGTATCAATGGACTAACACTTCTGAGCTGACAGGGTTACCTTTTGAAATTCACCCAACAGTACAATTTCCCTAAATTGACCAAACATCCAGCCTCTTAAAGGATGATTGAAGGACCAAGATTTCCGAGGGTAATCCAATATCACATGAAGAATTCATATTTTGTGGTCATATTGGGCAAACCCGTTTGGTTGTAAACAATGGCAGTGTCTGGGTCATCAGCAAATTCTGCACCAGTCGCCTCCTCCGTTTCGTAATCGCCACCCTCGAACCTCGAGCGGAAGACGAAAATGAGGATGATGATGACCAGGAGGAAGAAGAGAGTGACCGACACTGAAACACAAAAAGCAAATTCAACATAACATAAAAGTATTAAAACATAACCACCACCATTATTATTGTGCATTAATGCATAAGACTAAACAACAGCTTTAATTTCCTGCTGGGATGAATAAAGTATATTGTTATTAATATTGTTATCACCAAGGCAAGGCCACAAAGGAAGTAGCTGCAACAGTATCCAAGCTTATAATAATAAAAAAATTTTTTATAGCACCTCAGTAACAATTATATGAGCTCTTAGCACTGGACAAATCAACAAATGCAATTAAAAAAAACTCATCAATAAGCCTAAAACAACAATAGAAGAAGATTTTTTTTTTAAATCAGTACATGCATATTCAAGATTCATTTTAAAACATAACACATAGAACATATATCTATACAAATTTAGGTATACAACCTATCTGCTAATAATGCATCGCACACACACTATACAAAACATGTGCACTCTTAACACAGTATGCCACTTTGAGCACACATAGCTTATTAAGACATTAATTAAGCAACAATCACTATCTAATCACCAACAAATAAAAACAGCATAACTAGAACAATATGTCCAGTGTTTTTTTCCAGGTTAAATGAAATAAAATATGAAAAAACATGATGAGCAAACGAACCTAAAAGCGGATAGCCTCTAATCTGCCACTTGTTCAAAAGCCTCCAGAATATCAAGCTGTTTGTGCTTTTTTTAGACTGAAAAAGCCCCTTGCTTTACCAACAATGCAAAGCAAGTATCATCCGAAACTCGAAACTGACTGAACACTGCACGACAACAGCCATATCAGCATCAGCAGGTCAAAGTTCATGGTCAAGTTGTGTACGCTGTTCAATTCTGACAGTCTCAATGGAAAAGTCTATGAGATGCATGAAGAAATATAGCGTTATTACTATCCATTTTCTTTGTATCATTGTTACTTAAGTTTGGCTTTGCTACCCACCTCCAATGATAGCCCGTTCTTCCGAGCTCAGCTGTTTGGCTTCCACGTGGGGGTATGTAACATTCTGCAGCTCTCCACGGTTTGGTCGCGTTTTGATTGGTTCTGGGGATACCGTCACCTCCTCAAAGCCGCACATGTCCTCTCGCACCCCATCTGTTGGGGCAGAACAAGAGGAGTTAGGTTCCAGGAATGAGAACAGCGTAACCGAGTCAACCACAGAAACGTGAACGTTGGCTGCCCAGGCCCCTTCTGCTGGCAAAGCTCATAGCTTGCCAAACAAAAAGCTGCAGCCAGCACCTGAGGCTCAAAGCCGGCAATGTTTGAGCAGTGAATAGCTCAGCTGCTTAAACTCAGTAGCTCCACTGCTCACAAAAAGCTGCAGCCAGCACCTGAGGCTCAAAGCCGGCAATGTTTGAGCAGTGAATAGCTCAGCTGCTTAAACTCAGTAGCTCCATTGCTCACAAAAAGCTGCAGCCAGCACCTGAGGCTCAAAGCTGGCAATGTTTGAGCAGTGAATAGCTCAGCTGCTTAAACTCAGTAGCTCCACTGCTCAGGCTCAGAGCCAGCAAGTTCTTTGAGGTGAACAGCTCAGCTGTTAAGATTGGGAGTTGGGAGCCAGCAAGTTCTGAGCGGTGAATAGCTCCATTGCTCAGTCAGAGAGTGGTGAAATAGTTCAGCTGCTCAGATTCAGAGCCAGAAAGTTATGAGCAGTGAATAGCTCAGTTGCTCAGACTCAGTGACAGCAATTTCTGAGTGGTGAATAGCTCAGTTGCTCAGACTCAGAGACAATAGTGAATAGCTCAGTTGTTCAGACTCAGAGCCAGTAAGTCCTGATGTGAATAGCTCTGCTGTTAAGACTGAGAGCCAGCAAGTCCTGACCAGTTAATAGCTCAGTTCAGACCAAAACCAGCAAGGTCTGAGTGGTGAACAGCACAGTTGCTCAGAGTCTGAGCCAGCAAGTTCTGAGCAATGAATAGCTCAGTTGCTCAGACTCAGAGCAAGAAAGTTCTGAGCAGTGAAGAGCTCAGTTCAGACCGAAACCAGCAAGTTCTAAGTGGTGAACAGTACAGCTGCTCAGATTCAGAGCCAGCAAGTTCTAAGCAGTGAATAGCTCAGTTGCTCCGAGATAGCAATTTCTGAGTGGTGAATAGCTCATTTGCTCAGGCAAGTCCTGAGCAGCAAATAGCTCAGTTCAGACCAAAGCCAGCAGGTTATGAGTGGTGAATAGCTCAGCTGAGCCAGAATGTTATGAGCAGTGAATAGCTCAGTTGCTCAGCCTCAGAGACAGCAATTTCTGAGTGGTGCTGCCCTGCTATAACCGTAACGGTTGACTGGGTGTAAAACACCAAGTAACTTCTGTGTGGTGAAACACCAAGATACTTACTTCTGAGCGGTGAATAGCTCACTTGCTCAAACTCAGAGCCAGCAAATTATGAGCAGTGAACAGCTCAGCTGTTAAGATTAAGAGCCAGTACATTCAGAGTGACTCATCACAGCCCCTGAGTTGTGTGAACAGGGAGGTGCAAGTGGGCTCTTATGTGCCGAGTTGGATAGTATTTTGCTTCAGATGGTCTCAGCACCTGGTTCTCTGGTCACTGTGTTTGAGGCTTAGCTGTTCCCTACAACTGCTGGTGCACGTGCCTGTGCAAGTGCATGATGACATGAGTGTATCTTGTCTTTGCAAGTACGCTGGGCTCCTACGAGATGGGTCACCAAAAATAATCTATTATAACCAATAGACATTCATTCCTTAAGGGCTGCCCACACCTCAGCCTTGAAAGCACCAAGTTACAGAAAGGGTCCAGCGGCATCTCCATGGTTACCTTCAGGTACGAGTGTGATGTACTCTGGGCGCGGATCCTGGAAAGCTCTCTTCAGAGGGAAGATGTTGTCAAGTTGCATCCGGAAGATGCAGCCCTCGAACCCAAAGTTGGTGTTGGACGTGTCTGGAACCATTCAAAACACTGTTGAACAAACAGTGAGGTCACGCACAGCATCATTCTGAATCAGTGACTACAGCGTTTACATGTGCATGTAATCTCCGATTCCAAATCTGCTGCTCTCATGCATGTTACTCATGCAATAAAGTGGAGACCTGGCACACAAGCTTCCTAAATTTAGAAACAAAGCACTTGCGAGCCAGTCTGGCCTAGTGGTAAGGCATTAGGCTGGTAAGAAGAGGGACCACGGTTTGAATCTGCTTTGGCTCTCCTTTCTCTTCAAAAGTGGTGGTCTTTGGACTTTGCCCCTCACAACTGATGAAACTTTAAAATGGCTCTCATCACTGCCCATCTTAATACAGGAGTCATTCTGGTGGTGACAGTGTTGCGACAGGTATATAATCTCCCTCTTCGCTCACCTCCATACCCTCTTCCCCTCCTTCTCCCTGTCCCGAATAAGCCTTATGGTTTCTGCGGACATTAAGCACCATGTTTACATACCAAAAAACTGGATACCCTTTAGGTAAAAAAATTTATGCAGCAGAAAATGCCCTTTAAAATTGCAAGACAGGGGTGAATCTACCCTCTGGAGTCTTGAAAAATGGGATGCCCTGGGTTGACCACATTAAAAACGTGTTTGCTAGCATCGCTCTGCTGAACTGATGGCTACACTGACCGTTGTTGCCGACATACAGGTACTTGGGTTTGTGCAAGATGGTGTCCGACTGGTCCGACACCTGGAAGGTGTGGTCGACTGGGGGATAGTTGTCCACCTGCAAGGAAAAATAACAACAATTAAAGTATTTGTACAGCTTAAAATTGCGTCTGGCAGTCCCAGTGTAAGTGAACATGCAAGTGCACTATATATAATTTATAATAATAAGCCCCCTCCCTCCTCCCTCTCTTTTCATCCCCCCCCCCCCCCCCCCTTCATCTCCGCTCATCTCTCCCCACCACCCTTTTCATCTCTCTTCCCCCCTTTCATCTCTCCCCCCCTTTTCCATCTCTCCCCCCCATTTCATCTCTCCCCATCCCCCCCTTTTTCATCTCCCCCTCCCCCTTTTATCTCCCCATCCCCCCTTTTTCATCTCCCCCCTCCCCTTTTATCTCCCCATCCCCCCTTTTTCATCTCTCCCCAGCATCCTTTTCATCCCCCCCCCACACCTTCATCTCTCCCCCACCATGTTCCCCCCCCTTCATCTCCCCCCCCTTCATCTCTCCCCCACCCTTTTCATCTCCCCCCCCCCCCCCCATCTCTCCCCTACCCTTTTCATCTCTTCCCACCCCCTCATCTCTCCCCCACCCTGTTCATATCCCCCCCCCCCACCCCTTGTTCATCTCCCCCCTTCATCTCTCCCCCCCCCTTCATCTCTCCCCCACCCTGTTCATATCCCCCCCTTTTTTCATCTCTCCCCCCCCCACACACACACCCCTTGTTCATCCCCCCCCCTTCATCTCTCCCCCACCCTGTTCATATCCCCCCCCCTTTTTTCATCTCTCCCCCCCCCTTCATCTCTCCCCCCCCCCTCTTTTTTCACCTCTCCCCCCACACACACCTTCCCCACCTCTACTCACCTGGACAATGACCCTGCTGCCCTTTTCACTCCTGCGAATAGTGACGACGTGCACCTGGGTGTTGGCAAAGTCGATCCCAATGTTGGGTGTGTTGACCTCCTCACGCGTGAAGCCTACGTCAAGCACCAGCTTCACCCCACCTGCAAGCAACAGCGGAGCGCAGCACACCGTGAAAGTGACGATCCACTTTCGAGCACGCCGTCATATCACTACACAGCACACTGTAAGGACTACGCAGCATAGTGTAAATGACTACACAGCACATTTTGTAAATGACTAAACAGCACACTGTAAATGACTACACAGCATAGTGTAAATGACTACACAGCACACTGTAAAGGATACTATCTACTTTTGATCACGCAGTCATATGACTACACAGCACACTGTAAATGACTTCACAGCACACTGTAAATGACTCCACAGCACACTGTAAAGGATACTATCTACTTTTGATCATGCAGTCATATGACTACACAGCACACTGTAAATGACTACACATCACAATGTAAATGACTACAAATCACACATTAAAAAGATTATACCATTTTCCCAAACTGTCAAAGACCGTGCGAACCCCGTCTCATATGAGGGCTACTCAGCACACTGTAAGTGACTACACATCACACATCAAAAAGCTGATACCATTTTCCCAAACTGTCAAAGACCGTGCGAACCCCGTCTCATATGAGGGCTACTCAGCACACTTACCATTGTTGTTCATCTCCACTGAGATGTAGTCCGTGGTCTCCACACTTCTTAGCTGCATCAGGATGCCCTGTTTGACCTTGGTGGAGAAGCCGATGGTGACGTACTGGAAGTCGGTGGCCGACAGCCCCTGGTTCTCGTCAAACGTGTATCGCACCATGTAGTTCTGCTTCAGGTTAATGCCCACCTCTGTGAGCCAAACATCAATGGGTTTATTCAATGCCCCACAGTGCTGCAGAAGCTCTCTCTCTCTCTCTCACTCTCTCTCTCAAACACACACACCTGTCTCTCTCTCTTTCTCAAACACACACACACACACACTCTCTATCTCTCTCAAACACACACACACACACCATAAACACACACACCTGTCTCTCTCTTTCTCAAACACACACACACATGACATAAACACACACTCTCTCTTTTCTTCACACACACACACTCTATTTCACACACACACAAACAATCTCTCTCTCTCTCTCTCTCTCTCTCTCTCTCTCTCTCTCTCTCTCTCTCTCTCTCTCTTTTGCACACACATCTCCTTCCTACACACACATTCTCTTTTCACTGCCCTCCCCTCTTCCCAGTCTATCTCAATCAATCTCTGTCACACATGAAGACACAGAATGTCATGCACTCTCTCTCTCTCCCTCCCTATTGGCATGTAGATCAGAGAGACAGATTGTAAGACTAGGCAACTGCTTAAAATCTTAATCTTTGCGTAATAAAGTTCCCCCCACCACCCCTTCTCATGAGGGTGGGTTCTCATCAGCAATGTATTTCATCTGGGTGTTACTTCACCAGGACACGCGTTCTGCTGCACCCTGCTGGGGGGAGCTGCGGCACCTGCCCCAACCTGCGGCAAAAAAAGCCTGAGGAGGTACGCACCCCGTCCGCAGTTCCAGCCTCTCCACGGGGTGTAGGAGCAGTCGCAGGTGTAGCGGGAGTAGCCCTCGCGGCAGGTGCCGCCGTTGAAGCAAGGGTTGCTGGCGCACTTGCCCACGCAGCCTGGGACACACAACATCAGCAAGTGAGCAGACAGCGAGACACCTGACGCTACAGAACGCCAGGTCTGTAATATTTGTGAACAACCGTCGAAAATCAGCCTTCAAACCACATTGCAAAAATTGAAACATACTACAGTGCGCACATTAAATACACACATATAGTAGAGAAAAGTTTTATTTTCATGTGAGTCTAACTCACAGGACAATGCAAGACCAGCATGGAACACACAGGAAAATGTAACATCAGAATGGAATACCCAGGATGATGCAAAACACAGTACACTGTAACACCAGCATGGAACACACAGGACAATGTAACATCAGAATGGAATACACAGGATGGTGTAACACCAGAATGGAACACACAGGATGTAACACAAGCATGGAACACACAGCACACTGTAACATCAGCACTGAACACACAGGACAATGTAACACCAGCATGAAACACACAGGACGGTGTAACATCAGCATGGAACACACAGGACAGTGTAACACCAGCATGGAACACACAGGACGGTGTAACACCAGCATGGAACACACAGGATGGTGTAACGCCAGCATGGAACACACAGGACAGCGTAACACCAGTACAAACACGCAGGACAATGTAACACACTGACCCAAACAAACAAATTATAGCACCCTGATCCACTTCCTACCTCTCACAACACCGTATTTCTCTCCCTTCCTGAGCTCGCCTGCCATGTCCATCAGTTTTCCGTTCACCCTCAGACCTCTCATGCAGCCAACGTAGCCATCGTTGTAGTCCACCAATGCGCCTGTGTTCACACAAACACAGTACAGCATCACTAGAGAGTTACTGCATCTGGAACAATCTCCCACGAGACATCAGGCACTCTGCGACTCTCTCTTCCTTCAAAAGCAAACTCAAGACATTTCTCATCTCAGAATATATTCAGTGAAGCAACATTGTCCTTCACCACTATCACTGTATCAGTCTGTACAGTGTGTGTGTGTGTGTGTGTGTGTGTGTGTGTGTGTGTGTGTGTGTGTGTGTGTGTGTGTGTGCATTTTCTGCATAGTTATGCTTGATCCCTTGCTGATGTCGACATTATGTGAGTTTTGTTTGTTTTTCTTTCTTTCTGATATCATCTTCCATCTCAATGTACATTATGTGTGTTATACTATGCTTGTTCAGTACTTTGAGCCGCAGGGTAGGCGCTTGACAAATTTACATTATGTTCATGTACTTTCAGTTTGTTGGTATGGAACGGAATGACCAGATGCTCTGCCACATTTCACAGTGCTGCATCAATTATCACTCAGCAGTAACATTTCTTGTTCCTCCTTATCCTTAAAGAAGTGTTTGCAGGTCCAGTGACCAGGTCCTAGTCATGTTCAATGTTGCTTTACGTCCACAGAGACCATTAGGGACAGGGAGCCCAGGACGTCCACTTTGACTCTCACACAGCTCCTGAGCTCTGAGCTTCTTCAAAAGTAGCTTTATGTCCATAGAGACCATAAGGACTATTAGGGACGGGGAGCCCAGGACGGCCCCCTTGATGTTCACACAGCTCCTGAGTGCTACCAGTCTGGTCAGCCTCTGGACTCACCTATATACAGAGGTGTTTTCAAGTCCAGCAATCGAATCAGATCAGCATCCTCGTTGTTGGTAACCTCAGTGAAGTCGTCGATTCTCATCCAGGCCTGCTTGCGGTTCTTCTCGACGTGAACCGTGTGCCAGCGGTCATCGTTGAGGGGGGCCGGGGACTTGAAAGGAAGCACGTTCACCCCATTCCCCACATCGTAACGGAACTGGATCGTGTCCGATTCTGCAAAATGAAGTCAAACAAAACAAATTTTAGTGGACACAATCTGGCAGAGAATGAGGCAACACACCCGTTCCCCACACTGTAATGGAAGTGGATCATGTCCGATTCTGCAAAATGAAGTTGAAGAAAACAAGTTTCAGCAGACGCAATTTGAAACAGAATGAGGCCCAGAGCACCTGTGCAACACAGCTCAGGTCTTTGTTGTTGTGTTTGTGTGACGTCTTTCAAGTATTACACCCTGACAGACTGGTAGACTGTGCGTAAAACACGAAATTACATACTTTCCAGTGCTAATTAACTCCCTTGTGTGTTGAAGTGCAGTTGGCAACAAATCAAGTGGCTCAAAAGAGAACATCCGGACACACAGAAACATATACCGATGGACACACATGCAGATTCACATACACACAGACAGATGGACATGCTGATGTCCATGCTGATGAACGGACACATGAATGAGCTATATCAATATACCCCCCCCCCCCCCCCCCCAAAAAAAAACAACAACTTCATTCTAGGGGGCTGATACAGAATTTTATTATTTATAATGAAGGTATAAAATGAAAATTGTCCTTTGGGTCACTCGAATTCCACAAAAAAAGGACAATTAGACAATTCAATATAACAAAGATAAAAGTACACAAATTAAACGGAGTAAAAGATATTACTTCTGATAGTAGTCGTAGGAGTAGTAATTGGATTTTAATGTCCTGTCAATCACACAGGGTCACCTCAGAACAGTCAAACTCAGGTCATTAGCAAATACACATTTCTAAACTCTTCTCACATGTTTATATCAACCCTCTGTCAAGTCAATCTACAAAACCAATCACTTCGCAACACATAAAACACTTCTGAGATTGATTAATAGCACAGTCCTTACTCATATTCCTACCCTCCACCACCTCTCTATTCCCAGCCCAAACAGCACCCACACACCCACAAACACAGTATGGTCCACTTACGAAACAGCCGGATCTCGATGAA
Organism: Alviniconcha strummeri; assembly: GCA_963584105.1. Taxonomy (NCBI): domain Eukaryota; kingdom Metazoa; phylum Mollusca; class Gastropoda; family Provannidae; genus Alviniconcha; species Alviniconcha strummeri. Next base: position 11,156,304 of record OY757553.1, on the reverse strand, counting down.
GTCTGGATCCCCTGTGCAATGAACCATAACGCCATCAGTGGCTGTGGTTTTGAACTGGAACCAGATGTCCCCGGCGTTGTTGGCTTCGAACGTGGGGAACTCCATCGTGGCGTCCGGCATGTTGAATGTCACGGTGTTGTCAAACAGGTCTGCAAAGGAATAGGGGACGGTGTCAACAACATCCACAACTCTACGATCGGTTACCACAAAGCTACACCATCAAAAAGACGTCTTAAAGGAGCTAGCCTTCTCAAAGCAACATCCACAACTCTAGGATTGGTTACCACCAAGCTAAACCCACCCAAACCCCTCACTCTCCACTTACCACCAAGCTAAACCCATCCAAACCCTT
>OY757553.1:11080952-11150952 GCA_963584105.1 Alviniconcha strummeri | reverse complement strand
ACAAAAATAATTATTATTTATATTAATTTTCCCACAGGACTATGAACAATCAATTTGACAATATTAGTGAAAACATCAGTATTATACAAAATATCTCATACATTGTTGTAAGCATTTAAGTCATATCCATTTTTCTGAAATAACTGTGGTAATAGGACATTCAAGCAGTATGTGTTTAACAGATATTTTTACAAACACGTCACATTCTGTGAATATTTAGTGTTCCATGAATTTAAATGTAACTATTATATTACTCTTAATATCTTGAACAAGAAGGTATCACAGATTTACTTTTTTCAGTTGGTTTATATACAGTCTTCTTAAGTAGTGAACTAATCTCATGAGATGAGAGTAGTAGGTTATTGGATGATATCTCAGACATGTTTTTCATTGCACCTTGTTTAGCTAATTTGTCTGATATTTCATTCCAGTAAAGACAAATTAGCTAAACAAATGTTTGCTGAAAGACAGCTAAGAGAAGCTGGCCACACATAAACTCAAAAGCGCATACAAGTTAATTAAAAACTGTACTGACCTCTGTCGCAGCCGACCTCAAAGGGAGGCAGTGGCCCGGAACCGTCTGGGTCAATTACTGCCAATTCCATCCCTTCAACATTGCTGTACTGCTTGTGCATCTCGCACGATACATGATGGGCCGCTGCAACAGAGAGAAGTTTACCACGTGCCTGTTCAACCCCTTCAGCATGATACATGGTGAGGTGGTTCAACTGAAGTTAATTTTATTATGCCAACTTGTTCTTAAACTATTTCAGTCGACTCAGCGTGTGTACGTTTGTGTGCACTGGTATACTTATATGTGTGTATGTGTATGTGTGTTTGGGCACATTCGTGAGTGCATGCAAGTGTGTGTGAGTGCATGCACGCGTATATGTCGGTTTCCATCTGTGTGTGTGTGTGTGTGTGTGTGTACACACACACAAATGCAGGTCTAGCTGTTTGGCTTCTTCTGGTTTAAAAATATACTTGTGTCTCAACATGGGTGGTTCATATCAATTTCCTTACAGCGCACCAAGCTCTGCTTTATATTGGAAGGTTAGTTCATTCTTCTCCTTACTGCTACTTACAGATGTGACACATCTCCCCTTTGTATCCAGTGGCCTCACAGTTGCAGTCAAACGTGTTCCACGACTGGGTGCAGATGCCGCCGTGGTTACATGGGTTGGGGGTGCACCTGCCGAGGAGGAAGTACATGTGGCTATAAATAAACACACTGACAGCAACAGATGATGACACCAATACTCAATATGAAACAGCCAGTCATGAAGTCATCTGCAACGCCACATCAGGGTCAAAGACAAATCAGCAATCACAATGACTATGAACATAATGATCTCATAATGCTGAGGGTGGTAATAAACAACGGCAAATGACAATGATGATAATGCCAACAATATGACAACAGTGATGCTGGTGGAGGTGTTGATGATGATGATGATGATGATGATGATCTAATAATCATCATCATGAAAAGAACACAGAGTTCACTGCTGTGAATTTGTACTGCCCTCAACAAGACCAAAAAAACAAAAAAAGAGTTATGAAGTAATAGCATATTGAAAACCATGCCACACCTGGTGGCTACAGACAGGATCATTATTAACGCTTCACTCAGCAGTGGTGAGAGTGAGAGAAAGACAGACAGACAAAAAGAGACTGAGAGGTGGAGAGTGACAGACAGAGCGAGTGAGTGAGTGACAGGGATCAGGAGAGAGAGACACACACACGGAAAGACACAGCCAGGGACAGAGAAAGTGAGTGAGTGACAGGGTTCAGGAGAGAGAGACTGAGAGACACACAGAAGACACAGCCAGGGACAGACAAAGTGAGAGCAAGAGAGAGACAGGGGAACAGTAAGTAAGTAAGCCGGTGTTTCACGCCCAGTCAACCTGTACAGTTATATCAGGGCGACAGAGGAAGAGGGACAGTAAAGAAAACATAAACACACAGAAGAAGATACAGTACAATAGGATGAAAGCTGAGGGCCCAGGTGGGAGGGGGAGGGAGGGGGGAAGGGGTAAAAGTCCTCACCTGTCTCTGATGGCGCAGGTACCCACATGGGCCCCAATATTGATCCCTCCCTTTGTGAAGACTTCTTCAAAGTCCACCACTCGTCCCGCCACGAAGATGTTGCGCATGCATCCACGGAAACCATTAAACAACTCGTGGCCACCTGAGAGTGACAGAAATAAGGCAAGACCTCATACAGGTCCTGGCAGATAAAATTCAAGGCCTTTCGAGGGCCTGTTTTTGTATTCTTACAGAAAAGAAAGACCTACTTTTTACAACAACAAAACGCTACTGAACTGAAGCAAGAGTAGGAGATCACACCATCGATCGCCTGGAGAAGACAGGCATGGAAAGAGGGAGCACCTGATGACCTTCCTTGAATGAAAGGAGAGAGGGCCATCACGAATCAGATGAATAGTGGAACTATTTCAAAGGCAATGGTGGGGAAAGCTCTGAGAGACAAGGTGAATTGCATACAGGCTTTTCCGAGCACACAGATACCATCTTCATAATCTTGAAATGAACTGATGTAGGAGTTGGAATGGCAAGACCAGACAGAGACAGCATGGATAGGCCGACCAAAAAGTCTTTTTTTAAAGATCCAAACACAAAAAGGTTCAAACAAATGCTTATTTATTTTAGAATGCTAGCAGTCATTCTGTTTAAGATTTTTCTTCTTTAAAAAAAAAAAGGACATTTGCATCAGAAACAGCAGGATGGGAGAGTCAGTGTCAAGACATGTGACAAAACACCACTTCCTCCAAAAGAATTTAACGACTTTCAAATACAGTGCGTAGTGCTGATTGATTTTCAAGCACCAACCACACAAATGGTTACAAAGAATGCTAATTTTAATGGACAATATGAAACATGCTTACTTGATGTGCACACATTTTGCATTGTCCATTAAAAATGAGCATTCCAAAAAGATTTTTTCGTAGAAGGTGAGAACAGCCTTTTAAACTGCAAGACAGGGGTAAGTATATTCCCCAGTCATTAAGAATGGGGCACCTAGCACCACTGATCTTAACCAGGATCTGAGAAATTAACAATATATAAACAAATGGGAGAAATTGTAATTGCATTCATCAAAACCACATCTGTGACTAAAAGCCAAAGACCAGTTAGTTACTACAATTTTGAAACTATGAAGCCTGACTGATAAATGTCAATGCCTTTTTCCATATATTGAAATCTTGCTTACCAATGTAATACATGCTTGCTGGGGTGATGTCCAGCTCACGGTTTGAGACCTTGACATTGCGATCGACTGTGCAGTTCACCTTTTTGTTTGTGACCTCAATCTTCAGATTGTGCCACAGCCCATCCGCAAATCCATCAGACGTCCGAGTGACATCATCTGTTTTGGGCAATATTCATTGTTAATGTAATAAGTGTGTTGCAAGTGATAAGAAAATTCATACATGAAAACAGCGTTAACACACCCACACCTGGCTGCATATCCGTCAGATGCTCAGGTGACGTCATCTCTTGTGGAAATATTCATCCGTAATGTAATAAGCGTATTACAAATGATGTGAAAATCAATACATGAAAACAATGTTAACACAGTCACACACACACACACACACACAAACAGGCCCAGTCTGCACCAATTCAGACAGTGATGTACACACACATCTGCTATGCATGCACATGTGCATACATACGAACGTGCTATAAATGTCTCAAAGGGTTAAACCCTTGCCTGACAACAAAGGTGAACATCACCATATGTGTAATCTACTGAGCTACACATACACACAGAAGTAGAACACTCACATGCTTTCCTTTTGAGGCGTATTACATACACTCATTTGCCTGTCCTACTTGTTCAGTTGTTGTCTGCATTCTCTTATAAGAAATTATAGGCATAATCAGTGATCTTTTAATCATGTTTCTATTGTGCAATAACATTGTATTGCAATACTGCACCTGGAGATGACCTGTAGCACCGGCCAATAATATGACTTTTCACAGACCGTCTCAAAGGTCAAACCCGTCACTAAAAGTAAAAGTGCTTTGTATACATGTATGATACATAAAAACTTCCACACAAACCCAGCATGTTCACAGCGCCAGTGTTCACCCTTTTCTCTTGTGCAGGCACCATGAGCACATTCTCTGAATGGAGCCTTGTGTGAGTGCATGTGTGTGTGTGTGTGTGTGTGTGTGTGTGTGTGTGTGTGTGTGTGTGTGTGTGTGTGTGTGTGTGTGTGTGTGTGTGTGTGTGAGTGCATGTGTGTGTGAGTGCGTGTTGGCATGTGTGTGCATGAACTCTGTAAACTGATATTATATTACTAAACTATGGAACTGATCAGGTTGGTCATGACTACAAAGCCAACTGTCTGGTTGTTTCACAATAATAATAATGTACTATTTCATGTGCTGTTTCTCCAAACTGGAGCACAGCACCCCAATACAAAGATCCAAAACACATTAAAAGAAAAAAGTTAAAAAAACAAGTTCCACTCACGTGCACGCTCACTCACACGCTCAATAGGGTAGCTTCAAGAGTTTAAGAGACTGAGAAGGTAAAAAAATCACTAAAGACACTGAAACAAAATCAACAAGACAGCAGCCACTCACTGTTTCTAACCACATCCTCGATCACCTGGCCAGTGTTGGACACAATCCTGTAGGCCACAAATCCATCTTCGTTGATCATCACCTGAAAACACATAAGTTACTTTGTTGAAGAAACGAAACAAGGGCAAAAAAACAACCTAGCAGGCAACCCGTTGATCGCAACCTGTAAGTATGTAGCTAACTTGGTGTTTTCCACCCAGTCAACCATTGCAATGATATCAGGACAAGATCACAACCTGACAGTGAAAGCACAAGAGCTGTAAGAAGCAAGCAACCCCATCTTCAATTCACCTGAAACCACAAAAGTAAACAAAAATAACAATAAAAACAAAACAAAAAACAAGAACTATCACATCAAAAAGATCACGGAAATATCAATAACAAAAAAAAAAAGAAGGGAAGAAACTAAATGTTTTGCAACCTGGTGATAATAATAGATACAAACGTGCACATTTAAACACACTGGTAGTAAGGAAAACAACATTTTTATGTTAAGTACCCAGAAAGAGTAGGACTTAGCTAATTGTACTTAATAACTTAAATACTAGTTATGGCACAGTCACCATTGTTAACTTAAATACTAGTTATGGCACAGTCACCATTGTTAACTTAAATACTAGTTATGGCACAGTCACCATTGTTAACTTAAATACTAGTTATGGCACAGTCACCATTGTTAACTTAAATACTAGTTATGGCACAGTCACCATTGTTAACTTAAATACTAGTTATGGCACAGTCACCATTGTTAACTTAAATGCGAGTTGTGGCACAGTCACCATTGTTAGCATCACATGTAACTTAAATTGTGGAAAGGGTTTGCACAAAAACTGCACTGCACTGATCAGTATTGATTGTTCAATAAGTAACCCAGGGATATAAACCTTTCATCACACATTACACAATGTAAGTAATTGTTTTTAACACCAGCACAGCCTCACAGGAGGGTGAACATTAACCCAAAAAGGTCATCATCTGAAGTACACAATCAATAAAAATGGACTAAAACTACTTTTCACACATGTGTACATATAAGAATTTAAGCTGAATAATGCCACCAACCAACCAACTACCAATTCTGTAACAGCACTGTCATTCTTGTCATAACACACAAGGGAGTTAATTACCTCTCAAAAGACACCACACAAACACAACAACTAAGACCTGAGTTGCCAACAGCAGCTTTCACCTGGCATGCAAGTAAACACAAGGTACAAAACCTCCATAAGAGGTACTCCCTTGTGTGTACTGGTGACTGAGCTGAAAGCTCTGGGACTTATTCTTGTCATGTTTTTGACACTATTGCAACTTACTTTCACTTTTATATACTATATACATGTTATCTTTTGAGCACATTTTAGTAACGATACACCAACAATTAAATTAAACAGCAAACAACCCAGGGCTGGTTCTGAGGATCTAGAAAGGCTCAATATTCACTAAGGATTTCAACCTTTGCTGCGGCCTTCACCTAAACATTTCCGCCCACCATGAGAATGCTGTGCCATCCTAAATGTGACTGTTTGTTAGTTCACTAGACAGAGCACTCTCCAAGTTCTGCTGCAAAACGCACTGCAGTTGAGTGGATACTGTCCAGATGAACAGTGTGATGAACAGACACACATCAATAACATCCCCCCCCCCCCCCCCCCAATGCATGCTGGGGTGGGGGAGAAAACGCACACACAACACTTTGCTTTTACACAACAAATTAAACCTTCGGGGCAAGCAGACACAGACAGTGACACTGATTAAAAAGCTTAAAAGTGTAGCATAGTGCAATTCTGTGCCAGTTAGCGACACCAGTGTTGATGTTACTGTTACTTTAAAAATGAAATTCACAATCTACCCAGTAAACATGCTGGATCCGATTCAGAAGTGTTCTGGTTACAGCCCTTTAAAGAATAAGTCCAAGGTTTGGGTGATTTTTGACATGATTTCCGTTAAAGTTCGCTGAGAACAATCATGTAGGTGAAACTGATCTGTGGGTTATAAATGCACGAAAACAGGCATTTTCTGCTGTACCGAAAGCATCACCATGACGCTAAAAATCATGTGCACATATGCGCACTATGTCACTCTGGGGAGTCGCTGCAACATGGCTCGTAGCCACAGGGTAACCGACTTGGAAAAAAATCCAGTTCAAATCTCCAAGGATGAAGCTCTGATGCCATTATTTCCTCCTATTTCATAGCTTTCTCGAGCCTAGTTAGGTGCATGGCATTTCAGTCTTTTTCATTCTGTTTAGCTTTCACACCAGGCTGGACCTCATCAGGGAGCAGGCCTTTTATTTGGTGTTTTATTTTATTTTTCCAATTTATCCTTGTTTGTTTCATCATATGTAAAAATTTAAAAGTTTTGTGCATTTTAGGTCAATAGACTAGCAATTTCGTGGCCTCCCTGGGTTAGGGTTTGGGGTTGAGTTAGTTACTGGTTCGTGCCATTCACTGTTTTTTCTCTTGGCTTGCCCTTTTGTTTCTTGAGTTATATTTTTCATTTATGATGTATGAGTGAGGGGGGGAGTCTCGATGTTTAATGAGACCGCTCATTCTTTCTTTGTGTTGGGTAGTTCGTGAGCGTCTGTTGCCCTGCCGTGTTGTCGTCACTACTAAGTGGGTTGTATCGTGTACACAGATTACGTGTTTCCAGCCTTTGTCCCGTTGCTCGCTGACATTACTTGCCTCCTCTTTCTTTTCAGAAAGCGTTGTTGTTTTCTCTCTCTTTTCCCGTTCTTTCATTTTTTATTTTTGGCTTATTGGCCATTTCATACCCACTTGTTAGCTTGCCTGGTTAGGGCAGCGATTTTGCCTGGTTAGGGCAGCGATATTGCCTGGTTAGGGCAGCCACCTGCAAACTGTAGCACATCTACTTTCAATGTCAACAAATCAACAGGTCAATACGAGTTTTGTTAAAAGTTCTTTCACATTCCAGTGCAAAAAAGAAGACAAAAATGCTTAACTTTTCAAGGCTTTCCGCGTCTTAAGATGCGGAACTTAGCAGTATGCTTGACAACGATCCGCATCTTCAGACGCGGTAAGAATTAAAGATTTGTAACAGTCTTACCGACTTTTGAGTTGACTGGAGGCAATTATATTACACTAACTGCATCAATTTCAGACACTTTTGGTTATCCCCCTTAGTCCAGTCAAGTGTTCCTTTGTCTGTTTTGGCATTTGCAACAAGTGTGTCAAACTGATGAAAGTTGTATGTTTCAAAATGGTGGTGCACAGAGTGAACATGCATTGCTCGGCGAGGGAAACTGTGGAATTAGTACTGAATGAGGGCTCGGATCTAGAGGATTTTTCAGAGAGTGCTTCTGAAGTGACCACTATTGATTTTGGCGAGGAGTTTGTGCCAGTAGATCTGGAGGTGGACTTGAGTGACAGCAATAATAACATCTTTATTTTCATCACTGGGATCAGTGCAACCCGTAGATTAAAACTCTTTTTTTCTACCGTGTTTGGACAGTTCCAGCTTTGCTGTTGCGACAGAAAGGTATATGATATGATGCTATGGATTATTTATCTGACAAGTACACATCCCAAGCTTTCTAGAAATGTATATGTTTATTGTATTATTCCTAGTAGTTTATTTACTACAATTTTTTTTTAAACAGGCAAAAACAGTGTGTCTGCAGGAGCCAAGCACACCATTTTGTGGCGTCTTGAAGGAGTTACGGGTTTCAAATTTCGCAATTTTATTGTTTCCAAGTGACACCATGGCAGCGAAGGGGTTAACTGTGAGGGACAAAGTCACATGACAGTGTCCATGAACTGCAACTTTTCAAAACAAAGGAGAGCTGAAGCGGAATTGAACCGAGGCCCCTTCTGCTTACCAGCCTGAAGCCTTACCACTAGGCCAAACCAACTCACATGACTGAGGCAGATGCCTGTATAAAGCATATCTATGACATTTGGTTGAAAATAATCACTGCAAATGAAAAACAACACACACAATCGTTGTTTCACTGTGATGGTGAAAATGTTGTGAGCGGTTATAAAAGCAACGCGGCCCGATATATTTTGAGTTGTCTGTGTTGTTACAAATGTACTGGCATTTTGTGCAGGCAAAACAACACATCACATCCACAAAGCTGGAGAAACTGACACTGCAGTGATGCCACGACAACCACCGCCATCAGCTTACCCATAACTCTGAAGCCGGCAGGTCATTCTCTTGCTGTCAACAGGTCAACAACACACATATGCTCTTGCTGTCAACAGGTCAACAACACAAATACACTCTTGCTGTCGGCAGGTCAACAGCACAAATACGCTCTTGCTGTCAACAAGTCAAGAACACACTCTTGCTGTCAACAGGTCAACAACATAAATACACGCTTGCTGTCAACAGGTCAATAACACAAATACGCTCTTGCTGTCGGCAGGTCAATAACACAAATATGCTCTTGCTGTCAACAAGTCAAGAACACACTCTTGCTGTCAACAGGTCAACAACATAAATACACGCTTGCTGTCAACAGGTCAATAACACAAATACACTCTTGCTGTCGGCAGGTCAATAACACAAATATGCTCTTGCTGTCAACAAGTCAAGAACACACTCTTGCTGTCAACAGGTCAACAACATAAATACACGCTTGCTGTCAACAGGTCAATAACACAAATACGCTCTCGCTGTCGGCAGGTCAACAGCACAAATATGCTCTTGCTGTCAACAAGTCAAGAACACACTCTTGCTGTCAACAGGTCAACAACATAAATACACGCCTGCTGTCAACAGTTCAATAACACAAATATACTCGTGCTGTCAACAGGTCAATAACACAAATACGCTCTTGCTGTCGGCAGGTCAACAGCACAAATATGCTCTCACTGTCAAAAGGTCAACAACACAAATGGAACTAGAAACTATTTGACTAAGGGCAGTGCATTACTGAAACCAAAATTGAGGAAGGGCTAGCAGATGAATACCATCATAAACTACAGTACTGACGGTCAGTGTGTGTGTGTGTGCACATGAGTGTGTGTATGTATCTGTATATATCATATGTGAATGTATGCATCTGTGTTTGTGTGTGTACACATGTGTATCACTGTGTATGTGCATGTATATGTGGGGGTGGGAGGTGGGGGGGTGGAGCATGTGTGAACAATGAAAAACCATTAGAGGATGGACAACTACAGGTATGATAAACTTCCTGAACATCTGTCTCCACAGTTGCAGGCATGACAAACTTCCTGACTGTCACTCTCATTCTTCTGCGACATGGCATGACCAGCCCTGATGCCTCTCAGTCTCGTCGATGCAATAATTCTCACTGAGCAAAACATTCATACGGCCCACTGGCAGCTGGTTGATGACAGGTAATGAAAACAAACTGACCGTCAGTCCTGTGTTCTCCTGCGACATGGGATGGTAGACCAGCAGCCCGTCCTCATCATGCGTGCGGAATTCAAACTGGGCCTGGATGCCAATGCTGGAGGAGGTCTCAAAGATCAGGTGCGACTCCAGGGAGGGGAAGGTGACGGGTGTGGCTGCTGTGCCCTGGGAAGGACAAGAGGGACAGGTGATGATAGCAGCTGAAGGTGAAACTCTGAGGCAGAATGGACATAAATGTACACTTACACTGCAACACTTGACAGCACACTTACACTATTACACTTCACAATTGTCCGCTTCAAACAGCAGTGGAAAGAAACACAGGACACAAACACACCAAAGTCAGTGCCCAATTCACTCAAAATAGGGATGGAAGTATTTGTCCACTTTGCCCAGACACCATGATGGACTCACACACACGTACACAGAAACTACACGCATGCACGCACACACACTAAAACACTCACATGCATACTAACAGTCACTCACATACACAGACACACAGTCACCACATTCACTCACTTGCACATACACAGTCACCACACTAACAGTCACTCACATGCACAAGTACACACACACTCACCCCACAGTAGCTGCCCACTTCACCAAACACAGTAATGGAGGGGATGCGAGGTTCACTCTGGGCATCACGCAGGAGTTTGGCACCGTTGAGGTTGACATTTTGCACACAGCCGTTGAAGTTGTACTTGACCTTGATTCCGTCCTGCATGAAGTGCTCCACACCACCAATGTTGATCTGCAAACAACAATCAGCCACTGGATTTCAACATCCTGTCAACCAAACAGGGTCACTTCAGGACAATCAAACTCTATCATAAGCCACTGGTCATGCCAAAATTCTTCCAGGCAATGGACACAAAAACAATATGGCTCAACCAAAAACAGATAAGTGCTTTAGCTCTGCATCTCATTTTCCGTTGTTTTTTCACTGTTTAACTGTTGTTTAAGTGTCGTTTTGTAGCTTGATAAAAGGGATTATCCTGAAAATTAACATGTAGTGTTTTGTCCTAATAAGCAGCATTCTTTTGAATCTTTTATGCGTTTGGATGCTGTCATAAGCAAGTGTACATTTCAAAACTCTTCCCATGTCAAATCCACAAAACCATAAAACAAAACATACACACAGAAATAATCAAAGACAAGTCCTCAAAGAGCTCACAAACATCAAAACGCAAGCCCTCAAAGAGCTGGTCCCTTCACTGGCAATATTAAAATTTTCAGCCCTGGCACTTTGATGTCCTCAAACGTGATACACAGGCATAACAAGGTATGAATTTGTGCGAAACTGGTTGTTTTATTATACAATTAGTTCACATGAAACCATTGTCTACACACACAAATGCATACACACACACACACACTGTACAGACTGATAGGGGTGGATGACAGTGTTGATTAGATGGACACAAAATAAAATAAATAAAAATAAACTACTATGTATTTATCCAGAAGGTCCCATCCAAAGCTTACGTGTATGTGTTGTTGTTTTTAAATTTGTACGTGTGAGTTTAAAAAAAAAGAAGTTTATGTGAGTGTTTGAATTTGTATGTGCACGTGTTTTGTTGTTGTTTGTTTTTTAATAATAATAATGGACATTTCTATGGCGCATGATCCTTAGCAAGATCTAGGGCACAATGCGCCGTACAAAAAGCTGCAGAAAAATGTATAAACACATACAATGGACAAGATATAAAAAATAAAAGTTTCGGGCTATACGTCCGCCAACCATGCAAGAATTTACATACAGGAATTTCAGTAAATAAACTAAAGTTGCCAGTAACCAAACATGACCAAACTCTGATTTTAGCACACATGTATGATACAAGCAGATATACTGCAAATACAAAAATGTACAGTGGGATATTGCACACACACATACTCACATACATGTCTGTGTGTGCAACATACACCACAGAAAAAAGGAAAACACAAACAAAAATAACTGAAACAATTTTGGGAGGTCAATGGATCCTTATGTATTTATTCAGATCCAGTCGACAGAAGAGTCCATTGTAAGTAACTTGGTGTTTTACACCCAGTCAACCATTGCAGTTAAATCAGGGTGACAGAGAAAAGGAAAACACCAACAAAAATAACTGAAACAATTTGGGGGGGTCAATGGATCCTTACGTATTTATCCAGATCCAGTCGATAGAAGAGTCCATTGGTTTCCAGTTCACTGACAAGACGATCGACCACGACCTTCAGTTTGTGCCGGTCTCGCTTGATGATGACATCATGCCACTGGTCATCGTCAAGGAGACTGCCAGCTGTGACCTCAGTCACGCCCCGCACTGTCTGTGTTGATCCTGGTAGGAAAGAAACAAAGTGAATGGCATGAAACAGAGAATAAGCACATCTTCAACAAGGAACAAATGAATGCATGGATGAATGAACAAATGTGTACACACATGCACACAGGTATTGGGCGATTCAGGCGGGGTGGTTAACTCCCTTGAATTTTGCCTGGCATCGCTTAAGTCCCTTGGCTGCTTTTACCTCCGGTGCGTACTTTCTTCACAATGGAAGGCGGTGACAGTGGATTTGCGGGAATTTTACACTGCCAACGTTAAAGGCATTTTTTGAGGCACGTAGTCATAATGTGTCATAACTTGTTGCTCATGGTTTGGGACGCCCAAAAATGCATTTTTTCTACAAACTCACGATCTTCTGATCAGCCCCAAAACAATGCAAAGACACTTTTTGTTCACCCTCCATCCCCTTTCCACAGTAATTTTTGCAACTGCAACAGTATTGGCATTTGTACTGCTTTGCAATTCTAATTTCAATTTCCACTGTTATACACAGTGTGAAGCAACGCCTACTCAGAAATTGGCCTGGAAGTGCGCTGTGACCTCTCGCGACAGATTACAAAGCGCATTCACTCTAGCAAACCAGCTTCGCTGAATCGCCCAATGCATGCAAATATGCAGGTGTGTGCATACTTATATATATCATGCAGGCACTAAGTAGGTGCCGGTCTCGCTTGATGATGACATCATGCCACTGGTCATCGTCAAGGAGACTGCCAGCTGTGACCTCAGTCACACCCCTTGGTGTTTTACGCCCAGTCAACCATTATGGATATATCAGAGAGAGGGCACAAAGATGAAGACAAAGAAGAAGAAGTAGTAATAGTAATCGGGTTTTAATGTCCTGTCAACCACACAGGGTCACATCAGGACAGTCAAACTCAGGTCATAAGCAAATACACATTTCTGAGCTCTTTTCACATATATATCAACCCTCTGTCAAGTCAATCTACAAAACCAATCACTTCACAAACATAAAACATACAGACACAAACATCAAACGCAAATTTTCGAAGAGATAGTCCCTTCAGTATTACCCCTGTTAAAAGAGCACATGCTGGTATCGTCGACCATTGCATCTAATTTATCGATACCAGGTTAAAGAAAAAGAAAGAAAAAAGGAATGGACAGATGCAATATAAAATTAAAAAAAGATTATATAAATGCATAATGGCAAATACCAGTGCCATACGGCAGCAAGCTGCACATACCACCAACCAACTATCATCTCCTAGCTGCTCAACAAGAGCCATACAAAACAGCCTAACCTTTAACGAAAAATATCTGAAAGTTTTCCGGATAAAAGTCAGGAGAATGGACCATTAGCAGAAAAATGACAAGACAGAAAGAGCAAGAGGACTAGGCAGCAACAACTGACCCAAGTCAATAGTGAAGTTGAGATAGCCTCTGTTCATCTGCAGCACCATGAAGTCGCCCTGGTTACCGCTGGAGTAGAAGATAACCCCGTGCGGACTGTTGGTTTTGAACCTCAGTTCCAGCAGGTCTGTGGTGGTTTGGACTGCCTGCCGACTCAGGTCGTACTGGATGTAACCATTTCCCAGGAAATTGGATGTGTAGGCAGCTGGAGAAAAACAAAAACATATTTTGTGAATGTGATCTAACCTTTTCACATTCACACAAGCAAACATATATATGATATGCACACATACATGTATACACTCATAGACAAAGATCTGAAATGCAAAGAGGTAAACAGACAGTGATACACACACACACACACACACAGAGATACAGTAACACAGACATGTATGTTGCACACACAGACACACACAAAAAAACCCCATAAAGATCATGCAAACACAGCATTGCATCCACACACACTGACATATGCATGCAGACATACACATTCATGAAGCCATAACACACACTCAGTGTCTGATCCAAAAATTGAAAAGCTTAGGACATAATTAATAAATTATATATAAAGAATGTTCTCTGAAAACATTTTTCAAAGCTAAGAACCTTACAGACTCCCAAATTAAGCCTGGCAGCAACTCTATTTTTTAATCTTTTTCTCTGGCAGCCTAATATTTGCCAGGAACACAAACGCATCACAGAAGCGTAATAACATGTAGGGGAAATCACTCTATCATATTCCTGAAGTCAACATATAAAACAACATTTGTGCTGCAGCTGCAAACTATGTTCCTTGCTGCATTGATTCCTTGAATTTAAAACAAAAATCAGAAATGAACAAGGTTTGCTTGTAAACATTTCAATTTGCATGCCTTGTCCAACTGCAAAAATGCATTGACATCATGCTGATTTAAAAAAAAAGTTTTTAAGGTTTTGGACATTTTGAAGACATACATAGGTTTAGTCACTGAAGTCCAACACTCACATAAATTATAATAATAATAATGGGTACTTGGAGCACCTAACCCACACGGGCCCTAAGTGTTTCCACATTCTTTAAATGTGCAAATATGTTTTCAAGATTCAATGCATACAACACACACACACACCTCAGGGCAACGGGACTGAATTTGTTTTAATTTGTTTTTGAAGAGATATGACTTCGTGCCAAAAGGTGCGCATGCAAGGGGTTATGCACTTCAGTTGAAAATAAAACATTGTTGAAAACTGTTATTTAAAATGTTGTGTTGTGTACTTGCATGAATGAATGAATATATAGTACAGATAATTTCAGCAACCAGGCTTTGGTTGATTTCAAGATACAGTCATCACACACTGAAAAAGTGCCGAAAAATGACAGCCAAAAACGGACATCCATGTACCGAGTGATTTTCGTCACTTTGCTTACAAACAAATCGCAAGCACATGGAGAACCAATCACTGATTTGTACGCGGAAAACATTGTTTTATACGGATAATATAACATCAACACACACGATAGTTGTATTTTCGATCAATTGATCGCGAATGTTTGCCCTGTATGTACGTCAGATGTGTTGCAAACTCAAACTGAAAACTTTGAATAACCAAAAAACGACAGCATCGCTTCGGAATTAACGGAAACATCGCGTGTGTTCCGATCCATGCATTTGCACTACACAGCGATACTCGTTTTTTTTCCAGCAAAACTTTGCACGAAATCTGAAGAATATTTCCCCGATCGTTTGATATTGTTGTAATATCTGACGTCCCTACAAGCTATCTAATATTTTGTACAAAACAAACGAGAAAGCAGTCTCTTTTTTATCGACAACATCCGGAACGTCACGTGACCTTTCCCGAGTGCATTCATTTTCCCGGCTGCATGGCGTGTCTTTGTTCGGAAACATCGAAAGGTGTGTTGTAGTCTCCTTCAGTGGTGCGACATCGGTACAGTGGTCTGACGTAGAACATGCACTGTACGCTTTTTCAAGAGTTTGTTGAGATTATTTTCAAGTTTTCCGCCGATTTGGGTGTGCGAAATGAAAGTACTGTGAAAAGTGGCATCTTCCTGCGCCGAAGATTTGAAACCTGTTTTTTATACTTAGCCGAGTACAGCGTGAAGAATTTCATTACGACAAGGCAATATCTTGTAAATCTGACATGCAACTGTTGATTCAGGATGTGTGCCCTTTTTCTTCAAAAACTTATCAGTTATAAGTGTATGCTTTCTGTAGACTGTTTAGTGGTGTTGCGAGAATATTTTGTTAACTGAGCGAGAGAGACGAAGTTATAGTTTTTTTCCTGGAAGTAATTTTCGTCGTCAAAGTTATGTCAGACGTCATGTTTGCCACACAACTGTTGTTGTAATATGACGTAAAACATTAAACTTTTCAAGTTTAATTAAGCCCAGCAGATGTTAGTAATACTAAGAGCGGTTCTGAGAACTGAGTACTGATTTGTGTAGAGGTCATGGTTTGTAGGTTTGACATGTTTGTACTGAGCATATCAGTATTGGGACAGTTGCAGGTTATTGGGTTAATAATTTCATATTCATAACACTTCAAATTCATTGACAAGACCACGGTATGCTGAACTGAGTGTACTCCTGAGCCAAGTGGTACAGCAAGGTGGAAGACATCAAACACAGATAGTTGCAGACAGTACAGAGAGAGGCTGGCCGCAGAGAATCCACATCTCAGTCAAAGAGCTTGGGGGAGGGGGAGTCTGGACTTAATTGTTAATTACCTTGATAAAATCAGGTAATTCTCATTTGTTTTTGTTAGACTGATCTAAGCAAACAGAATGTTTTCTACGCTAAAATTGGGGAAATGTTATTTTGTTGTAATACTGATGTAATACAGAAATTTGTTTCATTTAATTTTTATGACTTGTTATTAAATGCATACTGAGAAAAAATCTTCTCACTGTGTTTTTGCATGCACTTGTATGGCTGATTATAGTATATTGCATGAAAGGGTGTGTTACTTGTTATATAAAAAAATGTTGAGTTATGGGTTTATGTCACCCATCAGATATTACAACAATCAACATGTCATAATCATGTGTAAAATTATATGAGTGTACAAAATTTGGCACAAACATAGTAGCGGAGATGCGCACTAATAGTGTGACTTGATTTTGTGCATACTTGTGCAAAACTGAAGACACAGTGAACTATGCATGTTGTAATATCTGATGTACAACATGCAGCCTTTTATGACCTTTGTCAGCAAATACCTCCAAAAGTGCGCAAGTTTTTATCTTTTGCTTTTAAGAAATATTTCCTAGCAGTGTGCACATTCTAAAAACACAACTAGTTTCAATGTATCATCAACTTTATTTTCTACCCCCTTTGTCCTGTTTTCATGCACACCTTTTGGCACTAAGTCATATAGGTTTTCAAGGAAGATTTAACAGAACTGACACATGTATGACATGCAGACAGACACAACACCCCCCCCCCCACACACACACACACACACACACAGCAGTCTATTATCACTCACTGTAGGGGCATCCAGTCAGCTCCACCCTCATGGAGATGAGCATGTTCCAGCGCTGTGGGTTGAAACGGACGTACCTCACCACAATGGGGTACACCAAGGTCAGGATCTTCTCCCCGCTGTCATCTTTGTTTCCCACGAACATCTGACAGACAAACAAAATTTAGAAAAATTTAGATAATGATAACCACAGACCGACAGAGAATACAACTTTACTGTCTCTGTGTAGAGAAATTTGCTTTCTGGCTCATCATTTACATAAAAACATTCAATACAGTTAACAATAAAACATCAACAACTCAATGAAACACGGAACTAAAAACCGCTCAAATACAAGGAAAATACTCAACAATAACAATGGACACACACACACACGCATGCATACACCCACCCACATATTAGTCTTCTGGCTCACCAATAACTTAAAACATTCAATAAATTACAATAAAACAAAATTCCTTTAACAACAAAACACTAAAACCGACACACTGCAGTTAAAATTTCAAGAAACACAAAACCAACAAACAAGGGAATTATTCAGACATGACAGCAGTGCAACAATGCAGACCTGAACTGCCTACGGTAACTCGCATCTGATATGCAAGAAAATAAATACAATCACACGGTACATAAACTTTCAGACTCAATTGCATTCTTCCACACATGGCCCAGATCATATTGTGCAAAATCAGGATCAGAACAAGCCCAGATCATATTGTGCAAAATCAGCCTAGATCAGGATCAGATCATAACAAGCCCAGATCATAGTGTGCAAAATCAGCCTAGATCAGGATCAGATCATAACAAGCCCAGATCATATTGTACAAAATCAGCCTAGATCAGGATCAGATCATACTGTACAAAGTCAGCCTAGATCAGGATCAGATCATAACAAGCCCAGACCATATTGTGTAAAACCAGCCCGGATCCAACTTGGTTCTGACTGTGTCAGGTTTGGACCAAATGGATCTCGGCCGGTGTGCAAGTATCATCCAGCCTGCTTCTGAGCCAGTCAGGATCAGATGCAAATCAGATCCAACCTGTTTACTGGGCTCAGCGATCCTTGTATCAGTTGTAAGTCTGGACAACCCACTACAGTCAGCTTTAAAGCACAAAACAAGAAAAAAGAAAATATACTGAATCGAACATAAACCCAAAACCTGCATTAATTACCTCAGCGATGCCGTATCTATTGGTGTATCTTTTCCAAGTTGTTCCGTCATCCGAGAACTCAAGGAAGAACTCCATGACATACTCATCGCTGCCACGGCGACCTTGTGTGTGCAGCTTGGTGATGATGTACTGTTTCCCAAGGTCAATCTGCAGCCACTCATTGGCGTTCTGAATCCTGGGTGTCCAAGCACCTGTAATCAGTGTAATGCACGATGAAATCACAAACCAAAGTTCAACTGGGAGGAACAGATTCTGAAAGCACAGGTGCACTGTAGGCCACACTCTGCATGCATTCTTCACTCCCTGCAACAGTATCACAAAGTGTTCCATCACTCACCGACAGTATCACAAAGTGTTCCATCACTCACCGACAGTATCACAAAGTGTTCCATCACTCACCGACAGTATCACAAAGTGTTCCATCACTCACCGACAGTATCACAAAGTGTTCCATCACTCACCGACAGTATCACAAAGTGTTCCATCACTCACCAATAGTATCACAAAGTGTTCCATCACTGTCACTCACCAACAGTATCACAAAGTGTTCCATCACTCACCGACAGTATCACAAAGTGTTCCATCACTCACCGACAGTATCACAAAGTGTTCCATCACTCACCGACAGTATCACAAAGTGTTCCATCACTCACCAACAGTATCACAAAGTGTTCCATCACTCACCGACAGTATCACAAAGTGTTCCATCACTCACCGACAGTATCACAAAGTGTTCCATCACTCACCAACAGTATCACAAAATGTTCCATCACTCATCACCTAATAAGTCAGATGTTCCATCACTGGTCAGCAATATCACAAAGTGTTCCATCACTCACCGACGGTATCACAGTGTTCCATCACTCACCAACAGTATCACTAAGTCAGCAAATGCTTCCCTCACTTACCACCAGTATTAATAAGTCAAAAATGTTCCATCACTCACCAACAGTAGCACTAAGTGTTCCACCACTCACCAGCAATATCACAAAGTATTTCACTGGTCACCACCAGTATCACTAAGTGTTCCTGACACCAACAGTATCACTAAATGTTCCATCACTCACCAACAGTACCACCAAATGTTCAATCATTCACCATTTAGTACCACTAAGTCATGTAAGTGTTCCATCATTCATCAACGGTATCACCTCACCAACAGTATTGCTACATGTTCCAACACTCACCAACAGTATCATTAAGTGTTCCATCACTCACCAACAGTATCACTATGTGCTCCATCAGTCAAAAATAGTATCACTAACTTATGTGTTCCATCACTCAGTAATACTAATAGTATCAGTGAGTGTGTTCCAATCTTCCATCACTCACCAACAGTATAAGCAGTAATACTAATAGTAATACTGTAATAGTATCACTAAGCGTTCCATCATTCACCAATAGTATCACTAAGTGTTCCATCACTCACCAACAGTATCACTATGTGCTCCATCAGTCACCAATAGTATCACTAACTTATGTGTTCCGTCATTCAGTAATATCAATGAGTGTGTTCCATCACTCACCAACAGTATAAGCAGTAATACTAATACTGTAATAGTATCACTAAGTGTTCCATCATTCACCAATAGTATCACTAAGTGTTCCATCAGTCACCAACAGTATCACTATGTGCTCCATCAGTCACCAATAGTATCACTAACTTATGTGTTCCGTCACTCAGTAATATCAGTGAGTGTGTTCCATCACTCACCAACAGTATTAAAAAGTGTACCAAGCGTTCCATCAGTCACCAACAGTATCACTAAGTGTTCCATCACTCACCAATGGTAGTACTGATCACCAAGTGTTCCCTCAATCACCAGCAGCAAAATATTTATGAAATGTTGCACTCTTCAAGACACTACCATTAAGTGTACCAACACCCATCAACAGTATCACAAAGTGTTCCATCACTTACCAACAGTATCACTAAGTGTTCCACCAGTCATCAGCAGTAACATATTTATGAAGTGTTCCACCATTCAATTTTAAGACGGTATCACTAAGTGTACCAACACTCATGAACAGTATCACAAAGTGTTCCACCACTCACCAACAGTACCAGTGCTACCACTAAGTGTTCCATCAGTCACCAGCAGTAAAATATTTATGAAGTGTTCCATCATTCAATCTTAAATTTAAGACAGTACCACTAAGTGTACCAACACTCACCAGCAGTATCACAAAGACAAAGTGTTCCATCACTCACCAACAGTACCACTAAGTGTTCCATCATTCAGTTTTAAGACAGTACCACTAAGTGTACTAACACTCACCGGCAACATCATAGAGTCGACCTGTCCACGGTTCTCGCCTCTTGAGGTAGGAACTGCTGGTTATTGCAGCATCAGAAATTAAGCCGGACGCAATGCCCACCGGCTGCTGATACTGGCCACGGCAGTCTTCATACTCATGGACAGACTCCTCAAATACTGAAAAAAGGACAAACCGGAACGCAAATGATTTCTGTTTTTGGTTAGACTTAGAGAACTCTTGAACAGTAGAGGGAAGTATTCCAATCATCCCCCCCCCAGTATTGCCATAGCCTCTTTCACAGGCTGGGCAAAACAGGGGCTGCTTGCAGTTACAATGCTGATGATTAAATAACTTGGTGCTTTATGCCCATTCAACCATTACGGTTATATCAGGGCAATTGATGATGACAATGATGATGACTTTCATAATGCTAAAGTCGCATTGAAGGAGGGGGAGGGGGTGAGGGGAATAGAGAGCAAGTCATATTCTCTTAATAATTTAAATAAACAAAAAGAAAATGACAGGATGCAGTCATTCAAAGCACAGGTGGGGGTTTGAGACATCTAAGGAATGCCGCCAAGGAATCCGCTTCCCTGATAATGACAGATTGTTTGTGGTAGGGCATTTTACTTAGCAACAGTGTGACACTCAGCTTCTTAGTCCAACCTGTCTGTGGCTCAGAATCAGATTGGTCGAAAGTGGTCATCCATCTGCCTGTCTGCTACTTTGGAAATTGTCAACACAGTTGTTTTTGTCATATTTGATGTCACACTTAATTCTGTAGTTAATACTTTATTGTGTTTAGGATTAAAGGGTCATACTTCATTGCAACAGGTTTTAATTAAGGAGGCGGGTTGTTAATAATGCTTGTTGCTCTAGTCAGTACTGACCGTGCTAGTGCTACTGCTACTTGCTAGACATTTTTCAACTGGTGTCAGTCTGTCACATCTATAAAAAAAAATATAAAAGAAAAAAGAAAAAGAGAGAAAAACAACAGATAACTAGTATAAGATTAAAAAAATAAGGGCTTGCTAAGTTTAGTTTGGCTTTCAAAGTTTCATATAATATTTTATATGGGTGCTCAGAACTTTCTTTAGTCCCCCCCCAAAACTGAAAAGGTTGTATTCAACAACAAAAATTTTAACCTGCACCCTGAATCCGGCAGAAACAGTACTGATATGTAAATGAGCGCACCCCTTCCATTCTAACAGCGGGTAATCACAGGTAGAAGTGAGAAAAAGACAAAAAGCTGGGTATGAGATTGCAGTCCTGCACATCTCTGAGTCAGTGTCTACACCAGCAGAACACTTCCGGTATTTTCCTGGGACGATCTACTGAACGACTCACCGGGCAACGTTACACAAGCAGGTAAAGCAGGTAATCGACTGAATCTGAATAGACATTAAAAATAAATACACGTGTATTACCTCTGCATGGAGAACGCAGAGAACTAAGATTACGCTGTCACAAAATATAACAAAAATGACAGGTGATGGACGCCATCTTAGAAATGGGTCATTTCGGGTGCCCCTTCAAAACATGAGGTGGACACCAGGAGGCAAAAACCTGCCACTCAAAAACAAAACATGGACACTTACTATCCATCTGCGCTGCTGTAAGACACAAAAGTGTTGCTGCAGGCAACAGCCATTGTATTAATTTTGATGTCATTCTGAACTGTCCCTCTTTCATTCCCTCATGTTCGAATGTTTGGTCCCCGCTTCCGTGTCACGTGACTTCAGGTGTTACAGGTGTGTACAAGGGAGACTACTTTTGTTAAAATGAAGATAGCCTGTTACACAGTCCCTCACCCTGTGTAGTGAGGGCCTGTTTAACAAGCAACAAATGACTGTACGGTTACGTCCCCTCAAAAGAAAAGCAGCCAATCGTTGCCTTGTTTACAAGTTGGGAGAGTGACAAAGGTCAGCCGTAGCCGCGTGTGGCAGTTTGCGAAGTAGTGTGCAGACAAGGGTGTTGGTAAACGATCACAATATCCAACCATGGCAACACCGAAAAGAGTCTGCGTTGTCGGTTCTGGTAACTGGTATGTTGGTCTGTGTTTTTTTCTTATTTCCATCGCTTGTGCTTCAGTGCGTTTGCAGGCTCATGGTGGCTTGTCTGCTATTTGTTTCATCATCATGCACGCTGATTTATCCTGCTTTGCACAAAACTGAACTTTGCCAAACTGCTTCTTACTAATTTAAACGACGCGTTATCATTTAGACTACACATTATTGTAGCGTGGATAATCCGTCCAGGAATGCATGAAAAGATACAGACTGAACAGCCGCTTCAAATTCCATCACAATTTACATTCGCGTCATGGAACCAGAATTGGAAAGCAGTAAACACAGAGTACAGCCCCAGCAGACCAACTTTGCCAAGCCAGCCAAAAAGACCCCCAAGACATGGTTATCCTCACTTCAGTACCCTGTCCCATACTGCAGAACTGATTACCTAAAATTATCCTTTTCCTTGCACAGTCGTCGACTGGAACAGCTTGTCTGCGCAGACTTCCATGGCCAAGACCGGCATCCTTCCAGTTCCAGTCCCAACTGTCTTCACCTCATTCACAAACCACGTCTCTGCGCCCCTGCCCCTTACCCCTCCCCCCCCCAGCCCTACCTTTCCCTCCCCCCTCTCTCTCTCTCTCTCTCTCTCTCTCTCTCTCTCTCTCTCTCTCTCTCTCTCTCTCTGTAGAAACTTCATTTATTTGATGTGTGTTCCAGTGTGTTGTAGATCAGAAAATGTGTACATGTATGAATATATGTATAATTGGATCTAGAGTAGTCCCTTGTTTGGGTGAGGGCTGGATGTAAAAAAGCATACATGTTTATGTAATGTCTCTAGTGTGTGAAGGGATCAAATGTCATTGAGCGATTCTGTGGCCACTGCAACTGAGAACGCTAGCAGGTTAGGTTATAAACATGTCTGCGTTAATTACTTGCACATGGAATCTCATGACTACCAGTATCAGGAAGTGATACAGCACATACACACTCACTCACATAATCATTCTATTTTTTCTCACTCAACTCCCACCTCTCTTTCAACACAAATTCAAGCGGAGAATAAAAGTTCAAAATATTATTGAATCAAAAACATGTCACAAGCATGTCATAAGCAGACAAAAGAAGGGGTTAGAAGGCACAAAGGTTTGAAAAGCCAATATAGCTAGGTAAACTTTATCTGGTTGTCTCATTCCCTGAGAATTTAATGTAAACAACAATTAAGTCAACACAAAATTGTCCGTGCAGGTTACGAAAGGCTGAGCTACAAACCTGTGAAAAGACAGTTTACAACCAGTGTATCATCGAAAACATCGCCTCACTTTATAATTTCTCAGTAGGGCCTTACACTGAAGTATGGAAGAAAACTTTAAGGTACCTTCCAAGTCTGTGGATAGTGGAAGATGGAATACACAAGAGAATTATTTATGGAAAAGACAAACCAAAGCTAATCGCGGACTATCATGGAGTTGGCCTTTTTACATAATATTAAATAGAAAAGTTGAACCTGTTAATTGCAGATACGTGGAACAGGCCTTTTGTAACTAGTAAAATAAAGGAACTCCATTAGGCGGTTTAGATCAGAATGGAAAAAATGGAACCGGGCTCAGATAATGAACATGACCTCTCAGTCAGAACATCTGTAGTGAAACACAGTTTAAGATTCAACACATCAATCATGAAATGAAAAAAATTGTTATAACCCACATATTTGAAACAACTCGTGGCTACCACAAAGCTGGCCCCTGTACTTAATCATTTAAGCGAACATGAAAAATAATCAAACATCAGCGATGCCAGATCTTACAGCAAGATCAGACCATAAATACTACAACAATCAAACAATAAAACATCAGTCAGGAACTAGGAAGGTAAAAGATAGACAAACCAACTTGTTCAATGTGGATTAAGTTGGGTCTAAATCAAAACTCTAATTGCACGAATAAAAAACTTAAGACTTAGAGACTGACAAACTCAGAGACTGACCTAGAGACTTGGCAAAGTGACTGCAAAAGAGGGCACACAGTCTTTAAATTTCTGTGAGGACGAGTGGTACGGGGATTAAAAGGGAGGGTCTTTTATACCTTGAAAAATACGCCATAGGTGGCCCAGAATTTGGAATAAAAGAAGAATTTGTAACAGAAGAGGGAAGGCAGCTCTTCTATGCCCGTGCATGAACAGGGAGGCTTGTTGTCTACAGCTCGGCCAACTGACCAGCGCTAACTGGAACCACACTTTGGTTAGTGGTTTCACAAGGGGAAAGGAGACTACTGCACCCCATGACTGCACTAAGACCCAGCACCAACGAACTATTGACTGAACTAAAAACATTCTCATCTTTTCAACTTCAAAACTTACAAAGACCATTTCACCAACAGTCTGACTAGAGTTGAATGTAGATTTTTTTTTTAAAGGGGTATCGGTAACCCGACGTACTTTAATAGAAGGGCTTTTCTCCACACATATCTATTACCCTGGTAGGTAAATAATTTTATCTTATCGCTCTATCTCCTGGAAGCACTTCACTGTCAAAGTGTCATATTCTTCAAAATGTTGAAGTGCACAGAAAAAGAAAAATCCATTTTATTTTTTACAGTTTTTTGGTTTTTGATGCATTCAGTGATTTAGTGCTGTATGCTTCCTTTCCCAAACTGCACCAAAAGTCAGCTGACACCGACACACTGACAAGTGACAGTGTTTATCAGCTTGGTTGACACAATGACAGTTCTCCTGCTATGGACTTCACAACATGACCCCCACCTAATCTCTAGCTACAGTTCTGACAAATATCTATAACAGCAAGCTGCTCAAACTGAATTTTACTCCCCCCCCCCCCCCCGCTCTGTCATTTCCCAGAATATGGATTATTACAACTTCGGACCCTGATGGTATAGAACTGCCACTGACCTTGGTGCCATTAAAGTGGAAGTTTTAAAAATAAAAGTATCTATCAGGGACTCGGGTCACAAAATCGTGTGTTTTTTACACAAAATAAACCCAAAACCCATGCATAAATGCAGTATTGTTCTTTAAAAAATCACTGTCAGTGCATTTAGCATAATTTTTCATTGTACTTATGTGTGTGTGTATGTTGTTGTTGCTTTTTGGGGGTTGTGTTTTTCACTTTTTGTTGGGTCGTGTTTTTCACTTTTGGGGGTCGTGTTTTTCACTTTTTGTTGTTGGTGGTTTTGTTGTTGTTGAGAAACCATAATTGCTGTACACAAATACTTCTAAAATGTGTTTGTGACCCCAGAGTATGCTATCCTTTTTTCTTTTTCTTTTTTCTGTCTCTCTCTTTTGGGATTTTAGGCTTCCATTAACTTGTGTAGGGTTGGTAATCTGAGAGCTACGCCATTTGGGAGTCCCGCTCCTCCTCCAAGGACTCTGGGAGTCATACGACCTATGAGTATGAAGGTCATCTGAAGCAGCACTGGTCCAGGGATTTAGAGGATCGGTGTTCCTGCAAGTCCACTTGAATTTATGATGTCACTGTATTGATGATTATATACCTTCATGGCTGTAATATATATATTATATATATAGTGTAATTTTTATTTGGATGAGAATAGCTTTAAAAAAAGAAAAAGAAGGCATTAGCATTAAATGGTGATTACTGCATAACCTCACTTTTCCCTAGTCTAAGTTTTTAATTATGATCTATTGTCATTTTAAATGGTCGCAGTACAACATTTTAAACACATATGTACGTGCACACACACACACACACACTCATGCTCATGCACACATGAACAAATACACATGGCATACACTCTTCATTAATCACTAAGTGAGGCTTGAGATGAACTGTGCTTTTTTTGTGCCTGTAAGACTACACGGCAAAGTTACTATAAATTTCCTGTCTTCCTAAACTGCTGCATGGCACCTGTGTATGTGCACCCTTGTTAATTGTTATTCATGAGTATTTTTTGATACAACATAACTTAAGGTTAAACAACTGAAGACATTGGATGAAACACATGCTACTAACTAGTGCTCATGTTAAACAACTGAAGAAATTTGATGAAACAAACACTGGTAGTTCTCATGTCATAATGATAATCTCATAATAACCATGACTTTCAAATGACCAGACTATGGAGGTGTCAGTCACTTGTTGTCAGCTGCAAAGAAAAAGGTTTGACCTTGAACAGTGAGGGATTGACTGGAAGTGGAACTTAAAGCAAAGTGTGTCATGCCTTATCAGACTTTCCTGCAAACATTATCAGGGACCCTTCAGTTCAAGGCCAGTCTTCCAGAAAATCAGCGTTGCCAAGACAAAGTATCTCAGTGTCAAACTCACCATTCAAAGGCCTGCATTCATACATGTATACAGTATAAATTATAATTGTATTGGGGCACGCTCCAGGCAACATCAGTGAAAGCAAGTGGTTTGAATGTCTTTGCCTGCAGGAGCATCAAAGACTGCCCCACCATTCTTCACACTGACTGTCTTTGCAAGATCTTTCATTGAGTCGCTGTCACTGTATGGGAGCTCTCCCCCACCCTAGACCCTGTCCACCCAACTCCCCTACAAATGGGTACAGGTTAGACCTGTACTTCGTCAGTCTCAGCCACCTGTGGGGGCGCAGTGGTGACCTGTAGGATGGTAAAAGCCTCAGTAACCAAATGATTTGGATGGCCAGTCTTTTTTAATAACTATGTGAGCATTACCATTGGAGGCAAAATAACACTTTTTAACTTCTTTGTGTGTGTGTAGCCTTTTTTACCTCCCTCTCTCTCTCTCTCTCTCTCTCTCTCTCTCTCTCTCTCTCTCTCTCTCTCTCTCTCTCTCTCTCTCTCTCTCTGTCTCTCTCTCTCTCTCTCTCTTCTCTCTCTCTCTCTCTCTCTCTCTCTCTCTCTCTCTCTCTCTCTCTCTCTCTCTCTCTCTCTCTCTCTCTCGCTTGCTCCCTCCCCCTCCCCCTCTCTCCCTCTCTCCCTCCCTCCCTCTCTCCTTCCCTCTTTCTCTCTCTCACTCAACACCCCCCCCCCCCCCACCCCACCTTCTCTCACTGGGTCTGTTCTGTCTGAGCTTTGACAGCAGCTATTGAGCTACGGCATGCAGTCAAGTTGGACATCAGGGACTGGTTATAACTTATATTGACTGTGCCTAATTATCTGTGCTGACACCTGTCTTAGGTATCTAGCATGGTGGATTTGATATTGACTTGCACAGAGCTTTATCTATCATCTGTCTAATAAAAAGTACTGTAATCTAGTTTTACACTCTTTGTGCACATCAAACCGGGTTTTGTTTGATCGGGCAAAGGACAACTGGGTGGATGTGGTCTACATTTTCTAATCTGCTGGGCTAGAGTACTGCGTTGTGCAGTTTGTCAAGTTTCTGTGGTGCGTGCGCCGGCTCACACTCACAGGTTCAGAATGGGGCATGCACTGTATGGCACTGGTAACTCTCCTGCCCTTTATGCAGACCTGTGTTATCAGCTGCCAGCAGTCAAGCCACAGTTTAAATTCGGTGAGGGTGCACTGCACAGACTTTGGCCGACTGAAAGGTAGAGCAGATTAAGGTCCGGAATGGGTGCAGGTCCCTGTAGCGGCTTGCCACAATCAGTTATTGTGTCTGTTTCCACACATTAAAGTATAATTTTTGAACTAATGTAGATCTATAAGTATAACAGCTTGTTATCAATTTTCTATTATATAATGTTGTTGGGTGGGTGTGCCAAATATATATATATGTAATAGTCATAATTTAGGGTTTTTAATTTTGGGGGGTGGAGGGGGGGGGGGTCTTTTGAGCTGTGAATTATAGAGAGAGAGAGAGAGAGAGAGATACACAAGATGCAGACTTCATACATGATCTGCATACATTATTTCATGTACATAAACCTTGTCAGATATGAGGTTTTGCATGGGCATGGACAGAATGTATTTTGAAAAAAGGTCTCCCCCCCCCCCCCCAACACACACACACACATGTGTTTTTAATGCTTTGATCATTCAGGTCATAAGTTTGACTGTGTAGTTAATCTACACAGTTAACATGTGATAACTGTCGCATTATTTTGCACTGAATAAGTGTACACGCCACACAGTCCCCTGTGTTGTGGGTCTATGGTGACCTGTACTGTAATGTGTTACATGAAACCTTTTAAAAGAGAATGTTGCTGTCCATCATGGGTCCTTACAGACCCACAATGTAGGTAATGTGTGCTTTGCTGTATAGTATGATCTAACCAGTCTTTATATTGTGGATGGATCTGTCTTACAGAACAAACCCAGTAATAAATCCTTTGAACGTGGGTTACTTGGGCGCACATCAGCTCTTCTTAATCTTACCAGTCATCACTGAATAAATGGGAAAATAAAAAAAATGGAGGCTAGTTTCTTTCTAAGTGACAGTGGCAAGACTTGCTGTGACAGTCACAATGATCCGAGTCTTTCATATTATTAGCTGATACTAGGGACAGCACTGTAGGGCCTGAAGCTAGCCAGTGTATCGGTATCACCCAAGACATCTATACCTGAATATATACCTTCCCCACCACCCCACCACCACCACCCATTCTCCCCGAAACCAGTGCCTCCCCAGAGGCATTTTAATACTGCCAAGAGAGCTGAGAGCCTTCCATTTTTTGTTGTTGTTGGGTTTTGTTTTAATTTAATTCGTTCTGTGGAGTTAGGCTTACCATGTTACTCAAAGTGATAACAGAATTTGAGCCTATGACTTGGGTGTCCCCCAGGGGTCAAGGCTTGGTTTAGATTCACTATCCTGTTGCTGAGATGGTATCCTATCGCTCTCTCTCTCTCTCTCTCTCTCTCTCTCTCTCTCTCTCTCTCTCTCTCTCTCTCTCTCTCTCTCTCTCTCTCTCTCTCTCTCTATTATTGCTCTGTTCGTATGATGTGATGTTTTAGACAGAAATTAGTTTGTTTTGTTTTTAAGTCGTTTTTTCTCTAGTGTATTTAAGTGAATTTTGTTTGATGTATTGAGTGTTGCTGTGTTTGTCATCAGGGACAGACTTGCAAAAAAGCCGACACGTGCTTAAATCTTTATCCCTGTGTAATAAAGTATTATCTTATCTTATCTCTCTCTCTCTCTCTCTCTCTCTCTCTCTCTCTCTCTCTCTCTCTCTCTCTCTCTCTCTCTCTCTCTCTCTCTCTCTCTCTCTTAAATTCTCATGTATAACGTTTCACTCGCTCCTTCATGCCTACATGTATATAAATAATGCCTGTAATTTTATATCTGCTCATCAGTAGCTTAGCAAGGACTAGTTGTTATGTTTTTGACTGAACCTAAACTACAATCCTTGTAAAATGAAGTTTTTGAGTTTGAGTTTTTTTGTTTTGTTTTTCTTCCCTCTCTCTCTCTCTCTCTGATGACAACTAACTATAACACTCACCTTCACCTTTACACTCCTTCCCAGCATCCATCATTATCTATAGAAGATCATTCCAGTGGTACCAAGAATGACATGCACATCACATCAATGATCTTTCGCCAGATGCATGGCAACCAGACATGAGTTTTGACAAAAATGCGTGCCAACATTGTTTTCCGATGTTTTCACTCTGTCCACCGAGCCAGATGTGTGTGATATGTAGTAATATGACAGTCAGTGCGATACTGTCAGACCTTGTTGTTATTTGTCTTTGGTCACTAATGGCATTTGAACATGTTCATATTTTTGCAGGGGCTCGGCCATCGCCAAGATCATTGGCAACAATGCCCTGGAGAAGCCGGACAAATTTGAGCGGGAGGTGCCCATGTGGGTGTTTGAGGAGGTGGTGGACGGACAGAAGCTGACGGAGATCATCAACACCAAGCACCAGAATGTCAAGTATTTGCCAGGCATTGATCTGCCTCACAATGTGGTGAGTGCTGTGAATTTATCATGTCTCTGTCTTGTAAAGTGGTGAGTTGTGAAAATTTACATCACTGTCTTGTAATGTGGTGAGTTGTGGGAATGTATGTCTCTGTCTGGTAATGTGGTGAGTTGTGGGAATTCATGTCTCTGTCTGGTTGTGTGGTGAGTCTTGTAATGTGGTGAGTTGTGGGAGTTTATGTCTTTCTGGTAATGTGGTGAGTTGTGGGAATTTATGTCTTTCTGGTAATGTGGTGAGTTGTGGGAATTTATGTCTCTGTCTGGTTGTGTGGTGAGTTGTGTGAATTAATACATGTATGTATGTACTCCCTGACAAGGTGGCAGACTTGTGTGAATTCATTTCTGCCTAGTAATGTGGTGATTTGTGTGAATTTATGTGACTTTGTCATGTAATGTGGTGAGTACTGAGAATTTATGTTTCTGTCATGTGATGAGTTGTGGAAAATAATACATGTACTCACTGCCAATGTGGTAAGTTTATGTCAGTTCATTTGTGCCTGGTAATGTGGTGAGTTGTGGGAATTCATGACTGTCTTGTAATGTGGTGAGTTGTGGGAATTTATGTCTCTGTCTTGTAATGTGGTGAGTACTGGAAATTGATACATGTACTCCCGGACAGTGTGGTGAGTTTTGTGTGACTTCATTTCTGCCTGGTGATTGCGTGAATTCATGTTCTCACTGACAAAATGTGGTTGGTAAGTTTGTGTAAATTCGTGTCTGCCTGATAATGTTTTTTTACAAGTTGGTGTTAACTCACGTTGTCTGCCAGATTATGTGATGAATTATGTGATTTCATGTCTACCTGATAATTTTGTAAGTTTGTGTGAATTTATGATTGTCTTCTTGATAATGTGGGACGGTTGTGTGAATTCATGTCTGCCTGATAATGCAGTAAGTTTGTGGAAATTTATGTCTTCCTAATAATGTGGTAAGTTTGTGTGAATTCATGTCTACCTGATAATGCGGTATGTGTGTGGGATTTCAAGTCCACCTAATGTCAGTTTTAATGCTGTAAGTTATGGTTGAAGTTTGACATCACAGAGGGTCATTTCAAAACAAAGAATTATCAAAGAGGCCATCAGTGATGCAGGTGGCCATCTTGTGGGTGTGACATTCTGTACGGAGAGACCAATCAGTGATGCAAGCTCTGTTGCTGTTGCAGATAGCCATATGGTCAGTAATGCAAGCTCTGTTGTTGCAGATAGCCATACGGTCAGTAATGCCAGCTCCGTTGCTGTTGCAGATAGCCATACGGTCAGTAATGCAAGCTCCATTGTTGCAGATAGCCATATGGTCAGTAATGCAAGCTTCATTGTTGCAGATAGCCATACGGTCAGTAATGCAAGCTTCATTGCTGTTGCAGATAGCCATACAGTCAGTAATGCAAGCTCCGTTGTTGTTGCAGATAGCCATACAGTCAGTAATGCAAGCTCCGTTGCTGTTGCAGATAGCCGTACGGTCAGTAATGCAAGCTCCGTTGCTGTTGCAGATAGCCATATGGTCAGTGATGCAAGCTCCGTTGTTGCAGATAGCCATAAGGTCAGTGATGCAAACTCCATTGCTGTTGCACTTGCAGATAGCCATATGGTCAGTGATGCAAGCTCCGTTGTTGCAGATAGCCATATGGTCAGTGATGCAAGCTCCGTTGTTGCAGATAGCCATATGGCCAGTGATGCCAGCTCCGTTGTTGCAGATAGCCATAAGGTCAGTGATGCAAACTCCATTGCTGTTGCAGGTAGCCATACCCGATGTGAAGGAGGCTGCCAAGGGTGCGGACATCTTAGTGTTTGTGTTACCACATCAGTTTGTTCGCGGTGTGTGCAACCAGCTGAAGGGGACGCTGAAAGAGGGCACCATGGCTGTCACCCTTATCAAGGTTGGATCATTTTACACTTCATAATGAATCCGGGGTGGCGGGGGGATGCATAGGAACCACCTTACCATTGCTGTCACCCTTACCAAGGTTGGATCATTTTACACTCTTAATAAACTGGGGAGGGTGGTTACATTGGAATCACCTCTCCATTGCTGTCACCCTTATCAAGGTTGGATCATTCTGTGCTTCTTAATGAATTTGGGGTGGGGTACATTGGAATCACCTCACCATCACTGTCACCCTTATCAAGGTTGGATCATTTTACACTTCTTAATAAATCAGATGGGGGGGGGGAGGTATATCAGAATTACTGTCCTTGTCAGTCTGTCTGCATGTCTGTCTACTCTAACTGGATATCTTTGTAGCCAGACATTATACAGTTTATGAGCGAAAGTGTTGTGTGGAACGATTTGGCTGTTACTTTTGAGGTCAGAGTCGCAGTGATGGGTCAGTTCCTCAAAAAAATTGTTCACTCCACACACAGATACCATGTGGGCACTCGCACTCACAGTAACATACCACAGAAGTGACTGAATAAAACGATGAATATAGTTTTATAAAATAAATCGTTGAACATAGTTTGTTTTGTTTTTTAAGGAGTGACGTAAACCATTGTATTTACTGGAGAGGAACATATACATATATGACTGTGCTGAAAGGTGTGCTTGAAAACAGGACAATGGGGATGGAAACTAATGTTGCTGATAGATTAAAACTAGATGTGTCTTTAGAATGTGCACAATGCTAGGAAAGACTTCTTGAAACAGTGAAAGCAAAAGATAATGACTTTTGGAGATATTTGCTGAGAAAGGTCAGCGCCAGCAGTTCTGGAATGCAGCAGCTCCAAGCGCCAGCTGTTTTTCTGACTCTGGCACCAAATGTACAGTCACCATCTTTAAACGCTTGTAACTTTTGTGTTTCTGAACCAGTTCTTTTTTGCAGTTGTTTGGCAGAATGAAGTGAAATGGTTCAAGTTGTCAGCGACTTAATGTTGTACTTTTTTCATTATATGTTCTCACAAAACGGTCCCCTGATTTGGGCACAGAAATGTGACATTGACAGGAAGCTCAGTGGGCACAGCATTGTGACGTGGGCACTGCAAGGTTTAATGTGGGCTGAATAACTGTTTGCTCTTCTCGTTTCTCCACGTTCCTCAGGGCTTTGATGTGGCAGAGGGCGGAGGCATTCTCCTCATATCTGATGTCATCAGGAACCTGCTGCATATTCCCTGCGCCATTCTCATGGGGGCCAACATCGCCAATGAAGTTGCGCTGGAAAACTACTGTGAGGCCACTGTCGGTAAGTGTGTAGGGTGCAGGTGGGTGAGTGGCTACATATTCAGAAAGGCCTATTTGACAACAACAACAAAAAGAGAAAAAAGCAAGGATGGGTGGTGTTTTTTAATGTAATTATAAAAAGAATTTGAAGCAGCCATGGTATTAACATAATGCTGCATCTTTCCGGCACTGGTCTGTCATCAACAAACATGCTTCAAGTGAAGGCTTTCTCTGAGTTCTTTTGCGAAAGGTTAAGAAGAACAGTTAACATCTTTTCCATCCGTGAACTATGTGTTAATTCAGCGTGATCATCATACCTATTGTAATTTTATGTAAATATAAAGTCTGCCTCGAAGATTTGGGGGGGGGGGGGGGGGGGTATTTTAAAGAAAATTTGAAGCAGCCATGGTATTGACATGGTATTGACATAATATTGCATCTTTTCTGCACTGGTCTGTCAGCAATGGACATACTTCAAAAGAAGGCCTTCTCCTAGTTCTTTGGCAAAAAATTAAGAAGAACAGTTAACATCTTTATCATTTGGTGCATGCTGTGCGTGCTTACAAGCTGAGCAGTTTGTGTGGAATGGTGTGGAATATGTGGCATCTTTGGTGCAGGTTTTGAGTCAGTTTTGTGGCTCTTTCGGGGACTGAGCATGAGGGAAACTCCAGAAGTCCATGTTCCAAACCACATATTTTGCAGTGCTTGCGTGACTTCTGCAGTCCATGTTCCAAACCAGATATTTTTTTGCAGTGCTTGCTTGACTCCTGCAGTCCATGTTCCAAACCAGATATTTTTTTGCAGTGTTTGCTTGACTCCTGCAGTCCATGTTCCAAACCAGATATTTTTGCAGTGCTTGCTTGACTCCTGAAGTCCATGTTCCAAACCAGATATTTGCAGTGCTTGCTTGCATGCATATTGATGGTGAGAAGTGTGTGTGTGGGGGGGGGGGGGGGGGGGGTGCAGTGCTGTGTAGGAAAAATAAGCAAGTAACTGATTGCTGAGATGTCACATCTAGGTCTAGAAGACCCTGTGCTGATTACGACTGAAGTTGAACTAACACTTGATCAGCAGTCATCTGACTGTGATGCCTGATGTGGAATCTTTGGTGCAGGTTTTTGAGTCAGTTTTACGGGTTCTTTCAGGCTGCAAGGATTCAGAGCGAGGGAAGCTCCTGAAGTCCATGTTCCAGACCAGATATTTCCGCATTGTGGTGGTGGAGGATGAACAGACAGTTGAAGTATGCGGCGCCCTCAAGGTACAGACATTGTGGCTTTGGAGAGAGAGAGAGAAGCACACATTGAGACTTTGGAGAGAGAAAGAGAAAAGTGCCCCTATACAAAAAAAGATTTGTCCAGGAATTTTCACTGTTGTTGTTCTGTTTTGTTTTGTTGAGAGAAAAAAAGAAACAGACAAATAAATACCAATGGTAGGAATTCATGCAAACAACTAGCATCGTACCTAGTGAGGATTTTGCAGTTATATCAGGGCAAGGGGAGGAGGGAGTAAGAAAAGAAAAATGTGTCCAAAAAGTGTGTTATTGTACTGTCAAAATTGTATGGTGTGTCAACTAAGCATAAACGTGGTGCTTAACATCCACAGAAACCATAAGGCTTATTAGGGACGGGGAGGAAGGGGTATGGATGTGGGGGAAGAGGGAGATTATATACCTATCAATACACTGTCACCACCACAGTGACACCTGCATTAAGATGGGTGGCAATGAGAGCCATTTTAATATTTCATTAACTGTGAGGGGCAGAGTCCCAAGACTGTCCACAGATCACAACTTTTGAAGAGAAAGGAGAGTCAAACCAAGGTCCCTCTGCTTACCTGCCTAACACCTTACCACTAGGCCAAACTGGCTCACTGTGTGTGTCAACACAGCCATGAGCGTTTATGTTCAATTGTACTGTTAAAACTGGAAGGTGTATCAACCCTGTCATGAGTGTGTGCGTAACTGTACTGTTAAAAGTGTAAAGTGTGTCAACCCTGCCACAAGCGTTTGTGTGTAATTTTACCGTTAAAACTGTACAGTGTATCAACCCTGCAGGAGCATTTGTATTTAAATGTATTGTTAAAACTGTAAGGTTTATCAGTTCGGTTGCGTTGCTTAATGTCCTCGGATGTCAGGTGACATATTAGGGACAAGCAGACCAATGCCGAAGCATGGTTCAGTATAGCTTTACATCCACGGAAAGCAGAAGGCTCGTTGGGACAGGCAGCCCAGGACGGCCACCTCGACTCTCACACAGCTCCTGAACTATGAAAATCAGTTAACCCAGGCACGAGAATTTGTAATTATACTGTTAAAACTGGAAGGTGTATTAACCCTGCCATGAACAGTTGTGTGTAATTGTACTGTTAAAACTGGAAGGTGTATCAACCCTGCCATGAACAGTTGTGTGTAATTGTACTGTTAAAACTGGAAGGTGTATCAACCCTGCCATGAACAGTTGTGTGTAATTGTACTGTTAAAACTGGAAGGTGTATCAACCCTGCCATGAACAGTTGTGTGTAATTGTACTGTTAAAACTGGAAGGTGTACTGACCCTGCCATGAACATGTGTGTGTAATTGTACGGTGAACACTGGAAGGTGTATCAACCCTGCCATGAACATGTGTGTGTAATTGTACTGTTAAAACTGTAATGTGTTTCGACCCTGCCATGAACATGTGTGTGTAATTGTACGGTTAACACTGGAAGGTGTATCAACCCTGCCATGAACATATGCGTGTAATTGTACTGTTAAAACTGTAAGGTGTATCAACCCTGCCACAAGCGTTAGTGTGTTGTGCATCTGTCCAGAACATTGTAGCAGTTGGGGCTGGCTTTGCTGATGGTCTTGGCTGTGGAGACAACACCAAAGCTGCTGTCATACGCCTGGGATTGATGGAGATGGTCAAATTCTGTGAAGTCTTCTATCCAGGTGGGCTGTTTATCCGATCTTGTATGCTGTGTGCTTTTGCAACACGCAAGGGAGTTAATTAACGCTTGAAAGACATCACAACACAACAACAAAGACCGGAGGCGCCTGTGGTAACTCACCTGGCATGCTCCCCTAAAGGGGATGTTTGTATCTGGGTCTGGTAAAAAGACAGAGTAGATTTTTCTTTTAAATCATGATTGTTTTTGTTTTTTGTTTTTCTCTTTTGTTTTTTTCATCTCCAGTTTTAAAAGGCCAGTGAAAGATGTTACAATAAGTATTTCTGTAAAAGAGAAAAATCAGACAAGCAAAGACTGTCCTTGTATGCACATTTTGCCAACAGGGAGTACATACCTGTCAACCCATACACTTTACCCATATAAAAACAGTTTTTTCTTCTTCTTTTGGGGGGGGGGGTCATAGTTCAGGAGCTGTGTGAGAGTTGAGGTGGCTGTCCGTCTAAACAAACCTTCTGGTTTCCGTGGACGTGAAGCTATATTGAACCATGTTTCGCCATTGGTCTCAGCTTGTCCCTAATATATCTGAGGACATTAAGCAACACTACCTACCTACCTATTTTGGGGGGGATATGGCCATATTGGAAAATGGATACAGGGAAACATAATTTTCATGGGATTTTGTTGTTGTTTTAAACTGAGAGAAAAAAACATTGAAAAACCATTGAATGAGCAGCTGACACATGCCATCGCCAAATGCACCCTGACTGGTCTAGTGCAAAGGCTAAGAAATCTTGTTGGAAGTGAGATTTAAAGTCGTGCGTGCATATTTAGCACAGCATTGCTTCTTCCTTCCAGTGTTCCACTGCCACATGTGTCGGTTGGAATTCAAAATGCCACTGCCATAGGCAAAAAAACACACACACAAAAACACCTGGCCTTACGGGAAATACCGGTTCACAAACTCTGGACTAGGGCTCACTCCCAAAAGGGTTTGACAGCTATGGGAGTAGACTGTGTTTTCAAATTGTGTTTATGTTGCAAGATTGTCATAGCACATGTGCATGACAGTTTGCAAGAGTTTCCCTCTTGTGCAGCGGCAGCTTTCAGATTTGTTTTCCTCTTCTTCCGTAATAGCCTTCAAGTCAGTTGTAGCTTTGAAATTTATCTTCTTCTTTTTCTTTTGTAATAGCTGTCAAGTCAGTTATAGCTTTGAATTTGATCTTCCTCTTCTTCCATAACTGCCTTCAAGTCAGATGTAGCTTTGAGTTTTATCTTCTTTCTTTTTTATTCTGTAATAATTGTCAAGTCAGTAGGCTCTTGCTAATGTGTTGTTGTTGTGTGTGGGGGGGGGGGGGGGGACGGCGGGGGGCAGAAACAGAGGTCATGCATGCTGCCTGCAATGGTCAGCAGCAAACAAATGCCATTTTCAGATGGAGTTTGTGTTGCTGTACATTGCACTGAACTTGTGGAATTGACTTGAGTGAGGTTTGAGTCTTGTGCTGAATGAATGTTGACTTGTGGGTGATGGTGTTTGTTAGTCCTGAGGTAACCCCGAGTGCTTGACAGCACATCACAGCATCCAGTGAGTAAGGAACTTGCTTTCAGGCTCCCAGCAGAGCACCTTCCTGGAGAGCTGTGGCGTGGCTGACTTGGTAACCACCTGCTACGGTGGTCGCAACCGACGAGTATCGGAGGCCTTTGTTCGCACAGGAAAGGTGGGGTATTCCAGCAACTTGGCTTGTGAGAAGTGTGTGTGTTTATGATGATGATGATTGCTTTTATATAGCGCTATTCTCCACTCTTCAGCAGACTCACTGCGCTCACATGTGATTCTACACGAGTGACAAGCTTTTTATAGCATGTTTTTGAATATCCACCAAAGTGGTGTACTTACAGCGCTGGCGTGGCTGGTGCCACATGAAACTGCTGCCATCTCGGCGCAAGTGCTGTGTACACCATACAACCATGCACCATGTCACTTCATGCAAAGCCACATATGTAAGGTGTATATGTGTTTAGCTGTAACCTGCCACCTGCACTTTTGGCAGAATGACCGGGATCATTTACGTGCCACCGCAGTAACACGTATGACCCCAGCTTTCAGTGGTTTTGTCCAAGGCAGCTGCCCGACGTACACTTTGTGACGTCCTTGCTGTGGTTGTGTCAGCAGCCGTCCCGAAGTGACCGAGTGCAGCTGAAGGGATGTTAAAATAGAAGAGCCAGCTCATGTTAGTGAGAAAAGCGGACATTGTGCATGGGGCAACAGAACTATGAGCAGAGCTCTTTAGCCAGTGGTGTTTTTGCTGGTTAGAATTTTGTTGTCAGCCAGATAGTAAGTAAGTAAGTAACTTGATGTTTTAGGCCCAGTCAACCAGTACGGTTATATGAGGGCGATACACATTTAAAATGATTTTGTCAGCACACAATAAACATTAAAAATATATGTAGCTAAAACTGGTATCTAGTCAGATTTTGAAAAACAGATTTAAAAAAAGTGGGTACATGACAAACCAAACCAAACATCAACTGAAAGTTTGAATTCTGTCAAAATTATTGATATCTTTCAGAAAGTTCAAACTTTTCCAGTGATATTTCTTGAAATAATACACACAATGATTGATCTGCAAAATGGCTCTCTCTTAATCTTATTTCAGTACAATCAGAACAAGTGTGTAAAATGTGTTCTATAGTCAGTCTTTCATCACACCCAGTACACACTGGTGGTTCCTCACCATTCAATAAAAAGGAATGAATAATAAAAGAATGACCAATGGCAATGTGTCATTGGGATATCACAGTCTCTTTTTTCTGTTTGTCTCAGCCAGTTAACCCGCTTTAAATAATATACTTAAAAATGGCCTTGATTGATAGGTGTGTGTGTGTGTATGCGTGTGTGGGAGGGAGAGAGAGAGAGAGATCTGGTAAGTCCAAGTGTTTCACTGTAAAACGTTTGTGACAGCATGCTTAAGTGGTGCACTGTACGTGTGACAGCTTATGTGTGTGACTGTACAGGTGAGTGACGGCATGTACAAATGTTGTACTATAACTGTGTGTTTGGTTTGGTGTGTACAAATGTTGCACTCTGTTTGTTTTTGTAGGTAAGTGTGTCCACATGTTGCACTGTGTTTATGGGGGTGTGTGTGTCAGTATGTAGAAATGTTGCACCATATTTATGTTTGTCAATATGTAGAAATTGTGTGTGTGTGTGTGTGTGAGCAGGTTCGTGTTTGTTTTTCATTTGTGTGTGTGTCACTGTCAGTATGTAGATATATTGTCTTATATTTATGTGTGAGTGTCAGTGTGCACAAATGTTGCACAGTATTTTATGTGTCTGGGTGTGTCAGCATGTATAAATTTGCTCTATATTTATGCATACTATAGGTGGGCTTGCAAAAGAGTGATGAAGGATCACTTTGGCTGACCTGTTGATGAAAACTGTTTCAGTTGATCAAAGAGCTGGATGTCGGCATGCAAAGGAGCGATAAAAGATTGCTTTAGCTGAACTGGTTGATGAAAACTGTTTCAGTCGATCGAAGAGCTGGAGCGGGAGATGCTGAATGGGCAGAAGCTGCAGGGCCCTCCCACAGCCTTTGAAGTGAACTACATGCTGAAGAACAAGAACATGGAGGATAGGTCAGTCTGTGTGGAGTCTGTCTGTGGACTCAAAGTCCAGTGCCTGTGGGCACACACACACTCACGGGCATGCACGCACAAACGCATGCACGCACGCACGCACACACACACACACACACACACACACACACACACACACACACTCTCACTCACACACACATACTCTCTCTCTCTTTCTCTCTCTCTCTCTCTCTCTCTCTCTCTCTCTCTCTCTCTCTCTCTCTCTCTCTCTCTCTCTCTCTCTCTCTCTCTCTCACTCACTCACACACACACATGCACACACACATGCACACACACACACACACACACACACACACACACACACACTCTCACTCACTCACATACACACACACACACACAC
Organism: Alviniconcha strummeri; assembly: GCA_963584105.1. Lineage (NCBI taxonomy): Eukaryota > Metazoa > Mollusca > Gastropoda > Provannidae > Alviniconcha > Alviniconcha strummeri. Next base: position 11,110,481 of record OY757553.1, on the reverse strand, counting down.
ACACACACACACACACACACACACACACACACACACTCACTCACTCACTCACTCACTCACACTCACACACCAGATTCCCAGTTCCAGTCCTCTCAGGAAATAACTTTGTCAGTCTTTCACACATGAAATAACTTCCTCAGCCTTTCAAGCATGAAGTAACTTCTTCAGTCTTTCATGCATGAAATAGCTTCTTCAGCCTTTCACACATGAAGTAACTTCTTTAGTCTTTTGTGTATGAAATAACTTCTTCAGTCTTTCACACATGAAATAACTTCCTCAGCCTTTCAAGCATGAAGTAACTTCTTCAGTCTTTCATGCATGAAGTAGCTTCTTCAGCCTTTCACACATGAAGTAACTTCTTTAGTCTTTTGTGCATGAAATAACTTCTTCAGCCTTTCACACATGAAATAACTTCAGTCCTTCACACATTCTTTATTTTCATCCTTTCTTTGTCATGTTGCTTGGAGTAATATTTGATAACTTCAAAAACACATAGCTTGATTTTTGTCTTTTGTTTAATATTTGATAACAATGACAACAACAAAAGGAAAGTTAGATTTTTGTGTTTTGTTTAATAAATGAAAACAATGGCTTGATTTTTTGTCTTTTGTTTAATATTTGATAACAACAAAAACAAAAGGAAAGTTCGATTTTTGTGTTTTGTTTAATAGTTGATAAAAAAATATATATATATAAATCGCTTGATTTTTGTGTTCTGTTTAATATTTGCAGGTTTCCCCTTTTCACAGCCATTCACAAGATTTGCAAGGGGGAGCTGCCGGCCAAGAAGTTCCTGGACTGTCTGAAGGACCACCCAGAACACATGTAAATAACCGCACAGCCCCTGCAGCCAGGGATCTTCCTACCCCCCCCCCCCCCACCCTCTCCCCCCCACCCCAACTGTGCCCTGACCCACCCCCACCTCTCCCCCTGCCTCGCTGGGCATGCCTGGAGAATGATATACGTGTGATTTGACTACTGCATATGGATACAGTCCTCAAATGGCGACAACATTTTGTGTGTGTGCGGTTTGTTTGTTTGCTTGACTGTTGAATGCTTGTTTTCGTGTTGTTTTTTCGTTGAGTAGGTCTTTAAGAGGACCGTAGTGGTTTGTGTTTTTTTCAGTCTTGCCGTGGTAATTTTTGTTGGAGGTAACTAACTGTCATTGGGTTGAGGAGCCGTGTCGAGCGGACTGCTCAGATGGTTGCATGGTATTGCACAATATTCACGTGGTTTGGACCTGGCTTGTACTGTTTTGTTACTGTTTTTGTTTTTTAGGGGTTTGTATGATACACTCATGCTCAGAACAGGCAAATTTTGTCTTTTTTTATTTTTATTTTTTCTAATTTTTTAATGTTAAACGCCCAAGCGTCTTATATACAGTGATAGCACTAACTGGCAGGTTAAATATTAAGTACGGTTCTTTTGGATGAGACAACAAAAAAAATTAACAGAAAATTACCAGGAGGTTCCATGCTAGAAACATGCCCCTGTTGAAGAACCTACAAAAAGAGGCAAGATAACAATTACACTTTATTGATCTCCATGGGAAATTAAAGTTGTTGTTCAACCTCATGTATTAGATCACACCCAATAACCAAACTGTAAATAGTATCTTAACAATTCAAAGTCATGAAACACACGCACGCACACACACACACACACACACACACACACGCACAAACACACACTTATGTTCATACAGCCCCTATATTCAAATTACATACATTAAAGACATGTAATACTAATGCCTAACAAACCCAGACTGACCAGGATAATGTTATATTTAACAGATTAGCGCATAAAAACTCCCAAATAAAATCACTAGCACACACTTGGAACACATGGACTTATTTCTTGGAAACTGAGCACTTTGAACATAAAAAAAAGAAAAGAAGAATGCCAGAACTGATCACAGTTTAAATTTTTCATGAGACCTAAATTTATAACCCACCTCATTATAAATTTAGGTCTCGTGAAAAATTAAAACTCTGAAACAAGATCCAAACATTTAAAACGTTCAAAAGAACGCTGTTCATTAGAACAAGGCAAAAGCAGCAGCAGGAAGAAATTTGCTGGTTTTGTCTTGTCCTAATAAATAGCTGAAGTGTCGCTTTATGTCCTCAGAGACCATAAGGACTATGGGGAGCCCAGGACGGCCACCTGGACTTTCACACAGCTCCTGAGCTCTCCTAATAAATAGTACTCTTTTGAACCATCTATGTGTTTGGATTTATGACCCGAAACAGCAGTTGACCAGAAGTGCCATAAAACTGCTTGGGTTCCAGGTTTAATTCTTTCCATCATGTAGTGACGCTGGAAGGGAGTACAACCCCAGAGCCCTTGTGTTGCTTTCTCTAAACATTTGTACTGGGTATCAACACCTCCAAAGTCTAAACCACACGATAGAACATGTTTGAGACAGTTTTGCCATGATCAAATTTTATGACCGGAATGGGTGAATATTTTAGAGTTCTGCCACATTTTTGAGAATTGGCCATGGTTTGAGTTGATTGAAGAGAATGAGTGTGGCTGATTCCTACGTATTGCCATGTGTTTTAAACACTTTGACTTTACGCAAAATGTGGTTCTTTTGAAAAAGGTGCAGTTAGTTTAGCAGATATGCCTAGATCATGGTTCTACCCTGAATATATAAAAAAAAGTCATGTTAATTGAAACAATGTTTGTTGGATTGTTTATTGATTTGCTTTGTACTTTCAGTACCCTTACTTTTCAGGAAAGAAAGTGTTCATTTTGTGTTCAGTTTAGTTCAAGTGAGTATTTGATTTAAGTGTGGGGGCATCACCAACACAGTTGTTGAATGTCAGTGTCACAGATGTTGATGTGATCACGTTGCAGAGTGCTTTTGGTGACTTGTGCTTCTGTTTTATGTAGGTAATAAATAGTTACCTTTTACCTTTAGTTACCTCTTTGTTACTGGTCAAAATCTTTAACATTTAATTGGCTCACTGGTCAAAATCTTTAATGTTTAATTGGCTCAGGTGAGATCCTTCCAACTGTTTATGATTACCTCTGATATGCTAAGCTGTATTCTTCCTTACTGGTTGTGGTGATCTTGGTTGAATTTTAGGTTGATGCCATCGTTAGACAGATGTGAACCAGAAGTTGTGAAAGTTGTGCTGAATCCAGAGAGCTCTGCTTTGCCGTCTTCTAATGTTGCTTTACGTCCACAGAGACCATAACAACTATCAGGAACAGGGAGTCCAGGATGGCCACCTCAGCTTTCACATAGCTCCTTGTCAGTTCTTTAAAAAAAAACAAGAAAACTGATATTTGTTTGAGGGGTGCTTACCTAGTCAAGTTCAAACTTTGAACGATTTCTGCCTGTGCAAACAGGGCTGTATGCTGTAAGAGAATTGCTTGCATCATCATGTGGGCGCACATTAAAATTCCCAGACACCTGCAGCCATACCATTGTCGGGACACATGAATGTACTGCACGCGCTGGTAGTAATGGGTAGCACTGTTTGTGCAACTGCCGCAGCTTTACCCCAGTGAAGTAAGCCAAAGTTCCCAAAAGGGAATAATGAAGTATTAAAAAATAAAAAAAATGCTTCAGGTAACTGGCACATATTTAATTTAAGGTAGATACTTGACACATTTTGCACCTGTAGAATAGCCATAACTCTGTCAAAGCATGTTAAAAAAAAATACTCCTGGGAATGGCACAACGGCGGCATTTTCACCCAGAATGCTAGGTACATCTAATTATCACTGAGTCAGATCATGCTCTCTGCTGACAACTGTGCACTGGAGTGACCCATCTCTTGACACAAACTACTCAGTGAGTGGACCCTTCCATCAGCCACTGAACACAATTTTCTGCCTACACTCTTGCAAAGAAACTGGACTTTTTTTTATCCACTTCTGTGTGCCCAAACTATGCGTAAACAGTGAGTAAAGGGAAACTACTGCAATTGCTTCCTTTTCAAACATGCGGCATCATTTTGCCAACTCAGCTTGAATAAAATTGTCCGCATTTTTGTCTTGTTTTGGGGGGCGGTTGGATGCAGTGTGAAAACGAGCGCAGGGCACCGTCAGGCAAGTTCTCAACGCAGTGTTCGCTGATAAAGACAACGCTCATGGCCCGCAACTAAAGCCAGGCTCTCGTGGCAAAATTCAGGTGAAAACATCATCCAAAACAGGAGAATGATGCTCATGTACCTTAGGAGATACGTAGGTTTAAGTGGGGTGCCACTTAGAAGATATCTAGGTTTAAGTGGGGTGCCACTTAGGAGATACCTAGGTTTAAGTGGGGTGCCACTTAGAAGATACCCAGGTTTAAGTGGGGTGCCATTGTTATAGAGCTGCAGTGGAAACATCCGAAACCGGAGAATGATGAGCGTGCACTTTAGGAGATACCTACGTTTAAGTGGGGTGCCATTATTTTGGAGCTGCAGTGAAAACATCATCCAAAACCAGAGAATGATGCTCACGTACTTTAGGAGATACCGAGATTTGAATGGAACAACATTATTTTTGAGCTGCAGTGAAAGCATCATCCAAAACCAGAGAATGATGCTCACGTACTTTAGGAGATACCGAGATTTGAATGGAACAACATTATTTTTGAGCTGCAGTGAAAGCGTCATCCAAAACCAGAGAATGATGCTCACGTACTTTAGGAGATACCGAGATTCATGTGGAACGCCACTATTTTTGATCTGCGCAGCAAAGTATGCTTAGGCTGCATGGGCAAGCTTCGTGGGCTGTACAGGCCTCAACATTGAAAGGGTTAATGTTGGCATTTGCTGTTGAAAGAGTTAATCTGGGCATTTGCCCAGATGCTGCGCTGTCTTCAAGATCCTTGCAGCTCTGCCCGATGATTAGACCGGCAGTGAACTTTGCATGTTTGTATTGGTTACAGCAGGGTAGGTTAAGACCGATAAATTGTGAATGCCACAAGAGATGTGGGGGATGCGGGACAGTGGTGTCATTTTTCCACTGCTGTGGATGTGAATCGGTTCAGCATTTGCTCTTCTTCTTTCCCACAGAGGACGAGGATTTTTTGGGAGCCCTGTGTGAATGCAGAATGAGTTTAGTGAGTGTTACTGTTAGTTGCTGGTGTCAGGACACATGTTTATCTCTTCGCTTGTTTGTTTGTTGATATTCATGCTCTGCTTTATTGTAAATGAGTCAGATACTTTGAAACTGGGTTGAATAGACGATTTCCGGAAATAACAGGCAAAGATAATTTGACAGTGTTTTCTTACTCTGGGAGAGTGAAGTCCCCTGAATGGAAGCGGCAGCGGAGAAGAGCCAAGCTGCAACAGTTTTGGATCTTCAGGCATGGACCGATTATAATTTATACGAGACTACCAGCTGGGGGAACCTACTATCCGATCTGCATGTTCCCCACGAACAGTGAGCGCTTGATCGGCATTTATGATGCCTTTTCTGCTTTTGTTTACGGGTATCCATCATCTTCCCCACGTGCTCACTGTACCCCCAACCAAAGCGTGACTACTACGCGCTACACCCGCAGGCATGGACCTGTATATATACAGGCCATGCCTGTAGGCACTTACCGAGTGCAGTCCCCTGGATTTCCGAAGATCGTCTATTGCTTGTTCAGTTTTGTTAAAGGGGACACCAGTCAAAGACTCAGGTTGGCTTGAGAACGTAGAAAAGGTGCACCTTGCGTATGTGGCTTTGCATCAAGTGACATGGTGCATGGTTTGTGTACACAGAATGTGCCGAGATGGCAGCAGTTTATTGTGGCGCCAGCCATGCCAGCCCTGTAAGTACACCATTTTGGTGGATATTTTTAAAAAACGCGCTGTATAAAGCTATGCTTCTTTCTGCCGTTAGTGACCATCGGCCAGAAAGCTTGCCATTACTGTCATTTTAGGGCACTGTGCATCGTTGATATGTGATAGTGATACAGGCAGGACATGTAGAATCCCATGTGAGCACAGTGAGCCTGCTCAAGAGTAGAGAATAGCACTATATAAAAGCAATCAACAATGTAGAAAAGGTGCAGGTGTTTCCAGCTGCTGTCTTTTGCATGGTGGTTCTGTCAACAGCTAGGTTCTGTCAACAGCTAGGTTCTGTCAGTAGCTAGGAGGTTCTGTCAACAGAGAGGTTCTGTCAACAGCTAGGTTCTGTCAATAGCTAGGAGGTTCTGTCAGCAGCTAGGTTCTGTCAACAGCTAGGTTCTGTCAATAGCTAGGAGGTTCTGTCAACAGCTAGGCAGCAAGAAGTGCTTTTTTGCTTTGAATTTGAGTGCCTCATCATGGAGTACACAGCCCAGTCAACCATGATGTTTACTTCAGGGAGCAGCCATATTCATTCTTTTTTCTTTTTTTTGCCATTCAAGAGCATGATGTAACTGTACACTTCGGGCAGCTTAACTAGTAACTTGATGCTAAGATCAAATCTCCAAGATCAATCCCAAGCTCCGTCCCCAAGGCTGATCAGCAGCTGCAGTCTAACACTTTTTCCCCAAGGCTGACCTAACACTTGTGTTGGGGGAGAGGGTCACATATGTGCTATTCCGTCCCTGTTGATAGGGTCGTGAGGGTTCTTCAGCTGGTTTCCCCTTTAAAGGCTGCAAAATGTTGCATGTGTTTGGGTTGCATGTGCAGTGTTTGTTTGCCAGCTCTGTCCTCTGCTGTGGATGGCAGGCAGTTGATTTGGTTTGGTTTTCCGTTTCCGTTTATTACATTTACAGTGTTATGCCGATTATTTTATTACATTTAATGTGTTAGTTTATGAGTAGATGCCAACTTTGGTTTCTTTGTCTTGTTCCTTCGCCCTGATATAACCACAGTGGTTGACTGGTAAAACACCAAGTTAGTACTACTTGTCTTGTTCCTAACATTTATCATGTTTGTTTACAAGGACATGCCGACTTTGTTTTGTTTATAAATATATATGTATTATCATACCGAGGATGAAAACAAATTGGATCATTTTACATTGTACATGAATAGTTTGTTTAGTCCTTTTTTTTTCTTCCTTTTTTTCATTTTTTCATGAGTGTACGTTTCATTATCATTCAGGTAATGTAAAATGGAATAGAAACAAACACAAAGCTTACCTGAGAAAGTGTAGGAAGAAGAAGTGGTTCATGGTTTGTGAGAATTAAAAGGATAGTTTTCAGCATTTAAAAGAGAGGCTTGATTTTCACATTAAATGTGCATAAAAATGACCAACTGGGTATACACTGTCTTCAGGATTACACTCTTTTAGGCAGAATAGCTGGAGCATCACAGGTGCTTTTCCTTACTAAAACAACAACAAACAAACAAAAAATGTCCCCCCAATAGATTAAAAATGCAAGATTTCTGTATATGAAGTAAGTTGAAGTCATTTTGTCTGGAGCCAAATTTCACCTTGGGGAAGTTTCTTCCTGTACTTATGTATGTGTGTACAACCAGGAGTTTGTGTGACCATCTGTGATCAACCTTGATGTGCCATCCATTTATGTGATGTTTTGCTGCAGATAAGCAGATGACAGAATCTCTGAAGCATTATTCATTTTTTTAAATGAAATCCAATGTACCCTCTCCCCTCCCCCCCCCCCCCCCCCCCCCTTTTTTTTTTCTGACCAGGTAGATCAGATCACCAAGACAACTCTAGTTTTTCTTCTTCTTTTTTTTTTTTTTTTTGTCTGGACAGGTAGGCCAGATCACCAAGACAGCTCTGGTTTGCATTTCCCCACATTTGCACCAGTGTAAGGATTGGGGGTGATTTTCGCTCCTTTGACAGTTGACCTGTTAGGCTGTTGCAAGCCCCCTTCCACCCATCATCATACGCAGACAAGAACGCAGCCAGTTAAACTGTATGGTTCAACACGTTGAACCCTGGGAACCAGTTTGGCCTAGCAGTAAGGTGTTAGGCTGGTAAGCAGAGGGACCTTGGTTTGAATCCACTTCAGCTCTCCTCTCTTTTCAGAAGTTGTCATCTGTGGACACTGTCTTTTGATTGACCCTCACAACTAATGAAGGATTAAAAGGGCTCTCATCACTGCCCATCTTAATGCAGGAGTCATTCTGGTGGTGACAGTGTAGCGATAGGTATATTATCTCCCTCTTCCCCCAAATCCATACCCCCTCCCCACCCTTCTCCCCGTCCCTAATAAGCCTTATGGTTTCTGTGGACATTAAGCACCATGTTTACTATTTGGTTAAACAACTGACCAAGGCTGCAGCCTGTAGTAATATTATGAATATTGCCATAGTGTTTTGCTGTAATGTGCTATTTACAGCCAGTTGTGTTTGGACACCACTGAAGTGCATTTGATTAATGTGAAGTAGGTTGTGCGCGTGAATTCTTTTTGTTGACTTTTGTTGTCTTATAATTATTGGTTGTACCTTGTCACAGAAAGTTAATTTTGATGATTGTTGTTCAGCGGAAGTTTATGCTGGTGAAATGCTGATCAGAACACATTAAGAAGAACACTTTTTTTTAATGCTAGCGGAATGCTGGTGGTCATCTTTGGTTCCTTTTTTTTTTTTTTTTTTTTTTTTTTTTTTAAAGATGCTAATGGAGAATGTCCGTGCACTGAATCTGAACAGTCTAATGCTATGCATCTTGCCCCAATCAGACCCAGTGTAGTAATTCAGCACACCACACACAAACTGCTGGCGCACTGTCATGATATGGGTTGGTTGCAGGACCTCACTAGATATGATGCAACGGGAGTGGAGCTCATGCGTGAGGGTTTAGTGGTGCTGGGGTTGGTGATCTGTCATCTAAAGGTCTCGTGTGTGAAGGCCAACTCTGCATTGCCTTCGTGTGATTCGACAGATGGCGGTGGTCTGGATGGAGAGAGAAAATCCTGCATTGTTTAGTTCTAGAGTGTGACACTTGAAAGGGCCTGGAGTTCAAGGTCACCTGGTCATCTGCAGTTTTTGACTACGAAATCCCAGAATTCTGTTGGTGTAGTCTGTCTTCTGTTTGCTTGGAGAGTTTTCAAGAACCGATCACTTGGTGTTGCTGGCACCTGGGCCTTGCTAGCATTCTAAAACAGGATCCAAACGCATAAATTGTTGAAAGGAATGCTAATTTAATACGATACTGGGAAGTTTTGCATGGTCTGCAGATACAGAGGGAAGTTTTGCATGGTCTGCAGATACAGACTCGTGCATCTGCATTCCTCCTCTGTGCAAGTCTGTTTGTATTCCTCCTCCTCTATGCGAGTCTGTATTCCTCTGTGCGAGTCTGTATTCCTCCTCTGTCCAAGTGTATTCCTCCACCTCTGTGTAAGTCTGTCTGTATTCCTCTGTGCGAGTCTGTATGCCTCTGTGCAAGTCTGGTTGTATTCCCTTTCTATGCAAGTCTGTATTCCTCCTCCTCTATGCAAGTCGGTGTGCATTCCTCATCTGTGCAAATCTGCTTGTATTCCTCCTGTGTCAGTCTGTGTGTATTCCTCCTCTGTGCAAGTCTGTGTATTCCTCCTCTGTGTGAATCTCTGTGTGTATTCCTCCTCTGTGCAAGTCTGTTTGTATTCCTCCTTCTCTGTGTGAATCTGTGTGTATTCCTCTTCTGTGTTCCACCGTTTTGCTGCCTCCTGCCCATCCTGACCTTAACATGTGTTCATGTATTAACCGTTTGGGAATGGGGGGTGGGGGGGGGTACTCCTGTCTTAATTTGATTAATTAATAAGATTGTGCACTCAACACATACAGTTATAGGGGTCACACTGACCAATCTGAGCACCCTTGCTCAGCATGCTGCCAGAATTGTGTTGCCTGCACAGGAAACGTGTAGGGTATTGCCTGCACAGGAAACGTGTAGGGTATTACCTGCACAGGAAACGTGTAGGGTATTGCCTGCACAGGAAACGTGTAGGGTATTGCCTGCACAGGAAACGTGTAGGGTATTACCTGCACAGGAAACGTGTAGGGTATTACCTGCACAGGAAACGTGTAGGGTATTACCTGCACAGGAAACGTGTAGGGTATTACCTGCACAGGAAACGTGTAGGGTATTGCCTGCACAGGAAATGTGTAGGGTATTGCCTGCACAGGAAATGTGTAGGGTATTGCCTGCACAGGAAACGTGTAGGGTAAAGCACCAGGGTAAAGAGCCAGCTGATGCAAAGGGCAGAGCGTATTTACGACCTGCAGGTCTGGTTTGTTTCTCTCCTTCACTTTCCAGGCCCCCCACCCCATCCCAGTCCTGATGAATGCCAGAATATATGTGTTCAATCACTCATCCATGTTTCCATGTCCAGCAAAGTAGGACTGGGAAACTGACCACAAATGTTGCTCAGGGGTAATATATATATATAAACTTCTTTTTTTAAACAAAAACCAACAACAAACGATGAAGCATTTAGTTGTTGGAAGCATGCGTTATTAATGCAGGTAGACACAGAGATGTTTAAAGGGACCATTGGAAAACTGCATACAGCAGCACACAAATCTGAAATGGAACGAGGCCCAGAGCACTCCTCCAGTATCAACACGCAAGGGAGTTAATTAGCGCTCGAAATACATCACACAAACAACACCAGAAAGACTTAGGATGTACCACTGGTTGAGTTTATGTACCTTGTATTTACACACATGCCAGGTGATAGTTGCTGTAGGCAGCTTGGGGTCTTGGTTGCACTCATGCATTAACTCCCTTGTGTGCTCATTCAGCAACGCAAAGTGGCACCAAAAATGCAATGCTTACACAATTGTTTGCAGTTTGTGTGTCTGTGGTTAGGTCAACAGTGTACAGCTTTTTTGATTTGTTTAGTTGTTGTCAGTTTATACCTTGTACAGTGCAGAAACTGCTCAAGCTCAGAAGACCTGAACAGGGCTAGGGTAGCTTTAACTTCATGTGTTTATCTTTGCTCGATTAACAACTGGCTTTGATCATCTTGGGTAACACAGTCTGTGCAGTGATGAGTGTTGGGGTAGTGGTGGTGGTGATTTTTCGAGGGAGAGGGGGGCTCTTTCTTTTTTCTTTTCTTTTCCCCTCTCTTTTTATTATAGATGGCTCTCAAGCATATTCCCCATGACACATCAAGGCTGATTTGATGAGACTTCAGAAGTTTAACATATTTGTTTCCCAACATTCTGAAATGCCACTATGGTGGTGTGGTGCATTTGTGTGTCTGCTTTGTACTTTTTTTTCTCTTCTCCATCTGCACCTTCTGTTTTGTACCAGTCAATGGCATATATAGATATATATATATACACACACCTACAGCATTAAGTGAAAGCACTAGGTTTTCAGTCTCCTGGTCACTGTTTTGATTGTAGCATTTACTTTGCCATCAAGGGTTCTTTTTGCTGTTTGGCTTTCTTTTCTTTTATTTTTTTATTTTTCAAGTAGTAGTAGTAATGGTGCTTGTGTAACTAGACCAGGGCAATATACACAGCAAATGACCTACCTCAAATACCAGCATTAGAAACTGTGTTTATGTCTGAGGTTCAGTTGGTGTTTTGTAATCAGTGCCTTTTGTGTCCAACAAAATGGATGTGAGAGCTACTGGGAGAGAGCGACTGCAATGCTTGTGGAAACAATGTATGCGGCTGGAACATCAGAAGCATACACTCTGTGATAACTCGGAAGAGGGAGCCAGAATTTGGTCAGACAATTGCTGCATTTCCTTTAAATGAAACTAAGCAGCTATTCTGCAGCAATACAAGTTGAATATGTTTCTGTGTGCTTGTTGTGCGCTGAGCTTCTGTTGTTTTCTGCATTTTCATTACGGTGTCCACTCCTGCTGTGGCTGTGTATTCTGCATCACAGGCATTTTGGACTTGATCTCGGAATTAAAAAAAACAAAAAGCATTTAGGTGCTAGAAGAATGTTCAGAAAGGCAAGCGTGGTCATCACAAAATGAATGTGCTCTGAAACAGAACAGTAGTGAAAATAATTTAGATTTGTGACACTGAGCCTCAAGTTTATCAAAAATGTTTTCATCATGGGTGCAGGAACAAGCTCATCAATACCTCACAAACGACTGGCAGTCAGAATTCAATAATCTAGTCACAATCACCTTGTTATGCGGGTTGGTATTTATGCAACACAAAATAATCACGTATTGTTGGTAGCTAGCTAGACATTTGGTTTTTAACGCCCAGTCAACTATTTTCACGTTCTACCAGAAAAAGGCTAAAAGATTTTAAATTTCACACTTTCATTGGTTGTTTTTAAATGACATGGCAGTGAAAGGGTTAAAATCAGGAAAAAGTGGTTTTACTAGGCTAGTCTTTGGTGAGGGGTTACAGGACATGGCAGTAATTACGACAAGAAGAGACTTGTAGCAGGGTGGTCTGTCCTGAAGGTGGTCTTTCATCAGGGTTGTCTTCCCTTAAATAAGACCTACAGGCCTAAAAACCAATAGCTTGCTTACTTGTCAGTAGTTACACTGTACATTTTTTTTTTTTTTTTTTTGCCTGCCTGCATAATTGTTAATACATTTGTTGTAGTGTTCCAGAGCATGCGAGATGCTCATGCATATTCCATATTCTGGGGGATTCTAGTCATTTGCAAAAGTTTAAGACCGGACACGATTTTTTTAATAAATGTGACCAAACTGAATTTTTGGCCTTCATACCAAACTATGTAAGTTTATTTCACCAAAAGCATAATATAACACAGTTTGAAAAGTGATGACATCTAAATGTTTTTTGTTGTTTGTTAATGGTTTTAGTTTAGTTTGTTTTTCCTCTCCCTCTCTCCCAGAAATGGCCCCTTTCTTTCCGTATATTTTTCTTCAACCCAAATTAGATGTTGCAATAAAAACATGAAATTAAATGATCTGACCTAGCATAAAAAGGCTTGAAAATCATGTCAAGTCTTCAACTTTTGCAAATGACTGTATATAAAAAAAAATATGTTAGAGAGCATGTGCTTGTGACAGCACACAACACTCCATTGTGAGATGGTAGCAGTGGCTTTGTTGCATACAACATGCTTAATCAACAGGGACAGTGAAAAACCATAACAAAAACACAGCAGTGAATCTGTCTTGTTTCCATGTTGACTGTGCGGTTTTTGTCACGACCGTTATATACTTTGATGGTGGTTTGCCTACACCTGAAGCTGGCAGTGATTTTTGTCATTTTAATGACAATATGGCAGCAGTTTCAACCCAGAACAAGACAGACTACAGAAGTCACAGTCAAAACACCTGATTTTTATTTGATTGTATCAATAGTGTCATTACATTTCTCTCTCCCTTGATGTGGCGAAATGACTGTGCCAGCATGCACGCAAGATTGGATTACTCTGGTGGTTTTGAGTGTTCTGCAAACTGACAATCATAGTCATTGTGTATTGTGGAGGCTGTCTCAGATTTATGTGCAGGTCACAACACTGAATAAGAGCATGCATTTCCCCAATTCATGTAAAGTCGTCACACTCTACTACCAATTAAAGTGCATAGTCAAAAACTGAAGTTTTGATTGCAACATTGGCTTGTTCAAAATGTTGCTTCTTTTTTTCTTTCTTCTTTTTTAAACTTTGAATGCTGCCCTTTTTTTTCTTTTCATTTTTCTTCTTCTTCTCCTCTTATGAGCAGAACATAGCTGTCAATCCCTTTTGGGAGTAAACCTTAGTCCAGAGTTTGTGAACCTGTATTTCCCTTATGCAGGCCAGGGTCTTTTGTTATTTCGCTGGTGGTAGTGGCATTTTGAATTCCACCTGGCACGTGCAGCAGTGGAAGGAAAAAGTAGTGATGTGCAAAATACACATGCACAACTTAAAATCTCACTTCCAGTGAAATTCTTAGCCTACCGCACTAGGCCAGTCAGTGTGCATTTGTGCATTTCAACCTTTTTGCTGTTTTACACAACAACAAAATCTCATGAAAATTGTGTTTTCTGTATCCATTTTCCAGTGTGGCCATATCCCCCCAAAATAACGATTTTATTTTTATTTTATATAGGTAAACTGTATGGGTTGACAGGCATGAGCAGAATCAATTTTAAAGCTCACTTCTGTGTGCCTCTATGTGCTTTGGCTTCATAAGGAGTTAATGTTAAATGTAACTTGGATTTCCTTTGTACCTATTTGTTTTCATGTGCATTGTTACCAGCTGTTATTTTAATCCAACAGACACCCATCCCCACCACACATCCACCCCCACATAATTTTTTAATTTGTACCTCAACAATTTGCTCAGAGATTAAAATGACCAAGCCATCTCTAGGACCTTCTTGGCAACAGCCTTAGTGTTACTTGCATATCTCATATGCAACTTGACTTACATCCGATTCTGTCTTGTTGTAGTGCTGAACTTTGAGAATGTGCAGGGTTAAATATTTGGGCATGTCATCATGCATCAGCTTATAAAGGATACATCTCCTGCTGCTTTTCCAGTTCCTGACAGGTCATTGAGTTTGTTTTAAGAGATGTTCTCCGTTTGTTTGAGTTGGTTGTTTGTCCCTTTGTTTTTTCGTTGAAGTGTTTGCAGAGTTGTGAATCAGTCGTATGATTCAAAGAGGACATGTATGTTAATTAGATACATCAATCAGGTCTTAAAATCTGTTTAATGTCAAGGTTGGTGACATTGCTGGCACTGTGTCTGATTCTCAACAAGCTGACCCAGTTATTGCCGATGGAGATGCGAGCAGGCAAGGAAGGAGAAGCATGGTCGTGGTGTCCGCTTCCTCCAATGGAGAGAATTTGCTCATCTTCTGCAAGATGCCAAGTGGGGCAGTGGCTTTCAGCTGTTGGCGTCAGTTTGTTCCATCTGCGGGCCTGGCAGCACATCATTCCTCTTCATCAGCGTTAAACCCAACAACCCGTATTTGTTTGTACATGCATATTTGTTTGTACATGTACGGAATTGTGTCAAGGATTTGTATTTTTAACATGAATTTAATACTAATAAGGATTTTTCCTGAAGGCTTCTTGTGCCAGATTTCTGGTCCTTAACGAACAAGATGCCTGGCACTAGAACTAAGTGAGATTCTTTTTTTCTTTTCTTGCAGCTGGGACTATTTAGACGTGTAGTCAGCAGCGGCAGTTAATATATTCACTGGACAAAGTGAAAGACCCTACTGATTTGACAAACTTGCATATCTAGTACATACTTACAAAGACCATGTTGATTTACTCATTTACAAAGACCATACTGATGGCATAGATTAGCATAACTAGGACTTGTTAATTTTTTTACAGAGTTTTGAACCTTGTTACCATTTGTACCTGTGTATGAAAGATGTGTATGGGAGTGTGTTAACTTAATTGCATAAGTAACATGACATTTATATTGTAAAAAGCTCTAACAAAATAAAAAGTGCATATGGTAAAACTACAAAGTGTCAAGCTGATATCAGTTCCAGTGTCAGAGAGCATGTGTGCGTGGATTTTAAATTTCTACAGCAGTAGTACAGTTCTTGTTTAACTGCATGGAGCAGTACTGTCCGAAACTTCTTTTGAGAAAGCAGTAAAACCAAGTTGATACAGAACATACATTTAAAATACACACTCTCTCCAAGCATTGCTTTCCGGCACCTTCCTCCAAACTCTGCAAGATTTGGTTACACCACTGAAGGGGCACTCGTTATCTCTCACAGCTGTCCACCAACACAGTCAGCGCCTTCCAAAAGGTTTGGGTACTGATAAGACTGTGGAAGCAACCTAGCGTATAGCGCCCAAGCACGCACATAAACATGAGACCACCCCAGGTAAACCAAAAAAAAAAAAAAAAGTAGTTCTGTCTCGATTCAAACAATTTTGGTTTTATTTGAGCTGGCATAAGCAACATGGCAACATAAATGTCTGATATAATTTGAGTTGTTTGCAACAAACATACTACTGTTTGAGCACCAACAAAAAACTGCTTGTTAGCAGACAGTTTTCTGGGACCTATGGCGTAACTAAATACGGCAATGGTTGAAGGAAGGATGTCATAAACCAGTGCTTGGAGTTGGAGGTTGACAAAAAAAAATGAGCCCAATATATATACATAATTATATATACAGCACGCCTTTTTTATCTTTTTTTTTTTTTATCTTCTTTTTCCTCATGGCACAACAATATAGACTTGTACTTCAAATGTTAAAAAAAAGAAATAGTGTACAGTACAACAAACACAAAATAAAATTTGAAAAAAATGACCCTTTTATCTGCAGTAAATTAGTCTTGTTTCACCGGTTCCATTTCAAGATCCACAGTAGCCAAACAGTTTGATCTTTGGGAAATTTAAATCTTACAATCAAACTTTCATTATAATTTTAGAATCAAAATATTAAAAGAAATATTTATGTACCAACAAAAGCATGTTAAATCTAAACAAAATGAGGACTCTGCTTACATCCTTTTCTGGGTATAGTTTTTTGTTTTCCCTGGCATGTTTGTCCATGAGGCTTTTGTCTACTAACATGGCATTACGTTTGCAGGAAACGCAATAAAGTTCTATTCAAAAAAATATTTTTAATGCACACACAATATATAGTTGCAGATATATATATATATGTTTACATTTTTATTTCTAAATTAAACATAAAATGTGTACCAAAACTCACTATCAAAAATGTAGCTAGCTGTTGCAGTTGTCTTGTACACTGAAGAAAAGCAAACATTTTCATTTTTAACTCTTTGCCTTCCTTCTCTCTTCCAAAAATGCTTTTCACCAGTGGAAAAACTTCCACCAGTAGAAGAACCCCACCCAACCCAACCCTTCTGCACAACAGTACCGCCAAAAAATAGTCATATAAATAAAAGAACTGTTATATAGACACCCACCTTTCCCTTTTCAAGGCATGGTAAGTTTGTGAGCAACCAAAGATGTCTTAAGCTGGTCGATTTCATCTACATCCTCTCCCCTGACCCCAACCAAAGAACTTTGCAATTTGACTGCAGTAGCTAAGAGTACCAGGGTTACAACAGTGAAGAGACAAAACATGTAAAAATACTTTTATATGCTGACAAGTGCCAGGTGCTTGTAGTAGAGAATCAGCATAATTAACTGACTGCCAAACTAACCATACGAAATACAATTATTGTAGTTTGTACTAACCATCAACAGGGGACTAAGCAGGCACATAAATCACAGTGAGAAAAAAAAAGTCCTCAACAACAGGTGGACATGGTGTTGTGTGGCAAGCATGGGAACCATGTAACATGAGCCGCAACACAGCTCTGTGGAGACTTAACAAACGACAGCAAAAAAAAAGGTGTGGCGACAATCCAAGGGAGGTAACTGCACTGAATCCCACCACCACCTTCCAAGTACAGGTTTCCCAAACCCCTCTTCCAGTCTCTGCCATTATTTACAACTCAAATTGCATCAGGCATCTCTGTTACAGCTGCTCACGGTGCCTATGCCAAAACAAATGATACCAAAATTGGTGAAATGGTGATGGCACTATTTGGCATCTGGTGCAGATGCACCCAATGTTTACGCAAATGTATGCAACCTCCTCCAGCTACACCTGGCGAGCAACTTGTGCCATGCGGGGGAACCAACAGACTTCTAGCCATTAGTTCCTGGAACATTTGATTTGCAACAATGTTGTACACAGTACTCAAAGCGACAAGTCAAAAAAGACCACAATCATCACAAAGGGCACTGACAGCTTGACAACTTTGGGGCGATTTGGGTACAGCTTTACAACTTTGGGGTGATTTGGGTAAACAGACGCATGTGGAACTGAGCAGACACTGTTCTGTAACATAGCAAACCACAATGGAGGCTTCAGGGCAGAAGGATGCCAGAAACCGAGGACTGAAGCAAGGGTATGAAACTTCACAAGTGATGCCACCTCATTGAGCGAAGCCGACTCACATAGCCCATCCCAACACCTTGCCCCTGCCATCAGCTCCAAAGGGGCAAAGCACTGCAATCACTCCCGAATAACCGTGGGCACCCACACAGTGCTAATACGCATACAAAGCCTGGAAACCGCTGAATCAAAACCACCCCTGCATATCAAAGAGTGCAGCACCTGGCTAAAAGACCAACCCAAATATCAACATGGTGCCTGACTGGAAACCAACCAGTCTCCAAGGCACAGCAACAAACAAGGCATTGTCTTAAATGCTGAAAAAAAGTGGACTGCGAAGAGGGGTGGTGTTTGTAAAGGAGTCCAGTTACAAAGAAACTCCAGTTACAAATAAACTGTCAACGGAAGTTTACAGAGGGGTCTTGAAACAGGGGTTTTCTCCTAAAAGGTGGTCATCACCAGGCATTCCAACTTCTATCACTGTACTTGAACAGTGTGTATATATACATATATGTGTGGCAGGACAGCTAGACTCACACACAAGCATAATTATTCTTATATCCATAGATATGCACACACACACACACACATTCACTATTTGTTTGGTCAGAATAGGGTCAGTATAATGAAGCAGTCCTTGCCCCACCGCCAATCTTCCAAGTGGTACCATGAATGGAACATGCACAGGTACACTGTGCCAGATCAGGAGAGATATAGGAGATCAAGTGACCAATGCTGAACATTAAAAAAAATGCACACGGGAGGTCATTTGATGAAAACGTTTCAATTTTAATGGTGTCTCCTCAGCATTCAACATTCAAACCATGCATCGGACATCTCACAATGGTTATAGTATGCTGGTTCAGGTCAGTTCCTCTCTTTTTTCTCTCTCTTTTTTCCTTTTTCTCTACTTCACACATTTCTCTGCAGACACACATTTACAACTTGGGTGCGCATGGTGTTACTTTTTACGACCAACAAAAACGTGAGAGATGCAACCTAGAAGTTTGGCAGCCCTGCCCTCACTTCATAGTGCCTTGACTTGAAATTCATTCAGCCAAATGAACATGAAGCGCACAATCTGCTGGGCAAAGATATTAGTTAAGTAAGAACCAGAATGCCAGTACCAAAGGACCACTGCAGTCAGTGCCGTGATTGCAGCATGTGTGAGTAAAGAATTTTTTCGTTTAATTGTTATGATTGCAACAGGCAATACAGTATTTTCAGTTTGTATTCTGTGTCCCCTGTCTGCCAGAAACCATGAAATTTTCTACAGCAAATCTGCAATGGTCGGTATCAGGAAGGTTTGAACTCCATCTGGTTCCACTCAGTCCCCTGTGCTAAGAATGAATAGAGCCATTCATTCTTTAACGAAAGGGAGGGGTAAAAAAAAAAAAAAAAAAAAAAAAATTAAATGAGGATGAATAACATCACAGCTGACTTGAGAAAAACATCTCTGGGAACAGCTGACTTCGAAGGAGTTAAATTAAAAATGTACACCCTATGTGCCTCCAATGAGACAGCACCAGTAAACACAAAAATATCTCGACACTAACACACAGAGTGAAAACAGGTCTCCCCTCCCTGCACCCCCCTCCCCCACCCCCTGCACTTTGTGTTGTGAGCTACTTTTTTTCATTTGCAGCTGGGAGTGGAGGGAGTGCTTTGACGTAACGCTCCCACAGTTTGATGGTGATGTTCATTCCCACACCAATGGTGATAGCACCGACGACCATTCCTTGGGCGATCACACGGAAGTGCATGATGTAGACAGAGGTGGACATATTGCCCCGATTACGATACCCATAGATGCCATAGGCCACTGCTCCCAGCAGGCCCCCGACACCTGCAAACACCAGAGAGGAATTTGTGTCACCATAAATATATTCAGGGGCTGAGACAGTGAGAGGCAGAAATTTTGCAACTGCATACAAATAACTGCAGACATACTCACACTTCAAGGGAGCATTCTCAGCCAAATCCTAGATATTCAGCAGGCAAACTGAAGAAGCATATTCAACCAAACCTGGATATTCAGCTGGCAAATTGAAGAAGAAGCGTTCTCAGCCAAATCCTAGATATTCAGCAGGCAAACTGAAGAAGCATTTTCAACCAAACCTGGATATTCAGCTGGCAAATTGAAGAAGCATTTTCAACCAAACCTGGATATTCAGCTGGCAAATTGAAGAAGAAGCATTCTCAACCAAATCCTGGATATTCAGCTGGCAAACTGAAGGAGCATTCTCAACCAAATCCTGGATATTCAGCTGGCAAATTGAAATCCTGAGCAATCTCAGCCAAATTCTGAATATTCAGCTGGCAAACTGAAGGAGCATTCTCAGCCAAATCCTGGATATTCAGCTGGCAAACTGAAGGAGCATTCTCAACCAAATCCTGGATATTCAGCTGGCAAATTGAAGGAGCATTCTCAACCAAATCCTGGATATTCAGCTGGCAAACTGAAGGAGCATTCTCAACCAAATCCTGGATATTCTGTTAAATAGCATTCCAAGTGATACAACGATAGTGTAGACTTTGTATAAATTGCATGCATACATATCTTATTAAGTTGTGTAAGTATGCCTTCCACCCCACCCCCCACCCCCTTATCAACAATGCTGTTTTGGGGGCTTAATGTAAGCACCTTGGGCTCATCATCCAAGATGGGACACCAGACATATCCTTTATTATTAGTACTAATAGTAGTAGTATATTACTGACAGGGCAACTTTTCACCACAAGTATACGGGAGTACAGTAGCACATGTTGATGTTGCCATAATTACTGTGTGTGTGTGTGTGTGTGTGTGTGTGTGTGTGTGTGTGTGTGTATGTGTGTGTGTGTGTGTGTGATTCTTTTTTCTGTTATCATTATTTGTAACTCTGTATATATTTTTACATTTAACTGTTATGCATAGTTCCACTTTTGGAAAGGGATGGGTGGGTATGAGTGCATGTCCTTTGGTAGTTTTAGCTTGCGAGAGCTTACATGTATGCACTGTGTGTATCTGGCGCTATGAACACGCAAGGTTTTGTGTGGAAGTTTTTTATGTGCTATATATAAATTTTCATTCATTCATTCATTCATACTAATCACAATTTAACAGTAATCAAGCAAAGGCAAACAGAAGCACCATGAGCTTACCAGCTGGTACAAAGGGTGCATCTCTGCATTTTCTCCAAAATTTATTCCAGTGCGACTCATTAAACTCAGATGTGCTGCTTGCCTCTCCAGACATGATGCTGTTTCGTCAGATCAACTTGGAAGCCTGCAAATAAGTTATTCTTTGCTAATGGTAACAAAGAAAGGGAGAACTTGACATAATGTACTGTATCATACTATCAAACACAACTTAACTACGATCTGAGCTTGAAACAAACTTTTTATTAATATATATGTGTGTGACATCAATATATATAATTATATTAATAAAAAGTTTGTTTCAAGCTCATATCATAGTTAAGTTGTATTATAATATATAAGACAACAAATGCAGTGTTCTATTTCTAGTACCTGAACTTGAACTGCAGTTTACATCACATTTGTCAAGAACATATTCATGAAAATGGCATATCTTTCTTTAACAATTTTATTTTTAATTATTAATAATATAATGAATACTTTCTGCAACATAGTTCATATACATGTTTTAATTAACCTCAGGGATTAAAATTCAAACACTTGTCAGTGCTTTTCTGTGTTTACTAATACTATTTCATCTTCAGTATGAGTAAATTGTATTATGAAATCAATCCTTGTTATTGTTAAATACACAAGCTCCTGGAGAGAAAGAGAACATTCTGCACCAATTTCAATCACACACAAGCCCCTGGTGGGAATCTAAAACAATGAAATAGTGCAAAAATTAATCAATGTTTTCAAGTAATTCAAGAAAACCTTTACTGTTATAGTGTCAAGTGCAACTGTTCCTTGCAATTTACTTATTCAGATAAGAGGCTGCAATGGCATGGAACAGTCTGAACTATCTGGAATCCCTTTCTCCTCCAGTCCTTGACCAACTCACCCCAGACCAAAACAGAATATCATGATAGAGATAGAACGTTTTCAGTTTCACACTCCTATTGTCTCAAACTCAAACAGTCAGAGCAGGCTTTCACCCTCTCAAAATAATCTGAGGAGAAATATTATGTGGTTGCCAAGACACTTGGAGCTAGTGGTTGCCCATAAATTTTCAGCTATCACATGTACGCAAATGATGTAGTTTGCAGTGATCATACTGGATTTTTTTCAAACTGGTGTGACATCTATAAGGTGGCGAACGTGCTTTGTGGAAACTAGTCAGATATCACTGTAACTTGTCAGATACATGTCTGTCCATACTACTACTGGAGCTGCGCTAGCAAATACCCAGCTGCCTTCCCATCTAGAACACACACATGCGCACACACACACACACACACACACTTTGTTATGTTCTTTCTATTGTTACTTAGACATACAACATAATAAAAGAACTGCGGACATCATGTTTTTACTACTGTATTCTACTAAATAATGCAATGGTAAAATGTACAGAGAAGGAAGGAAGCGGTCTGCTTGGGGGTGAAATGCCAAGTGCCCTCTCGGTGGGGAAACACGTACCTTTGTCTTGAAGCCTTTACCAAATAAGGACATTACAGTCTAGACACTAAAGGAACCATTAAGCATAGGCGCTTTACATAGTTACTTTTACTAGCTCTAAGACTCTTGTACATTATACACTTATCTTCTTTTTCTTTTTTTAAATCAGTCAAACAAACTAAGACTTGTTACAGACCAATTACCAGTTGTTGTTTTCTTCTGGTACAGTCAACGCCCTGAGCACTCACATGTTACATATTAACCTAAATACAATATTCTATACACACATACAGCACCTACTAAAATTTACACAAGGTATTATATGGAAACACACACACAGTGACCCACTCACACACACAATAACTGTAGCAGAAACTGGGTATTGATATTAGTTGGGTGGAAATACTGTGAGATTATTTATCATGTTCTTTACGACATTTTATCTACACTTGCACTGATTTTAGATGATCAGATTTTAGAAAATTAGAACCTGTTTCAATAATCATTGAACATGGATTCCTCCCAGTTAAAATCAGTTTGCAACCACTGAACCAGCATTGGCATGATATAAAATCCTACCAGCAGAGATCACTATTTTGATTTTTCCAAGGAGAAATCTGAATTTCAATTTCTAACAGTAAAATTTGAAATCCAACCACATTTTCATATGTAGTAATTGTACCCTGACATATTATATATTTATATATATCTATTCTATATTTCTCTATTATTACTAATATTAGTTACTGGTTTCACCAGCAGAATTTGAAACAGTGTTCAACTGATTTCAAAGGCTACTAGCAGAAATTAGAATTGGGAACTAGTAGCAGTAATACTATAGTTACAGTAGTCTTACTTCTGCACATGTGCTGTTTATGTTAGACTGACCCTTCAAAATTTCCCTGGGACACTGTAAAAGTTGTTAAAACTTGCCCTCGGACCCTTTAAAATTCCTTCAAAATTGCCCTGGACCTGGGACCCTGTAAAAGTCTTTCAAAATTGCCCCAGCCCTGGGACCCTGTAAAGGTCCTTCAAAATTGCCCTGGGACCCTGTAAAACTAAGTCTTTCAACATTGCCCTCGGACCCTGTAAAAGTCTTTTAAAATTGCCCTGGCCCTGGGACCCTGTAAAAGTCATTCAAAATTGCCCTGGGGCCCTGTGAAAGTCATTTAGAATTGCCCTCAGACCCTCTAAAACTGTAAAGTCCTAACACATAGTACTATACCATGGACCCCCTACAAAAAAACAACTACAAAATCAAATAATATGGGAGTCTTTATTTATGTCTCAGTTACTTTTACTAGATTATGATACAGATTTGCTTCACAGATGCTATGCTGTGTTCCAAATTCTGCAAGCTAGCTGACATTAGTTAGCAATTGGATTTTAATGTCCTGTCAACCACACAGTCACCTCAGGACAGTCAAACTCAACTGGATTTTAATGTCCTGTCAACCACACAGAGTCACCTCAGGACAGTCAAACTCAGGTCATATAAGCAAATGCACATCTCAAAACTCTTCTATTAACTTTCTGTGAAGTCAATCCATAAAACCTATCACTTCGTAAACATAAAGTAGAACATGTATACACAAACATCAAACACAAATTTTCAAAGAGTTTGTCCCTTCATTATTCCCCTTTTTAAAACGCATGTATATATATATATATATATATTGGCAAATACTAGCGCATCAGTAGTTGCTCAACAAGAGCCCTACCGAAAAAGCTTAACTCTTAATGACAAATATTTCAGTTTGGGGGGGGGGGGGGGGGGGGGGGGTCAGGAGAATGGACTATTAGCAGAAAATGACAAGCCAAAAAGAGCAAGAGGACTTGGCAGAAAAACAAGAGCAGATAGGAAAGGGGGAATCAAATGACAGCCCTGAAATTCCAGACAGGGGGAAGACATCAGACATCCATGGTCTCCCTTGCGGGTGCCGGCCGGCTGATGTAACACTAAAAGGAACGCTGATTGCACTGCAATATCGGCTGGCTGATGTAACAATAAAAGGAACGCTGACTGCATTGCAATATTAATCTGTCAAAAGGTTGTTTTAAAAACACAGATTACTTAGAACCTCAACCCGAAACAATAACACCCTGTCAATTCAATGTATACCTACTAATTAGAACCAGGTCACGGGCAATATTCATTTTCCCATCCAGCCAAAAATAGCATCAGCGACCTTGTTGGGTTGGCTAAGGAATACTACATGCGGGTCCTTCTAAACTGTTTCCAGTTCTAATACAAGAAAACCCAGTGGCCTGCTTGTACAACGGAAAATCCAGTACGCTGAGGTCAGCTGTACAGCACTACAGGCCGTGTGCACAGAAAAGCGAGTTCTCTGAGGTCAGCTGATCACAATGTCACGGTCTGATGTCAGTGACCTTTATCACTAGTTCAGTCTTTTTAAAATCTTATAATCCATGTTAATAATAATAAACAATTTACATAAAGTATTATGCAAAAACAAAACAAAAAACGCACTACATATGCACACACACACACACACATACACTTGGCACACGCGCGCGCGCACACACACACACACACATATACACACAGTGACTGTAGCAGAAACTGCGTACTAATATTAGTTTTGATGAAAATACTGATAATCCATGTTCCAGTTTCTCCGCTATTGCTTGGAGTAGGGTTACACACTCTTTCAAATTTATTTGTTGATTCTGCCAAGTCCAACTCCAAGTTGTATATAATGTAGGTCAAACTCTAAGGTCGTTCTCAATCAATGTTTTCCGGCTGTGTCAGTTGCCGTGAACGAAAATTATCATAAAACCGTCAAAATATAAAAATGAAAAATATGCACTTACCAAAATATCAGAATCCCTGATTTCTTCAGTCAGGTTTGAAAAAAGCGAAAATGAACTGACTATTTGTGTGATGTCGACTGCCTCAGCCCACAGCAGCGTGCATCTGACGGTTCTTTCGGCGCACCCGAACAGCCTGTTCAACCTGACCCTGCTGCCTGATGCACCAGTTCCCAGACACTACTGAACGTGCGCGGCGATGGAAGCTACGTGATGTTTTTGGTCGAAATAACCTCCCTTGCATCATTTGACCTTCACCTTGACCGTACTTCAATGCACTGTCAGAGTTCAGAAACATGTATGGTGACTTACTAAAGTCAAAAGGCATAATTAATAATTACTACTAATTAGACTTGTAAGCGGCTTACTAGCAGCAAACAACAAAATTACTAATTATCTGCACATAATTATTAATTTTGTCTTTTGACTCACATTTAATTGTTTCAGTACTTGCATCACTGAAAAGCCGCAGAGTCATTACTGTTTTAACATAATGATAATTTGTAATTATGATGTGCACATAGTAGTAAATATGTGCCTTTCATGCTGTTTTTGCAAAGGCTTACTTGAGTCAAAAGTACATAATTATAATTATGTTCATTTATTTGTTATGCTGAAATGGTGTAAGTGTACAAAGTACAGACTTGTCACGTCAGTACTTCCAAATGACCTATCCACATCAGCAAGTTTACCTAAAAGCATGCATTTGCAAAACACATTCATCAGAAACTTAACCATGCCTTCAGTCTTTAGTCTTCAGTAACCACAGGCCAGAAAGAAAACCGTCCCACACGGCAGAAAATCAGACGAGTTCCGACTGAATCGACTGTCCAGGCTGTTCTTCATGCATGTGCTGTCAATGATAATTAGTAATTGTGTGCTTCTAGTAAGCTGCTGGTCAAAAAGCACAATAGGGTTATATTGAAGAGAATCACTAACTATTCAGTTGAGCATAATTACAAATTATCTCTACACAACCTCCAGGAGCCGTTCCAGTCGGCCTACCGGAAGTATCATAGTACGGAAACAGCTCTATTGCGTGTGGTGAATGACCTCCTTCAGGCATCTGATGATGGTCACGTGTCTATCCTGTCACTGCTCGACCTTTCGGCAACATTTGACACAATAGACCATGTCATTTTGAGTCAGCGGTTGTCCTCTACAAGTTCGGCTGTACTGGAACTGTTCTTGGTTGGTTTGAGTCTTACTTGTCAAATCGCACGCAGTCTGTCTTTGTGAATGATGTTCAGTCCGCTCCATCAACCTTGAAGTATGGTGTGCCTCAGGGTTCGGTCCTTGGACCCATTCTGTTCACCATGTACACCCAGCCCCTGGGCTCTGTTATCCAGCAGTTAGGTACCACTTACCCTTCTTTCTTTTCTTTTTTTTTTTCTTTTTTTTTTGCTGTTGATTCGCAGCTACATGATTCAGCTGCACCTTCGGAGTTTTCTAGCCTGGTTAGAGACATGACATCTAGCATAGAAGAAGTGTGTATCTGGATGAAAGGAAATAAGCTTAAGATGAACGATGACAAAACTGAACTCATTGCCATTGGGTCAAAGTCAAAGCTAAAGCAGGTCAGCACCAACTCGATTGTTTTTCAGGACTGTGAGATTGAATTCTCCGAATCAGTACGGAATCTTGGTGTGTTTTTGGATGAGTCTCTCTCAATGGAAATGCAGGTGAATCAGTCGTGTAAAGCTTTATATTTCCAGCTTCGTAGAATCAGTAAGATCCGTTCTTTCCTGACTGTTGATGCCGCAAGTACATTGGCTGTAGCCTTCATTCTATCCTGTCTTGATTATTGTAATTCTCTTTTGGCTGGCCTTCCTGATCACAAACTTGCAAAGCTTCAACGCATACAGAATAGTGCTGCCAGACTCGTCCTTCGTAAACCACGGCGTGAAAGCGCTACTCCATTCTTAAAAATACTTCACTGGCTGCCTGTTAAAGCCAGGATATAATACAAGGTCTGTACCCTATGCTACCAATGCCTCAACTCTGTTACTATGCCCTCCTATCTGTGTGAGCTTCTCCAACCTTACAAACCCACTAGAACTCTAAGATCTCAAGACTCTTCCCTCTTAATTGTTCCACGTTTCTCTCTGAATACTTACGGAAAAAGATCGTTTTCTGTGTTTGGTCCAACTACTTGGAATTCACTCCCTGTACACGTCAGACAGAGCCAGTGTCTGGTCACGTTAAAAACAACAACTAAAGACGTATCTGTTCACGAAACACCTGTCATAGAGTGAGAGAGAGGGTGGTGGTGGGGGGAAGAGATTGGGAGAGAGGGGAGAGAGAAAGAGAGAGCGAGAGAGAGAGGAGGAGGAGGAGGAAGAGAAAGGGCACACAGTAAATGAATTATGTATAATTGTTTTATTACTGTTTTTAAATGTATTATGTTTTATCATATTTTATTTCATTTAGAGAGACGAGATAGGGTGCAAAGCAAATGAATTATGTATAATTGTTTTATTACTAGTTTTAAATTTATTATGTTTTATCATATTTTATTTCATTTAACCTGAAAACAACGCTGTAAACATTGTTCTAGTTATGCTGCTTTTATTTATCTGTCATTAGATATTGATTGTTGTTAAATGTTTTAAATAAGCTATGTGTTCTCAAAGTGGTCTACTCCGTTGTGGATGCACACGTGGATGTGCGCGTGTAGTGTGTGTGTGTGTGTGTGTGTGTGTGTGTGTGTGTGTGTGTGTGTGTGTGTGTGTGTGTGTGTGTGTGTGTGTGTGTGAGAGAGAGAGAGAGAGAGAGAGAGAGAGAGAGAGAGAGAGAGAGAATCTGTGTGTGAGTCAGTGTGTGCGTGCGCGTGCGTGCGCGGGCGTGTGTGTCAGTGCGTGCGTGCGTGCGTGTGTGTGTGTGTGTGTGAAATGCATTACTTGCAGATTGTTTTAATGTGTAAATTCGTATTTTATTATAAATGCTATGTTTTAAAATGAATCTTGAATATGCCGTGAATTGAAATATGTATAGATAGAGAGAATTTATCTTTTGAAATTGTTGTTTTAGGCTAATTTAAGTAACATGCTGACGTGTGTTCTATTGCATTTGCTGGTCTGTACAGCGCTAAGAGTTCATATAATTGTTGTTGAGGCACTATATAAAATAAATTATTATTATTATTACACATTTAGCAAATGTCTTTTGATGCTTGGTTCCAATGGCTTACTGGCGTCAAAAGTTCAAAATTACTAATTATATACACATAGTTACTGAATTGTACTGAAGCGGCCGCAGTTTTGTCACAGTGCCGTCCACTGAGTATCAGTACTTACTTGCGTCAAAAGCACATAATTACAATGATGTGGAGACAAAATTAGTAATTATATACACGCAATTAGTAATTATATGCACACAATGGAGATTATGTGCATAATCGTAATTATGTGCACAGACTTAGTAATTTTGTCTTTTGACGCTAGTAAGGCACCATACGTATGCGCTGGGCCAAGCATTCGCGACTTGAAGATCTTCAATACGCGTTCGATTCTGCCGGTTAGTGCCAGTGGGTTCGATTCAGCTGAAAGTCCTTTGATTCGGTGCAGTCCTGATTCGAGCAAGTACTAATATCCGAAGACGGACGCGCACGTGCGCCGATTCGTTGACCCGGGACTGACACTGAGACTCAGTGCGGCCGGTATAATTACTTGGCGGCCTTCACATTAGCGGCAAACACGAGAATTCCCGTCGCCGTAAAAATACACCTCAGGGTATCAAAAACGATGGTTTAAGCTAGAATAATGCGGAAATGAACTCTCTCTCTCTCTCTCTCTCTCTCCATCTCTCTCTCTCTTCTCTCTCATCTCTCTCTCTCTCTCTCACACACACACACACACACACACACACATTCACACACACACACACACCTCATAGGAAGGGGGTTACTGCCGAGCTGACAACGCTTGACTCCAACAACCACAAGGGCACGTAGGTTGCCACTCCCGCAGCTGCTATCATGTTAAAATCTGCTTCAGTTTTAATGGCCAGAACTAATATCGGTATAGTAGGCTCCATAAAATTATGTAATGTCATTTCGGCAGTCTCAACTGGCAAAAAGTGAATCGACGCAGCACACGTACGTCCAGACTGTCACGTGCGCCGTCTCAGTCAACCGGCTCAGGTCATGATATTACGTCAGCCGTCACGTCTCCAATCGGCGTAAGGGCGTCACTGACTGAATTGCGTAGTCCCAGTACCAGCTCTAGGTTGCGCTGTGACTTCGCCACTCCGGCGGCCGCGAGCCGCATAGGCCTGTGTCATTAATCGTGCCGAGTTACAAATGCCAACCGTCTGCCGCTCCGGCTTTTTCAGTCTGATACTACCATTCATTGTCTTTCCCTGTCTTTCTTTTCAGTGGCGCTGTGAACACGCCGCAAGGTTTTGGGTGGAAGTTTTTTATGCGCTATATATATATTTCATTAAGTCATTCGGCGATTCATTCCCGCTC
>OY757553.1:10998249-11080752 GCA_963584105.1 Alviniconcha strummeri | reverse complement strand
ATATGACCAAAACATTACCAAGTACTACTAGTAGTACTACCAATTCCTGATTTCCAACTTTTGTGTATCCCACCCCCCACCCCCACTATCAAATTCTGTTGTTTTTTGTAATGTTAAATGTATGGCACTTATTTCTGATGACTTTGTGAAAATAACCATTATTATATTATTAATATTGTTATTGTCTTATTCACTAATTGTGTTTTGATTATTTCTGCAGCTGACAAAATTCTGACGGGTGAAATGAGTGTCACCATAACCAGCAGGACACTGTGTGAACTCAATGAAGCTGTGGACAATCTTCAGGATGGCCTGAGTCCTCCGCACCTTTCTCTGGACATGAAGGATGGCAGGCCATCAGGAAGCCAAGCATCAGACTTGGAGGAGTGGAATTTCTATCTGCAGCTGGTGCTGGACATTGTCTCCAAGGCTCCTGTTCTTGTGGTCAGTAGACCAAGTCTCCCCCCTCCCCCCCCCCCCCCGAAGTTCCCCCACCCCCACAAAAAAATCATTAAAAAAATCAGAAAATATGAAGAAGATTATGGAGTTAATTATTTTATAAACATATATGATATTTTTACAGTTATTATTGTTTTAGTTAACTGTTTGAGAGTGCACATATTTAGCGATAGTAATTTTTAGTTTACTGTTTGAGAGTTTAGTGAGTGATAATATTGATCAGTCACTATAAATAATGCAGTTTGAACTATGATGGCAAGGTTTACCATTTTAAGCAAACCATTGAGTCATCGTCTAATCCTATACAGTATACTGCTGTAGTAAACTAGTAAAGTAGTATAGTTCTTTTGTATAGTATACTATAAGTTCTACCCACTGCTGTAGTAAATTAATACAGTTCTACTCCTAACCAGATCCAGTGAACTGAATACCAATAGATGTGTACATGGGTAGTCAACATGGGATGAAAGAACAAAATACCCGTCTGTCTTTGTAATGTATCCTTGATAAGCAGATGAGTATGAATATATATATATGCTTGACTCAATACATCTGTGGCACTTGTCTTATGTGTTTTTAGTATTTTGGGGCAAATCTTGTTTTGCCCTAATATAATGACCCTGGTTGACTAGGCATAAAACACCAACTTACTTGTTTGCAAATTTTGCTAGTAAAAACAGTTTGGGTTCTTCATTAAGTTTTCTGTGAGTTATTATCGTTAATGCCTATTCTAAAATGTTATACGTATTTGGCAAAGATGCAGAACTTTATACTAGTACAGGTATAGACCCTTTGTGGCTGCTGCCATTTGATTTAGTTCTTTTCTCTATGTACAGTTATACAGGGGAAAGGAATACAGGGAAACAACTCCCACTGTCATCTGTCCCAGTGTCACAGCCTGTTCATCTTGGCTACTTCAGAAGCCTGAGCCATTTGGAGATAAGCTACATTCCAATCCAGTCCATTCAGGACTTGCTGAAGATGAGAGAGAGGCTGGAGACACTTGTTGTCACCAACTGCTTTTCTGCCAACTTCCAATTACAGGTGTTCATTGTGTATACATGCCTGCACATGTGTGTGTTTTTGTGTGTGTGTGTGTGTGTGTAACTGTAAGAATGTGTGAGTTTGTTTTGTATGCATGGTTTATCTCTGTGTGCATGTATGTTTTTGATCACTTTTAAATAGCGCTATTTTCCATTCTCACTGCACTCTTGTCGTGTGATTCTGAATGAGTGACACTAGCCTTTCATAGTAAATTTTTTTGACATATATATATATATCCATCCAAGTGGTGTACTCACAGCACTGTTTGGTTGTTGCATGGGCAGTGCCATGTGAAGCTGCTGCCATCTCAGCACTCGTTCTGTGTATGCCATACGACCATGCACCAGTTTACAGTGTCACTTCATGCAAAGCCACTATGCATGTGTGTGTAAAGAAAGCAAGAGGCAACACCAACAGCCTCTCGTAGATACCATCAGAAAAGAAGAATAAAACAGGAATATCTCTCTGTACTCCTTTGTTGTTGCCTACTTCTAACCTGCTTTCATTGACCGTTTACACACACATTGTAACACAATGGTGTCGTGCCCCCTCCGACTGTAGCGACGAGAGCTTTGCGGGGCTATACGGTTGATTGACCGCACTCGCTGACCACACTCGCTACATGCACTGAATCTACAAGTGCTCCCCCAACCTTGAACAGGATGATTGAACTTTCCCCCTCTTGACTTTGAGAAACATGCCTTTCTTGAATATTGAATTTATATGTAAATATTTAATAAGACGGTTGTTGTAGGTTGACGGAAGAGGTACCACAAAACGTGATGTTGTGACAGGTATGGCCGGTGCACTCTCTGACTATGGCCATCGGTGTCACTTACAAGGCCATACGATTGATGGTCATTCTCGTATTGAAGGAAATTACCGTAAAATTGTGACGGGGGATTAACTCTGAAAAAACGGCGAGAGAGTATAAAAGAAGGAGTGAAATAAGCCCAGGAGAGCTACAGCTACAGCTACGGCATGGCTTTAGAAGCGATGGCTCAGATTTAGGGACAGATCAGGCCAGCTACGGCTTAGCTAAGGCTCAGCATGTGGAACAGAAGCTATGTACTGATAGCCGTAGTGAAAGCGGGAGCGCAAGCTCAGCCTAGACTATAGGGATACGATAGGAGCTGATTTGAAATTGTCTCTTGTATTTGATTTTCTTTAATGAAAAATGTTGGAACTGATTGACTGTTGATTTTAAGTATGAAGAAATGGAACAGAAGACCAGGAGAACAAAACTAGACTATCATGTTTGAGTTATTTTATTTACGTAGCGGTAATTGTCTGTTTTGTATATCGGGTGTGTGGTAGTGTTACAACATGCATAGTGGCTTTGCATAAAGTGACACTGTAAACTGGTGCATGGTTGTATGGCAATCACCACTAGCATCCTCGCTGGTAAATTAACAGTAATATTATTCAAAGTCCACCAAGAGTACTCCAGGCTTGACCAGCTTTACAAACAGAAACCATCTCAGAACAATGATGATTGCATTGCAACAAAAGGATGACAAGATTACTGCATTTAAGCCAAGAAACCCAGGTCTTCCTAGAATATACTGTTTGCACTCCATCATACATACATATACATATATGTCCACTGTATATATGAATGTGGGGACGGGTTTTTGACTGTCAATAAAATCTGGTTCAGACACTTTGTCTTGTTGTTGCTTTGTGTGCGCGTTCATAATTGGTCAGTATCACAATGGAAAGAAAATGTCAGCTCCAAATCTGGAGCAACTGGAGAAATGTTTATTTCTCAAAGTGAAAAGAGCCACAGAATTCAACCCCTGAAAATGGACACGCTCAGGGTGAGTGTTTCAATGCTTTTATTCACCTACATGACAAATCAAAACATTACCTCATTCACCAATTTGTACAGAGGAGATATCGCTTTACACAGTGCATATAACATTGATTATCATTAAGTTTTGATTTTGAAGTTAGAAGCTCCGAAATGTTTTGCTGTCAAACGTTATGTGTGTTGAAATGTTTCATGACCAGCATCCGCAGACAGTCTAGTGAAGAACTGACTTTCTTTTTCGCCGAAACTTTACCCCAGTCACTGTGGTACATCACTGCATCAGGCAACAATGTTTTATTTTACTGCCAAATGACGGGGTAGTTTTTAAAATATGTTTTGCCATTCTTCATAATATTGTTGCAAGAAATAACGTTCAAACAATATTAACAAGCAAAAGGGGGAAAAAACTACGTTTTACGCATTGGCACTACATCTGGGTAGTCATGTTACACATCCAGGTCATTTGCTTTGAGTGCATGGCTGCATGGAAGAGATGTTGTGACATGCGACAGGTGTGTGGAAATATTTTTGAAGACTGTAATGTTCGACAAAAACTTAACGTTACACGTTGTCTAGTAGAAACTTATGGTTATATGATGATATTTATATTGGTACATGCCCAATCTTTTAAAAATATCAGAATGTTAGCATACAGAGCGAGATTTTGTTATGCTGTCAATCTAAAGTTCAGATGCTTTCGTAATTTGTTTTCACCAATTTCTTACAACATGGGTACATGTTGAAATCATAATGTTTGACAGAATGGTTATAAACGGTATATTCTGATCATAATCTTTAGATTTTTTGCTTGCACTTAATGCAATTCGTTTTGTTTACAAACTACGTCTTCAAACAAATCATCATATATGGTAGACAGTTTGAATTTACAGAGGTTAAAGTTGTCAAGTTAGGTGTTGAACATTTTGATTACATACAACACAAGCTGTGGAAATAATAACATTCGACATAATGATAGTGACCATGCCTGTCTTCCTTCCAGAGTTCTAAAAATGGAAGGTGCCAATCTTAATAGCATTATTCATTAGGCTGTGATTTTTTAGTAATATTTATTAAGATTTTTTTAGTATATTACTATTATTAATACTTTCACTTTGAAGTTAACTATTCAACTATCATTGTCCTAGGCACCTGAGTCAACATGACCAAGAAACGCATGGATGACAGGTTGTGTGTGCATTTTCCTGTGATACCCAAAAGCAGCAAAAGTTGCACTCACTCTTACTTGCTACATTTTTTTCTTACAAAACATTTACTTGTTTGTTAAATAATAAGTATTACTTATTTTGTTATGAAAATCAAAGTTCCATGTTGTGTCATTAATGTTATGTCATCCACTACAGCAAAACTGGACATGCTATTTTGTGTAATGCAGCAAACATTGTTCACATCAAAATAGTTATGTGTCTTTATACTTTACAGTAATAAAAAGTTCACTGATTTATCATTTTCACCAAGAAACAAGCCACATTTTACATCGTGTTGAAATAGTAATGTGCAACATATTTCTTACATCATTTGCTGTTTATGTCAAGAAAGCTCAAATTTGAGAAAAAGCTCTTCAAATCTTTCTTGTCACATATAGTTCTGTTAAAGAATAACTGTTTATGTTACAAAATGTGTTGCTTTTTATTCATTTAAATTTTTTCAAGATTGGCTGTATGTTGAACGTTATCCATTGCAACAAACCATGTGTAGCATGCTGTTGTGTGTGACACAGAACAACAGTTCACTTGGTAACACTCATGTGGATCACATTTTGTAAGATCAGTTGGGTTTTTGCAGTTAACTGCATGATTAGCAGCACAGTGATGTGGGCTTGTTGTAATGTGTAATGTTCAACATATTGTCACAAATCACACTGAAAGTCAAACTTCTCAGGAACGAAGAGCAGCATTGCCTTCTCCCTTCACTGGTGGATGACTTCACATGTGTTCATTCAAAAAATGCATTACTCACTCACATCCTGTCAACTCAAGTTTATTTTCTAGTAACGCTGTCCTCTTTTCTTGCACACCTTTTGGCACTAGGTCAAATAAAAGCACAAATGATATTACACTGCTCAAGAAAATGGAAGTTATGACATACGTGGAGTAACAACTGACTAACTGATGTAATCACACTCTAACAGTATCAGGCAGGTATGTAACCACTTGCATACAAAGGTCAAGGTACGTGTACAAAAATCAAACAAAGCAAAAATTAAATGTAAATCTCTCTCTCAGTGCCAAATCCGGTCCACATAATCCCAAGCAATCGTGCAGTGTTACATAAATTTACTTAAACAAAAACAGCATCAACAGTTAACATATTACCAGTCCATGCAAAAGTTAAAAATCCTAATGCAATGCAAGGAATACACTCGAAATAGCAAGGCTGTTAGCTGGTTCAAGCAGGGTTGTTAACTCCCTTGACTTTTGCCCTGCATCGCTTAAGTCCCTTGGCTGCTTTTACTTCCGGTGCATACTTTCTTCACAATGGAAGGCGGTGACAATAAATTTGTGAAGTTTACAGTGCCCACTTTAAAGGCATTTTTGAAGGTCCATAGTCAAAATGTGTCTGGCAACAAGCAATAACTTGTTGCTCATGCTACAGGATGTGAAAAAACTTTTCACGAACTCGTGATTTTCTGGTTAACCGAAAAATGATGTAAAGACACTTCTTTTTTTCATTCTGCATCACCTTTCCTCTGTAATTTTTTTACAAACGCAACAATAATGGCATTTTTGCTGCTTTGCAATTCTATGTTCAACTTCCATTGTTATACACAGTGTGAAGCAACAATGCATGAATAGAGCTGGCTCAGTGGCCAGTTTGACTCATGCCGTTTTTTATTATACTAGGTAGGTCCAGCCAAATTTTGAAAAGCAAGCAATGCAATCCATTAATATGTGATATATATTAAAGAGGGTCACAAGGCAAGTACACAAACCAAATTTCAAGCAAGCAAATTTTCTACCTACAGAGGCAAGTTTCCAAGAGAAAAAAGGGCGCAAATATACTGCAAATCTTTGACTGTAATAGCATTAAAGCAACTCAAACTCTGGAATGGAAAGAGATACAGCCATGGTTCTGGTATCTGCAGACTGAGCATTAATCAGAGAAGGGAAATGCACAGCCTATGTAAATTTAGGCAAATTTTAGATATATGTAGACTTGTTTGAATGAGGAAAAGAAGTTAAAAACTGCAGTCCAAGTGTGGCCTTGTGGTAGATGTTGAGGCCTGCCTCACTTTCTAGGACCAACTCTCTCCTCAAGATGATGAAACTGATCATTCTCTGAAATCATTAACAAAGAAATACATAAACAAACAGGTAAAAAAGATTAATTTCAACATAAACAGCACAAAGATTAATTTCAACATAAACAGCACAGTAACATTTAATACTTGCCAGTTAAATACACTTAATACTCACCGATTAAATCATCACTCACCAATTAAATACACTTAATACTCACTGATTAAATCATCAAATTCTGAAGTTTAGTTGTAAATAACACTTACTTGACTTTGTGTGAATCATGCAGTAATGAGTCACTTGAGAAATAAATAAATCAGAAAGGTACAAACAGATGGAAGCAGACAAGAACTAATTTTCAGGTATCTGACTACTACTACCAGTCTCAGCTATAGAAACAATCCCAGAAGCAAAAACCCGACTGGAGTCACTCTCGCCATTATTTGACAATACTTAAAAACTAAAAACTTCCCTACTTTAGTTTAGATAAAAGACCTGGATTATTAAGGAAAAGTAAACTAAAAAAAATTGGAGTCCTATGACATAAAAAAATTTACATGCTCAAAACTGTATTTAACGTTGCACTGTGAGTATTTTATTTTCCCCACCCCCTACCACCCCCACATTTGATGT
The DNA here is from genome assembly GCA_963584105.1 of Alviniconcha strummeri. NCBI lineage: Eukaryota > Metazoa > Mollusca > Gastropoda > Provannidae > Alviniconcha > Alviniconcha strummeri. The sequence continues at coordinate 11,073,546 of OY757553.1, read as the reverse complement.
GGCTCTTGAAGTGTGTGTGTGTGTGATTTTTTCTTTCATTTTGTTTCCTGTTCAGTCTTTCTTATTGACTTAGTTCCTTCTATCTTGTTACCATAGTCTTGTCTTGTCAATCATGCTTGCAAAATGTTAAACAAAAACCAGAAAACTTGTCATTATTACTCTCTTTTTTTACCCCCCCCCCCCTCCCCACCTTGTAATTATTATTATTATATGCAAAGATTGAAAGAATCGTGTAATTTTTTAGCCAGTGTGCCAGGTCTTCCATGTGCACAAAAGGTGGAAGAGAAAGAAGGGGGGAAAAAAGAAGAAGAAATCTTCAGAAGCAAATACAATTCCAAACTCTCAGTATAACATTCATTTTGGCTGGTGGCTTGCTTTTATTTTGTTTTGTCTAGATGAGCAGATCTATTGTAAAAAAAACCAAAAGACATACAGGTCGTGACTGCATCGTCTGCTAGCTAAATCAGAGTTATTGTCCTTGACAAGAAAAACAAATATATTTTTTTAAAATCATTCACTAGCTAAATTCCTTTAAAAAAATTCACTGTTGAGAACATAACACCATATATAACGTTTTTGTCAATTCAGACTTACGGGGAAAGAAATTAATACTTTTACAACAATACACCATTTTAAAGAGCGAAAATTCATCTTTCCAGTAATACCAAATTCAGTATGGTGCATCCAAACTTTCTTGGTGTAAATTTAAGGTAAAACTGAACATATTTTTCGACTCGATTTTTGCTGCAGTTGAAAATTTAAAAATTTTAACAAATTTTATAATGGATAAATCTACAGGAATTTCTCTTTCTAAAAATTATAACTTCATGTCTGTACGTTTTTCTTGTAAAAGTTCCCAACGGTTTTCTGAATGCAACCGTTTTCCGACCTCGCTCATCTGACTTTCGACGTCAGAACCACGCTCGGTTTCCGACCGCTTCGTGTGTTCATTAAAACTTCTTCCAAACTCACAATACATCATTCACGCACAAAATAATGGCATCAACAGGTCGTAAAAAGATAGTTTTTTGCATGACAGTAGTTTTTATTGACAAACAGCACAGAACGAGGCAGACATGACAAGTTGAAAATGAGCAATATTTGCCTTGTGACAACCATGTTACCCAGCGCTACAGAGAGGCTGGTCCTACCTAATTATACAATATTTCCTAATTAATAAAGGAATGTCTGTCACTTCTGACATTTGGAAAAGAAAAAAAAATGTCCTGCCTCTGTAACAATTTTGATTTAAAATGTCTTCTTCGAAGTACAGACATGCACAAGTGTGCAGTACTCCTTACAGTCAGTGACAGGTGTACAGTACCCCTTACAATCAACTGATCAGAGACGGTAAACCCATGGCAGTGACATGAATACCATCTAGTATCCCCTGACAGGGTTCCCACAGGATTCTGCTTCAAAATTCCCTTCCCCCCTTTTTTTCCAAAAAGTGAAGCAAAGGGAGAGAAGATGAGGCAGAACATGGCAGAGAGGTGGTGGTGAAGTGTTGCTTAATGTTCTCAGATGTCAGTTGACATATTAGGGACAAGTTGTGACCAATGCCAACGCATGGTACAGTAATTCTTTACATCCAAGGAAACCAGAAGGCTCATTAGGACGGACAGCCCAGGACGTCCACCTCAACTCTCACACAGCTCCTGAACTATGATGGCAGAGAGAGGACTTACGATGACAAGCCCTCCGTGCCAGATGCGTCGTCCTGTGGCACATCCTGCTTCAGAGGCACCTGAAACATCAATTTCTGCTCACAGACACATCCTTAACACTGGGTTCCTTGATGTATCTCTCTTGTTTAACCCTTTCCCTGCCCTTATGACATCATACAACATCCACAGTGAGATGTTTCAAGCTGTTACGCAGCATCCCACATGAATTCTGAAGGTCTGTGCATGCTCTGGAAAAGCCAAGTTCTAAAAACTGATCATTTGGTTTAAACAATTTTTTGAAAGCATGAACCAACAGACAATAACAGAGTAGTTTTGGGAGCGTCAAACACATAAACTTTGATGAGACACTCAAAATTATAACTATATGATGAGACAAAGACAGAGTGAGATAGTGATCATTTCTGGCTGGTTATAGCCAATGCTACACTGTCACCACCAGAATGATTTCTGTATTAAGACAGGCAGTGATGAGAGCCATTTCAATGTTTCCTTCTTTGTACGGAGCCAAGTCGCAAAACTGTCCCCAAACCATACATTTTTGAAGAAAAAGAGCTGAAGCAGGGGAATCAAACAGATGTTGTCTGCTTATCAGCCTAACGGTAACACCACTAGGCCAAAGCGGCTCATAAAAAACATCCCTACTGATATTGCAAAGAAAACCTCAAGTGAAAGCTGGACAACTCCACAGAAATTCTGCTGCTTTCTTGCCCACAAATCTTTTTGATTCTAGGAAGTTTTCTGTTAAAAAAGAAGAGAAAAAAAAGTTCTGCTTGCAAATTTATTATTAAGATACAAGCCATACAGATTTTATTTGCACCAAGTAAAATTCCAGTGAATATTTCATGCCCCTGCTCACAAATCTATAGTGAAACACATCATGAGGGATGAAAAGAAAACATGGAACTAAAAAAAAAACCCAACAAAGGATGTAATATGGAAAATCAATCTATATATATATCGGTGCTTGGTCAAGAAAATGTATGCACAATAATGACAGCAACCACTATTACCATCACTGGTTGTACTTTTTTGTAGTTACAATTATAATCACTGATTGCATTTAACAGCAACAGTCATGATCATCATATGATGTACTTACTTCTTTCAGAACTGCAAATGTACGTTCTGGCTGGTTCTGCAAAACACAATGTACATTTATTATTTTATTCACCTGTTTGTGCTCAGGCCAAAAAACAGTCCACATTCCATGCATTATATAACAGATGTGTGTGTGTGTGTGTGTGTGTGTGTGTAGCTGGAACCCCATTGAAAGATGATGCTTGTGAAACACCACTTTAGTGAAACTTTCTTCTTCGTAATTCTTGATTTGTTAGTCTTTCTTTTCTTTTATCCATCACCAGTAATGCATGTATTTGTAGTATTTATAGTGGGGACATATGCATGCATGCAATTGTGCATGTGTGCTTATGTGTTTGTGTGTGTGAAAGGAAACATTTTCTTTACAGATAATAGAAGCAAGGTTGCTTATTAGGGACGGGGACAGGAGGGCGAAGAGGATGAGAGAGTAAAGGCTTGACTGTGGATACCACCCGAAAAAGACCGGAGAGGCCATGGGCCGCCACCAGAATAATGGAAGTGTTAAGGAGGTGTCCCCTCACCATTGTGCAGCAGCTAGTGTACTACGCAATTGCTGTTTCAACTGCCGTGCTGGGCAGAGTCACAAGGACAATGTCCGTTGCACTGCTGTTGAGTAACAACCCAAAGCGAAAGAAGTCCAACTTTTGCAGCCCAGCTCCACCTCCCTGCTCATGATCTCTTCTGGACTAACTTGAGGGTCCCACTCCACCTCCCTCCTCTTGATCTCGCCTGGAACCCTGAGTATGTGTGATGAAATGAGCGCATCTATAGGCCTTCGTAAGCACCCCAGGCTTTCTATGAGATTGGGCCCCATAAATAATTTGTTATCATTATTATTGCTGCATAGATGAATACCTCAGCCGATAATGCTTCTTCCAAGACTACTTTAGTAAACCCTTACCCTTTACAGTAACAGGTAAAGGAACCCTGAACAAGAGACCACTCCTCTTCCAAGACCACTTTAGAATCAACACACAAGGGAGTTAATGAGTGCTCAAAATATGTAACACAAGTACAACAACAAAGACCTGAGTCACCTACAGTAACTATCACCTGGCATGCGTGTAAATATAAGGTACATAAACTCCACCAGAGGTACAGCCCTTAAAAAGGATGCCCCAGCCCAGTAGCATATATACCGTGCCCTACATTTCAGGCACACTCGGCGACATAGGTATGCACAGGAATAAGATGGAACCAGTTTTTATTCCAGACTGGACATAGTCCTTAGATTTGGAAACTGGTTCAACATATAAACACACAAATACACACATTTACAGGTTAGCCTCAGAGTGAATTGTCACAAATCACGCATGCCAGGTGAGAGTTCGTAGCGGCGACTCAGGTCTTTGTTGTACTTTGGTGCTCGTATTTTGAGCACTAATTAACTCCCTTGTTTGTTGATTCTGCACAAAATTAATGCTCTGGGCCTTGTTCTGTTTCAGATTTGAATCAAGACCACTTCAGTAAACCCTTACCCTTTATATTAATATGTAAATGAACCATAAACATTTAAGAGACCACTTCAGTAAACTCTTTCCCTTTTATACGTAAATGAAACCCAAAGAAGAGACTATTGCTGTCCCCAGACCACTTTAGTAAATCCTTACCCCTTTTAATATGTAAATGAACCCGAACAAGAGACTACTCCTCTTCCAAGACCACTTCAGAAAAAACTTATTTTTCATAATAACACCCTCTCACCAAAGATAACCCCTCTCTTAAGACATATATTCTGTCTGTACCACTCTCTACAAATGCAAACATCTAATGAACACATAGGACTTGCTTTTTATCAAACCGTGTGTATTGTTTAGGAAAGGATTTGCTGTTGTGAGCATTAGAGGGATTCCGTAACACATACTACAGTCAGTGGGTATGTTCTCATTGTCTGTCTAGCTCGGCCACAATTATAACACCATGAACACAGCAAAAAGCAGCATCAGCACTCACTCTCCTTCCCGTATTCGCCATTTCCTCTTTGTCTTTTTTAAGTCGCCTTTTGGCTCCACCTTTCTGCAATCAAACACAAGTAATGAGATTGAGATCATCGATCCGGATCATCCATTTTGTCTTCATTTCAACAGTACAATAAAATGTCAAGTCCACCTATTGTAGTATGACTTGAAATTTTGGTTATGCTTAGGGCCCTGGCCCTGTTCATTTCCCTCCTCCCACCCCTCCACCCCCCATCCCTCTGGACTTCTGTATCAGCAGTCCGTGAGCAGCCAGTCTCTAGTCTAGATGTGTGCTCTCTATCTCTGTGTAATCTTGTGCATCAAAATAAACGTAGCTCATAGAAGTAACAGGTAGGTAGGTAGTGTTGCTTAACGTCCTCAGATGTCAGTTGACATATTAGGGACAAGCTGAGACTAATGCTGAAGCATGGTTCAATATAGCTTTACGTCCACGGAAACCGGCAGAAGGCTCGCCAAGACGGACAACCCAGCGGACGGCCACCTCGACTCTCACACAGCTCCTGAACTATGATAGAAGTAACAGTTGTGTTAACTGCATTTATAGTGTGTGTGTGTTTGCTATCTGCAAACCAGCACATCATAACATTATACCACCATGGCACCAGATCATCAATCCAGATCGGCATCAATTTTGTCTTCATTTCAACAGTACAATAAAATCACTGACACATAAAACTGAAATGCCAATTATTATTTTTTGAAGTTTGGTGCAGGGTATAGGGTACTGAAGTGGCCCCAACTGCTGAGTGCTGTTGGTGAGGCCTGTTCAACAAACAATACTTAGTACACATGTTTATGGGCAGCACCGATGACTATCAGCAAAATGTTTGCATTGGCATGTGAATTTTGCGCTTTCACTCTCAGTGACAATCTTGTTCAGTCAGAACAGAGTAGGCCCAACCTAGTGTTTTCACTATGCTCACTTAATTTTCTCGAGCTTTTTTCCTGGCATCTGTTCACATGATGTTCCCCAATCCTGCTGAGTTCAACCATTAGCTGTTGTCATGGAAATTATCTCTTGAATACAATCAACAATGTGATAAGAACATCAACTGATCAAGTAGCAATCATCTGGAACATCTACTCACACTCAGTGCCATGTCGTGATGGTACAACTGAGCCAAATCAAAACAGGGTTGCAGTTGACAATATAGTGTTAATAATAATAAATACTGATTATTATAAAGCGTTATTCTTTAACCAGAGTCAAACTGGGGTCACTGCACGCAAACACTGTCTTTCACAAAAACCGCACTTTTTTTCATTTTTTTTCTTCTCATAACGGACATACATCAGTTTCAGCAAACAAAATCTTAATCCGCAGTTATTGTAGCTGTAATTACTGTAGCGGGAGAGCTGTGCAAGCTAGCTCGAGTTACGGGCCCTGAGTTCCACCACCCCTTCTCTCCAGTCGGACGCTGCCTGCCAGCGACTGGCCGGTACCGCGCGGTGCGGTATAAAAGACAGTGCCTGCCCGGTTTCTGTACATAGTTCAGGAGCTGTGTGAGTGAGTCGAGGTGGACGTCCTGGGCTGTCCGTCCTAACGAGCCTTCTGGTTTCCGTGGACGTAAAGAATTATTGAACCGTGCTTCGGCATTGGTCACAATTTGTCCCTAATATGTCAAATGACATCTGAGGACATTAAGCATCAACTCATCATCATCATCAGGTTTCTGTACCATGTGCTGAAAAGTGCTGGTCAACCCCTACCCTTTGAGTCTACATGCTGAAAAGTGTGTTACTCTTCCCTTAGTTAGAAGACTTGGTGCTGAAAAGTGCTAGTCCAACCCCCCCCCACCCCCCCCTGAGTTTACATGCTGAAAAAGTGTGTTGCTCTTCCCTTAGTTATTAGAAGACCTATGCTGCAAAGTGTGGGCACGCATGTTTAGTTATTAAAAGACCTCTGCTGCAAAGTGTGGGCACGCATGTTTAGTTATTAAGAGACCTGTGCTGCAAAGTGTGGGCACGCATGTTTAGTTATTAAGAGACCTGTGCTGCAAAGTGTGGGCACGCATGTTTAGTTATTAAGAGACCTGTGCTGCAAAGTGTGGGCACGCATGTTTAGTAATTAAGAGACCTGTGCTGCAAAGTGTGGGCACGCATGTTTAGTAATTAAGAGACCTGTGCTGCAAAGTGTGGTGCATGTTTAGTAATTAAGAGACCTGTGCTGCAAAGTGTGGGCACACATGTTTAGTTATTAAGAGACCTGTGCTGCAAAGTGTGGGCACGCATGTTTAGTTATTAAGAGACCTGTGCTGCAAAGTGTGGGCACGCATGTTTAGTTATTAAGAGACCTGTGCCGCTGCAAAGTGCGGGCACGCATGTTTAGTAATTAAGAGACCTGTGCTGCAAAGTGCGGCCGGGCACGCATGTTTAGTAATTAAGAGACCTGTGCTGCAAAGTGCGGGCACGCATGTTTAGTAATTAAGAGACCTGTGCTGCAAAGTGTGGGCACGCATGGAGTGAGTAATTAAGAGACCTATGCTGCAAAGTGTGGGCACGCATGTTTAGTTATTAAGAGACCTGTGCTGCAAAGTGCGAGCGTTAGTTAAGTTTCTGTTTGTTTGTCTTCTTGTGCTGCAAAGTGCAAGTATTAGTTAAGTTAGTGCAAGGGTGCAACTTACTTTTGTAGGTAACTGGTGCTGGGCCTATGCCGCCGGTACCTAAGTTAGCTATGGTTTAGTGCGTAGGTTAGGCATAGTCATGCGTCAGTTGTGGTTTGTTCTTGTGTTTACTGTATGTGTAACATGCGGTAGTGTAAATAAAACTGTATGCATTTCTTTACTTGGTTCGTCACTATATAATGGGAGTATGTACTGAGACGGAGTGTCACTGTGGTCAGTCAGTGCGCGCGTTTGTGAGCGTGCCTCAGTGTTTTCGTCATGTCGGTACACGTGTACAACTTCTGTCTCCCCTTATCTTTTGTCTAGTGTCTGTTTTAAGTGGCATAAGTGCATAGTGACTGAAACGGCACACCTACCTCTGAGGAGCGGACAAACAACCAAACACTAACACAGGTTTTTTTCTGGATACCAAGGTCGGTCGATTGTAGTGATTTTGAACACAACGCGAGGAACTTGACATTGAAAGGCACACTACATGAGGATGACTAGAGACAGTGGTTTATTCCACTAGTGTGAGTGTCTCTCCTTGGCAATCTCCAGCCTCCCCCTGAACCGCCTACGAATGAAGAACGGGCCGCAGGTCCGGTCAGTTCAGCCGGTACAGTGACATTATTATTATCGCCTATCGAACAACACACACACACACACACACACACACACACACACACACACACACACACACACACACACACACGCACACCAGTCTCTGCATACAACAATTAACAAAAGAAAGCCATGGTTCCCATGGCAACTTTTATGAAGGAGAGCTGGAGCAATGTTGTAGCGTCCCAGTAGGGGCGCCGTATGGGGGACTAAGAATTAGCCCGGCAGTGGCAAAAGCTCTGCTGGTCACGTGCTGGCGTCACTTTGGCTGGAACCACTAGTCAGCCAAGGCGGTCAAGAAGTTTTCCTCAGATTCTGGTTCCAGATGCCCTTTTGTCCATACAACAAGAGTGTCTGGCACTAAACAAAACAAGGTCTGGCCCTGCCGGCCGGTCAACTGATACGCCGGTTGACTGCACTAAATTCCCCAAGAAACCTGTGTCAATGTGGAACCATGTTACCACATAATATAGTTGCATGTCAGGGCCTGTTGTATGGACACACACACACACACACACACACACACACACACACACACACACACAGTAGAGAAAAACAAACACTTGAAAAGCACAGTTGCTGGACTTCGAAGCCGCGAACGCGGTGAATTCAAACTAACTTCGCCATTGTATCTTTTATACGATAGACCACTTAGTGGCAGCGACACTACAACACACACACACACACACACACACACACACACACACACACACACACACACACACACACACACATTGTAGTGTCTCTGGAGAGAGAAAAAACAAACAACTGAAACCAGAGCGATGAGCAGAGCACTCCTGCAGTCAAAGGGACTGAAGCGTAAATTATCTCCCTTGTGCGTTGTCTCTCTGGAGAGATTGAGAATCGATTGTTGTTGTTTTTGTGGGTTTTTTTCCTTCAAGTTATGCCAGGTCAACCATGATTATTATATTTGCGCGTATATATAGAGAGGGGGGGATTCACCAAATACCAAAGGCGTAGAAATGGCAAACGTTAACATCTGAAAAGTGAAATTTATAGGTCTTCATATTTGATCACGTATTGATCATGAATGAACACACACACATACACACTGACCGGTAAAGCTGAAACACACGCATGAGACCAAAGTTAAGCGAACAACTCTAAAGTGTGGTTCCTTCTTTGGCTTAGTTAACTTTTGTCCAGCTCTGGAACCGTGGTCGCTGGGTTTGTATATATACAACCGGCCATGTGGTTCGTGTCGCGGCCCCCCTGGCCCTCGGCCATCCGGCCTACGGCGCCGCTGCTTGTTATTGCTTGTTTCTGCTCTGGGTAATCTTTATAACTAACAAATGTCAATCATCTCAGGGGTGGGCTAGTTTAGGCTTTAACAGAGGAAAAGAAGAGGCGTAAGATGACATGTGGTTATTGTACTTCGAGATTCGATTTTATGATCCGTATCTCCGAAGGTGAGCTGTTTCGTATTCCTCTCAAACGTCGTTGTTCAGTACGGTAGTACTGTTGGTATGGTCCTTTCTGTGATCATTTGCGGTCATTCGTTCTGTAAGCGCTGGCAAGTTGACAGGCAAGCTGGCACTGATGTCAGAACTGTGTGCTGCCCTCCTTCAAGTTGGAGGGGACTGCCCGAGTGCGAATGTTGGGGAAAGGCAGCAAGACGGTCGGTGATTTCGTCCGACGCGATATTCTGGTTATACAGAGATACAGGCCGGACATCCTGAGTTCCGATGTTGCTGGGAGACATTGACACTGAGTGTGATACAAGCGCAGAGGAAATCGCCAACCACTTGATCGCTTTAGCAAGCTCGTCAGCAGGATAGTGTTATGTCATATGATACCTCGCTCTCGCGAACCCCGGGCTGCGCAACGCAGGATGGGGGGAGTGACCCGTAGGAATGCCGACAGATATTTATCGTAACAGGCACAGGAGGCCAATCGTCTGCTAAAAGAAGCAGCAAGTTCGTCTCGTTTTTAATTTTCTGGGACCATAAGAAAAAAGTTTCGTTTCATCGAAGGCGGGCAGAGCCAAGAAGGCAAATTTGCTGCAGACGGAATACATTTGGCTCCGCGCAGGCAGTACCAATGAAATCGTTGCGCGGTACGCTTCTTTGTGTGCTAGCAGGAGTCTTGCAGAGCAAGGGAAGCAACTGAGGAACTAACCAAATGAAACAAACGAGGGTGGTTTCCCTTATTCAACCATTATTTTAAGTATGGTCGTCGACCAGCAGCGCGGCAAGTACAGGCAAATCACCACTCTTTTTGTTCTGTTTAATTGTATTAATTTCTCTTATTTGTATGTCTCCTTGCGATACATCGTGTAATCGTCATGTCAGTAGTTCGCTCTTAGCTACAGGAAATGCCACAGTACGAGCCGTCGGAGCGAAGCCCTCCAACAGCGAGGCAGTACAAAACAGGTCTTCTGCAGGTTGCCTAGGTGTTGCTACACGTTCTCATGTCCATGTACAGTGTTTTTTTGTTGTTGATGGTTGTTGTTGAATACCAGAATTGTTAGTTCGGTTAGGGGATAGTTACTGCCCCGTTATCATAATCATATCACACTTTTTACGGGCATTACCCAGGACTGTGCAACTGCCCTGTTACTGTTAGTAGTTGGCCCTTCGCCACAGAGGGTATCTCAGTTGGGATATCGGCTACAACTACGTTGCCTCCACGAGGCGTTTTCACTCATATCACACTTTTTACGGGCACCACCCAAGACTGTGCAACTGCACTGTTAGTAGTTGGCCCATCGCCACAGGGGGTATTTCAGTGGAGATATCGGCTACAACTATGTTGCCTCCGTGAGGCGTTTTCGTATCTAAGTTTGAGATATCGGCTACAACAGCGTGGCCGCCACAAGGCCTCTCCACTCACATCAAACTGTTTATTCCCACTGTTTAGTGGATACCACTCAGAATTGTTCAACTGCCATTTTTTTTTTTTTTTTTTTTGGGGGGGGGGGGGGGGGGGGATGCACACCACCCTGTTGGAAGTGGCAACAACAACAAATTCTGATTGCTTCACTGGGCATTACGGCCCTTACGATACACAAGGTGCCGTTACATGAGAGACTATATGCTGGGGCTGCCTCGTTCCCTCTGAACAATACCTGGTGATTGTGGGTACTGCTGTTTCTGGCCATATTCTGTTACAGGTCGAGCGTACTCAGACCTGCAAGGACGGCTCCATAGTGCACCTCAGTGGGGACTGACAGAGAGGAGAAACTACAGCAATGGCACAACCACCCAACAGCGAGTTGACTTTCATAGTCTCATAGCTAAAAAATGCATTGCTAATGCTCAAAGTTCCTACACAACTACAGGTGTGAGGCTATACCTTTTCATATGTTACCATGGGAATAAGGCAGCATGGCAGTGATGCCATATCAAAGACAAACTGCAGAAATAAAGTAATGAAAAGATGGGATCTCCTAAACGTGGCACCAGGGGTTCGAGTGGAGAGGGGCTGGCCTTGGTCCCACAGGTGGGTCAGAATACTGCCATTAATTTGCTCTGTACAGATGCCACCAAAACGCAGAGCTTCAGCCGGGGTGGCCCAGGCAATACAGAAGGCAAAACGGGGATGGGCATCCAGCATAGCAGCATCAGGGCCTGCCCTCCCTGACCCCACCCCACCTGTGTCAGAGGCAGTCATTGACAACATTGCCGACCGGGTCCTGGCTCGGATTGAGGAGTGCCTGGCCTTACGGTTGATGCCTCCCAAGGCACAGCCACCTCAACCTACAAAAGTACTACCCAACTTGGCAGCCCAGGCACCACTGGGGCCTGCAGTCCAGAACGCAGTGGTCAGTGCACCCATGACAGGTCAGTTACCACCAGCCACTGGGCCAGTGCCAAAGGTGCAGACCAGGACAGCGCCCCGCATGTACCACTCACCTGATAGTGTGACTGCGCAGGTTCTGGAGGCAGCAGCAGCATGCCTTACAGGTAATCACTATGTTGACACACAATCATGTTTTGTTAGTGCCTCCACACCCATAGCAGCACACATCCCAATTAAGGTGAAGGAAAAATCTGGGCAAACCAGTTCATTGAATTCCATGAGCTCCTGAGCCCAAACCCCTGGGCACCATCAACAGCAGAAACTGAACAGCACACCAGCCAGGAGCTGGCAGCAGACAAAGCTGGGAGACAACAGAACACCAAGCGGGAGCCTCTGACCTTGGCCACATTGGACCACTGCTTGGAACTGCTTCACTGCAGTACTGACAGTTAAGTCACCCTAGCTAGCCCCCGCACTGGCACACCACATGGAGGTTGTCCTCCGGATAGCAGAAAAGAGGGGAGACTGGGCTTATGATGACGTGGCGTTCCGCGCCAATGTGGCCAAGAACGAAGCCTGCTGGGGTCAGACCCACCTCGAGGTTTTCTTGTTTGCCATGCTCCTGGCACATGGTCAGAGCCCTGGCCACACCCCTCAAGAAAAAGGCCAGCCCAAGATCTACATACCATGGCTCATATCGGCTGATACACCTTCTTTCTCATCCAGCAGGATCGAGCATTAATGACAACATTCCACAAGACTTGTGTACAGTCCAGTACCAAACAATAGAAAATGCAGTAGCACATATCAGAGCCCTGGGGCAGGGATGTTTCATGGCAAAGACGGATATTGCAGAGGCATTTCGCATTATTCCAATACTGCCTGCTCAGTACCAAGTGTTCAGCCTTTGTTGGAGGGGTCAGTACTATTATGATAAATGTCTAGTGATGGGTTGTAGTTCAAGCCGTCAGATTTTTGAGCGTCTTAGTTCAGCACTACAATGGATAGCCACACATAAACTGGACATCCAGTACATCAGTCATGTTTTGGACAACTTTATCATTTCGAATAATGCATATGATTGCTGCAAGGCACAGCTGCAGCAATTCTTACACATGTGCGCTGACACAGCACTCGCCCATGGCAGAGGAAAAAACATTTTTACCCACACAGGTACTCTCATTTCTAGGTTATGAGCTAGATTCAGTGAAGATGGAAGTACGGCTCCCGTCCGACAAGTTACGAAAAGCCTTTCACTTATTCAAGAATTTTTGACCAAACCAAAATTCACCTTGAAAACTTTGCAAAGTAATATTGGCACCCTCAACTTTGCCTGTGCGGTGGTACTTCCAGGACAAGCCTCCCTAAGGCGACTGATTCTCTTGACAATGGGGTGTTAGAGCCTCATTATTTCATCCGTATCACAAAGGAAGCGCGGAAAGACCTGCACATGTGGACAGAATTCCTTGCCAACTTCAATGGGAGGACCATCTTCATGGCAGAACAATCAATTTGCAAAGAAGTATTCCATCAGTGAGCAGTTCCCAGTTTGGGTGTCAAACCTCGCCCTGTTCATTGCATACTTGGTCAACCAGTCATATAAACCCATATCATCCTACGTGTCAGAAATAGGATATGTCCACAAATTAAAAGTAATCCCCAATCCAACAAGCTCTTTCCTCATCCTCAAACTGTTGCGTGCCTGCCATAAGCAGCAGAAAAATTTGGACACTTGTATGCCCATTGTGAAACCAAGGCTGGAACGTCTCATGCTCACACTGGTGCACACAGGCACAGATCATTACCGCCAGCACCTCTTCCAAGCAATGTTTGCTCTTGCCTTCTATGCCTTCCTGAGAATTGGAGAAATTACAACCAGAGGAAAAGATAGGTGCAGCAATGCTCATTTAATACAAAAACAAAACAAATTAGAATGCAAACAAAGCACTTTGAACTCAAATTTATCTCCTACAAACACAGCCATGGTCGACCCTTCTCACTTTCGGTCATGGAGGCACAGGGGCAGGGCCCATGCCCTGTCCGGGCAATGCAAGCTTATTTACAAGATTGGGCCGATAGGCCTGGCTCACTATTCCAGTATGTCACAGGCCATGCCGTCCTGAAAAATTACTTTAACAAGGAGCTGAGGCGGGCTCTACTATTTTGTGACCTTGACCCAACAACCTTCAAGAGCCACAGTTTCCGCATCGGGGCAGCTACTACAGCAGCACAGCTGGGGATGTCCGACAGCCAGATTAGGTCGCTGGGTCGCTGGAAATCAGATGCATTCAAACAATACATCCGCTGTGCAGCCCTGACTTCTACACTGTAAATAACAGACATGGGGTGGGGGGTGGGGGGGGGGGGGGGGGCAGGTTACTCCACACTGTTCTGCGAGTCTCGAGGGTTCTCTGAGATCTCGGGCAAGGTTTATCTTGGAAATTAAATAGGTTCATAATTATGTGTTATATATATATATATGTATATATATATACATACAGAAAGTTTAAACGTGAGTGGATAAAAACCTACTTATAAATGATAATCTGCAGTCTGACCTTTCAGATGCCCGTTACATCAGCGGGGAAGGTGTTCAGGAAGATTAGCAGGTCTGGGGCATGATATTAGTGCCCAGGTATAGCTGCAGTAGCTCTTTGAATTGCAGTGACACTGTAAAAAGAGAAACACCTTGCAGGGTGCCCAGAACTATAACATAGGTCTTGAAGGGGCTCCAACCTCCAGACCCAAGGTTTCATAAAACATATTTTGTTTTCCTTGTTAATATGACATACGATTCACTAAGTTCAATGTACTGCCATGGTGTCAGGTTAGTTGCACTTTTGGAAAGTTTGATCACCTATATATGTAAAGTATGTAGGGCCTGCTAGCCTCAGCTGAGAACCCAGTTGTAATGGCCAAGACCCCAGGTCTGGGGGAGGACATGTTCTATGCTTAGATACTGCCGTCTCCTTTGGTGTTGATTGCAGGAAGAAGGGAGGGTTCTCCAGTCTGCCTCCAGTCACATGTGTCCTGGGATCAATGCACAGGCCTGTGGTGCACACGGACAGCTGCTGCGCCTGGGACTGGACCACTGGGCTGCCAGACGTTGCTTGCATGTGACCCAAACAACAACAACAAACAAACAATTGTCTGGCTCGCAAAAACTTTGGACTTTCTTCCATGCCTGCAGCGTCGAGAGAGCGCTTCGTAGAAACCATGTTGGTCACAGACGGGCAGCACCCATGTGGTTTTTGTTGCTGTTGTAGTTTTTTCTAAGTGGTTGAGTGTTGTTTTCCTTGGTTCCCTTCTGCAGGTTACAAAATTTGTCGCTGTAGGCCAGAGTTGTTGGGCTATTTCCTTTCTTCATGGCGCTGCACAGTAATACCAGAGAGTCTGGTCTTGCTGCTTGATGGCGTTTACAGCCCCAAAATGAAAGGTGCCAACCGATTAAAGTTCATATGTCAACAGGGAGATCACTGGTGAACAATTTCAGTCTCTGCAGTAATTGGTACAAAAGTGTGGTACTTTCGTTAATTTGGTTGCACAGCTTAGTGTGCCAAATTCATAATAAACAAATGTTGGCCTACAGCAGCAATATCTGTGTTTGAGTTGTTTCATGTAGTGAATGTGGGGGTTGACAGTTAGGGCGACGCTCAGCCAGCATGAAGAAAGCCATGGTTCCCATGGCAACTTTTATGAAGGAGAGCTGGAGCAATGTTGTAGCGTCCCAGTAGGGGCGCTGTATGGGGGACTAAGAATTAGCCAGTGGCACAAGCTCTGCTGGTCATGTGCTGGTTTCACTTTGGCTGGAACCACTGGTCAGCCAAGGCAGTCAAGAAGTTTTCCTGGTCCGACCTCCAACCCCTACTTACCTCCTGCGCCTGCATATTTACATTAGTGCATTTGTTCTTCATTTTAATGGTGGTGTTGTGCTTGTGTGTTGTTGTTTTTCAACTACAGTTGCCATGTTGGGACCTACTCTCACTCCAATGGCAAGTTTGTCCAGGGGTGAGTCAACACCACACATTTCAGCCTGGGTGCAGTGCACTCTGCAAATGGCACTGAAACCTGAAGGGTACATTACATTGTTAATGTGACCTCATCCATAAACCAGGCTGAATCATCCATGTAACCTAGTCTGCATTGGAAAAATCCTACTTCCCCTTTTCCTCATGAGGTTTGGGTTGGAGTAGCGGGCAGCTCAGGTTCCTGGGTTTTTTACCAAGCTTGACCATGAGTAGTGTTGGTGCATACTTGAACAACACCTTGTTTGTAGCTTCATAGCATCTATGTTGCGTTGTCTATTTTCTAAACTTTGTTCGATACCCGACGGCTTCTGCATAACTTCATCCTCATGTCATAACTTCATACTCATGTTGTCCATTCTTGGCGTTTACAGCCCCAAAATGAAAGGTGCCAACTGATTAAAGTTCATATGTCACCAGGGGAGATCACTGGTGAACAATTTCAGTCTCTGCAATAACTGGTACAAAAGTGTGGTACTTTTATCTCAAACAATGATACCAGTTTGAGTCTCTCTTTTCACCCACCCAACCCGTGCCTCCTTCTCTGGCCTAGATCTCTCATGCTCTCCCCCTCCTCCCGTCCCTCCCCCTCTGCCTATCCATATGCATCCATCTACATTCAACTGCCACACACAGACACACCTTTCTTCACACCTTCAGTTACACCCACAACCTCACACCTGAACCCCTATGACTCACTGCGTAGACCTTGATTTGACATGACACCGAATGCAACCACATGGCCTTCTCGCTGTCACAGTACGTTTGTATCATGAGTTGGAAGGGCATGCCTGATCTGCCGTTTCTGGTGGGGGAAAACTCTGAGCTAAAGGTGTTAACTTTAAAGATGACGAAAGTCTCCTTTGTATGGTCCCATCTGAAGCCAGCCTGGTTGATGACGCCATGGTTTATGTCCAAGCCATTCGACTTGATTTCTGTGGAGAGACAAGTGGGGTCAATCAGGGTTTTTCCTGCCAAATTCCCAAACAGCAAGACCATTTTCCCAGACCAAGCCATCACTTAGCAAGACCATTTTCCCATACCAAACCATAGCTCAGTTCACACACAATTTAAATGATGCATACTATGCAACTTGAAGGACAGCAACTCCTGCTGCACCTATCTGAGATGGGGGGCGGTGGGGTTATTAATGGTAATTCATGTTAAACATTCTTACGTATTGTGATGAACCGCATTTGTCACATGAGTGTAACCTGCCTTCCTTTTGGGCTTGAGTATTAACTGTGGAAAAGTACAAGAAGGCAAACTCACTAGTGGGGTAAATTGCTGGACTGGGATGCGTAAATACGGAATCTGGTGAATCTTGTTGTTTTTTGTTTTGATTTTTTTTCTTTTTTCTTGATTTTTTTCTCACCCCTACTGATGACAAAGTTCCATCTTGGCATTTGCCAAAAAGAGGACAGACTGGAACGTTCAGACTGAGATGTCACGGAGGGTTCGGCGTTGCCAGTAGTAGAAATCCCTACTCTTCACCAAGAGTACGACAGAGGTAAAGATTTGTTACGTTGTGTCACGTCAGAACTTGCTTCAGAAAAATGAATGTCATGTAAATTTACTGAATGTATGTTTTTGAATAATTGCTGTGGAAAAATATGTTTAATAAATTATGTTGATGTGCTGGAAATGATGTAGGCCTATTGACTTATGATTTATGCACTATAACAGATAGCACTGAATTGATTAATTGAAGGCCGGTAACGATAGTGAGGTTGTAGTTGTTGGGTCTTCACCATTGTCCAGTATGACAGGAAGATATAAAACAGTGAATAAGGAATGAGTGAGGAGAGAATGATGTAGGCGATAACTTATCACAGCGACCAGGATAATCAGCCAAGCTCAGTATTTGATCTGAAAGGAGAATCATGATTAGCAAAGTAGTATGATTTATGGGCAGTGTGTGACAGGGTGCACGGTTGAAGATTGCTGCCGAGAGGACATCCGGAATGTGGGCTACGTTGGGTGTGGACAAGCAACGGATGTCACTGTTCAGACACTAGACGGGTGACTGCTGGACAGTCAGGAGGACCTAGGACTTCCCCTCCAATTTAATTGTTCTCAGGAGGTGAAGGTGATCGCACAACAACAAAGTCAGTGCTTAGGGACAGCACTGTCTTGAGTGTCGTCAACGCCGTGTGTGATTCAGGACCAGTGCTGTAAGAGTTCTGGTCTGGTGAGTGACCTGAGTAGTTGGACTCAAGCATGGGAGTGTGTATGTGTAGTACTTGGACTCAGAAGTGTGAGTACATGTGTGTTATTTTTAGCCTAAATTTAAAGAAAGAACAACCCATAAATCAGTCATAAAATAACTCGCATTTTTGTTGTTGCACCATAAAAGGTCATAATAAAAATTGGTGTGTTGAGTGTTGTGTGCACAAGCATGTCCTTCTAGATTAGACAGTTTAATTATAGTAGTGTATTTCTTAACACACATGTATGCACAACCATGACCCCACCACCCACCCACCCAAACTCCCACACATACAAAAATGTGTGTACAACTATATTGTACAATCTGACAGGTACTGACCCACATCTGCATACACTGTATAGTACCGTAACACACAAGACATGTATACACTGACCCAGAATTCTGTCGTTTTTGTATTCCTCTTTCCATAGGTCTATCCATGCCTTCTCCCCCGCCAAACTGTGATGATCGAACCGCACTCTCAATGTACTCTGTGGGACACACGGTGAGGTGAACACAGTCAGCACTGCCAGTCTCAATCACTGTTTATTATAACAAATGAGGTGAACTGACTGACTTCTCTGCATAGTCCAGCATATAGTAATGACAACTTTAGACCTGTTTACATTCAAATACAGATAAGAGTACCTGTAAAAAAAGAAGAAAAAAAGAGGGTATTTTTTGAAAAGTTGAATATTTTCAGTTTTCAGCCACATACCAGGAAAGTGCTCTTTTTTTCTTCTTCTCTTTTTAATTTTTTTAATTTTATTAATGTCAGCTTTTGCTGCCATGGGCTACTGAAAAGTCTGCAAAACATGTCTAGAAATATTTATGATATTTTTTTCTTCTTTCTTTTCTTTGTATTTTCATATGCTGAAAATTTAGGCATACAAAATACGCCCCTATTGTACGAGTAAAGCTGATGTGCATTGGTATGATGTCTGAAGCAAGAACATGTCTGTTGCTAAAGCAAAGGTATACTGGTCTTTGGAGCAGAAATATGATGGCCTTTGAAGAGCAGGTGCCCTGACTTCTAAAGCAAAGTTACATTGGTCTTTGAAAGAAATGTACATTGGTCTTTGAAGGATATGTAATTAGTCTTTGAAGGAGAAGGAAATGTACATTGGTCTTTAAAGGATATGTACATTGGTCTTTGCAAATTTCAGCAAACATACACTGGTCTGGAAGGGTTTTTGTTTCACAGTGCAAATGGAGACTCCCCCTTCCCCCCTGAATCATGGGCCTATGTAGTGACCTATGCTCTCTTTGTGGTACAAAGGAGACTTTGCCTTCTACACTATTTTGCCAGGGCAGTACAGAACATGGGACTAGCTTTTCATCTCACCTGAAAGCTGATACACAGTAAGTTAAGCTCACCACTCTGGTGGCGGAGGGAAGAGGGGCAGAAGGGCAGAAGAGTTACCACTTGGATTCCAACCCGTAACCTCTCACTCCCTTTAGTCCTGTCCATCGACTACCTGGCCAGTCGTGACCTGTTTTTGATGTGAAATGTGTCTGACACCATGGTGTTTCTGTGAACACTCACCCACAAGCATTTGTCTTGGTACTCTGACTGTGTGCCCAACCTCTTTATTTTGATCTCATACCACTGACCTGCACAGGCACAAAACATACCATCATTCACAAGAGTAGACGATCAGCAAAATAACCTGCCCCTTCCAGCGCTAACATATAATAATGTACATTTATCATGCACTCATCAATGCCCTGAGCGCTCACATGGTACATATTAACCTTAATATGATATTCTGTACACGTGTAGAGTACAGCCCTATCAAAAACAATTTACGTAAGGTATTATATGGAAACACACACCACAATGAATTCAAATGTGCATGACACTGATCAGTATCATACATCATACACACACACACACACACACACACACACACACACACACACACACACACACACACACACACACACACACACAAACAAACAATGACTAGCAGAAACTGGGTAGTGATATTAGTTGGGGTGAAAATAGAAGAGGAAGGTTAATTTTCAGTTTGGCTTTAAAAGATGACAGTGTATATGGTCTTGTGGGAGTGAATTCCAAATGTGGGGTCCAAAGCAAGAGAAGGTGCGAAAACCAAGAGCTGACCAGGGCAGATGTGTTCAGGCGCATGACATACCATCATTCACAAAAGTGGATGATCAGAAAATAACCTGAATCTTCCAGTGCTAAGAGCTGATCACACACACACACACACACACACACATGCACAAACACACACACTCACTCACACACACACACACACGCACAAACACACACACTCACTCACACACACACACACCACACACCACAAACACACATTGGATAATTTCAACAGTTTCTTCATCTTTTTGCTGACCACCACTATCTTTGTAAGAACTTGATATAATACTTTATTGTCCTTAAAAGGAAATTTACTTTGAAACATACCAACAATGTAACATGTAAATGAATAAAATTCAGTTGAAACATATGATAATAATGTAATATATATATATAAAGGGTTAAACAAATAATTATAGCTAAAAACAAGTTAATAACAACCTCTGCACACGTGCACTCACACACACACACACACACACACACACACACACACACACACACACACGTGAGAGAGAAAGAGCATGTGGCATGCCTGCGTGCATGTACACACACACACACATGCGCACAGATATGCATGGGCATGCATGCATGTGCACACACACATGCACACAGACATGCATGCACACACACTGACTGCTGTCAGCTTCTCTTGCAAACAGTCATCATTGGTATCCCTTTAAAACTCCACCCTTCTCTCCTGCATACTGATTTAGTCATTCCTGTGCATAAACACATACACTCACATGCACAGC
Source organism: Alviniconcha strummeri (assembly GCA_963584105.1). NCBI lineage: Eukaryota > Metazoa > Mollusca > Gastropoda > Provannidae > Alviniconcha > Alviniconcha strummeri. The sequence goes on along the minus strand of OY757553.1, from coordinate 11,052,687 downwards.
TGTGACCAGCCACTTTTCTGCAACCTGACACACAAGCACAACAACAACAACAGCAACACACTAGTCATGAACCCACATGTACACACACAGTCTGACACAGCATGAAAGACCTGCAACATGCAGTCGATCTATCTGTGCGCTCCCTGGGTAGAACACTGAGTCTGCATGTGCTGGCTTAATTCTCTGATTGAGAGCGGATTGAAAGAGTACTTGTAGCGACTGAGTTTGCACTTTGGGATTCTGTAACATTTACCTGAGGGAGCATTTGATAATCTGAGTGAAAGATGTGTGTAGTATCAGAGCTGATCTTCTGTACTTGTCGGATTAGGGTGTGTTCAAACATTTCCTGGAGTGAAGGAGAGAGAGTACAGCCTACTATTTTTAAAGATGTGCTTGTATAGTTGTAACATGCAGGAGTTGTGATGTAGACTGAACTGACAGGTTTCCATACAAAGATGTTATACCATATCTAATCATGCTTTCAATGGTAGCACCAGTTTCCGTACAAAGATGTTATGCCATATCTAATCATGCTTTCAATGGTAGCACCAGTTTCCGTACAAAGATGTTATGCCATATCTAATCATGCTTTCAATGGTAGCACCAGTTTCCGTACAAAGATGTTATGCCATATCTAATCATGCTTTCAATGGTAGCACCAGTTTCCGTACAAAGATGTTATGCCATATCTAATCATGCTTTCAATGGTAGCACCAGTTTCCGTACAAAGATGTTATGCCATATCTAATCATGCTTTCAATGGTAGCACCAGTTTCCGTACAAAGATGTTATGCCATATCTAATCATGCTTTCAATGGTAGCACCAGTTTCCGTACAAAGATGTTATGCCATATCTAATCATGCTTTCAATGGTAGCACCAGTTTCCATACAAAGATGTTATGCCATATCTAATCATGCTTTCAATGGTAGCACCAGTTTCCATACAAAGATGTTATGCCATATCTAATCATGCTTTCAATGGTAGCACCAGTTTCCATACAAAGATGTTATGCCATATCTAATCATGCTTTCAATGGTAGCACCAGTTTCCATACAAAGATGTTATGCCATATCTAATCATGCTTTCAATGGTAGCACCAGTTTCCATACAAAGATGTTATGCCATATCTAATCATGCTTTCAATGGTAGCACCAGAGTGAGTGCGATGTCAGTGTATCCCCCTAGCAGGGGAGCAGGAGGGTGCAACTCTGTCAGGGTGAAAAAATGCATCTAAATTGTTCCCTCTTTTATTTTCGGAAATTGTCTATTTCTCAGAATGCCACCCTCCCTCATAACCACCCCTTCCCCCAAAAATCACTTCAAACCTTTGTCCAGGTAGGTTATGTTCTTTTTACCCGCTTTCTTTGATGGTGATCTGTCTGCCTGAAGTGTGTATTCAAACCTGGAAAAAGAACACAGTTTTACAGTTAATACACTTAACAGACCCTGTCAGCACAAATAAAAGCTAGCCCTACAAATCAAGTAGTAGCAATGGTGACACTTTAATTATTGATCTACAGAGGTTTTGCGGAGACAAAATTCAGGGACTTTCTCTACAGCTAATTCTCATTATTTTCTGGGATTGTAATGAAATACAAAATACCACAAAGAAGAAACAACCTATTCTTCCTTTTTAAATTGGGGGGGGGGGGGGGGGGTCTTTTCTGCATGTTAACAATTTGTCACTGTAGGCCACAGTATTGTTGGTCTGTTTCCTGTCTTCATGGTGCTGCACAGTAATACCAGGGAGTCTGGTCTTGCTGCTTGATGGCGTTAACAGCCCCAAAATGAAAGGTACCATATGTCATCCGGGGAGATCACTGGAGAACATTTTCAGCATCTGATATATTTGGTACGAAAGTGTGGTACTTTCTCCAATTTGGTTGCACAGCTTAGTGTGCCAAATTGATAATAAACAAATGTCATAGCTAGTGGCCTACAGCAGCAATATTGATGTTTGAGTTGTTTCATGTAATGAATGTGGGGCTTAACAGGGCGATGCTCAATCAGCATAAATAAAAGATAAAAAATAAAAACATTTAAAACAAAACGAACAAAAAACACTTTTACTGTATTAGACTAAGTAGGAACAGGAAGAACGAACCAGGGGTTGCATAGGTAAGTCAGGAAAGTTGTATTGCCCAAACTAGACGTGTTAGAAACAGCAAGGTGGGACTTAGGCACAATAATTGTCAAGATACTCTATACTCTTATCACATTCACAGTCTCAAATTTCAAGGACTTACAAGTCTTCGGTCAATTTTGCCCTGACTTTAAGGCCTTGAAATGGGCTATGAAAACTCCAGGACTTTCAGGCACTATCCAAGACTGCAGAAACCCTGGATGTAGATACCACACATCACATTTATTGCACTGATCCTTAGACAGCATCATCACAAGTTGAACTAGATACAACAGTGGTGTTTTGACTACAGCAAGGCTCCAGTGTCAAAGAGCGACATATTGGGATTGTTTTTCATCCTAATTCCCACCTTCATAGCAGGGCGAGCCCAGCAAAAGCATTACGACAGTATTGACCTGTCTTTCAATGTTTGGACATGTCTTTGGGGTCAAATGTTAATTTGGTTCAAGGTGCTCTCAATGTGTACATAGCCTTTTCTCTTTGGCAAATACTGTGAGTGTGAGCATGTTTTGTAAATGGAGGGGGTGGTGGGGATAATCTATAAATTGACATTACAAGGTAGATCATTAGACTATTACACTATTAACTCCCCTATCCCCCCTCCCCCCCATACACACACCAAATAATAGGCAGAAGAGCTAAGTGCAACACTGCTGTGGGTTCAATTCTTTTTAAATTTAAAAAAAAAAAATCCATGTGCATCACTAACAGCACAAAAAATAAATATATAATTTTAAAAAAAGTGATACTTATGAACATGTACTGAGCAGCATACAGTATATTACAGGAGAGCACTCGCCCATTCTTAAATTTCGGGCTTGGAAAAAAGGGACCTTGGATTTTTCAAATATCTAAAGACCATATAAACCTTGTAATCAATACAGCCTTATTTAGCATGACAGGTTTTAAAGGCACTGATGTGCTATGACAGCTCATGACATTGACAAGCAGAGAGACTCGGCAGTGGAGGAAAGGAATTTATAAAAGAGCACAACAAAACAAAAAGGCATGCATACACACAATCCTCTGAAGATCATCTTTTTTCTTTTTTTAGTGTAACCAAGTGCATTGTGTGTTTTCTGGGCTCTTGACCTGTTAAACTTTCTTTCTCTTTTTTGATTGGGCGAATGGTTTTATGGCCCTAACATATGAAGTTGTTAAAACATAAGCGCTTGGCATCTTCCCCCTGTGAGTCAGTCTGGCCTAGTGGTAAGGCGTTAGGCTGGTAAGCAGAAGGACCTCGGTTCGAACCTGCTTCAGCTCTCCCTTCTCTTCAAAAGTTGTCACAGTCTGTGGACACTGTCTTGTGACTTTGTCCCTCATAATTAATGAAACATTAAAATGGCTCTCATTATTGCCCATCTTAATGCAGGAGTCATTCTGGTGGTGACAGTGTAGCGAATGTAAATAATCTACCTCTCTCCCCACCTACATACCCTCTTCCCCCCCTTCTCCCTGTCCCAAATAAGCCTTCTGGTTTGTGTGAACATAAAGCACCATGGAAGAAGAAAGATCTGAGGACATTAAGCCCCACATCATCAACTTGATGTAAATGAGTGTTACCATGTTCACAATGTGCCTTGATTTTGGTTCAAACATGCGGGAAATTTTGGAGTGATTGCAGTTTGAGTGATGCTTTGTCGATGCAGAGTTATCCCTCTAAAGTATGGTTTCTTTGTGTGGCCGTGCAGATTTCTGTGCGGCATAACATACTGCTTTGCTACTGATCTATTTTTCTACACAAAATCGGTGGTATATCATGGCTGACAAGATGCTTACTTCAGTGTTGCCTTCATATTTGTTGAATGTTCATTTTAATAGTTGAATGTGTTTGACACTCACTGACAGTGAGTTATTAGTATTATGAAATAATGTTGTATTAATTATATGCTGTGACAGTTAAAACGGTTGGGATTTTGTTTGTTATAAGAGTTGTCTGGACAGGTTTCATTGTATCTGTTACTGGTGTGCGACAGGGCTACAAGTGATATACTGAAAGGTTGATTGTTTGAAGTTGCTTTATGTCCACAGAAACCATAGGTTTATTAGGGACAGGAACCGCCCAGGACATCCACCTCGACTTTCACACAGATCCGGAGCTCTGAAATACTGAAAGGTAAGTAAGTAAGTAAACATGGTGCTTAACGTCCACAGAAACCATAAGGTTTATTAGGGACGGGGAAGGGGGTTTGGAGGTGGGGGGAAGAGGGTGATTATATACCGATTGCTACACTGTCACCACCAGAATGATTCCTGCATTAAGATGGGCAGCGATGAGAGCCATTTTAATGTTTCAGTAGGAAGTGATGGACAAAGTCACAAGACAGTGTCCACAAACCACAACCTTTTTGAAGAGAAAGGAGAGCTGAAGCAGTATTGAACCGAGGTCCTTCCGTTTACCAGCCTAATGCCTTACCGCTAGGCCAAACTGGCTCACTGTACAGAAAGGTTATTAGTTTAGCCCTAACTAAAATGGAACTGATTTAAAAAGCTGAGGGTAAAGTATTAAATAGGTTGCTTTTACAGTAATGATACCTTGGAAAAAGATACATTTTGGAATACTAATGTCAGGGTATAGTATGGTTTTTTGGTTAAATAAATATCAGCAAAATTTGTTAACCCAAGCAATAATTATATTGTTTCAATTTTTATTGATAGTTATGCAAGCAAGGTAACAGAGTTTTGTCCCATGTTTATTGTATGTTTTTAGAAGTTCAACTGGAGTATTTTCCCTTTTTCAAGAATGCTGATGTCAGTTGAGAAAAGCATGCAACTTATGTTTTGTGTGGGTTACCTGTGATATATGTTGTTCATTGTGATTCAGTGAGCAGGTGTGACCAGTTTTTCTTCAGTGTCAGTACACCATTATATTCTGAGAGAAGCAGTGGAGTTTTTGTTATGCCAATTTTGAGACCTTTGTCAAACTGAGAAGGTATGTAAATGTATTTAGTAACTATATGCTTTGTAACTATTTGTTAACTATATGTATTTAGCAACTCTGTAAATATTAATCGAGAGAATTAGTTTATCGAGTTGAAATATATTCTATTATACTTATTTCTCATTGTTTTTTATTAGCTTTAAGAGTTAACTTTCATAAAAGTAACCTGAAGTTTTGCTCAGATATTTGACAAATGTCAGAATGGATTTCACTTCTTTATCATTCAGTTATTTTTTCATTATGTTTTTATGGCACCCCATCTTGTCAGAGCACTGACAACGACATAAGGATACACCCATTTTATCACGTGTGCACACACATACATACACACGCACACACACACACACACACACACACACACATGCACTAGAAATACATGCTTTGGATTGGTAGAATGAGAAGAAAGAAAATGTCAGATCAGTATGCAGAAGAGAAGAGGTGGGTTTTCAGTTTCAACTTTAAAGAACAGAGTGAAGACGAATGCCTGACAGAGAGAGAAAAAGAGTTCCAGATCACAGGTCTGATGATTTGAAAGGCTTTCTCCCCCAGGGTCCGGCTCCTGTCCATCCTAGGAACACAGAAATGTCCGAGGCTGAGTGAAGAGAGCGAGAAGGAGAGTAGAGATGAAACAACTCGGAGAGGTTTGGAGGAGCTGTACCAGAGACAATGTGGAAGAGAAAGAGAGTGCTCATGTTGTGTGTGTATTCTAGACAGGAAAGGGAGCAGGGTGTTTGCTAGTAGAGCTCTAGTAGTTGTATACATGACCGTGCGTCCGACCAGTTACAGTGACTGTCCGATAGGTTTCCATGAACTACTTTTGCCACCCTATAGATGTTACACCGGTTTGAAAAATGTCTAGCATGATCCCTGCCTAATGTCACTTGTCAGATCAGTCAGATCAGTAAGCTGCATACATGCCTGCCTAATGCACTGAGCTGCATAATGCATACCTAATGCACTGAGCTGCATAATGCATACCTAATGCACTGAGCTGCATAATGCATACCTAATGCACTGAGCTGCATAATGCATACCTAATGCACTGAGCTGCATAATGCATACCTAATGCACTGAGCTGCATAATGCATACCTAATGCACTGAGCTGCATACATGCCTGCATAATGCACTGAGCTGCATAATGCATACCTAATGCACTGAGCTGCATAATGCATACCTAATGCACTGAGCTGCATACATGCCTGCATAATGCACTGAGCTGCATAATGCATACCTAATGCTCTGAGCTGCATACATGCCTGCCTAATGCACTGAGCTGCATAATGCATACCTAATGCACTGAGATGCATACATGCCTGCATAATGCACTGAGCTGCATAATGCATACCTAATGCACTGAGCTGCATAATGCATACCTAATGCACTGAGCTGCATAATGCATACCTAATGCACTGAGCTGCATACATGCTTGCATAATGCACTGAGCTGCATAATGCATACCTAATGCACTGAGCTGCATACATGCCTGCATAATGCACTGAGCTGCATAATGCATACCTAATGCACTGAGCTGCATAATGCATACCTAATGCACTGAGCTGCATACATGCCTGCATAATGCACTGAGCTGCATAATGCATGCCTAATGCACTGAGCTGCATACATGCCTGCATAATGCACTGAGCTGCATAATGCATACCTAATGCACTGAGCTGCATAATGCATACCTAATGCACTGAGCTGCATACATGCCTGCATAATGCACTGAGCTGCATAATGCATACCTAATGCACTGAGCTGCATACATGCCTGCATAATGCACTGAGCTGCATACATGCCTGCCTAATGCACTGAACTGCATACATGCCTGCCTAATGCCCTAAACAGCACACCCAGCTAACTAAATTCTGACCTGATAGTCCAGGCCAAGCCATTTGACTCACATCACAATTACACATATAGGACTCACTTTAAATGCAGGGCTTTATGTAAACAAATACCATCGTCTGCCCCACATTTTCTTTTTAAGTCTCCAAGAGTCAGCCGCAGTAAATCAGCACCTGCAACATAAATAGTGTGTTCATGGAAAAAAGAGGAAAAAAGAAAAGAAACCATCATGTCATTTCAGTCAACGTTTATCATAAAGTCTTTAAGCTATCAAACGCAATCTGTTTATAGATAGTATTAAAAAAAAAAGAAAAAAAAAAGACATAAGCAAAGTGATCTTCCAAAATCTATATTCAGTTTATCAGGTGGCTTGGGGGAAATTCGGTTACCAAAACACCTTGTAAACTGCAGTCTGTACTACGCATCAACCCTTACAATTGAACTTTTTCAAACTGTAACATCAGCTTCATAATGGATCAGTCCACAAAGAAAACAACAAATGGGAGTGATTGTTACAAGTAGCGTATAGGAAAACCTGTCCTACTTTGGGAGCCTTGCTATTAGCTTGGCAACAAAACCATAGTGCGAGTTGTACAGAAGGTAAGGACCGACATACTGTTGGCCGATCTTGTTTGTTTTGAAGTTCAGTGTTTAAAAAGTTTATCGATTTTGGTTTTAGACATCAATCGAAAGCTGTTGAGTTGATATGTGTCACTTATTTTTAGCATTTTTTTATATATATTTTTACACAAATTGAAAAGTAAATTTTCAAGGTGGACGAATTTACCCCAACATAAATTATCCTTGGGGGAACTTCTCCCTTTTTGTTTACCCTTGTTTTTAGGCCTAATGCATTGCTAGGCCTAACAGTTACACAAAGAAGAAGAAACAAATTATGGTAGCATCCTGAAAGAGGCAGTCGCAAATTCCTGGGTCATTTTGTCCACCATAACTTGTGACAGATTACAGATATCATCAGAATCATCCAAACAGGGTCATACAAAGTGAATAAACCCAAAATTTGCAACAGAAAGTGAGTTTAATCATATTTGTGTCCTTGAGTATGCATATGCTCCTTTCAGACATTTGATCTAGATCTACTTTCTGCCAGTACCCGTGCACGCTTCCTGAGCGCAGATATCGGCAAAACAATCGATCGTGTATTGAGGAATCACCTATTTACAGACTGAATCTGTCACTTTTGTTGCAAGTGTTGGCTTCATGCATTCACTAGATCTTATATTACCCCGTTTGAGTGATTCCGATGATATTTGTGGCCCAAAATGGCATATAAAATGTCCCTTGAATTTCCGACCATCTCCTTGGACATTACCAATAAACTGTTGTAATTGAGTGTATTGTGTGTGTTCTGGGCCATGACCCTTTAACCTTTTCTTTCCTGTCATCCTTTCTCTTTTTTGATTGGGTGTGAGTTTTATGGCCCCAATTATCTAAAGTGTTAAAACTTGGGCACTGGGCCAGCAGCGTCCCTTTTCCCCCAGTGTCCCTGCAGAGGCAGGTTGGTTTTTTGCTGTTGTGGCCTGTGTTCATCTCAGGGGAGAGCCTCGAAGTAGTTATTTTTCTATGGCTTGTTATGTTGTTTCTCATTGATGTAAATGATGTATGTAACCATGTTCACAATGTGCCTTTATTTTGGTTCCAACATATGAGAAATTTCGGTGTGATTGCTGCGGCCTGGTTGCAGCCATGGTATTAGTGTAAAGTTGTATGTGTGTTCAAATTTCAAGCCTTTATGCCACAAGGTCACCAGTGTTTCCAACATGTATGCAGCTAACCACTGGTTTTATATACTGATATGTAGCTAGTATGTTATGCTGCCATTGTTGGATGTTCAGTTTGAGTGATGCTTTGCTGATGAAAAGTTATCCCTCTAAAGTATGGGTCCTTTGTCAGTGTGGCCCTGCAGATCTCTGCACAGCACAGCTCAGTTATTTGTTTCCCACCGATCTATTTTTCTACATGAAATTGGTGGTATATCATGGATAACACTTTGAAGATGTTGACTTCACAGTTGTCAAATGTTCATTTGACTAGATGAATATGGTTTAGTGCATAGGGATTACTGTGGACTGTGAGACATGTTATTTCTGTTTCGATCCGGCTTTTGTATGGCCCAGTCTTGGGCACGCAGACTTTCACTCTGCTTAGCTTGTAAACCCTTTCTGGGTCTTTATGCATGTACCCGAACTGGCCGGTGATGCGTGTCAGTAGTGGCAACTAGGTCTTTGTCTCTATTCACTGAACAGACAGATGCAGCCAGATCAGCAGCTTAGATTCTTGATGCGCTACCCGCGTCAGTAAGACCCTTGACGTTGTTCACAGATATCCTCTGCTAGTCAGTAACAGTGACATGCTGTAGCCCTTTTGTACATTTTGTACACATGTTGAGTAACAAGGCTGGAGCCGGTCAGTTTATGACTGACTTCCTCCCGCTCATGGCATGGTCCCAAGTGCTACCCGTGTCACTGTCCGTCACCCGGCATGGTCCCAAGTGCCACCTGTGTCACTGTCCGTCTTGTGTGCTTGAGTGGACCTGCTGTAACAATGATCTCACTCTTCCTGTTTAGTTAAGAATGAGCTTGGTAATCCACATTTTTCACTGTTACTTTATTGTATACTATCATATACTGGGAGTTTATCAGTTAATTGACTGGCCGTCTCTTGTATACTCACCGCGACACTGTGAGATACGGGTTTTAAGTGCAAGTCATGCACACAATTTATGTGCTTGATTATAAATCATTTTGTCACAGTTATCATCATGTATTATAGTAACCTGCAGGTAAACTACATAGTTACTGTATTTATTAGATAATTGTTGTTGTTCATTCTTTATGTTTGGTTTCATATTCTAAATGTTTTGTTTGTCCGATGGTGTGTGTGTGTGTGTGTGCATGTGGGATTGTGCATGTGTGCAAATGCACGCATTCAGTTATGTTACTGGAGACATGTGGCAACCTATACCGAAAAGAAAGAAGAAGAAGAAAAAAAAAGGTATCTTTTTACAGTAGCAGATGGACACAATTTGCTAAAAATCGAAAATGACACATAAGCAAAGTGCTCTGCCAAAATCTATATTCAGTCTAATATAACCTTCATGTGTGTGTGTGTGTATACGTAGCAACCTATTACCAATAACAAAAAGAAGAAGACATAAGTGAAGTGCTCCACTAAATCTACGGCGATGGTGTGTGTGTTAAGTGAAGCTGATGTTGCCGTAATTACTCGGTGTGTGTGTGTGTGTGTGTGTGTGTGTGTGTGTGTGTGTGTGTGTGTGTGTGTGAGTGTGTGTGATTCTTTTTTCTGTTATCATTATTTATAACTCTGTATATATTTTTACATTTAACTGTTATGTATAGTTCCACTTTTGGAAAGGGGTAGGTGGGTATGAGTGCATGTCCTTTGGTAGTTTTAGCTTGCGAGAGCTTACATGTGTGCACTGTGTATCTGGCGCTGTGAACACACAAGGTTTTGTGTGGAAGGTTTTTATGCGCTATATATAAATTTTCATTCATTCAGTCCATTATAATCTTCATATTACTGTGTGTGCCTGCATGTGTGTGTTGTTTCTGTAGTTTCACTAGAGATGTACGGCAAACTTTACCGGAGCATTCTTTAAAACTGCTTGTGTAGTTGGAGAATCCGTGAGAAACAAGCCAATTACAAACTTCCTCAGGTGTGGCTTCCTCTGATACTGGCTGCAAGCAAAACCATGCTGATGAGTACACACCACATGTGTGTGTTTGTGTGTGTGTGTGTGTGTGTATGAATGTATGCGTGTGTGTGTGTGTGTATGAATGTATGCATATGTGTGTGTATGTGCGCGCATACACGTGTGTGTATGTGTATGCATGTGTGTGGGCAAGTATATCTACATGTGAATGTGTGTGTGGGAAGCAATTTTGCACACGCACGTGCGTGCATGCATGCGTGTGTCTGCATGTGCATGTCCAAGTGTGTACGCTCCCATGCATGTATGTGCCACAGGAACTACACAAGAAAGTGTTTGAATTTGTAAAAGTACATACAAAACAACACGGAATTCAAGCCTGCAAATACCATATCCATACCCGAGCCAGAATCAAACCTGCAGATACTGTATTTTACCTGAACCAGCATTCAAACCAGCCATCACTTAGTCCTAACCTGAACCAGAATTCGAACCTGCAAACACTTTGTCCCTAACTGAACTGGAATTCAACCCTGCTCACCTCAAACTTGTACCGACTGAAGACCAGTAACCTACACCAACAGAAGACCAGCAATAACCACCACCTCACCAAACTCACACCAAGTGCAAGACCAACAACCACCACACTACCATCAAACCTGCATCATGTGAAGACCAGCAACCACCACACCACTACCAAACTCGCAGTAACCACCACCACCACACCAAACTCACACTAAGTGAAGACCAGCAACAACCACACCACCACCAAACTGAAGACCAGCAACAACCACACCACCACCAAACTCACACCAAGTGAAGACCAGCAACCACCACCCACCACCGCACCAAACTTACACCAGGTGGTTGCTGGGGAAGCTGTGCTGGCTGCGGGGAGGCGCGGGCGATGCTGGCTGCTCCTGCTCCCGTTCCACGTCTGAGGGTCAGAGACAGATAGCAAGCCCAGGTGAGTGAAAGATGTACAGTAGTCCTTACAATCAAATGATGACAGCGAGGCCAGGTGAGTGACAGGTGTACAGTACCCCTTACAATGAGTGACACATGCACAGTACCCCTTACAATGAGTGACACATGTACAGTACCCCTTACAATCAAATGATAAGACATGGCAAGCGTTAAGCCCATGGGAATGACAGGTGTACAGTACCCCTTGCAATCAAAAGATCAGACATATGAGTGACAGGTGTACAGTACTCCTTACAATGAGTAACACACAGTACCCCTTACAATCAAATGATCAGACACATGAGTGACAGGTGTACAGTACTCCTTACAAACAAATGATCAGACATATGAGTGGCAGGTGTACAGTACTCCATACAATCAAATGATCAGACATGTGAGTGACAGGTGTACAGTACTCCTTACAATGAGTGACAGGTGTACAGTACTCATCACAATGAGTGACAGGTGTACAGTACTCCTTACAGTGAGTGACAGGTGTACAGTACCCCTTACCATCAAATGATCAAACATATGAGTGACAGGTGTACAGTACTCCTTACAATGAGAGACAGGTGTACAGTACTCTTACAATCAAATGATCAGACATATGAATGATAGGTGTGTACAGTACTTACAATGAGTGGCATGTGTACAGTACTCCTTACAATCAAATGATCAGACATATGAGTGACAGGTGTACAGTACTCCTGAGCAACCTACAGTACATTACAGGAGAGCACTCACCCATTCTCCAAGTTTCAGGCTTGGAGAAAAGGCACCTCAGCTTTTTCAAATTTCTAAAGACCAAACAAACCTTGTAATCAATACAGCCTTATTTAGCATGACAGGTTTTAAAGGCACTGATGTGCTATGCCAGCTTTTGACAAGCAGAGAGACTCGGCAGTGGAGGAAAGGAATTTATAAAAAAGCACAACAAAACAAAAAGGCATGCATACATACAATCCTCTGAACGTCATCTTTTTTCTGTTTTTTAGTCTAACCAAGTGCATTGTGTGTTTTCCGGGCCCTTTTGACCTTTCTTTCTCTATTTTGATTGGGCGAAAGATTTATGGAGCTAACATACAAAGTCGTTAAAGCCTGTGCGCTTGGTATTTTCCCCCTGTGGGTGAGCTGGTTTGGCCTAGTGGTAATGCATTAGGCTGGTAAGCAGAGGGACCTTGGTTCAAATCCACTTGAGCTCTCCTTTCTCTTTAAATGCTGTGGTCTGTGGACACTGTCTTATGACTTTGTCCCTCATAATTAATGAAACATTAAAATGGCTCTCATCATTGCCCTACTTAATGCAGGAGTCACTCTGGCGGTGACAGTGTAGCGATAGGTAAATACATAAACGATAGGAAAATAATCTACCCCCTTCCCCCCCCCCCTCCTCCCCGTCCCAAATAAGCTTTATTGTTTCAGTGAACATAAAGGACCATGGAAGAAGAAAGATCTGAGGACATTAAGCCCCACATCATCAACTTGATGTAAATGAATGTTACCATGTTCACAACGTTCCTTGATTTTGGTTCAAACATGCGGGAAATTTTGGAGTGACTGCAGTTTGAGTGATGCTTTGTCAATGCAGAGTTATCCCTCTAAAGTATGGTTTCTTTGTGTGGCCGTGCAGATTTCTGTGCGGCATAACATACTGCTTTGCTACTGATCTATTTTTCTACACAAAATCGGTGGTATATCATGGCTGACAAGATGCTTACTTCAGTGTTGCCTTCATATTTGTTGAATGTTCATTTTAATAGTTGAATGTGTTTGACACTCACTGACAGTGAGTTATTAGTATTATGAAATAATGTTGTATTAATTATATGCTGTGACAGTTAAAACGGTTGGGATTTTGTTTGTTATAAGAGTTGTCTGGACAGGTTTCATTGTATCTGTTACTGGTGTGCGACAGGGCTACAAGTGATATACTGAAAGGTTGATTGTTTGAAGTTGCTTTATGTCCACAGAAACCATAGGTTTATTAGGGACAGGAACCGCCCAGGACATCCACCTCGACTTTCACACAGATCCGGAGCTCTGAAATACTGAAAGGTAAGTAAGTAAGTAAACATGGTGCTTAACGTCCACAGAAACCATAAGGTTTATTAGGGACGGGGAAGGGGGTTTGGAGGTGGGGGGAAGAGGGTGATTATATACCGATTGCTACACTGTCACCACCAGAATGATTCCTGCATTAAGATGGGCAGCGATGAGAGCCATTTTAATGTTTCAGTAGGAAGTGATGGACAAAGTCACAAGACAGTGTCCACAAACCACAACCTTTTTGAAGAGAAAGGAGAGCTGAAGCAGTATTGAACCGAGGTCCTTCCGTTTACCAGCCTAATGCCTTACCGCTAGGCCAAACTGGCTCACTGTACAGAAAGGTTATTAGTTTAGCCCTAACTAAAATGGAACTGATTTAAAAAGCTGAGGGTAAAGTATTAAATAGGTTGCTTTTACAGTAATGATACCTTGGAAAAAGATACATTTTGGAATACTAATGTCAGGGTATAGTATGGTTTTTTGGTTAAATAAATATCAGCAAAATTTGTTAACCCAAGCAATAATTATATTGTTTCAATTTTTATTGATAGTTATGCAAGCAAGGTAACAGAGTTTTGTCCCATGTTTATTGTATGTTTTTAGAAGTTCAACTGGAGTATTTTCCCTTTTTCAAGAATGCTGATGTCAGTTGAGAAAAGCATGCAACTTATGTTTTGTGTGGGTTACCTGTGATATATGTTGTTCATTGTGATTCAGTGAGCAGGTGTGACCAGTTTTTCTTCAGTGTCAGTACACCATTATATTCTGAGAGAAGCAGTGGAGTTTTTGTTATGCCAATTTTGAGACCTTTGTCAAACTGAGAAGGTATGTAAATGTATTTAGTAACTATATGCTTTGTAACTATTTGTTAACTATATGTATTTAGCAACTCTGTAAATATTAATCGAGAGAATTAGTTTATCGAGTTGAAATATATTCTATTATACTTATTTCTCATTGTTTTTTATTAGCTTTAAGAGTTAACTTTCATAAAAGTAACCTGAAGTTTTGCTCAGATATTTGACAAATGTCAGAATGGATTTCACTTCTTTATCATTCAGTTATTTTTTCATTATGTTTTTATGGCACCCCATCTTGTCAGAGCACTGACAACGACATAAGGATACACCCATTTTATCACGTGTGCACACACATACATACACACGCACACACACACACACACACACACACACACACACACATGCACTAGAAATACATGCTTTGGATTGGTAGAATGAGAAGAAAGAAAATGTCAGATCAGTATGCAGAAGAGAAGAGGTGGGTTTTCAGTTTCAACTTTAAAGAACAGAGTGAAGACGAATGCCTGACAGAGAGAGAAAAAGAGTTCCAGATCACAGGTCTGATGATTTGAAAGGCTTTCTCCCCCAGGGTCCGGCTCCTGTCCATCCTAGGAACACAGAAATGTCCGAGGCTGAGTGAAGAGAGCGAGAAGGAGAGTAGAGATGAAACAACTCGGAGAGGTTTGGAGGAGCTGTACCAGAGACAATGTGGAAGAGAAAGAGAGTGCTCATGTTGTGTGTGTATTCTAGACAGGAAAGGGAGCAGGGTGTTTGCTAGTAGAGCTCTAGTAGTTGTATACATGACCGTGCGTCCGACCAGTTACAGTGACTGTCCGATAGGTTTCCATGAACTACTTTTGCCACCCTATAGATGTTACACCGGTTTGAAAAATGTCTAGCATGATCCCTGCCTAATGTCACTTGTCAGATCAGTCAGATCAGTAAGCTGCATACATGCCTGCCTAATGCACTGAGCTGCATAATGCATACCTAATGCACTGAGCTGCATAATGCATACCTAATGCACTGAGCTGCATAATGCATACCTAATGCACTGAGCTGCATAATGCATACCTAATGCACTGAGCTGCATAATGCATACCTAATGCACTGAGCTGCATAATGCATACCTAATGCACTGAGCTGCATACATGCCTGCATAATGCACTGAGCTGCATAATGCATACCTAATGCACTGAGCTGCATAATGCATACCTAATGCACTGAGCTGCATACATGCCTGCATAATGCACTGAGCTGCATAATGCATACCTAATGCTCTGAGCTGCATACATGCCTGCCTAATGCACTGAGCTGCATAATGCATACCTAATGCACTGAGATGCATACATGCCTGCATAATGCACTGAGCTGCATAATGCATACCTAATGCACTGAGCTGCATAATGCATACCTAATGCACTGAGCTGCATAATGCATACCTAATGCACTGAGCTGCATACATGCCTGCATAATGCACTGAGCTGCATAATGCATACCTAATGCACTGAGCTGCATAATGCATACCTAATGCACTGAGCTGCATACATGCCTGCATAATGCACTGAGCTGCATAATGCATACCTAATGCACTGAGCTGCATACATGCCTGCATAATGCACTGAGCTGCATAATGCATACCTAATGCACTGAGCTGCATAATGCATACCTAATGCACTGAGCTGCATACATGCCTGCATAATGCACTGAGCTGCATAATGCATACCTAATGCACTGAGCTGCATACATGCCTGCATAATGCACTGAGCTGCATACATGCCTGCCTAATGCACTGAACTGCATACATGCCTGCCTAATGCCCTAAACAGCACACCCAGCTAACTAAATTCTGACCTGATAGTCCAGGCCAAGCCATTTGACTCACATCACAATTACACATATAGGACTCACTTTAAATGCAGGGCTTTATGTAAACAAATACCATCGTCTGCCCCACATTTTCTTTTTAAGTCTCTAAGAGTCAGCCGCAGTAAATCAGCACCTGCAACATAAATAGTGTGTTCATGGAAAAAAGAGAAAAAAAGAAAAGAAACCATCATGTCATTTCAGTCAACGTTTATCATAAAGTCTTTAAGCTATCAAACGCAATCTGTTTATAGATAGTATTAAAAGAAAAAGAAAAAAAAAAGACATAAGCAAAGTGATCTTCCAAAATCTATATTCAGTTTATCAGGTGGCTTGGGGGAAATTCGGTTACCAAAACACCTTGTAAACTGCAGTCTGTACTACACATCAACCCTTACAATTGAACTTTTTCAAACTGTAACATCAGCTTCATAATGGATCAGTCCACAAAGAAAACAACAAATGGGAGTGATTGTTACAAGTAGCGTATAGGAAAACCTGTCCTACTTTGGGAGCCTTGCTATTAGCTTGGCAACAAAACCATAGTGCGAGTTGTACAGAAGGTAAGGACCGACATACTGTTGGCCGATCTTGTTTGTTTTGAAGTTCAGTGTTTAAAAAGTTTATCGATTTTGGTTTTAGACATCAATCGAAAGCTGTTGAGTTGACATGTGTCACTTATTTTTAGCATTTTTTTATATATATTTTTACACAAATTGAAAAGTAAATTTTCAAGGTGGACGAATTTACCCCAACATAAATTATCCTTGGGGGAACTTCTCCCTTTTTGTTTACCCTTGTTTTTAGGCCTAATGCATTGCTAGGCCTAACAGTTACACAAAGAAGAAGAAACAAATTATGGTAGCATCCTGAAAGAGGCAGTCGCAAATTCCTGGGTCATTTTGTCTGCCATAACTTGTGACAGATCACAGATATCATCAGAATCATCCAAACAGGGTCATACAAAGCGAATAAACCCCAAATTTGCAACAGACAGTTTAAACATATTTGTGTCCTTGAGTATGCATATGCTCCTTTCAGATATTTGATCTAGATCTACTTTCTGCCAGTACCCGTGCACACTTCCTGAGCGCAGATATCGGCAAAACAATCGATCGTGTACTGAGGAATCACCTATTTACAGACTGAATCTGTCACTTTTGTTGCAAATGTTGGCTTCATGCATTCACTAGATCTTATATCACCCCGTTTGAGTGATTCCGATGATATTTGTGGCCCAAAATGGCATATAAAATGTCCCTTGAATTTCCGACCATCTCCTTGGACATTACCAATAAACTGTTGTAATTGAGTGTATTGTGTGTGTTCTGGGCCATGACCCTTTAACCTTTTCTTTCCTGTCATCCTTTCTCTTTTTTGATTGGGTGTGAGTTTTATGGCCCCTATTATCTAAAGTGTTAAAACTTGGGCATTGGGCTAGCAGCGTCCCTTTTCCCCCAGTGTCACTGCAGAGGCAGGTTGTTTGCTGTTGTGGCCTGTGTTCATCTCAGGGGAGAGCCTCTAAGTAGTTATTTTTCTATGGCTTGTTATGTTGTTTCTCATTGATGTAAATGATGTACGTAACCATGTTCACAATGTGCCTTTATTTTGGTTCCAACATATGAGAAATTTCGGTGTGATTGCTGCGGCCTGGTTGCAGCCATGGTATTAGTGTAAAGTTGTATGTGTGTTCAAATTTCAAGCCTTTATGCCACAAGGTCACCAGTGTTTCCAACATGTATGCAGCTAACCACTGGTTTTATATACTGATATGTAGCTAGTATGTTATGCTGCCATTGTTGGATGTTCAGTTTGAGTGATGCTTTGCTGATGAAAAGTTATCCCTCTAAAGTATGGGTCCTTTGTCAGTGTGGCCCTGCAGATCTCTGCACAGCACAGCTCAGTTATTTGTTTCCCACCGATCTATTTTTCTACATGAAATTGGTGGTATATCATGGATAACACTTTGAAGATGTTGACTTCACAGTTGTCAAATGTTCATTTGACTAGATGAATATGGTTTAGTGCATAGGGATTACTGTGGACTGTGAGACATGTTATTTCTGTTTCGATCCGGCTTTTGTATGGCCCAGTCTTGGGCACGCAGACTTTCACTCTGCTTAGCTTGTAAACCCTCTCTGGGTCTTTATGCGTGTACCCAAATGGGCCGGTGATGCGTGTCAGTAGTGGCAACTAGGTCTTTGTCTCTATTCACTGAGCAGACAGATGCAGCCAGATCAGCAGCTTAGATTCTTGATGCGCTACCCGCGTCAGTAAGACCCTTGACGTTGTTCCCAGATATCCTCTGCTAATCAGTAACAGTGACATGCTGTAGCCCTTTTGTATATTTTGTACACACGTTGAGTAACAAGGCTGGAGCCGGTCAGTTTATGACTGACTTCCTCCCGCTCATGGCATGGTCCCAAGTGCTACCCGTGTCACTGTCCGTCTCCCGGCATGGTCCCAAGTGCTACCCGTGTCACTGTCCGTCTCCCGGCATGGTCCCAAGTGCTACCCGTGTCACTGTCCGTCTCCCGGCATGGTCCCAAGTGCTACCCGTGTCACTGTCCGTCTCCCGGCATGGTCCCAAGTGCTACCCGTGTCACTGTCCGTCTCCCGGCATGGTCCCAAGTGCCACCCGTGTCACTGTCCGTCTTGTTGTGTGCTTGAGTGGACCTGCTGTAACAATGATCTCACTCTTCCTGTTTAGTTAAGAATGAGCTTGGTAATCCGTATTTTTCACTGTTACTTTATTGTATACTATCATATACTGGGAGTTTATCAGTTAATTGACTGGCCGTCTCTTGTATACTCACCGCGACACTGTGAGATACGGGTTTTAAGTACAAGTCATGCACACAATTTATGTGCTTGATTATTAATCATTTTGTCACAGTTATCATGTATTATAGTAACCTGCAGGTAAACTACATAGTTACTGTATTTATTAGATAATTGTTGTTGTTCATTCTTTACGTTTGGTTTCATATTCTAAATGTTTTGTTTGTCCGATGGTGTGTGTGTGTGTGTGTGTGTGTGTGTGTGTGTGTGTGTGTGTGTGTGTGTGTGTGTGTGTGTGTGTGTGTGTGTGTGCAAATGCATGCACTCAGTTATGTCATTGGAGACACGTGGCAACCTATACCGAAAAGAAAGAAGAAAAAAAAAGAAAAAAAAAGAGGTAATTGTTTACAGTAGCAGATTGACACAATTTGCTAAAAATCGAAAATGACACACAAGCAAAGTGCTCTGCCAAATCTATATTCAGTCCATTATAACCTTCATGTGTGTGTGTATGTGCATGTGTGTGAATGCGTGCATGCAGTTGTGTCAATGGAAACACATGGCAACCTATACCAACAACAAAAAGAAGACATAAGTGAAGTGCTCCACTAAATCCACATTAAGTCCATTATAATCTTTATATTACTGTGTTGCCTGGATGTGTGTGTGTTGTTTCTGTAGTTTTACTAGAGATGTATGGCAAGCTTTACCGGAGAATCGTTTAAAACTGCCTGTATAGTTGGAGAATCCGTGAGAGACAAGCCATTTCCGAACTCCCTCTGCTGTGTCTTTCTGTGATAATGACTGCAAGCAAAACCACACTGATGAGTACACACTACATATTTGTGTGTGTGTGTGTGTATTCATGCATGCGTGTTTGTGTGTGTGTGTGTGTGTGTACGCGTGCGCATACACATGTGTGTGTATGTGTGTGGGCAAGTATATCTACGTGTGTGTGTGTGTGTGTGTGTGTGTGTGTGCGCGCGTGTGTGTGTGCATGTCCAAGTGTGTATGCTCCCATGCATGTATGTGCCAATTCAAACCTGCGAATGCCCTATCCTTGACTGAACCAGAATTCAAACCAACAATTACCATATCTATACCTGAACCAGAATTCAAACCTGCAGATACTGTATTTTACCTGAACCATCATTCAAACCAGCCATCACTTAGTCCTTACCTGAACCAGAATTCAAACCTGCAAACACTTTGTCCCTAACTGAACTGGAATTCAACCCTGCTAACCTCAGACTTGTACCGACTGAAGACCAGTAACCTACACCAACAGAAGACCAGCAACAACCACCACAGCACCAAACTCGCACCAAGTGCAAGACCAACAACCACCACACTACCATCAAACCTGCATCATGTGAAGACCGGCAACCACCACACCACTACCAAACTCGCAGTAACCACCACCACCACACCAAACTCACACCAAGTGAAGACCTGAAGTAACCACCACCACCACACCAAACTCACACCAAGTGAAGACTAGCAACCACCACCCACCACCGCACCAAACTTACACCAGGTGGTTGCTGGGGAGGATGTTGCTGCTGCTGCGCTTGTTCTGGGGAGGCAGGGAGCTCGCTGGAGGGAATACTGGGTGAGGTGTTGGGAGTTGCTCCTGCTCCCGTTCCATGTCTGAGAGTCAGAGACAGATAGCAAGCCCAGGTGAGTGAAAGGTGTACAGTAGTCCTTACAATCAAATGATAAGACACAGCGAGGCCAGGTGAGTGACAGGTGTACAGTACCCCTTACTATGAGTGACACATGTACAGTACCCCTTACAATGAGTGACACATGTACAGTATCCCTTACAATCAAATGATAAGACATGGCAAGCGTTAAGCCCATGGGAGTGACAGGTGTACAGTACTCCATACAATCAAATGATCAGACATATGAGTGACAGGTGTACAGTACTCCTTACAATCAAATGATAAGACGTGTGAATGACAGGTGTACAGTACTCCTTACAATGAGGGACAGGTGTACAGTACTCCATACAAACAAATGATCAGACATATGAGTGACAGGTGTACAGTACTCCATACAATCAAATGATCAGACACATGAGTGACAAGTGTACAGTACTCCTTACAATGAGTGACAGGTGTACAGTACTCATCACAATGAGTGACAGGTGTACAGTACTCCTTACAATGAGTGACAGGTGTACAGTACTCTTACAATCAAATGAACAGACATATGAATGACAGGTGTACAGTACTCCTTACAATCAAATGATCAGACATATGAGTGACAGGTGTACAGTACCCCTTACAATGAGTGACAGGTTACAGTACTCCTTACAAAGAGTGACAGGTGTACAGTACTCCTTACAATGACAGGTGTACAGTACTCCTTACAATGAGTGACAGGTGTACAGTACTCCTTACAATCAAATGATCAGACACAGCAAGCCTATGGGAGTGACTGGTGTACAGTACACCTTACAATCAACTGATAAGTGACAGGAGTACAGTACCCTTCACAATACAGTACCCTTCACAATACAGTACCCCTTACAATCAACTGATCAATGACAGGAGTACAGTACCCTTTATAATCAAATGACAATGACAGGAGTACGATATCCCTTACTATCAAATGATCAGACACATCAAGCCCAAATGCTGGAAACAACAAAAACCCACAAAAGACAATATTACTGTGTTAGACTAAGTAGGAACAGGAAGGACAAAACAGGGGCCGCATATGTAAGTCTGGAAAGTTGTATTACCCAAAGACTTGTGTGTTATAAACAACAAGGTGGGAGAGGAACAATAACTGTCAAGATACTCTATACTATATCACTGTCTCAGATTTCAAGGACTTTCAAGTCTTCTGACTAGTTTTGCCTGACTTTCAAGGCCTTCAAAATGGGCTATGGAACTCAAGGACTTTCAAGCACTATCAAAGACTGCAGAAACCCTGGATGTAGATACCACACATCACTTTTATTGCACTGATCCTTAGACAGCATAGTCCCAAACTGAACTAGATACAACAGTGGTATTTTGGCTACAGCAAGGCCCCAGTCAGTGTCAAAGGGCAAAATATTGGGATTGTTTTTCATCCTAATTCCCACCTTCATATCAAGGCGAGCCCAGCAACAGCATTACGGCAGTGCTGACCTGTTTCAGTGTTAGGTCATGTCTTTTGGGTCAAATTTTAATTTGGTTCAAGGTGTTCTCAATTTCAACATAGCCATTTCTCTTTTGCAAGTGCTGAGAGTATGAGCATGTTTTGTGAACGTAGAGGGTGGTGGGGGGTAGTCTATAAATTGACATTACAAGGTAGCTCATTATGCTTACGATCATGGTAGATCATTACACTATTAACCCCCACCACCCACCCCAATATTCACACCAAATAATACACTGAAGAGCTAAGCGCAACATTGACATGGGTTCAATTCTTTCTGGAAAACAAAAATCCATGTGTATCACTATCAGTACAAATTAAATATAAAAAAGTGATGCTTATGAACATGTACTGAGCAGCATACAGTATATATCACAGGAGAGCACTCGCCCATTCTCCAAGTTTCAGGCTTGGAGAAAAGGCACCTCAGCTTTTTCAAATTTCTAAAGACCATATAAACCTTGTGATCAATACAGCCTTATTTAGCATGACAGGTTTTAAAGGCACTGATGTGCTATGACAGCTCATGACAAGCAGAGAGACTCGGCAGTGGAGGAAAGGAATTTATAAAAGAGCACAACAAAACAAAAAGGCATGCATACACATAATCCTCTGAAGATCATCTTTTTTTTCTTTTCTTTTTTAGTGTAACCGAGTGCATTGTGTGTTTTCCGGGCCCTTTTGACCTTTGTTTCTCTATTTTGATTGGGCGAAAGATTTATGGAGCTAACATACAAATTTCGTTAAAGTTGTGGTCTGTGGACACTGTCTTGTGACTTTGTCCCTCACAATTAATGAAACATTAAAATGGCTCTCATCGCTGCCCATCTTAATGCAGGTGTCATTCTGGTGGTGACAGTGTAGCGATAGGTAAATAATCTACCTCTCCCCCCAGCCTACATACCCCCTTCCCCCTCTTCTCTCTGTCCTGAATAAGCCTTGTGGTTTCTGTGGACGTAAAGCGCCATGGAAGAAGAAAGATCTGAGGACATTAAGCCCCACATCATCAACTTGATGTAAATTATGTATGCTACCATGTTCACATCATGCCTTTATTCTGATTCAAACACGTGGGAAATTTTGGTGTGATTGCAGTTTGAGCGATGCTTTACTGATGCAAAGATATCCCTCTAAAGTATGGTTCCTTTGTGTGGCTGTGCAGATCTCTGTGCACCATAACTTACTGGTTACCTACCGATCTATTTTTCTACACGAAATCGGTGGTATACCATGGCTGACAAGATGCTTACTTCAATGTTGCCTTCATATTTGTCAAATGTTCATTTTAATAGTTGAATGTGTGTGACAGAGTGATTTGTTAGTATTATGAATTCATGCTGTATTAATTATAATTATGCTGTGACAGTTAAAATGGTTTGGACTTTATTTGTGCCTAGAGTCATTTCGACAGGTATCGTTGTATCTGTTCCTGGTGTGCGACAGGTCTACAAGTGATAGGCTATACTAAAAGGATATTAGTTTAGTCCCAACTAAAATGGAACTGATTTAAAAGCTGAGTGTATAGTATTAAATGCATTGAATAGGTTGCTTTTACAGTAATGATACCTTGGAAAAAGATACATTTTGGAATACTAATGTGTCAGTATTAATATATACTGGTTCTGTAGTCAGTTTGCCTTCATCAGTTAATTAATACTGATTGTATCTTTTACACTTATTGTGACACTGTGCACTGTCATCTTTTAATTGATACTGCTGTGTCTTTGATACTTATCACAACACTGTGAGATACTGGTTTTGAGTGCAAGTCGTGTACACATTTTGTGTGCTTGATTATTAATCATTTTGTTACTATCATGTATTATAGTAGCCTACCGGTAAACCATTCTTGTATTTATTAGTTAATTGCTGTTGTTTACTCTTTACTCTTGCTTTCAATCATGTCCTAAATGTTTTGTTTGTTTGTGTCTCTTCCAACACAGGCACTGTATCTACAGTGTGTGTGTAGTTTGCATGTTTGTTTGTTTTTCTGTATAATACTTTAAATTGTTTTGGTAGGACTGTACTCTACATATGTATGCAATATTATATTTAAGTTAATATGTATCATGTGAGTGTTCAGGGCATTGATAAGCACATGATTTAATCATTAAATGTACATTATTTTATTATTATTATTTCCTGGTTGGTGTAAATAAAAGTTATGTTATAGCAACCTCTGAATTGTGACTTCATTTATACTTCCAACCTGCACCCCTTGCTCCCCACCTGCTTCCCTACATTATCAATCTGTTATACACAGCTTTTTCATAATGTCATGTCTTGATGCAGCCATGCTTAGCCTTGGATGAGTGAACTTAGCGGTGTCGCTTCTTGCTTTTTTTGTTCAACTATTTTCATGGATCGGCCTGATATGACTGTAATGGTTGACTGGGCATAAAACGCCAAATTATTTACTTACTAACGCTCATAAACCCCGAAGACTCATTCAACTCATTGTTCAAGGCAGTTATTTATTCAGTGTCATGGGCTAGGCAACTCGTGAATAATGTGAACATGTACTGTAAACAAACTGCCACTGTTGCATCATAGTATTTACTGAAGACTTAACATGTACTGTAAACAAACTGCCACTGTTGCATCATAGTATTTACTGAAGACTTAACATGTACTGTAAACAAACTGCCACTGTTGCATCATAGTATTTACTGAGGACTTAACATGTACTGTAAACAAACTGCCACTGTTGCATCATAGTATCTACTGAGGACTTAACATGTACTGTAAACAAACTGCCACTGTTGCATCATAGTATTTACTGAAGACTTAACATGTAGTGTAAACAAACTGCCACTGTTGCATCATAATATTAACTGAAGACTTAACATGTACTGTAAACAAACTGCCACTGTTGCATCATAGTATTTACTAAAGACTTTTTAGTTTTAGCCTATCGACGGCATCCGTTTGACGTCATCACTTTGCGCGTACACACCCTCGGAGCGCAAGCTGGAGAGCTTCTGTGTGTGATGAGTTAGTCCAGGTACCTCTTTACACGTGTGTTTTTAGAATCAAAAAGCAAAATGGTCAACACTTGTTGTGTGAATGGTTGTACAGCTATAAGGAACGTGCAGAGTGCCAGACATTTTCATTATCCTGTTTCACGTTACCATTGCAATGAAAAGCTCTTAGTCCGAGAGGTAACTGGACCTAACGTGCACCACCACCCCCAGTACTCAGCAAACTAGTCTTGAACTGTTCCTTAGAGTGTGCCAAACACGTTATGTTCCCAAGAAATCGTTTGGGATGCACGGCCAGAGTTACAGCCCTTGACGTAAGGGTACCGTCTTTCACACCGACTGAAGAAGCCAAAGAGCAGTACAAAAAAACGCATCACAAAACTGGGTTGAGAATAAACTCAAGATCCTACTGTGGCATTCGGAAGCAAAGAATCAGTTCAAAGATACAGAACTTTTGATAGAAAAAGAAATGACATATTTGTTTCATTTCCGCTAAGATTTTCCGTCAGTGAGTCTAATCAGCCAGCTCTGCATAATCATTGAACACCAAACTTTGATGAAATTATTTCAGAATTACACTATTCTATTTTAAACTAAGAAAACATTAGATTTATGAGGTTTTGTAACAATGTTACCGGGTGTATTGTGTGTTCCGGGCCATGACCCTTTAACCTTGCTTTCCTGTCCTTTTTCTTTTTGGAGCAGTTTATGGCCCCAATTATCTAAGTGTTAAAACCTGTGCGCTGGGCCCGCCATGTCAGGGTTCCAGGCGAGATCAAAAGATCAAGAGATCTTAGAGGAGGGAGGTGGAGCTGGACCCTTAAATTTGCCCAGAAGAGATCATGAGTAGGGAGGTGGAGCTGGGCTGAGCAAGTTGGACGTCTTTTGCTTCGAGTTGTCCAAGTTGTTCGTCAACAGCAGTGCAACGGACATTGTCTTAGTGACTCTGTCCAGCACAGCAGTTGAAACAGCAACTGCGCAGTGCACAAGTCGCTGGGCAATAGCGAGGGGACACCGCCTTAACACTTCCATTGTTCTGGCGGCGGTCCACGGTCTCTCCGGTCTTTTTCGAACGGTTTCCGCGGTCGAGCCTTCACTTTCTCGTCCCCTTCCCACTCTGTCCCCGTCCCTAATAGGCCATCTCGCCTCCGTTTACGTAAAGCAACATGAAAGCAAACCCGCAGCGTCCCTTTCCCCCCAGTGTCCCTGCAGAGGCAGGTTGTTTGTCAGTGCGGCCGGTGTTCATGTGTTCATCTCGGGGGAGAGTCTACACTGTTTCCGGGTTGGCTGGTGTACAAATAAAAGTTATGTTATAGCAACCTCTGATTTGTGGCTCTTCATCCATGCTTCCAACCTGCTTCCCTCACTCCCCACCCCACTCCCCTACAAAACCTGGCGCTTGCGAGCAAGATTGGAAGTAGAAGGGTCACACACTAACCAGGAAACTGTGTAGAGGAGCTGTCTGGAGGCCGCTCAAGCGGACCCGACCACCAACAACATGGCAGAGAAACCACCATGGCCAGCCATCCAGCCACCAAAGCTACCACGCTTCACTGACTGGAGAGGCGGATGGCTGTGACGCGGATGAACTCATCCAGGAGGCAGAGCGCATCCTCCGCAACTACAGGATGGAGGACGGCACAGCTGTAGAATGGATCATCCAGGCGCTGGATGGATCTGCCCGGAGGGAGGTGCTCACCCGCGCAGCAGGGGAGGCAGACACAGCGGCCCTAAGTTTTGGCAGTCCTCGCAGCCACCTTCGGCGACCACCGGGGCCTCTGCTCTGCTCACCTCGCTCCACGGTCGGCGGCAGGGGATGGGGGAGAGTGTAGTGGGGTACGCGCAGCCACCTGCTGATGCTGACCACCAAGCTGAACGCAGCGCAAGCGGACGCCGTCAACCCCGCTATGCTCTGCAACCGTTTTATGGACGGGCTGCACCCCCCATCCCTCCGTCGCGACATTCGTCGCTACGCCAAGGAGCACGCTGACGTCACCTTCCATCAGGCACTGGCTGAGGCTCAGCGCTGGATGCCGAGGATGCTGATGTGGAGGTGCGAGCAGAGCAGGTCCTGGTGGCTCAACCCCAGCACAGCAAGAAAGTGGAGGAGCTGCGGGCCCAAGTAGCGGCTCTGACGGCGAAGACAGCAGAGCTGCAGGCTGAGCTGCGACACCAGTCGACCCGGGCACCACGGCCTAAAATATGCCACTGGTGGGAGCAGCCTGGCCACTTCCAGCGGGACTGCATTGAGAGACGCCAGTACGCCCAACGGCAGCAGGGCCCTCGAGCCTCCTTCAAACCCAGCTGTCCCCAGCCACGGTTCTACGCTCCGCGGCACAGCGCTGGACCACGCTTTCCATCCCACCAGGGAAACTAGAGGTCCCCGTTGTCAGGAGCCAGACAACGGGGGACATGAATCCTGTGGGCATGATTGGACGATGCCCCACAGTAGACATAGTGATGAACGGTATGAAAGTGAGGGGACTGATTGATACAGGGAGTGAAGTTACGACTGTGACTGAGAGGTGGGTGGCGGAAAACCTGCAGAACTCTGACCTCCTTCCCATGACTCAAGTGACCTTGAAGGCAGCAAACGGGCTGGAGATTCCGTATAGTGGGGTAGTTATAGTAGATTTAGAACTCTTAGAACAGACGTGTGAGGGAGTACCAGTGTTAGTTGTTAAGGATTCTAGTGACCCCTCCACCAGGAAGAAGAAGAGTGATGTGCCAGCACTGGTGGGGATGAATGTGTTAGGTAGGTTGAGTAGCTTGTTGAATAACTTAGATATTGTCCCCTCTGTCTTGCAGCCAGCCGTCCGTGAGATTCGCCTTGAACGCGCCTCCTTCAGGCGCGAGTAGCAGGCCAGACTCTCATCCCGGCCCATTCCCTCGTCACCCTCCGCATCACAGGAGTGCAGCGGCCATCAAGACCCCTGTTGACCTCACCCTTGGCCCAACCCCTCGCCCGAGGGCTACTCCTCATTCCCACCCTTGTGAGCAGTGATGCGACACAGAGGTGTGTGCGCCTCGCTAACCTGTCGGCAGAGGACTACATCCTTGCCAGACACACGCCTGTGGCAGTGTTACATTCAGTGGACGACACTGGAAGCGACGAGGGTGTGCAGATTACGACGACCTGTAACGAGATGACCGTCTCCATGGAACCCACCATCGCAGAGTCTGCACCCTCTGATGCTGTTCCCTGCCCTGCATTTGACGGCACTGACGACGAGCGGGATCGGCTGCATGCCTTGCTTAATCAGTATGCCCATGGCTTTATCCAGGATGACCTCGATCTTGGGTATACTGAGGCAGTGCAACACCGCATCCCCACCAGCGATGACGCCCCAGTCGCGCAGCCCTACCGGAGCATACCGCCAAACCAGCTCCAGGAGGTGAAGGAACACACCAAGGGACTGCTGGCCCAGACAGTCATTGTGGAGAGCCACAGTCCCTACGCAGCTCCGGTGGTCCTGGTGAGGAAGAAGGACGGCAGTCTTCGGCTCTGTGTTGACTACAGACGAGTGAACTTGAAGACTGTGAGTGATGCCTACCCATTCCCCAGGATCCAAGAATCCCTGGATGCATTGGTGGGAGCCCAGTACTTCTCGACCTTGGACCTCGCCAGTGGGTACCACCAGATCTCCGTGGATCCCCGGGACCAGTACAAGACAGCGTTCATGACACCCTTCTGCTTGTACGAATACACAAGGATTCCGATGGGCCTGGCGTCAGCCCCTGCCACCTTCCAGCGTCTGATGCAGGCAACCATGTCAGACTTTGCCTTTCAGTTTCTGCTCACCTACCTCGACGACCTCCTTGTCTACTCCAAGACGTTCGACAAACACATGGAGCACCTAGAACGACTCCTGCAGCGGGTGACAGAGACAGGTCTGAAACTGAAAGCCAGCAAGTGCCAGTTCCTGAGGCGTGAAGTCACCTATCTTGGCCACACGATCTCGGCTGATGGAGTGAGCTGCGAGTCTGGCAAGGTGGAGTGTGTACAGAACTGGCCAACACCAACAACGACAACAGAGCTGCACAGCTTTCTTGGCTTTGCCAGTTATTACCGGCGGTTCATCAGCGGGTTTGCCCGGATTGCCGGGCCGCTCCATGATCTGGTGAGCGACGGAGCCAAGCGCTCCAAGAAGAAGGCAGCTGACGTATCCAGGCTTTGGGGCCCCAGGCACCAAAAGGCCTTCGAATCCTTGAAGGGGGCTTTGACCACAGCTCCTGTTCTTGGCTACGCTGACTACACCAAGCCCTTCATCTTGGAGACGGATGCCAGCCATGACGGGCTCAGCGCCATCCTGTCCCAGGAGCAGGATGGGAAGTCAAGAGTGCTTGCTTTTGCCAGCCCAGTGAGAAAAACAGTTCACTCTACAGCAGCATGAAGCTAGTTTCTTGCCATGAAATGGGCAATAACGGACAAATTCCGGCATTACCTGTTGGGAGGGAAGTTCAAGGTCATCACCGACAACAATCCGCTGACCTACTTTCGCTCCGCGAAATTAGGCGCGTTAGAGCAAAGATGGGCCTCACAGCTCGCACAGTTCGATTTTGACATCCAGTACAGACCTGGAAAGATAACCCTGCTGATGCCCTTTCCCGCATGCCCCTCGAACCCCTCCTGACAGTGGTGCCACCAGAGGTAGCCACTGTCAATGATCTCCAGTGCGAGCAGCTGGCTGACGACCCCACCCCCACTGCTGGTGTCCTTGGCGACACCATGGCTCCTGTGCTGCCCCTGGACAAGGAGGAGGAACCTGATCAAACGGCTGTTCCCGATACTGCAACTGAAGTGCTCCCCAGCCTGTCTATGACTGACTTGCAGCAGCTACAGCAACGAGATCCAGTCCTTGGCCCGGTGCTCGCCGCCTGGCCAGCCAAGCCCTCCAACACCAAGGAACGCTCCATGCGAGCACTGGTGCAGCAGTACCCTCGACTGTTCCTAAAGAAAGGGGTACTCCATCGTAGGCAGGCTGACCAGCGGCGGGGTACACTCGAGCAGCTGGTTCTTCCCAGCTCACTTCGGCCTGATGTCCTGGCGTCGCTCCATGATGATATGGGCCACCAAGGTTATGAGCGCACCATGGAGTTGCTGAGGCCTCGTGTCTACTGGCCCGCCATGTACAGAGAAGTCAAGGGCTACATCAGCAGCTGCGAGCGGTGCACGATGGGCCATGCACCAGCGCTCCACACCACTTCCAGTCATCTGCTTGCCAGCCGTCCCCTTGAAATCCTGGCAATCGACTTCACGAAGCTTGAGACTGCTAGTGATGGGCGAGAAAATGTTCTTGTTCTCACCGATGTTTTCTCGAAGTTCACCCAGGCCATACCGACGCGCAACCAGGAGGCAGGGACAGTGGCCAGGGTGTTGGTCCACGAGTGGTTCCAGCGCTACGGGGTACCCCAGAAAATCCACAGTGACCAGGGTAGGGACTTTGAGTCTAAGCTGGTGAAATCCCTGTGTGAGCTCTATGGGATCAAGAAAACCCGGACCACTCCATACCACCCCCGTGGCAACGCGCAGTGCGAGCGATTCAATTGCTCGTTGCATGATCTACTTCGATCCCTGCCCCCGGAACAGAAGTCCAAGTGGCCACAGTACCTCCCGGAGCTTATGCAGGCGTATAACAATACGCCTGACACTTCCACCTGGTTTTCGCCCCACTTCCTCCTGTTTAGGCAGGAACCTCAGCTACCAGTTGACCACCTGCTTGGGCGCACAACCACGTCCGCGGTTGGACCCACCCACTGGGTACGGCAGCATCGGAGCGGACCCTCAGTCGAGATGACCTGTTGCCTGCCAGGGCACCATTGGCTACTGCCGCAGAGGAACCGCCGACAAGAGAAACACCTGGTCAGGCCAGCCCACAGTACCCTGATCGGGGCGAGTTCTGGCTGGGTCGGCCTGTGACTGTTGGCTTGCCTCCTGCCGCACCCATGCCTCCTCCCGCACCCATTCCTGTTGGTCCCGTTCCCGCTGCACCCATTCCCGCTGCACCCGTTCCTGCAGCTGACGCACCGCCAGTCAGAGTGAAACCTGGACTCAGGCGCTCCACCGTGTAAACAAAGGGGTAAACCCCAATGCTACCAACCTGCCTCGAAGAGCAATGAGGCGACCGTAATGTTGCGTTGTAGTACTGTGTATATTTATTTCATCATGATCGAACTTTGATGGCTTAACCACTAATCTGGTATTACTTCATAGCATTATATATGTTCATTTGAGTAGTAACTGGACAGGGTCCACATCAGGGTCACTGAGCGTTGTGTTGTCTGTGAGTGAGAGTTATGCTTATTAAGAGTATACGTGTTAACCTTTATATAAGGCCCTGTATTTTCATGTGTGCATTTCTCTAGCGAAACGTTTTATCGTACCGCGGGTCCTTCACATAAGGCCTGGTATTGAAATCATGGTTTGTGCTGGCAGACGTCACTTGTGTGCCGTTCATGTGGTAAATGACATGCAGTATATGTGTAGTATTCGATTGTTGCGATATGTGCTGTGTTGATGTTCTACTTTTTTTTCGAACATGTTGTGTTGAGGTCTTGTACGGCCAGTTGTGGAACATCCTCCATTTTTATGTCCCAGATGGCAGTAGGGTTTTGAAATGCAATAAGAACGGATGTTCCTTTTGGAGTTTTCATCATTAACGTAAAGGAATCCTCTTTTTCATCCTTTTGTCCTGTTTCAAGCAATGTGTTCTGGCTCTGTCTGGTTTACTTGGCTTAAATCGGTAATCATTTTGCCCTTTTAAGGCAAAGCAATTATTGTTTGGTCTTTGGAGATGTTTTGTGTAGTTAGCCAGGCCTTTATTAGTATGCTGGCAAAAAGGGGTACAATTTTTGTGCGTGGATGTATTGGGTACCACTTCGATGGTTTGTTCTTAGTTGCCCCACACCCTTTAGTTGTGTTTATTGTTATGTGATTAACCAGCGAGGACGCTGGTTATGATTGAGGTGGGGGGGGGGGTGTAACCGAGTGTATTGTATACATGTTTCGGGCCATGACCCTTTAACATTTTCTTTCCTGTCCTTTATCCTTTTTGATGGGGTAGGTGTTTTATGACCCCAGTTATCTAAGGTGTTAAACCTGTGCGCTGGGCCGGCAGCGTCCCTTTCCCCCAGTGTCCCTGCAGAGGCAGGTTGTTTGTCAGTGCGGCCGGTGTTCATGTGTTCATCTCAGGGGAGAGCCTACACTGTTTCGTGGCTGGTTGGTGTACAAATAAAAGTTATGTTATAGCAACCTCTGACATGTGGCTCTTCATCCAAGCTTCCAACCTGCTTCCCCTCAACTCCCCACCCCACTCCCCTACATATACTCACCGCGACACTGTGAGTTTGGGTTTTAAGTGCAAGTCATGCACACAGTTTATGTGCTTGATTATTCATCATTTTGTCACAGTTACCATCATGTATTATAGTAACATACAGGTAAACTACATGGTTACTGTATTATATAATTGCTGTTGTTTAGTCTTTACGTTTGCTTTCATGTTCTAAATGTTTTGTTTGCTTGTGTCTTTTCCAACACAGACACTGTTTCCTAGTTGGTGCGAATAAAAGTTATGTTATAGCAACCTCTGACTTGTGACTCTTCATTCATGCTTCCAACCTGCTTCCCTCCCCCCACCCCGCTCCACTACAACAATAAAATGGTGTTACTATGGGTGAAAAAAAATAAAAAAAATGACATTCTTGGATTTGGTGGGTAGTGGAGGTA
This sequence comes from Alviniconcha strummeri, assembly GCA_963584105.1. Lineage (NCBI taxonomy): Eukaryota > Metazoa > Mollusca > Gastropoda > Provannidae > Alviniconcha > Alviniconcha strummeri. The sequence goes on along the minus strand of OY757553.1, from coordinate 11,019,739 downwards.
AATCCAGTACTGTGACAACCAAAGATGTCACAGCATCACAAAATTGGGTTGAGAATGACTCCAAGACCCTAGTGTGGCATTCTGAAGCAAAGAATCAGTAAAATGTCAGATACAGAACTTTTCACAGAAAAAAGGACATATTTTCTCCATTTCTAAGATTTTCCACATCACAGGTACACTATACCAGTGCCGCTTCACCATATTTTGATTCTGTTTGTTCTAGACAGTGCAGAAGGCATTTGGACACACTCATTATTGATTTTAATCATTATGTTCAATAATAATAAAATTATTTCTCGGTGATTTAATTCAAGTGTTTGTTGTTGTTTTTGGCACCACACTTTGGCTTCTTCAGTCGGTGTGAAAGACAGTACCCTAACGTCAAGGGCTGTAACTCTGGTGCATCGCATCCCAGAAGATTTCTTGGGAACAAGTTAATAATAATAATAATAACTCTTATATAGTGCTATACCCCGTAAAAATTTACAAGCTCATGGCGCTGTACAGCATTATCAACATCAAAATCCACTTGACAATCAAAAAAGCACAAGTACTAGAAATGCATACATCAATATCAAAATGACAAAAAAAGCGAGGATGAAAAAGAAAGAAAAAAAAGTTGTAACGTGTTTGGCACACTCTAATGAACACTTTAAGACTAGTTTAGCTGAGTACCGCGGGGGGGTGGGGGGGGGGGGGGTGCATTGTAGGTCCAGTTATCTCTCGGACTATCTGTTCAGATCTCAGCTACCATCAGCCTTCACTATTCTGTTCCAAGTCACTGTTACGATGGACATTTAACTCTGTCTGAGTCCCAACTATCCTCATCCCTCGTTATTATTCTATTCCAAGTCACTGTTATGACAGAGATGAACTCCTTCCCAATCCCAACTATTCTCATTCTTCACTATTTTATTACAACTCCAACTCACCATTACAATTATAACTGTCCCAATCCCAGCTATCTTCATTCTTCACTATTTTATTCAAACTAATGCAAGTTACTAATATTATGATGGAGCACTTAACTCTGTCCCAACCCGAACTATGTTCATGCTTCACTATTTTATTCCAAGTCACTGTTACAATGGAGCGCATAACTCTGTCCCAATGCCAAGTCGCAGAGAGTAACTCTATCCCAATCTCAACTATCCTCATCCTTCACTATTTTATTACAACTCCAAGTCACTGTCAGTATTACCATGGAGAGCAACTCCGTCCCAGTCCCAACTATCCTCATCCTTCATTATCCTATTCCAAGTCACTATTACGATGGATGGCTTAACTCTGTCTCAATCCCAAGAATCCTCATCCTTCACTATTTTATTCCAAGTCACCATATGACAGAGAGCTTAACTCTGTCCTAATCCCAACTATCTTCATTATTTTATTCCAAGTCACTATTATGATTGAGAGCTTAACTCTGTCCTAATCCCAACTATCCTCGTCCTTGATTTTTTTTTTTTGATTTTTTTTTTAGGGTGGGTGGGTACGGGAGGGTGGGGTGGGGTAAAGTTACCCTTCCACAAGCTTTACAGCTTTGTGGCCAGCATTACATAGCTGCTGACCTGTAAGCTTAACAATGCATGTACATGTATACACAAAGCACAACAGGCACACGATATATCTTCATCCACTCACCTCCTATTGTCACTGGAGGTCCCCGAAGAGAGCTGCATGTTAGCAAGCCTGTCGACCGCATTATCCACATCCCTAGACGCCATGGCTTGTGGGGGAGGGATGGGAAATCTTCGTTTGCTTGCCTGCACCGCGACCTGTCTCGTCCCAGGAGTAGCTTGTCTCGTGATGGTCACTGTAGAGCAAGGGGGGGGGGGGGGGGGAAACAACTGGAGTTCAGACAAACATCCCATTATACTATGCAAAACTGCACAGCTAGTTTGACCCTGTCATCAGAAACATAAACAAGACGGGAAGCACCTATTCAATGCTACCAAAGCTATCTTGCATGATGTGCAAGTGTGTGTGTGTGTGTGTGTGTGTGTGTGTGTGTGTGTGTGTGTGTGTGTGTGTGTGTGTGTGTGTGTGTGTGTGTGTGTGTGTGTATGCGTGCGTGCGTGCGTGCGTGCGTGCGTGCGTGCGTGCGTGCGTGCGTGCGTGCGTGCGTGCGTGTGTGTGTGTGTGTGTGTTTGTGTGAGCATGCATGTGGTTTGCCAAAAATACAACATGTTTATTATTTTTTAGGCATATTTACACATTATTTTGTTGATCTTGTAAAGCGCTGTGTGCTCACCCTTGTCAATGAAATACACGTTGAACAGTTCATTCTCCCTCTCCATCATACTTCAGACTTTTTTTTTAAATCACCTATACAGACATGTAACCACTTTAGTGGGTATTCAAAATGTGCTGTACAAAGCTACCGTCACTCATTTGGTCACATTCAACTAGAGCGCAAACACAGAGAACAGCGCGATGGTTGCCATTGTGAAGCGCTTAGAGCTCATCTCGTGACGAGGCGCTTGCCAAGTGTTGATATAAAACCAAACAAATGCTCCAAACAGTACCATGCATGTCAATGGTTTTAGCTGATGCTGCCCTGTATCTGATTCATGCCATTTAACTGAGTTTGATGCTGCAAACAGCGCAAAATATCGGGTATGTGGCTTTCGCAGTCAAACGGTGCTAGGTAGTACATCATGTACACAATGAATTCCCCATACAGTACACTAGAGTGACTTTGACAGTCATGCTGCTAGGTAGTATATCATGTACACAATGAATTCCCCATACAGTACACTAAAGTGGCTTTAGAAGTCAACGCTGCTAGGTAGTACATCATGTACACAATGAATTCCCCATACAGTACACCAAAGTGGCTTCGGCAGTCGATGCTGCTATACAGTACATCATGTACACAATGAATCCCCATAAAGTCCACGAGAGTGGCTTTGGCAGTCCATGCTGCTATGTAGTATGAAGATATACACATGTGCAATGAATTACCCGTACACCAAAGTGTGAAGGACCACCAAAATTACCCCTATTCCAACAGGAATTTGTCTTAACAGAACAAAACTCCAAGGAAAGATTAGTCTTTTATTCTAATATTCTGATCAACACGTTAAAAGAACCCCCTAAAGTGTAAGCATAAAATGATTAGAATTATTACATTTCTTTCGGACAGAAACGTGTCTTTAACAGTAAAAGACCCCAAAGAAAATGAAAACAAGCACAGAGTACAGCCAGTGTGTTTGAATTACACTTAAAGTGCAATTTCAGTTTGCCTTTAAGTTTTACTTTGCCTTTAATTTCAGTCTTACTTTCACTGAGCGCTCAGGGCGTTGATGAGCACATGATAAATCTACATGATTATTATTGCTTCTGAGAGAGTCACATCAAAGCTTCATGATTATTTACTGCTGTTTTTGTTTAAATATCATATTTAAACACATATATATATATGCCATTTGATTAACTTCCTGAACCTAAACTTGAACTTTAAAGGTTTAGTCAAAAAAGCATCTGCTGCAAAATCTATCCCATGTATGACATTTTAGGTGCAACAGAGAGAGAAAAGTTGTGGTGTGTGTTTGTTTCTCAGTGAGAAGCCTGATGTCATCGGAATAACATGTCAGTGAAACACAAGGTATGTACTGACTGGCATGGGTGATGGTACTTCATATCGTAATCACTCGTTTTCAGATTCAGTTTGGAAATCTTCAAAGGAAAGAGATTCTCTCTCTCTCTCTCTCTCTCTCTCTCTCTCTCTCTCTCTCTCTCTCTCTCTCTCTCTCACACACACACACACACACACACACACACACACACACACACACACACACACACACAATGACAGTGACACACTGGAAAATATAACCAATTAAGTGAGCTAGTCGGTGATCAGTGTTATTATTGATGCAATCAGTCTTCACTTTAGTACATACTTCCAAACACACAGATACTTCAGTTGTAAACGGTCGCATCATCGAGACAGGTTATCATGGCAAAGTGAAAAGAACTATGAGCTAATCATTTGAGCTACGAACTTCAGGAAAATGCGATAAGCATGAAAAAAAAGTTGAGAAAAAAAAAGACCAATATAATAACTCCTTCTCAAATATGAGTTCAATCGAAACTAAAACAACAACTTGGCAAAAGAACAGAAGCGAAATCAACACCATACAAATCCAACAAAAATCAAGCTAATCTCTCTCTTTTTCAGGGGTTGGAGACCTGCAGAAATAAACTCTCTCTCCCTCCCTCTGATGTTTGACAAGAATGGTGGATTCCCTTATCCATTTCCGACGGTAACCATTATTTTTGGTCGTCGACCAGCAGCGCGGCACTGAAGTACAGGCAAATCACCTCTCTTTTTGTTTTGTTTTAATTGTATTAACTTCTCTTATTTGTATGTCTCCTTGCGATACATCGTGTAATCGTCATGTCAGTAGTTCGCTCTTAGCTACAGGAAATGCCACAGTACGAGCCGTCGGAGCGAAGCCCTCCAACAGCGAGGCAATACAAAACATGTCTTCTGCAGGTTGCCTAGGTGTTGCTACACGTTCTCATGTCCATGTGCAATGGTTTTTTCGTTGTTGTTGTGGTTGAATACCAGAATTGTTAGTTCGGTTAGGGGATAGTTACTGCCCCGTTAGTAGTTGGCCCTTTGCCACAGGGGATATCTCAGTTGAAATATCGGTTACAACTACGGTGCCTCCACGAGGCGTTTCCGTATCTCAGGTTGAGATACCGGCTACAATTTGTTGCCTCCACGAGGTGTTTTCACCCATATCACACTTTTTACGGGCACCACCCAGGACTGTGCAACTGCCCTGTTAATAGCTGGCCCTTCGCCACAGGGGGTATCACAGTTGAGATATCGGCTACAACTATGTTGCCTCCGTGAGGCGTTTTCATATCTAAGTTTGAGATATCAGCTACAACAGCGTGGCCGCCACAAGGCCTCTCCACTCATATCAAACTGTTTATTCCCACTGTTTAGTGGATACCACTCAGAATTGTTCAACTGCCATGTGTGTGTTTTTGTTGTTGTTGTTTGGTGTGTTTTTTTTTTTGGGGGGGGGGGGGGGGAGGGGGGATGCACACCACCCTGTTGGAAGTGGCAACAACAACAAATTCTGATTGCTTCACTGGGCATTACGGCCCTTACGATACACAAGGTGCCGTTACATGAGAGACTATATGCTGGGGAGGGGGCTCGTTCTCTCTGAACAATACCTGGTGGTTCTGGCCATTTTCTGTTACAGGTCGGGGGTACTCAGACCTGCAAGGACGGCTCCATATTGCACCTCAGTGGGGACTGACAGAGAGGAGAAACCACAGCAATGGCACAACCACCCAACAGCGAGTTGACTTTCATAGTCTCATAACTAAAAAATGCATTGCTAATGCACAAAGTTCCTACACGACTACAGGTGTGAGGCTATACCTTTTCATATATTACCATGGGAATAAGGCAGCATGGCAGCGATGCCATATCAAAGACATAAACAGCAGAAATAATGTAATGAAAAGATGGGATCTAAACATGGCACCAGGGGTTCGAGTGGAGAGGGGCTGGCCTTGGTCCCACAGGTGGGTCAGAATACTGCCATTAATTTGCTCTGTGCAGATGCCACCAAAACGCAGAGCTTCAGCCGGGGTGGCCCAGGCGAGACAGAAGGCAAAACGGGGACGGGCATCCAGCATAGCAGCATCAGAGCCTGCCCTCCCTGACCCCACCCCACCTGTGTCAGAGGCAGTCATCGACAACATTGCCGACCGGGTCCTGGCTAGGATTGAGGAGCGCCTGGCCATACGGTTGATGCCTCCCAAGGCACAGCCACCTCCACCTACAGAAGTACTACCCAACTTGGCAGCCCAGGCACCACTGGGGCCTGCAGTCCAGAACGCAGTGGTCAGTGCACCCATGACAGGTCAGTTACCACCAGCCACTGGGCCAGTGCCAAAGGTGCAGACCGGGACAGCGCCCCGCATGTCACTGGGACGTATGCCAAATCAGTACCACTCGCCCGATAAAGTGACCGCGCAGGTTCTGGAGGCAGCAGCAGCACGCCTTATAGGTAATCACTATGTTGACACACAATCATTTTCTGTTAGTGTCTCCACACCCATAACGGCACACATCCCAATAAAGGTGAAGGAAAAAATCTGGGCAAACCAGTTCATTCAATTCCATGACCTCCTGAGCCCAAACCCCTGGGCACCATCAACAGCAGAAACTGAACAGCACACCAGCCAGGAGCTGGCAGCAGACAAAGCTGGGAGACAACAGAACACCAAGCAGGAGCCCCTGACCTTGGCCACAGTGGACCACTGCTTGGAATCGCTTCACTGCAGTCCTGACAGTTGAGTCATCTGAGCTAGCCCCCGCACTGGCACACCACATGGAGGTTGTCCTCCGTATAGCAGAACTTGAAGAGGGGAGACTGGGCTTATGATGACGTGGCGTTCCGCGGCAATGTGGCCAAGAACGAAGCCTGCTGGGGTCAGACCCACCTCGAGGTTTTCTTGTTTGCCATGCTCCTGGCACATGGTCAGAGCCCTGGCCATACCCCTCAAGAAAAGGGCCAGCCCAAGATCTACATACCATGGCTCATATCGGCTGATACACCATCTTTCTCATCCAGCAGGATCGAGCATTAATGACAACATTCCACAAGACTTGTGTACAGTCCAGTATCAAACAACAGAAAACGCAATAGCACATATCAGAGCCCTGGGGCAGGGATGTTTCATGGCAAAGACGGATATTGCAGAGGCATTTCGCATTATTCCAATACTGCCTGCTCAGTACCAAGTGTTCAGCCTTTGTTGGAGGGGTCAGTACTATTATGATAAATGTCTAGTGATGGGCTGTAGTTCAAGCCGTCAGATTTTTGAGCGTCTTAGTTCAGCACTACAATGGATAGCCACACGAATAATGCATATGATTGCTGCAAGGCACAGCTGCAGCAATTCTTACACATGTGCGCTGACATCGGAGTGCCCATGGCAGAGGAAAAAATATTTTTACCCACACAGGTACTCTCATTTCTGGGATATGAGGTAGATTCAGTGAAGATGGAAGTACGGCTCCCGTCCGACAAGTTACAAAAATGCCTTTCATTTATTCAAGAATTTTTGACCAAACCAAAATTCACCTCGAAAACTTTGCAAAGTAATATTGGCACCCTCAACTTTGCCTGCGTGGTGGTACTTCCAGTGCAAGCCTCCCTAAGGCGACTGATTGACTTGACAATGGGGTGTCAGAGCCTCATTATTTCATCCGTATCACAAAGGAAGCGCGGGAAGACCTGCACATGTGGGCAGAATTCCTTGCCAACTTCAACGGGAGGACCATCTTCATGGCAGAACAATCAATTTGTACAGAAGTATTCCATCAGTGATCAGTTCCCAGTTCGGGTGTCAAACCTCGCCCTGTTCATTGCATACTTGGTCAACCAGTCATATAAACCCTCTACCGTATCATCCTACGTGTCAGCAATAAGATATGTCCACAAATTAAAAGCAATCCCCGATCCAACAAGCTCTTCCCTTATACTCAAACTGTTGCGTGCCTGCCATAAGCAGCAGAAAAATTTGGACACTCGTATGCCCATTGTGAAGCCAATGCTGGAACGTCTCATGCTCACACTGGTGCACACAGGCACAGATCATTACCGCCAGCACCTCTTCCAAGCAATGTTTGCTCTTGCCTTCCATGCCTTCCTGAGAATTGGAGAAATTATAACCAGAGGAAAAGATAGGCACAATGCTCAAAGCACTTCACTCGCACTCAAATAAGCACAAGTATGATCGGTACCAATATGATCATCGATTGAATCAGTTTTCAAATACGTACTTCATTGATTTTATTATCATTCTTACACACAAACTACCTGTTTGGGGAGACCGAGGCAGGTTGAGACAACCTTCTTCATTGATTTTATTATCATTCTTACACACAAACTACCACAGCTATTGCTTGCCAGTTAGTTTCAAAATGAACTTCATTTGTTTATACTACAACTGCATACATCAATATCAACTGACGTGACAAAAAGCCAGGACATATATGACAATCAAAAAGAAGAAGAAAACAAAACAAACACAAAGCATTTCACTCACACTCAAATAGCACAAGTATGATCGGTACCAATATGATCATCGACTGAATCAGTTTTCAAATACGTACCTCAAAACAGCGATCAGTTCTCTTGGCCGCTGGCACCGCTAGACTGCACTGGAAAATATAACCAATTAAATGAGCTAGTCGGTAATCAGTGTTGTTATCGATGCAATCAGTCTTCACTTTAGTACACTACAGATACTTTTTAAACGGTCGCATCGAGACTGGTTATTGGCAAAGTGAAAAGAAATATGAGCTAATCATCTGAGCTACGAACTTTAGTCAGGAACATGCGATAAGCAGAAGAAAAGTTGGTGAAAAAACCAATATAATAACTCCTTCTCAAATATGAGTGCAATCGAAACTAAAACAACCTTGGCAAAGGCCGGAACAGAAGCGAAATCAACAACATACAAATCCAACAAAAATCAAGCTAATCTCTCTCTCTTTTTCAGGGGTTGGAGACCTGCAAAAATAAACTCTCTCTCTCTCCCTCTGATGTTTGACAAGCATGAGCTTGGCCAGTTTCTGTGCGTCAGGACGACCTTTCCAGTGATTTGTTCATTGTGTTGCCGGTTTTGCCAGGTGTGCACATGCGAATTCATTTCAGTTTGGTGTAAGAGTGGGTGACAGCCTTGATCAGAGGTAGACACGGTTATTGTCCGGGTTCCTTGTCCGTCATGTGTCTCGAAATGAAGCTGAACTAGCCTCAGAAACCGTTCTTTTAAATCAATGCATTTAACTACACTCCTCATCACAGCCAGGTTATGTTATCCATCTGCAAGTGTTGTGGCGGAACTAAGTCGAAAATCACACCGGCCCCCGTAGCGCAGTGGTTAGCGCGTCGGACTGTGGGTCGGAAGGTCTGGGGTTCGAATCCCATCAGAGTCATGTGGGATTTTTCGGCCCTGGCCGGCTCCTACCCAGAGCTGGGAGTGCTATGGGCCCAGTGGGAAGGCTGGAACCACACAGCCGAGCTTCATCCACTTAACGGATGCGTCTTTGAGGGTGTTGCTCTAATTACTTGACCAACACTGCAGGTGCCGCAGTTCCCGGGTCTGGTTAACACCGACATAATTATGACAGTGAGCGTGGTCTGCGGCCCTGTCAAGTAGTCTCAAACCGAAATGGACCTCCATAGCATCATCAGTTATCATCCTCATCCTCATCGATCACTGCATAAATTAAAAAAGAAAAAGAAAAAAAAAGAAGTCGAAAATCACAGGCACAGCATCGTCTTTTAAACGAAGGAATTTGCCTCTTCAAAGTGATGTCCATACAGCCGGGTGGGTGTTGTCGCCTGGCTCAGAGTTATCTCTTCTCAAAGCAATGACCTACACTTGAGTCGTCTCCGTCTGGAAACATGTGCGACAGCAATAAACGAAAGGGGTCTTTAACGTTTCAGTGTCAGTCTCGGGCAGTACCCCACCATTATATAGTAATATAATACTGTGATTTTTTTTTGATTTTTTTTTTTTATGTCATCAGTAACCTCAGTCCCGGGCAGCTGTCGATGACGAAAGCTGAAAATCGCCAGTAGTAATCAACCTAACCTGAACGAAAATAATTCAGTTATTCAAGTCATCCATGAGAAGCTACACGGCAGAGTCGACCTTCGGCAGTCCCAGCTGTGGAATCGAGTCAGTGACCAGCCTGGCCGTCTTGTCACACCCAGTCACGACGAGTGAGTTTAATAATAATAACTTTTGTATACGGCGCTATATACCCCGTAAAAATTTACGAGCTCGCGGCGCTGTACGTTATCACAACATCAAAATCCACTTGACAATCAAAAAACTAAAACCACTACAATGAATACTATAACTGCATACATCAATATCAACGTGACAAAAAGCCAGGACACATATGACAATCAAAAAGAAGAAGAAGAAAACAAAAAAACAAAGCATTTCACTCACACTCAAATAGCACAAGTATGATCGGTACCAATATGATCATCGACTGAATCAGTTTTCAAATACGTACCCCAAAACAGCGATCAGTTCTCTTGGCCGCTGGCACCGCTAGAAAAATGGCGACAGGCTACGTGGCAGAACATCCGGGACGTCACGATGACTCGATGGCTATCACTCGACGGTCTACTTTAATGGATATTCCCGGTATGACGATTAGTTTGAATTTGCCACAGGCGCAGTAAGAATTTGTACCCAGCGGCAAGCCACTATAACCGCTTCACTGGCCGCAAAATTATCACTGAAAGTTTTGCGCTGCCGGTTATAGTTTATAACTATTGCTTAGGACGGCGTAAATGGCGTTGTAACCGCTTTATTAAACCGGCTGTAGGTTGCGCCGAATCATATCGAGCCTAGTGTTGAACCAGATACTGACTCGAATCGGCGGATATCACCCACATTATTCAACAATAAATAAGGGCACAACAGTAAAGACTGATAAACACAATGCTAACTGAGAACAGTAGCTTAACTGAGAAAAGCACAAGGATGTGTCCTCACCATCATCGCGAAGCACTGATTTTGCACAGGGATTTTAATCAGTCTTAGGGAGTTTAACCCGCCGAAATCATCTCCACCCAAATCCATGGCGCAAACTCAGCTGTAGCCTAGACTCCTGTAATCTAGGGGGGACTAAAAGCCTGTTCGAAAGCTACAGTAGGGGAGACCGAGGCAGGTTGAGACAACCTTCTTCATTGATTTTATTATCATTCATACACACAAACTACCACAGCTATTGCTTGCCAGTTAGTTTCAAAATGAACTTCATTTGTTTATGAACTTTAAAAACACAACGTCAAAACATCTCATAAATTTGGCGCAATAACTGTCCAAAAATATCAAACACAACGGGGCAGGTTGAGACAGTGACAATTTTACTAAAATTATCGTAATACAAACACCAGCATGCAGAATGCAAAGTAAAGAGAGAAAGCTTTACCAGAAAAGTTATGTATGGTTATAAGGGATTACTACAAAACTGAATGTGAAAACGCTTTGTAATGCATGCATACAAAACACACAGGTGGAACAAAGAAAGAAAGGAACCAGCAAAACTGAAAGTAAACACTCTGAGAAGTTATGAAATGTTTATAAAACAAATGATCTCTTGCATTTGACCTGCTGCACAGCGCTTGCGAAATCATTTTTACACAGTTTGAAATCATTGGCGGGAGCTGCCACAAGTATAATTTTTGTCGCAGCAAACACGTGTTTGTCGCGACAAAAATGTGTTTGTCACGACAAATATTGTAGTTGTCGCGACAAAGTTGTTTGTCGCGACAAAAGTGTGCATAGTTAGAGACGTACGGGTTTTCAAATTGCACTTTGGAGTAAGTATTGTGCTGTTGCACACAGACAATTTTAACCAGACGGATTTATTTCAGCCACATAGACATCTTGAAGGCCGTCCGTGACGGCAGGGTTCCAGGCGAGATCAAAAGATCTAGAGATCTTAGAGGAGGGAGGTGGAGCTGGACCCTCAAATTTGCCCAGAAGAGATCATGAGTAGGGAGGTGGCGCTGGGCTGAGCAAGTTGGACGTCTTTTGCTTCGAGTTGTCCAAGTTGTTCGTCAACAGCGGTGCAACGGACATTGCCTTCGTGACTGTCCAGCACAGCAGTTGAAAGAGCAATTGCGCAGTGCACAAGTCGCTGGGCAATGGCGAGGGGACACCGCCTTAACACTTCCATTGTTCTGGCGGCGGTCCACGGTCTCTCCGGTCTTTTTCGGGCGGTTTCCGCGGTCGAGCCTTTCACTCTCTCGTCCCCTTCCCACTCTGTCCCCGTCCCTAATAGGCCATCTCGCCTCCGTGGACGTTAAGCAACATGAAAGCAAAGTCCGTGACGGTCACATTAATCGTGGCAACACATTAATTAGTGAAATTGTGACTGCATTCGTCACCCATACTTGCATATTTTTTCTTCTTTCCGGTGTTCGACTTTTTTTCGAACGCTCCAATAAACAACTATACATAAACAAACAAAGAAAAAAGAAGTAAATTTATTTTGGCAACTTGTACACGTAGAACTTTCTTACTTTTGACATCTTTGATGCAGTGGATGCCATTAACATCTGATATGAAACTGGGACAGCTTTGTGACGTCCGTATGCCCGTGAACGAGTTCTATGCTACGCCGAAATCACAGGCTATTTTAATTTTAGTTTTCATCCATTTGTCTTTTATTTATCGGGAAACTGAAGGATTTATGCCATAGTTACCGATAATTTGCATCTATTTGATTTGGTCGGCATTATCACTAGTCCATCGACCTCTAGCTCAGTGGGCATGACCCTATCTAGATTTAGGCCTATCGCACCTTTTGATCCCACTGCCAATTTGTAAATATTAGATCTATGATGAGTCTGGGTGATTTGGGGGGAAAATGTAAACTACTGTTATCATCTATTTATTATATTAGTTTGAAGTGTGAGCGACAGAACAAATTATTTCGTAGAAACAAAGTTCTTTGCACAGACAGTTCACTGCATGGGGGGAAATAAAGTATGGTGAGGGGTTTGGGTCCTTTTGTCACATTTTTATAAACAAAATCGTACTCTTAATTTTATATATATATTTTTTAATTTCTTTTATTTTAGATCATCCCAAACATTCCTTTCAATGGCGACATTCCAATGCCTGTGTGGTGGCTGGAATTCTTCATGAACTGAACAAATGTTATTCCAGTAGTCCAGTCAGTGGAGTTGTGGTCATCCATCCAGCATATCAGCATGTCCTTGATGTCTCCATTTGCTCTCTCTATGGAACCCTGGGACTGGGGCATTCTTGGCTTGCTGTGAACAATCTTTAGTTCCGGCCACAGCTTGCAGACTTCAGTGGTAACTGCAGCAGTAAATTCAGCACCATTATCGCTCTGGAGAATAGCAGGAGCACCGATGGTCAGGAAAATATCAAGAAGATGAAGTGCCACTTCTGAAGCTCGCTTTGAAGTAACAGCTCTTAGAGTGCAGAATTTTGTGAAATGATCTTGGTACACAAAGATCCACTTGTACTGTCCTTTTGCCATTGGTTGCATGTCTGTCAAATCACACACACACACACACACACACACACACACACACACACACACACACACACACACACACACACAGAGGCACAATACAGTCTGCTTGAATACAGAAATTAGCAGTCAGGCAAACTGAAATCTTGAGCACTATTTTTTAGGCAATACTCATACTGCCTACAAACTTTAGGCATTACGTGTAGTGCCTAAAATGCCTGACATTTCATGAAATGCCCTACTTCACGGATTGTCTGTAACATATATAGAGAGAGAAAATATATTATTATGATGATGAGTGCTATTCATACCAATCAGCATTCTAATACAATAAAGTTTAAATCTTTGACAGTGTTAGCGTTGTTGCCAATGTTGGACGTAAAAGTAATACAGAAGCATTTATATCAACAAGTTTTGTTTGACACAGATCAGTAGTTGCTGATTTATGTGTACTGTCAAAACAAAAAAAACTGTATAGACATAATAAAGGTTTTTCTTCCCTAAACATCCCAAATCAACTTGTTGATCATTAACATTACTGATGTGTTTGGGGTGGTGGGTAGGGTGAACATAAACATGGCTGGTTTCAAATGGCCAATAGTTGCATAGCTTTAAAACAATTCTGAGCCTTTGCTCATTTTTTAAGGCTTTGTCTTGTCTTATTCTCAGAGCACCACGCCATCGAAACTGCACACCTCTCCTATGGCAACTCCACTGGCTCCCAATTTCTGAACGAATAAAATACAAGACTGCTTGCATGTGTTACAATGCAATCACAGGTTCCACTCCCTCATCTTTGAGAGCTATTACACCTTTCCAGTCCTTCCCACTCTCTCCGCTCATTGACAGACACACGCATGCTCAAACTCCAACACTTCAACCGCAAAACGCATGGCTTTCGCACTATCTCACACTTTGGCCGCCACACCAGGAACAATCTTCCCCAAGACATCAGGCACCCTTCCTTCAAAAGCAAACTCAAGACTTTCTCTTCTCAGAATATTTCAGCTAAGCAACATTGTCCATCACCCACTATCAGTCTGTACAGTTTGTGTGTGCGTGTGTGTGTGTGTGTGCATCTTTTCCAAAGTTACGCTTGAACCCTTGTGTACATTATGTGTTAGCTATTTTTTATGTTCTTTGATTCACATAAGACCTTTTATGTCACACATCAAGTCCAACACACAGCTGTGAGCGAAAAAGGGCAACTTTATTCATAAAGTGCCAGATATTAAACAGCTTAACAATTGGTGGTCCCGCTTTCATTGCGTACAATTCTGTGCTCTTTGCACTTGCCTTGGCGGGACCACCCCGACTCTGTTGACAACCGCACATATGTATCCACATGCTATTTAATTAGTATGACATGTACATCAATGTTCCAGCATCGTTATAGTAAGTTTGCCAAAATACTAGGCAACGAGAACCGATATCTTTTAGACAAATATGTGACCCAACTTTAAGCATGTAGCATTTTGGTCATCAAAATATCAACATCATCAAATTACCAACATTTGACCTATCACTAGATTTTATTCCAATGATAAACAGTTATATTCCCAAAAGCCCATTACCCCTCCTTATGCCAGTGTAGACTCTTCTCCGGTGTGGGAGCTGAGGGCCACAGCTGTGGATTCATACAAGACACAGCAGCCCCACACAAAGTGAAAAACTTGGGAACCCCTAGGGCAGGTTGTCTCCCTTGCCCTGTCGCACCCCTCATACCAGTAAATAAGCTGCCTTAGTACGATACTGCTGCGGTCTTCCATGGGAAGAGGGACTTCCTCTCGCCACGCAATGTGCTACTCAGGGACAGTAATGCAACAAGGTCAACCTCCTTGTTCACTACCTGTCTCCCGCAGAACAGGTGACCATAAACAATAGTCTGGGCCAACCTCCCAGCTGTGATTTCCCCCCGGCTTGGTAAAACAAAAACAAAATAATGTGCAGACAGTTCACTGAATTATGGTTACTGGGGTTACATTGCCACCTTGAGGCTGGTGGCTTAGTGAAGCTGTTGTAGGGGGTTGGGTGAGCGGATATATCTCTTGAAGGCACCCGAATGACAGCGGCCAAGTCGGCGGATCTGTGCATCTGACGCTCCTTTCGCGGCACATGATGTGGCTGCACCGATGGGAAAACTGTGTGAATTGAATCGCTCATTTGGAATACCTGCATTGCTGAGAAGTAGCTTTAAACTGGATACAAAATCTTTACGAGAAAGTGGCTTTCCCCTCCACAAGAATAGCGGCCCCGGGTTCTTACCTCGGTATGACATATATTCGGACAGTGCATAAACTGGACAATACATCTCTCCTGTCATAGCTGAGACCATAGCCTCTTGGCTAATGCCTGATGTGTGTTTGGACGAATGAAACAAGAGCTTAATACTGGTGGTAGTCAGAGTTACATCAGACAGGAATAGGTTATGCTCAGACTCTGTTATTTCTCCTACTCGTAGGAAAGCATGGTATGCTAGCATGAACATTGCTTGCATTAATTTAAGGCGATACATACTGTGGATCACATGGCCTGCTGTGGAAACTAACAAATGTAGGATATTTTCTGTTATTGGTAGCCGGGTGTCGCACGAGGGTTGCATCTTTCTGATGGCCTGCGAAGACTTTTTAACTAAGAAGGAGCTTGCTGGATCATTTGTGCCAGCCAGTTTGTGTACATAGCCAATAGACGACTCCACTCCTGTCTGTCAAAGCAGACGCACCCTTAGATTTCAGCCAATCGCGTGCCGCAGCATAATGAGGTGCCCACGTGTTTTGACAAGGCCTGAAATGGTCTGGCAAACCTTCGTGCCAGACACTGCAAGTAGTCAGTTGGCAGTGTTCGACATGGCAGAAAAAAACCCACGAAAACGTAACTGTTGCTATGGCCAGTATAAATCAGACGAACGATACCCTGTCAAATGTGCAGGTGTCACATTCTAGCCGCTTCCGAAGCCAAAAACAAGGCTGAAAGATTGTAAAGCTTGGATCAAGGCTGTGGTCGACCCCATGATCAACTAAACCCGAGCGTGATAACAAAGAACTTCTACGTGTGTTCCAAGATATGTCAGCCTTAGTACAAAACATAGTCATCCAGTTAATTTATGCATGCGTTCGGTTTTCTCTTTTGCAAGCTGTCAAAGTCAATGATTGTGTGCATGTGGTGGAAGTATAATTATTAGTGTAGGACTACATGGCTAAACACAAAATACGTGCCGTATAACGGCCGAAATATTGTTCATTCACTTGGAACATTGCATTATCGGTTTAATAATAGTGTGTGTGGGTGTGTGTGGGTGCGTGCATGCGTTTGTGCCTGCGCACGGTAGCGCCCGCCTGGCACTCTTTGTTACCAGCCCAAACTAATACCCCAGTACTTTAATTCCTTACAGTACTTTCCCTTAAATTTCGATCACCGGTGATCGATGGACAAACATGCCATTTTAGCAGTTAAAAACAACAACAACGAACCTAGTATTTTTGTGCGAGAAATACATCAAGGAAACTCTGTCTGCGCAGTTTGTGTGCAAAACGACGTCATTTAGATTGTTTTTCGATTACAAATACGCAACGCAAACGCGTCATGCAGCATTTTCCATTTTGCCGCCATTTTCGATTTTGTTTGAGTTCAGCGTACACAGTGCGAGCGTATATTTGGCGAAAATGAGTTCTGATGAGTCTTCAGACAGCGAAATGCCGGCATATGATAGTTCAGATGAGGAGGTCAGTGGGATCGGAGGAAGAGGAGATGAGTGGAGACGATGACAGTGACGGCGGACCTGGATTTTTAGATCCAACTCGACGGCACTCCCTCCCTGGGATGTAAACTGTCCCTTCCCTTTCCCATCTGACCAAGGATGGCATAATAAGACTAACTGCAGACCAGTTATATTATCAACATTTTCTTCCACCAAAGCCCGTCTATTTTAAAATACTCGGACAGGCTTTGACCAAACACAAGAGCGACAGGTCTTCTGGCAAGAGATCGAGAGTACTTCTGGATTCGGCTGCAGCCAACTTTTCGGGTCGCTTGCCAGAGGGGCGGAGCTTACGGCTGGAAGCGGTGCGTTGTGGAGTAGTCTAGTGCCGAGACGTAGCAGGGTATGACAATAAGGACTGCCCGGGGCAGGTACCTTACTCGGTCGGGCAGGTGAAGATCTCAGTGGCCTGCCCGACCGGGAAAGTCATTATAAGTTTTTTTATTCACAGTATATTTCAATTCAAGCATTAGATTTCAAGTCACTGTGACAGTTTTTGTTTCGCGATTCCACAATCGCAACATCAGTTTCCTTTTACATCATCAAACTGACCGACTTCAGTGTCATAGAATGTGATTGGCTTGCCAGTGCAGTTAAGCCAATCAGAAGCTAGCTCTCTTTACTCGTGGCGAAGTATGGCTAGCCGACTCAGCTTTGGTGTGAGCTTTTTAAAAAGAGCATCGGAGGAAGAAGGGGGGGGGGGGGGGGGTGAAAACAAAAATAAGTTTGAAAAGCTGAAAGCTAACAGATCCCAGTCAAAAGAGAGGAAGTTTGTTCCCAAGTGCAAACGAAAGAATTTGCTTGGGGTGTTTGCAATGATGACATGGGCCACAACTGACTATGCCAGTACTAGTGGGAATTTTAAAGCAATTTCTTTGTCTTCTCTTTCTTTTGAGGGTGGTATAGGGGGCAAGGGGAGAATGGGGGTGTCAGATCCAAAGTGTAATCAATGAGCATTTTAAAAGACCTAACTGTGGCCGCTAAAATGTTCAAATTCATAATCATGTTCTGATCGGGAATTTCCGTTCAGCGAAGGGACACTACTCCTGACTCGCGATCTTGTTTTATCGTGGTAAAATAGGGGAAACATTGGACCTTATAAAACAAAACAAAAAACTTTCTAGTTCTTAAATAACAGATAATGAAGCCAGGAATAAACTAGTATAAATCTGAATCCTTTATTAACACGGAAAATAAAGAAATGTATCTGGTGCAGGTTTGGCACAGTTCCTTGTGTTAAAGAAAGACAACTACTGATCCAAGCTGCCTGGGCTATGTTGGGCTATGCTTGGGGCATGTATGGCAATTTGGGTCATTAATATTAATTAACAATAATTAAAATTCTGAAATTAGAACTGTTACAGTGTTAGAATGAAATGAACAGTAACTGCCTGTTGGCTTTCACAGAAGTCATGACACATAACAGAATGAGGCAGAGTTATCATTCTGTAGTGCTGCAATGATTCATTGCTGATACCATTAGTACTGAGACAGGTACCACTGGCAGTGGCACTGTAGAATTTTTTTTATTATAAAAGAGATAAAATTCTGTAAAGTACTCAATACTTTACAGAATTTTATCTCTTCCACGCATGAACCTGGCAATTAACAATGTTTTCAAATTTATGTAACTTTGTGGGGAAGATGGTTTGTGTGTGTGTCAGTCTACTTAGAACTTTTATCACATTTTCTACCCTTCAGAATCCATTTGACAAACATATCGCCTATTTTAATCAAAATGGCTGATTTTAAGGATCTGGCATGGGCAACTAGTTTTGTCACTCGGGCAAGTAGCAAATTTATCTACTTGCCCTACAGGGCAAGTGGAAAAAAAAGTTATTGTCATACCCTGCATAGGAAGTTATGGTGGCTGCTGCATACTGCTGTTTCTTCATGTACACTATAAAAAAGGAAGAGAGACTGTTCAGTCACTGGAATTGCAACTGGAATATTTTGTGAAAGTGCATAATCCCCGTACAACACCCAGGCTCGCCTGTATACTGCTTGGGTGTTCTGGCCCAATGCCTGGCTTAGCAGTGCTTGTGCATCCCTCGTCAGATCAACACTGGGGGCAGCTCTGGGAAAGGAGATGGCCTGGTGTCTGCTTGTGGATGCAGTGCTCTGAACTTTTCCACCTGTGAACGAGAAAGGGCATCTGCCATTGTGTTATACTGCCCAGGTACGTGTTGTGCTTGGCAGACAATGTTATACTTCAAGCCTGCAACCACCAGCCACCAACCACCAGCCACCTAACCAATACCATGACTAATTTCTCCTTAGAAGACTGCTTATTGATAACAGACACTAATGCTTCATTGTCAGTATGTAGCACAACCACTGAATTCTTCATCTTGTACCCCCAGGTTTCCAATGCCAACAGTATGGGCATCAGTTCTAACAGTAACAGTGTGATGTTTCGTTCAGACCACCGTGAAGGCCAGGTTCCCCAAAACCAATGAGTCTTGAACACGGCTGCAAAGCCAACATTCTTTGCCACATCTGTATGTTTGTGCAAAACTTCTGGGTCAAGGAACATATCAGAGAGAAACATGCTTTTCCCATTGTAGGTACTCAGAAAGTTCAACCAGACATGTAGGTCCTGTTTGACTTCTCCTGTAATACGTATGTGGTAATGTGGTTTACGAACCCCAACCGTCAGGTCAATCAGGTGCCTTAGAAAAGCTCTTCCTGGCACCACAAGTGCACAGGCAAAATTGAGAAGGCCAATGACCGACTGTAGTTTGCGTAACGTGGTTTTACTGCCTTCCAGCAGGGATGAAATTGCTTCTGTGCATTTGTCCAGCTTATCTTGTGGAAGACGAACTTCAGACAAAATCGAATCAATCTCATATCCCATGAAATTTATGACAGTAGCTGGGCCAATAGTTTTTTCAGGTGCCATTGGTACATTTATGTCAGAGCACATATCCATAAATTTTAACAAGTCATTTTGACACTGGCTGACTGTTGGGCTGACCATGAAAAAGTCATCCAGTATGTGTGTCATATGTTGCACCCCTTGTTTATGGTGTGCCATCCACTGAATAGCTGTACTGAATGTCTCAAAGATTTTGCATGAAGATGAACACCCCATAGGGAGGCACTTATCAAAATAGAACTGGCCATTCCATTCAAAACAGAAGAGGCAGTAGTCCTTTGGGCAAAGGGGGACAATCCTAAATTTCTTGATGTCTGTTTTTGCCATGTATGAACCTACTCCTGATGTTTTGACCAAATGAATGGCATTTTCAATAGAGGCATACGATACCGAACATGCATTGGATGAAATCATTAACAGAGGTGCCTTCTGGGTACGACAGATTATGAATCATCCTAAATTCCCCTGACTACTCCAACTGGAGACATTAATATTTAGGGAAAGGCAGCTGTAAAAAGGGTCCTTCAGTCCTATCTGCTTGGAGCTCTTTGTCTATGTAGTCCTGTACCACTTGAGGATGCTCATCTGTGGATTTTAAATTGTGGACATATTTGCTCAATGGCGTACCCACAAAGCCTACCTTAAAACCTCTCTGAAACCCCTAACATAAAAACATGGCCAGGTCCCTGTCGTATCCATTAATCCACTGTGCCAGTTTGCTGGTTTTATTGGGGTGGGCACGCAACTTCTAGTTTTGCTGACTGACAAAGTTGCTTCATCCTTCTGAACGGACTGGGGGTCTTGCTGGGTGGGAAGCTGTATTGTGCTGCCCAGTATTCTTTCCAGCCAAGTGTGTTGCCCGATTACCTCCGGTTTGTGGCACTCTGCTGCTAGCGCCTGGCTGCCCACGAAAGGGCTGCCTGCTACTGCGACAATTTCGTGCAGTGTGGGGGAAGCCACAGTTGTAACATTTATGAGAAAACAAACATTTGTCAAATTGGCAGCGCCCAAAGTTATGTTAAGTCCGACAGAAGCCTTTTGGCACAATTGACTGACGTGCTTCCGACTTCTGCTGCGGTGGCAGTGCTGGCCTTCCCCTATCCTTCGCTTCAAAGGATGTATCGTAGTGCTTCTCTCCCCATTGCACTAGGCCCTTCTCTCTCAGAAGATGGAACTGGGAGTCATAATACTCCCAGTCCTGCCCTTTATGAAAGTCGTCACACACCACCTGGAAGTGCTGTGCCAAGGCTGGTGTGAGATGGACGTTTTCTGGGTGACCTGTCACATACATACATACGAAGATGTTCCATGCTTCCACCCATCTCGTGAATGGCAGTTTGGTCTGCTTTGACTGTGGTGCCAACACGAAGTTTGGCTGCTCAGACTGGCTGTCGACTGCCAGGGTGTAGACCATGTCTCCCTTCTGCCGCTGCAGTAGGATGGCAAGGTCAACAAATTCATCCTGCAAAATTTTCTGACGTATTTTGTCAGGAACATGTATATCCACTGGTACTGTAGGGTTTGGGGCCAATGTACCTGTAAGGCTCCGCAGCACCTGATCAACTGCAGCATTGACAGCCTCTTGCGGACCTTGTTGTGCCGTCCTTCCTTCCAGTGCATCCAGGCGCTGAATCATCGCCTGGTTCGACGTTTGGATTTCTGCCAGTAATGTGATCAGCCCCGGGTCTGTTGGCCCAGGGGGACTGCTGGTTGCCACACTGGTCCTTAAACGACCTGAGGACGTTCCAGGTTACAGGGCTGCCAAGTCAGG
>OY757553.1:10981682-10998049 GCA_963584105.1 Alviniconcha strummeri | reverse complement strand
ACCTGGTATTCGTTTGGTGTCAGTGGCTAAGGAGCCATGGTGATGGTGGAACTTAATAATAATAAATAATTTTTATAAAGCACTATTCTTTAACCAAAAAACTCACTGCATTGTACAAACATCTTATCACAAAAAAACACATTAACGTACATTTTAGCAAACAAAACCTTAATTATTGTAGCTTTAATTACCATTATCGCCTATCAAACAATATACACACACACACACACAATGACATGCGCACACCAGTCTACACTCGTCCACTCATACAACAGTTAACAAAATATTAATGATCTCAAACAACGACACCAATTTGAATCTGTCTTTTTACCCACCCAAC
Organism: Alviniconcha strummeri; assembly: GCA_963584105.1. NCBI lineage: Eukaryota > Metazoa > Mollusca > Gastropoda > Provannidae > Alviniconcha > Alviniconcha strummeri. Next base: position 10,997,709 of record OY757553.1, on the reverse strand, counting down.
CCATTCCTCCTTCTCTTGCCTAGGTCTCTCATGCTCTCTCCCTCCCCCCTCTCCCTATCCACATGCATCCATCTGCATTCAACTGCCACACAAAGACACCTGTCATTCTTCAGATTCTACAGGAAGGCCTGGACAAACAGGAAGGTTTTTAGCAGCAATTTGAACTGAGACAGTGTTGGCACATTTCTTAGAGCGGCTGGCAGAAAATTCCAGAGAGATGGTGCCATGAAACTGAAAAAACATTGTCCAAATGATTTGAGATTTCACTTTGGAATTTTTAGCAGCTTTTCATTAGAAGATCAGAGAAAGCGAGACAGTTCACAAGTGCAGAGAGATGAAGAAAGATAAGGAGGTAAAGACCCTTCAAAATGGCGGTAAGCAAGAGCTGCAATCTTGTACTGACAGCGGAATTTTACTGGTAACCAGTGAAGTTCCTTGAGAAGCAGTGTTACGTGATCTCGTCTTCTTTTTTTCATCACGAGCTGTGCCGCGTTATTCTGCACCTGCTGTAACTAAGCGATCTGGTCTGCTGGTAGACCTATGAAAAAAGAGTTGCAATAATCAAGGTGGGATATGACCATTGCCGCAACAACTCTTGCTGCAGCACTTTGGGACAGGTATGGTCAGATTGACGCGATACATCAGAGCTCTAGAAAGGGCACACAGCAGATGCTGCTGATGTGCTTCTGCATTGACGACATTCTATCAAGATGGACTCCAAGGTATTTAACCAATGTTTTGAAAGGAACACTGTTTTAGCCAATGTTTGCACACTCCCTGTTGACTGACTCAAGACAAGAGGCATAACCTCAGTCTTATCTGTGTTCAACTTAAGCTTGTTGTTATTCATCCAGAGCAGGACATCATCAATACATGTCTGAATACAGGACTGAACAGAAAAGAACTGATCATGTGGGGCACTTTTGGACAGCTCAGTGTCATTGGCGTACTTGTGATAGTCTAAATTATGGACAGAAATCACATCTGACAAAGGCTGAGAGTACAAGGTAAACAAGACCAGTCCCAACACGGAACCCTGGGGCACACAGTACACAAGAGGGCGAGAGGCAGTGTCACGATTTTTGCCCCACCCTCCCTTTAGTGTGAAAAGATGGAACAATCGACCTGTTCCTAGAACAGGCCAGGATGGAAGAGAATACACATTCACTCAACAACTATCAAAACTGCGATATTTACAGTTTTATTCATGATGAACACGGGGATGAACAATTGCGTTTACTAGTTACAGAATCAGACACTTCTGTTGGGAGCTCACCCTGGCTCAGAATTAAAGGTTAACTTTCATCATATGGCGAATGACACTCTGCCACTAGGCTTTCACACCGAGAGACATGGTCAACTCATCTGCACATGTGAAGAGGCAGATGCCGTCCGTGTAAGGGTCTTGCGAGTGGTGACGCCAAAGACGAGCCGGCAGCAAAGGATCCTGTCAAAGACCAGGGGTCGTGAGTGTGCCCTCAGTGAGTCGTCTCTTGGAGCCAGGGGATGGGGAAAAACCTGCAGAGAAGCAGTGTCCAAAATTCCACACACACCTGGAAACCCAGGCCCCAGTATGTGGGAGCCATCAGAGTAAAACACAGTCACTGTCGAGCAGCACTGTTTATGCAACATGGACAGGGCTGTGGAGCAAGAACGGGTTAAAATAGACTAAGAGAAATGACACGCACGAAATGACTTAAAGACCGCTACTTTTACTAACAAGGTATACCGGGAAATACTATGGCCAACGGTGCCTGCGGACAACAGTTAACGCGGCCTGCACACCACACCGCACTACACCTACACGGAGCATCCAAATAAAAGTGGCTGAACTGTCATGAACATAATTCCATTACTCAATGAATATAATTATTTTGCATAAACGAACGTTAACTGAGACAGACTAATTATTCCACACAAACAACATTAAGTCAATCACCTCAACAGGTTTTTGTTACTGGCCACTAAGCCACAGAGTGACAAGATGCACACAAAGATAATACCGGCCAATGCCGCCGTATACGAAGCCTGCATACTCTAAGCATGCTTATGAAAGCGTCATACCCCATCTCTATATATACTCTTTCCTTAGACCTCTGAAGGATTGAACTCAAATCAGAGAGAGAGAGAGATGGTCCCACACCTCAACTCGGTGCCTGGATAGGTCGGGCCAGATACGACCTGTCACTATGAAAGTAAGCAATGGACTGACACCTGGCACTGTCTGCCGATTTGTGACATCACCTTCTGAACTCACGTGAATCTGCCCGTTCTGCATGTCAGTGGTGTGACGTCCAAGTAACTGTCCACCCGGGGTGGACACTAAGCCTGTGACCGCTCACATAGTCATATTTTAAAGCTGCATTTACATGCTTCCACAAAAGAAATGCAACAACACCTACATCATTTTAATCACTATACAAATTTCATACATAGAATTAATTACATTAATTCTAACTTGTAACAGGCAGACACAACACCATCAACAATGACTGACTGAAAACGGCCACTCAGGTAGGAGACAAACCAGTCGAGGACTGTACCCCTAACTCCAAAGGTTGTCTCGAGCTGTTTCAGCAGTATCGGATGGTCCAAAGTGTCAAAAGCAGCACTTAGATAAAGCAGAAACACCAGGGAAACTAGTCTCTCATCCGCACTACCAAGCAGACCACCAAGGACACTCAGCACGGCAGTCTGTGCAATGGTTTTGCCTGTAAGTGGACTGAAAGACTTCAAGACGATTACTGCCACAGATGATTTTTCAACTGAATCAGGACAACTTTCTCAAGAATCTCTGAGATGAAAGACAGATCTGACACAGGTCTAAAGTTCTTCATATCATTTGTGTTGAGTCCAGGCTTCTTCAAGAGTGGTGTTACAATAGCCTGCTTGAACTGGGGAGGGACTATACCTGTAGAAAGAGAGGCAGTAACAATAAACGTGATCAACGAAACAAGGTCATCAAGGCACTTTTTGGTGATGGAAGTAGGGATAGGATCAAGCATGCAACTTTTTGTCCATGACTTTAAGATCAATTCACGTATTAGTTCCTCGGTCACCGGTTCAAACTGAGAGAGGTGTGGACAATCAAAAATGGCGAAGGTCGGTGGCTCACATGAGTGCAAGTCCAGGTTGTCATGGATACAGTCAATCTTGTTGGAGAAAAAGTCACAAAACCAATCAGGCAGATCGGAATGGGGGATGTCTGATGGGAGAGGGGCGGTGCTGGACTTGCCCAACAGTTCGCTGGACACAGCAAAGAGCTGCCTGCAGGAAGAACTGGAGACGATCTTCTCACAGTAGAACCGTCTCTTGGCCATCTGAACACACGCCTTCACAGCAGCCAGATCCTTGGTGTGGGCGGGAAAAAAAGTTCACCAGTCTTGCTTTTCTGCGCCTGTGTTGGAGATTTTGTCAGCCTAGCGTTGTCAGCACGTTGTTGACACTGGATGTCCTGCAGCATCTCTGTGGTGTCCACCATGCTGCCTTTTGCTATACAGGTTCTAGGCGGTTGATCAGCTTGATGTTGTTTGGGTCCTAGATAGAGCTTGCATATTCCAGGACTGGTGTGACAACTGCCTTGTAGGCCCTGCCTTTTACTAAAGAGGAGCTGATCGTCAGGGCTCTTCCCAGAACCCAGGGTCCTGTTTGCTTTGTTGGTTATGTTGATGTGTCTCCCAGGTGGTGTCTGAAGTCAGTGTAACACCCAATACTGAGTACTGTTCACTGACTTGAGCATCTGACCATGCAGAGCGTGGTAGTATTTCCTCTTGCTTTTAGTGAGACTTAGGACGTCCGGGTGGAAGCACATGTTCCATCTGCCTTCTCATTACCCATATAGAAATTGTTTAGATCATTTTGGAGTATTGCTTGATCTTCAGCTGTGGAGATGGGGCGCTGACAGATGGTGTCATCTTCAGACAATCTCAGTCTGGAGGTAGGCTGTTGTGGCAGGTCAATGATGTATAGGACAAACAATTCTGGGTCAAGAACACTGCCTTAACCCTTTCAGTACCAAAGGCCCTGGGCAGTATGGTTATGAGAATTCCATGACAAGGGGAATAAAGCCGCACATGCACACACTCATCACATGAAAAAATCAACAGAAAATCAATGTGTACTTCTTTTTACTAAATGGCTACAAAAAATCCTCCGATATGACATTCTTCTCTCAGAAAAACACATCTTCATAAGTGTTTACATCACCACCAGTCCATAAAAAAAATAAACGACAATTTTACACTTAACATGCCATCATATCTCTGTTACAAAGGCTCTAAAAATGTTGAAATGCTGATATGAATGTCACTTTCCAGTTCTACATTTATCCGACTTGATGGACAAATATGTCAGTGTACAATAATTTGATCGGTCTCCCATAATTTTGTCATTTGGTTGATGTACACTGCAGATGAATACAGAAGTCTGCAGACGCAGAAAATAGCCCATAGAAAATTATTTACACACAGCTCTTCAGATTACACTAGTCCTTGACATTACTGGTGAATGCTTTGGGACAGGTTCTGGTGAAATTGTGCAAAACGCTGTCCCTTGCACAAATGCATGGAACACACTGGACAACTCTCACGGTGTGTGCCTTCACCTTTTCACACACAAAACAGTTCTTCTTCCTTCCTAGCATGCGAGGGATTCCATGGGCCAGAGGGTCTGCGGCTGTAGCTCCAGCCTGGGACATGGCTTGTTGAGGTTTCTGCCCCTGGACTGAGTTGCTCTGGCACAAAGTGTGCAGAACATTGAGATGGAACTTGATGTGCCGGTTTCCTGCCTTTGTTGGAGGTGGAAGGTTGCTGAACTTGAACAGCAGGAATGCATTCACCACTACTGTTTGGAAAAGCCACCAGCAGATGTATTGCCACCACTTGACAGATGGTTGGCCAACTGGGTAATAGGCATGCATCTGGTCTGCCAGATCAACGCCGCCCATGCTGCTGTTGTACGTGAGAATGGGCTTTGGAATTGTGACCAGCTTCTTCCCGCCTGGAGCTTTCCTCTCTGCAGTTCCCATCTCTGGCTGGGCATTGGTGTAGAGCACAGCCACAGGCATTTTATCCTTCCAGAGTGTTGCAACCATGTTGCCATCCTTGAGGAAATGCACATCTCCCATCTTCATCTTCTTTGCTGTGGCAGCGTTCAGCTCCATGAGCCATCCCTTCTGGTTCGGACAAACAGTGGAGCACATGTAGGTGTCTCTCTTCTCAAGATCCTGTCCCAGTTGAACTGAAGAAAAGGAATTGTTGAAAAAGAGATGGTGTGCTTTTCCCAGGAACCATTCTGCCATTTTCATGATGACATGGTGGCCCATCCCATGCGGCGCTGGTTCAGTGATGCGACCAAGGTATGCTGAGAAGTCCAGCATGTAGCCACTGCGAGGCTCTGCAGTACACCAAACCTTGATGCCCCAAGGATTTGGTTTACCTGTCAACACACACATAGGAGAAAAACATCAAAATCCATTCTGATTAGGCTAACTGGATGGTGGTCTGACTGGTGACTGGATGCATCTGAAAAGGAAAGCAAGTATGCTGATGTTCCAGTTTATCAGTACACATGTTCACACTCTCTACTGTACACAATCCAGTTGTGTTATTTTTATTTAAAAAAATGCACATAATTATGTTAGTAGTGTGGAAATTATTGTAACAAATGTAACTGTCAGTTGTGTCAGTGGACACTGTAAGGGTTTCGATATGTAAACATTTTTATTTGCATGCTTGCAATTTTATAGCAACAATAAAATTAAAAACTGTTCTTGCCTTTGAAAATATGTAATTATGGTATTTTATCATGTTATCAACTCAACACTAACCTTTGATGTATTGCCTGAAACTCAGGCCAGGGTGGTAGTGGGCAGCACTGTTGTCGTGAACAAGGTTGAGCAGTGGTCACAACTTGAACAGCGGATCATAGCCAGGCTTCCCCTTTTCCACTGCATCACTGTTGTTGTTCAGGTGGAAGTACTTGTTGAGTTTGTTGCACTGGTTTCCACTCATCACGTCTGTTATTGCTGGTACACAGAGGAGGGGGTCAGTGGACCAGTACATCTGCACCTCAGGCAGGCGATGAATGCCAAACATAAAGTTTACGAAAGGAACAACTTCATCTCACTGGCTGTTGTGTCATGCCAGTCCTTGTCTGCCTTTTGTTCTTGCCACTGTGCCGCATATCTGTTGGTTTCTGTGGCTACCGTATTCTGAAAGACATCAGGAACAAGTAGGCAGAAGTCGGCAAACGGTTCCAAACCAACAGGCAGGTCGTGAGAAACGCCCACTTTGTATGCCTGTTGAACGTCGAATCCAGCAAAAATCTTCAGCTTCACAGATGGAGTGGCCCAGTTAGTTTTCACTGCATTTTCCTCTTTTCTCGATCTCTTCTTTTGTTTTTTTCTTCAGCTGGGCCCAGCAGCAACAGGCAACTCCATGTCACTCTCAACAGCATCCTCTTTGACAACTCCTTCGTCATTGACTTCGCTTTCCAAGTCGAACTTTGCTAAAACATGATTGTTGTTCACAACCAAATCTAAATCCACATCTGATTCATCTCCATTCACTTGATGCATGTGTAAACTCTGGCGGGAAGGCCGAAATCAGACGTCTTCTGACATCTCACACGATGCATTGGATTGTGGGATAGGCAAAAGTGAAAGTAGGTCAAAGTGACCTAGTGTTTAGCGGGTGTTCCTGGGTGATACAGAATCGGCAAGACACTTTTGTTGTGGGCAGCCCCGGGCCTTCCAAAGTGCCTTGGGTTAAGGCACCTCTGAGTTCCATGAGACAAAGTTCAACCTACCATCAACCATGAAAACTTGTTGTTAATCTCTCAGGAAACTCTTGATCCATGTGTTTGTTCTACTGGTGATCCCATAATCAGACATCTTGTGAAGCAGGCCTCGGAGAAGTTCAGCCCACAAGGTCTGCCAGTTTCCTTGCCTGAAAGACATATGTGAGTTTGCTGATTTTAGTGATTAGGCCAAGGAGTTGGGTTTCATATGAGCGACCACAGTTGAAGCCATGTTGTTCAAGAGCTATGATGATGTTGTCTTCTGCATATTGCATGATGCTACTGATGACATTATGCAAGGATCTTGCACTAGTTGCAGACGACACTTGTGAAGGAAATTGGTCGGAACTTTTTTGAAAGGTAGCATTCTTAAATACAGGTGTGGTTCTCCAATCTTCAGGCACAGTGCTGCTACTAAATGAGGAATTGATGATCAAGGTCATAGCAGGGGCAATTTTGTCCTACTCCTGGTCATGTCAGCAACTATTAGTCTGAAATAATAAGACAATAACAACCAACATGAGAAACATTATCAACTAAAAATCCTATCCACATCCATAATTTATCCATAAAATACAATGAATAATTCAATAAAATTAAAAGTAGAAAACCTAAACTAAAACCAAACAACCATGACATAAAGAAAAAAATGTCAAATGTCATCAGCAAGGGGGCGGGGATAGCTCAGTAGTTAGAGCGCCGGACTCGTGATTGAAAGGTCGCGGGTTCAAATCCCTGCTGGAACGGCGGGAGAATTTTCTTCTCCAGGGTCGACTTTCTGTGCTGACTCTTATTTCGGGATCCATTCCACCCCCATGTTACCACAGTAGCACATAAAAAATCCCGGTCATTCTGCCAAAAGTGCAGGTGGCAGGTTACAGCTAAACACGCATACACCTTACGTATGTGGCTTTTATTGAACTGTGCTTCGGCATTGGTCACAACTTGTCCCTAATATGTCAAATGACATCTGAGGACATTAAGCATCAACTCATCATGTCATCAGCAACAAATTGTGGGGTAACCCTGACATCCAACCAACTTAATCCTTGTAATTTTTTATGGTTATTACTATCCGTCCCCGATTTCACAAGTCGATCTTGCCAAATGAAGTGCGATACAATGTTGGGATGGCAACTGTCATATTTCATAAATGTCTGCACTGTGCAACTGGATGTCAGTTTTATGCCACATGGTGATCGGACGTCCAAATTACAGCAAGAGCTCATGCTGCAATATAATTCTTCATTGTGATACTAGCACAACATCAGCCACCGCAAATCTCACCCAGGGTTCATACAAACTTTCAAAGACTGTGTGAACCCTGTCACCTGCTGCATAAAAATGACACTTCATCCTACTGTGCTCTAACCTAAACACAAAGATCATCTAACTAGCCGATTGCATAAAATAAACGATGCAAAATTGTGATTGGACGTCAGGAATGGTCGGACGGCAGCCTCATTGCAATAACTGTGACATACCTTTTGATGTTCGCACCAGACAATTCCTTCCACACCAAATCAAATGTGACCAGGAAGTGTCACGCAGTTCCTTCGCATTTTTTGACAAGTGTGATGTATAATTATTGGTTTTTCGCTCACAATTTGTTAGATGATCGGACGTCATATATTGCGACAAAATCTGAGTAGCACTAACAGCAAATTTTGTAAATGCAAGAAAAGTCGGTAAATCTTTTCAAAGCTGCCGAGTGATTGGCCATCAGTTAAATCTTTTCAAAGCTGCTGAGTGATTGGCCATGAGTCTGACATACATATGACATCATTTCCGCTATGTCAAGGGTCAGAGTTGTTTTCAGTCTGTTGTCAAAAGTTTGTGTTTCGTATTGTGACAAAGATGACGTCTGATCAAATAAAGTTTGATACGCTTTTTACAAAAGCATAATTTAGTGGAAGACTTTCTGATGCATGAATCTTGTAAAACGATCTTTCGCTAACATAATACTTTAATAGATGTGATAAATATCACTTTTCCTCGTTTTCTTTATCCAGATGACGCTGACAGTGCCACTGTCCATTTTTTGTGGTTGAATTTCAGCAGTGAAATCACACTTTATCAGACATTTCCCAAACCACTTCAAAATTAGTGCTGCGACTATATCCTCTTTAATTTTTACACACATTCATCCCACACTCATGACAAATTTGTGAAACATCTTTTATTCTCAGCACAACCAAGTCAGCCTTTGCAGACACACCTTTTGGCACTTAGTCATATATATCACAACTTTAAATACAGTGACTGGGGCTTGGAACATAGAAGCACCACTTTTATTTTGGGACTTTTATTTAGAATAAAGTTCAAAGAACCATTATCATCTCTTTGGTATGTTCCTGTCTTGTGATTATGTGTTTGTTTGCATACTATCCCGACAAATATGTTTGCACTTGCATACATGCCACATTTACTTACACAGGCACATCTCAGAGACAGTTAAATTTAGTAAAGCAACTGCTTGGCTTTATAATAAGTAGTACATTAAAGAAATATGGTTGCCTAATTGGAGACCTTACCTGTTTGGGTGAAACTGAAGCTGCTGTTTACACCATCAAGTGACACAGCCTCCCCAGGGTGAATCAAAGAAATGTTGTACACCTGTGATTGTGAATCTGCAACCTGACAGAATCATTAACATTACTGATAATATCATGTTCGCTTCACACTAAATTTCTGTGTGTGCTGGAGATTAAATGTTGGTGTAAATCAGACCCCCCTCCCCTCCTGTCGCCCAAAGTTTTTCATAAGCAAAAAGAACAAAAGTTCCAGTTTTACACTTACAGCCCTCAGATTATAACTAACCTAAAAATCATTCTAGAAAAGAACAAGATCACTTTGCTGAACAAATCAGGTGGGTAGAAAGAAATTTACAGTTAAATAAATTACTTGCGTTACTTGTCTAATGTTTACCTTGAACGATATTGTTCTTGTCCAGCATCTCATGAGCAGAACTGCAGGCAATGTCATCAAAATATTCAATGTGTTCCACCTGAGGAGGTTTCATCACAGAAACTGGAGTCATATTCATAAGCAATAAATTATACCATAACTATAATTATGTAGTGTAGGTGTAAATCATTGGCCACAATGTCAGTCTTTAACAGCATACCTAAACCTTTGTATCATATGAAATTGTGAATATGACAAACACATTGTTCACAGCTGCACTTGCAGATTTCTACTTGTACTAGAAGTTAGTTACTGTTGGGTGTTGAAAATACATGTAGTAACTGCTCAGTCAATGGTTATCTTATCACAGATTATGTGGTTACACGACTCGTATGCAGAATAACGGGCAGATCAGATAGACTGAAGTGTTTTCAGCCTTAATATGATTCTATGGCTGACTGGGTTAAAAATACTCTTATCACAAACCAATTCTATTCCACGTTAAACAGAGTTGGAAACATACTTCTGCTTTTCTTTTTTCTTTCCTTGTGAATGACTGAAAACTGCATATTCAAGCATGCATGCGTGTGTGTGTGTGTGTGTGTGTGTGTGTGTGTGTGTGTGAGAGAGAGAGAGAGAGAGAGAGAGAGAGAGAGAGAGAGAGAGAGACTCAGAGAGAGAGAGAGAGAGACTCAGAGAGAGAGAGAGTGACAGAGACAGAAACAGAGGGAGGGAGAAACCTATTGGTCTGTTGCATAATGTGAGATGTGAGTCCCCCTTCCTCCCCCCCCCCGCCCCCCCCCCCACACACACACTCACACTTTTGATCACTTTTTTGAAAACTCACTTTGTTTCATGCAATGGGCCTTGTGAGCCAAAGGAGATGACACAAAAAAGAATGTTATTATAAATTATATGAAAATATTGCCATTGCACAGTGTACCTTGCGAATCAGTTCTTGTCTAACATTCAGAAGACTCTTTTCTGGGAACGGGAAGGTGTCACCATCATCATCAACTGCACAAAAGATGTGGTACATTCCATTACCATTCATGACAATAATACAGCTATAATCATTTAATAACTGTTAATACGACCAAAAAAGAAGATCAGTGAAATACATTTAGAATTACTGAAACTCAAAGCAACTTGTACATGTGGCTTAGTTTACTGCTACATGAATGTTTTTGTCTTTTATCTGACATTTAATTATTATATTTTTTATATTATATGTAAATTATGCACAAGCAGCTTGGAATCATAATGAACATTACATGGTCACTTCACTATTCTGTCTCCACACAAAGCAGATAGTACCAACATCTGAACAGTTATCAGAACTGTTCTCGTTACTAAGTGGTGATACGATTGCTGTTTTCATCCAGGATAGTGAGAATAAAGTCCTCGTATGGTACAGGTGGCTCCGGAGGTCCACCACCCGTGCGAGTCGCTGCCTTTGGTCGAGTCGCATGTCCTTCCAGCGTTTCTGGACGGCACTGACCGCCCTCCCCACACTCCGAGCATCGCTTTCCGGCACCTTCCTGCAAAGGGTTGAAGGACGGATGTCGTAAACCAGTGCTTGGAGTTTGCGCTCTCCCTTGCCCGCCAACAGCGTTCACGGATTCAGCTGTTCTCGTCCACGCCACTCTTTTCTTTAGCACAACGCTGCCAGTTTTTAATGACTGCGTGAGCCAAGCTGTAGTTTCCTTACACATCAGTCTTCCAAGAAACGTATATTTTCCCTATCCATAAAATTGGCTCGTTTCAGTCTTTTCACAACCGCAGAGGCTTGCTTCTGTAGCCATTCTTTAATTTCTCTGATGCGATAAAGTAATCTCAGTTGAATTCTTGCAGGAAGTGAATACCTTTTGGCGCCTCCGCAGCGGCTGGGATTCCCTCAGCTAAATATAGCGCACACGTCTAGGTCTGTAGTCTCTCCTACGTCACTTTCATGCCGCATCGGTAACTTGCTTGGGCGATGGTTGCAAAGTCATAGATGTACCCGTCCTAGCTTCCAGCTGGGCCACCATGGCCGTTAATCATTAACAGTGTTTCGGACGACATTTAGTAAACGTCCGTTTGCCATTTCAGTCACTTCCGCCCGCGTAACTTTGTCTATGTGTGTGTCAGTGTCAGTGTGGTCATGTCTTCATTATTCCAGTCAGTTTTTGTGCAGCTTACAGCAATATTGTGATAGTGCTTATAATAAACTAAATAGTCATAAGCAAGAAGAGTTCATAAACATAACAAAAATGAACTATATTGGGGAAAATAAGAGAGATGAGGGACTGAGACAAACACTGACACACACTGACACGCCGCATGCACTGACACTGACACACACTGACCCACACTCAGGTGTGACACTACACACACACACACACACACACACACACACACACACACACACACACACACACACACACACACACACACACACACACACACGCACACACACACACGCACACACACACACACACGGCACACAAAGTGTTCCAAACTAAAATTCAAGCAATTAGTAAACGGCGCAGCAAACATGAGATCAACGACGATCCTAACAAAAAAATACACAGTATGTGCATGCGAACAATGTATCAGTAAGTGCATGAATGCGTGTACGGTATGTTGTACATCGTATCACTTAACATTTACCATCTATGACATAGTCTATACGTCAATCAGCTGCTGGTAAGGACACGATTACAATCTTATCATATGACATATTCAGTTTTGCACTGATTATATTTGTACACCGGCCTCAAAGTTAGTTTTTAAATAACGTTTGAACAAATTCAATTGAGGTATAGTCTTGTTAATTTTACATTTATAAATAAAGAACTTTGCTTCTAAAATAATCAAATCAAAGGTGTTATCTGATTTAAAATGGATGTCGTGACCAAACAGTACAATATTTTCAATGAAGTGTAACTGATGTCGCATTTGAACAGCCAGCATTAACTACAATCTGGAATTGGTCCCAAAAGGATCTCACGTATGTACATGACCAAAATATATGGTTGAGTCTCGGTCTTGTCAACAAAAAGAGCAAGTAACGTCATTTTCAATTCCCATGTGCATTAAAACAACATTAGCAGCAATTATTCTATGTACTAGTCTTATTTGAAACCATTTTAGTTTTATTTCTTGAATCTGTTGCATTTTCTTAAAGGTGATACACCAGTTAATATCTTTATTTAGCTTAGCTTCCCACTTGTCACAACAGTTAGGTCTAGTTATATTCTGCGTAAGTACCTCATAATAAAGGCGTGAGCCTTTTTGTTGATTATAAATCGTCTTAAGCGTCTTAATTAAATCTGCTGAATTGTTACCCTCCACTGTTATTTCCACTGAGAGAGAATGTCTGCATGTGAGACAAAGAGAGGGGCAGAGGGAGAGGGGGGAGGAGGGGGAGGTGTGTGTGTGTGTGTGTGTGTGTGTGTGTGTGTGTGTGTGTGTGTGTGTGTGTGTGTGTGTGTGTGTGTGTGTGTGTGTGTGTGTGTGTGTGTGTTTAGCAGAGTAATGATACTAATTGCTTAGAACACAGCTTTATAATTATGTACCTGTTTTAAATTATTGTAACGTTTCTATGTTTTATAGCAGTATTTGTTTTATATTAGTGTAATTTATTAAGTATGTATTATGAGATTGTTTGTATATGATATGTTAGTAAAATGTGGCATATATTTAACAGGAGAATTTCGTTCATTACCGAGCCATATGGCACTGGTCTTCCCCGCATTTAAGAAGAGACCTGATGCTTTTCCGAATGTGTTGATGGTCTTAACTGTTTCTTCCAACGAATTTTTGTCACCTTCCAGCGTAATTTCAGTATCATCTGCATATTGTGAAATATTTTATTCAGTTTCTCCTATAAAGATACCTCTGATATGTTTATTTTGTCTGATCATAATGGCAAATATCTCTACACATAAAATAAACAAATATGGCGATATCGGATCCCCTAGTCTACATCCCCTCTGAATATCGAACCTTTGTGATAACTGTCCATTAACCGTGACAGATGACTTCATATCTTTATAAAACGTAGTTTGGTCTTCATTGATCAAAGAAGGAAGAACGCTTTTTAAACGCTTGCAATACATGCAGATCCTATTTTATAAACAACATTAAGAAGTGAGATTGGCCTCCAGTTTTTGATTAAGCCTTTTATCTCCTTTTGGTATGCATATTATTATCCCCTCTTTCTCTGTTGTTGATAATTTACCTTTTCTAAAACCATCATTTAGTGATCTAACAACAAAGGAACCCAGCTGCAACCGAAAGAACTTAAGAAAATTCAGCAGTAAAACCGTCGAAACCAGGGCTTTTATAATTTTTCATATTTTTAAGCGCAAGACTTGCTTCAGCTAAAGTAATTTCCCCTTCCAGTGAAGTCTTTTCCTGCAATGTCAGCATAGGAATATCTTGAGCCATATCTAATATTTCACAGTCTTCTACTTGTCTTTCAGAATATAATCTTTCGTAAAACACCTTTACTTCTTTAATAATGTCCTTGCTTTCATATATTTCTTCTCCATTATTCAATGTAAGTTTTGTCATTTGTTTACTTATATAATTACCTTTCTCGAGTTCACAAAAGTATTTTGTAATTTTTTCACCGTCGGCAATCCATCTCGCTCTCGAGCGAAGCAGGACTTCTTCCATTCTCTTGTCTCTAATCGCGACTAGCTCCTGCTTGTCCTGCTCTAACTTCCTTTTTTTCATTTTCAGTCAAAACTATCAGTCTTAGCTTCTAAACTTTGAATACTGTTTTCTAAATCTTTTTTTCTCTCTCTCTTTTTTTCATTTTTTTTTTTTCATCCAGACGTTTTTTCATTGTAGCATAAGAAATTGTCTTTGATCTAATTTTCATTAACAATACATCTAAAAACAGTTGGTCTGACATACCAAATTGAATATCACATTTCGGAATTTTGGAAAGCTGTTCCCGTATGTATGGTAAAGCTGCATACTCTTCAACTACAGCTTTTATAACGTCATTAATTTCTTCCACAAAGAGTTTATCTTTCAATAAAGAATTATTAAGTTTCCACAATAGTTTGTTTTTAGACTCTTTTCCTAATGTCAACGTCAGTGTAATCATAGAATGATCTGTTCTGTACCCAGCCTTAATGGTCATTTGTAACAAAGGTGGACAGAAGGTCTGAAATCAAGAAAAAAAAAAAAAAAAAAAAAAAAAAATCGAGTCTACTTTGCTGAAGCGGTGTATTTCGACGCCATGTGTATCTTCTCATTTCGGGATAAAGTTCCCTCCATACATCCAAAAGGTCAAGATTTATCATTAGATTGTCCACCTGTTCTTGTGCTTTGATATTATTATGGTGCTTATAATTGTAATAGTCTAATGTATAGTCCAAGACTAAATTCCAGTCACCTCCAATAATAATGTTTTCAAAACCAACATCGTTTATCCGTTCTTCAAGTTCAGCGTAAAACTCGGGATCATCACGGTTAGGCCCATACAGACTGACTATCAAAAAATCCCTATCCATTATTGTTACAGTAACAAATATGTAGTTTCCTAAAATATCCTTGTACACTTTTTTTTCTTTTTTCTTTTTTCTTTTACTAAAAATTCTAAATTATTGTTGTATAAGATGGCAACACCTCTCGAGTTTGAGATATACGATGCAAAGTAAGACTTATATCCCCACTCAGCCCAAATACAGTTCTCCATTTTTGGGTCAAAATGAGTATATTGCAATAGATCTACAGAGTATGATTTTTGTCTTAAGTAATGAAACACATCTCTTCTCTTACGCGGGTCGGAGAGGCCGTGGCAGTTCACTAAAACAATCTTAACTCTATTATTCATTGTCCAGGTTTGATACTATGGCAAGGAGACCACCTTCCACAGGCAGCTGTAACTAGTTCAAACAAAACAAATAACACTGCTAAGTGAACAAAGTTCACAAGACTCCAATACAATGCCAATGGGAAAAGATCCACAGCGAGATAACTAAAAATCACATCTATGTCAGTATTCTTCGCTGGCCAAGCATTACAGAATGCTGGCACAGGCACACGCAAACGTCACATAAAGTTAAAAACATTTTTCAGTATGCACGTGGTCATATATAGTGGCAGTTGCTGTCAAGATCAATAATAAAAAACAACAACCCCCAAAACACACACAAAAACAAACAAACACAAAAACAACAACACAAACACAGGGAAAATACATGATGTACAGATCAATACAGTCCAACAAAGAATTTCTAAGACAAAGAATTATGGGGGAAAGGGGGGTGGAGGGGGGGGGGGGAGGGGGAGAATAAGAAAGAAAAGAAGGAAAGTGTTT
>OY757553.1:10942619-10981482 GCA_963584105.1 Alviniconcha strummeri | reverse complement strand
CAACCAATAGGACCAATTCAAAAGCTCGATCGTTCAAACGATGTATCAAGCATAACTTGATTCGAAGTACAAAATCGAATCTCAGTTACAAAACAAATTTCGCTTATCTGATCACACATTCACTGACGTGCAGTTACGCAAATCAGTAGCGGCGTTCTTTAAAAATGACTTCCGTACATTTTTATATCCATTGATTTCATTGTTAGTGGTCACAACGACTTTTAAGGATATGAGAAAAATATAAGTCTCCCTGCCTCAACTGAAACATACGATCCTGTACTGAGCCGTCTCACTGAGTCTTTGTTTACTGAGTCACTGACTCAGCGTCAGTTTAACACCGCACGGCTAAGGGCAGTTCTGCACTGGCACAACCGCTATGCCGCCGATATGTCTGAGACTGACTGAATAAAGTTTTGTCGAATTTGGACGGATTTGTTTGAATCACATGTTGCCTAAAAATTTGAGTGTTAGTAACTGAGTAAACATCTGCTGACATGAGTCACTGGCTGCGCCGCCGAACCGTCCACTGACACTCGGAGAAACCATTCGGACAAGGCGGCCGCTAGGGACGGGACTACCGTATGAAAAAAAAAAAGGGGAGGGGGGGGGGGGGGCGGGGGATGGGGGCGGTGGGGGAAGACGGCAGAGATCATTTGAGTGTTGTATAATTATGACCATCAAAGAAATTGAATTGAGACTGATGTTTCTGCGGCCTGGGTTCGGACTGAGCCGGTAGGGGCCCGCGCCGCGCCAAACCGGCGGCGGCGGCTCATATGACGACTGGCTTGCTTCAGTCCGTACTTATAATATCTGTTTGTATTACTTATAGTCTAGCTTATTTTTGTTTGTAGTATAGCAAGGACTGGCTGTTAGGTCCAAATGGGCCTAATGGCTAGTTTCGGAGTTCGACTGAGTTGGAAAACATATAAACGTATCCTATGAGCTACCGGGAACCAGAATGCCCATTTCCGGGCATCGGTAAAACGTCACTTCCGTCTGAGTCACATGCAGAATGCGTACAACCACAACAATGTTTTTTGAATGTGTTTTTACTTCCGAATCAGAACAGTTTGATTACACGCCCACCGAGTCTTGGTCCCTGCAATTTTTAAACAACATGCATTTGCTCGAAAAAGGGAATTTTGCCATTTTCTTGTCCACATAAGTTTGAACACTTCCGACTATGATTAATGATAAATAATCTGTACGAACGAAACGAAACCTGAAGTGCTGGTTTTCCCCCCTGGCGAGTTGCACAGAATATAAGTACACGCCGAGGAGGCAAATGTCACCTTGTGTGTTGTGATCCTTACTGTTGCTGTCGAACACTTCCCCCCACTCGATTACTAGATCTACAGCTAAAGTTTGTGCCATGGATTTGGGTGGAAAGTTCGGGTTAAACTCCCTAAGAAGATTAAAATCCCTGTGCAAAATGCTTCGGGATGATGGTGAGGATATATCCTTGTGCTTTTCTTCTAATGTTTTAACATTGTGTTTATCATTACTGTTATGATTTTATTTATTGTTTGATAATGTGGGTGCGTTTATGTCGTGCGTTTCTTTGGCCTTTTGCTTTAAATTACAAAATGGACGGGGTGCTTTTAATTTTTATTGTTACTGAATAGTTGATCTTGATTTTGAAGTGCAGACACTTGAGTGTTCAGAATATCCCAGTTTTGCCATTACCATAACCAGCACTAAGACCAGTGGTCAGCATTCTTTCTCTTGCCATGTGCCCAAAACCAGAAACCAACTCCCTGTTTCTGTCTGTCATGCTTCCTCTCTTGGTTCTTTGAGATCTTTTTCAAAACCATTATCTTTTCACAAATCTTTTATTTAGGCTTTAGCCCCATTGCCCTCAGACATAATGCACACATGCATGTGTTGGTGTGTATGTGTGCATACATATAATGTGTTGGTGTGTTTGAATCTTTGGTGTCTACAATCTATAAACCAGTATTATGAGTATACATACATCATAATCTGTGGGTTTAAAGTAAAAGAATTTGTACTGTCTCCATTATAATTTAAAAAAAGAAGATGTATAGCTCTCTTGTTCAGGTTGCTTTCATCTGTCTTTCTCTATCCCTTCCTTGATGATGATGAGTTGATGCTTAATGTCCTCAGATGTCAGTTGACATATTATTAGGGACAAGTTGTGACCAATGCTGAAGCACGGTGCAATAAATCTTTACGTCCACGGAAACCAGAAGGCTCGTTAGGACGGACAGCCCAGGACGTCCACCTCGACTCTCACACAGCTCCTGAAATATGTCCCCTTCCTTGAACTAACTGAAGTGTTTATATACCCTTCTTATTAGACTCTTAAGAAGCTTCTTGCCCTTTGAGAGAAAAAAAAATGAATTTCCAGGAAACAAGCCACAGTTGTTGTTTTGTTGTGGTCTTTTTGTGCACCTGTTGTGGGTGTAGGTGTAACACATCATTGTGAGATCCGCATTCCAGGAGTTAATGAATTATATGACCAAAACATTACAAAGTACTACTACCATTGTACCAAGTCCTGATTTCCAGCTTTTGTGTATCCCACCCCCACTATCAAGTTCTGTTTTTTGTGTTTTTGTTTGTTTGTTGTTGTTGTATGGCACTTATTCCTGATGACTGTGAAAATAACCATTATTATAGTCATATTATTAATATCGTTATTGTATTATTTACTGATTGCATTTGATTATTTCTGCAGCTGACAAAATTCTGACGGGCGAAATGAGTGTCACCATAACCAGCAAGACACTGTGTGAACTCAATGAAGCTGTGGACAATCTTCAGGATGGTTTGAGTCCTCCGCACCTTTCTCTGGACATGAAGGACGGCAGGCCATCAGGAAGCCAAGCATCAGACTTGGAGGAGTGGAATTTCTATCTGCAGCTGGTGCTGGATATTGTCTCCAAGGCTCCTGTTCTTGTGGTCAGTAGACCAAGCCCCCCACTACCCCCCCCCCCCCAAAAAAAAAAGAAGAGAGAAAAGATCAAGAGTATGGAGTTCATTACTTTATAAACGTATATTATTTTTTAACAGTTATTACAATATTTGTTTACCATTTCAGAGTTTAGTGAGTGATACACTGATAGTATTGATCAGTCACTATAAATATAATGAAGTATGAACTATGAGTATGATGTCAAGGTTTACCACTTTAACTTGTTTAAGAAAACTGTCTTGAGTCATCATCTAATCCTATACTGTATACTGCTGTAGTAAACTAGTATAGTTCTATTCCAAACCAGATCCAGTGAACTGAATACCAACAGGTAATGACATAATGTGTACATGGGTTGTCAACATGGGGTGAAAGAACAAAATATCCTTCTGTCTTTGTAATGTATAACTTTGTATTCTTGATGAGAGGATGAATTCAAGCAACTTGATACATCTGTGACACTTGTCAATTTGTCTTGGGTATTCTTAGTATTTTTTGCAAATATTGTTAGTAAAAATGCTTTCAGCTCTTCATTAAATTTTGTGTGAGTTATTATTGTTAATGCCTATTGTAAAATGTTATACGTATTTGGCACAAATGCAGAACTTTATACCAGTACAGGTATAGACCCTTTGTGGCTGCAGCCATTTGATTTAGCTCTGTATTTTCTCTTTCTGCAGTTATACAGGGGAAAGGAATGCAGGGAAACAGCTCCCACTTTACAGACAGAGTCATCTGCCCCTGTGTCACAGCCTGTACGTCTTGGCTACTTTACAAGCCTGAGCCATTTGGAGATAAGCTACATTCCAATCCAGTCCATTCAGGACTTGTTGAAGATGAGAGAGAGACTGGAGACGCTTGTTGTCACCAACTGCTTTTCTGCCAACTTCCGTTTACAGGTGTTCATTGTGTACAAGTGCCTGTGTGAGTGTGTGTGTGTGTGTGTGTGTGTGTGTGTGTGTGTGCGCGCGCGCGTGTGTGTGTGCACGTGTGTAGGAATTCGTGGGTATGTTTTGTGTTATGCAGGGTTTATCTCTGTGTATGTGCATGGTGTTGTTGATTGTTGATCACTTTTATATGCGCTATTCTCCATTGTCGAGCACTGCACTCTTGTCACATGCGATTCTGAATGAGTAACTGTAGCCTTTCATGGGACATTTTTGGACATATATATCCATCCAAGTGGTGTACTCACAGCACTGTTTGGTTGTTGCATGACCAGTGCCATGTGAAGCTGCTGCCATCTCAACACTCGTTCTGTGTATGCCAAACACCAGTTTACAGTGTCACTTCATGCAAAACCACATATGTTGGGTGTATGAGTGTGCTTGCAGTTTTGGCAAAATGACTGGGATCTTTTACATGCTACTGCAGTTAACAGGGGTGGAACCCAAACAGATACTAAAATAAGAGTTCGCATGCTCCCACCACACCTGTCAGGACTTGAACCTGTGACCCTTCTATCACAAGTCTGGTGCTGTAACCACTGAGCTGTCCTCGCTCCCGTGTGCCTGTATTGTGTGTTTGTGTAAAAGATGATGAAAGTTGAAATGGTTTGCTAGATCTCTCTAGTCTGAAGGAGCTGAGTATGACAGCTGACCTGGTCAGTTAAATGATGAATACAGAGCTGTTGGAATGGAACACAGAGAGGAAGTAGATTCCTAGTGTCCCAGGAGCAGCTGGAAGAGCTTGGATAGTTGTCAAGATAGAGAGTACTCAAACTCAAAAACTTGATTTTACAAGGACTGTAGTTTAGGTTCAGTCAAAACCTAACAGCTAGCCCTTGCTAAGCTACTAATGAATAATAATTAAAACTGTACAAGGCCTCCAAGCTTTTTTTTAATGAGTGAACATTTATGGATGAAGCATAAACCCTTCCACACAAAACATGTGTGTTCACAGTGCCAGATGCACACATGCCTAGAGTGCATACATTGCTCAGTTACACGTGTATTTTTAAGCATATAACCAGCACAAAGAGAGAAAGAGAGCAACTGTTCAGCTGTAAGTTACAATACATTCATTGCCTCTTCACAGCAAAATGCGTTTCCCAGAAAAAAACTAATAAATAAATAAAAAAGTATAACAAAATAAATAATCTGAAACCAGAATGACTGCTAGCATGCTATAACAAGATCCAAACACATAAAAAGTTTAAAAGAACACTTATTTATTATGTCACAGACACAACCTGCTATTTATTATGTCACAGACACAATCTGCTATTTATTATGTCACAGACACACAATCTGCTATTTATTATGCCACAGACACACAATCTGCACATTTTCGGAGTAAGCCCTAATAGCTTGACAAAGGGAATTACCCTGAGAATTTGCAGATTGCGTTTTCTAGTAACACGCTTAGCTTTGTCAGGGTGTTGGTTTGTTGCTTGCAGGATGTGTTGGAGATGTGTGATCAGGAAGTGTCGGTGCCCATGCAGTGGGCTGCCCTCAGACACCTTTGTTTGCGCTGTGACAATCTCACAGAACTGGATGGCTCACTGGTGAGTCTGTACTGCTTTGATCATTACTCACATCACTGGTGAGTCCAGAGTGAGACAGCCTCACAGAGCCTAATGGCTCACTGGTGAGTCTAGACTGCTATGATCATTACTGATAGGTCACCGGTGAGTCCAGAGTGTGACAGTCTCACAGAGCTGGATGACTCACTGGTGAGTCTAGATTTTATTCTATGAAACTGGATGGATCACTGGTGAATTTAGACTTTTGCAATTCTATGGAATTGGGCAAGTGGCTGGTGAGACTAGACTTTTCCAATTCTATGGAATTGGGCAAGTGGCTGGTGAGTGTAGACTTTTGCAATTCTATGGAATTGGGCAAGTGGCTGGTGAATCTAGACTTTTGCAGTTCTATGGAATTGGGCAAGTGGCTGGTGAGTCTAGACTTTTGCAGTTCTATGGAATTGGGCAAGTGGCTGGTGAATCTAGACTTTTGCAGTTCTATGGCATTGGGCAAGTGGCTGGTGAGTGTAGACTTTTGCAATTCTATGGAACTGGGCAAGTGGCTGGTGAGTGTAGACTTTTGCAATTCTATGGAATTGGGCAAGTGGCTGGTGAGTCAAGACTTTTGCAGTTCTATGGAATTGGGCAAATGGCTGGTGAATCTAGACTTTTGCAGTTCTATGGCATTGGGCAAGTGGCTGGTGAATCTAGACTTTTGCAGTTCTATGGAATTGGGCAAGTGGCTGGTGAGTCAAGACTGTAAGAGTGTTATAGCTTTTGGTGGACGGCTTGTAAGACTAGATACTAACAGTCCTCCGGAGCTGGATGCCTCACGGGTTAATCTAGAATCAAACTGCTGTGTTTCACAACCCCATGAGTTCAGCTTGACTCCTTATTCAGCCAATCGCCTTGCTGTGTTTTATGAGCTTGTGAGCTCAGCTTGATTCATCATTCAGCCAGTGAAACTGCTGTGTTTTATGACCTCGTGAGCTCAGCTTGACTTATCATTCAGCCAGTAAAACTGCTGTGTTTCATGAGCTTGTGAGCTCAGCTTGACTCATCATTCAGCCAATCACCTGGCTGTTTCATGACCTTGTGAGCTCAGCTTGACTCATCATTCAGTCAATCAGACTGCTGTGTTTCACAGCCTTGTGAGCTCAGCTTGACTCATCATTCAGTCAATCAGACTGCTGTGTTTCACAGCCTTGTGAGCTCAGCTTGAGACTCATTATTTAATCAGTCACCTGGCTGTGTTTCACAAAACTGCTGTGTTTCATGACCTTGTGAGCTCATCTTGACTCATCATTCAGTCAATGGCTGTGTTTCACAACCTTGTGAGTTCAGCTTGACTCATCATTCAGCCAATCAAACTGCTGTGTTTCCTGACCTTGTGAGCTCAGCTTGACTCATATTCAGCCAGTGGCTGTGTTTCACAACCTTGTGAGTTCAGCTTGACTCATCATTCAGCCAGTGGCTGTGTTTCACAACCTTGTGAGCTCAGCTTGTCATTCAGCCTGGCATCAAAGACCCAAATCACATTTTAAAGAATGACTTTTCAAAAACTTGTTTTGATTGACTTACGGTGTACATGTACACCCACCTTAGACTAGTTGACGACAATGAGTAAGAAGCTTTAATAAAGTCAGCTATGCTGAACCTGCTGAGCAGTATCATTTCCTTCCCTGTTGTCCTGCAGCGACTTTGTCCACGGCTGGAGATGGTGGATCTGAGCAGGAACAGATTGTCCACGACTGAGGTCTACCTGGGGGTGAGTTCATTGCTGCGCACATTTCCCGTACACAGCACAGTACCGCTCTTACTTACTTACTGCCTTTGCACCTGTCAGCATTCAGGGCACAGCAAAGGTCCTCCGCATCATCCAGTCGTCAATGATGATGATTGCTTTTATATAGCGCTATTGTCCACAGCGCTATTGTCCACTCTCGAGCAGACTCATTGCACTCTTGTCACACATATTTCTAAATGAGTGACTAGCTTTTTGTAGTGCGTTTTGAGTATCACTGAAGTGGTGTACTTACAATACCGTTTGGTTGTTAACATGGCTGGTGCCATGTGAAACTGCTGCCGTCTTGGTGTGTTCTGTGTACGCCATACAACCATGCACCATTCTTCACGTCACTTCATGCAAAACTACATACATAAAGTGCATGGGTGTTTAGCTATAACCTGCGCCCTGCACTTTTGATAGAATGACAGGGATCTCTTGCGTGCTGCAGCAGTGACATGGGGGTGGGGGTGGGGGGGGGGGGGGGGAATGGATGCTGAAATAAGAATCAGCACAGAAAGTTGACCCTGGAAAATCTTTGGCAAATCACGCAATGGTACCCCACCCGTGACCAGGATCCTTCAGCTCAACCTCTACTGTTCTGCGCCGTGTTGTGGGCCACCTCCTTCTCCTCCTCCCTTGCCCTGATAAAACCACGCTGGTTGACTGGGCGTAAAACACCAACTTACCTACCTACCTAATTCCGCTTCCCCTCAGGTGTCCAGAGGATTGTGGTTGCGGAGTTGCATTCCTTCTGGAGCACATCATTTTTGTGTGTGTCAGTGTGTGTTTTGTTGAATTTAGCTTTGTTGATTGTGTGCTTTACTGAAGTAAGCATGGTTGATGTGCGTTCTGCAGTACCTGATGGAGCTGACTTACGTAGACCTCAGTTACAACGTCCTCACTGTCCTGCCGTCATTTTCCGCCACTGCCAAGAAGAAACTGCGGGTGCTCCTGCTGGCCGGAAATAAACTTGTGGACCTGTCAGGTTTGTAGTAACTGATGATGATGAGTTGATGCTTAATGTCCTCAGATATCATTTGACATATTAGGGACAAGTTGTGACCAATGCCGAAGCACAGTTCAATAAAAGCCACATACATAAGGTGTATGCGTGTTTAGCTGTAACCTGCCACCTGCACTTTTGGCAGAATGACCGGGATTTTTTACGTGCTACGGTGGTAACACGGGGGTGGAACGGATACCGAAATAAGAGTCAGCACAGAAAGTCGACCCTGGAGAATAAAATTCTCCCGCCGTTCCAGCAGGGATTCGAACCCGCGACCTTGCAATCACGAGTCCGGCGCTCTAACCACTGAGCTATCCCCGCCCCCCGGTAGTAACTGCATGGAATGATCTCCCTTATGTACAGTCTTCGCCACTCTGAGTTTCAAACATTTAGACTGGCGCTAATTCTTGGTCCTCCTGAGACAACAAGCTTGTTTTATTATCTCATGTGAGAAATTTAAATATGATGTTAAATCTACTTGTATGGCAACAAACAAATTCATTAGTGTCATGCATTTTGTAAAACGGTAAATCTGTCGTAAGAACAATCTGGGTTGCGTTTTTTTAATGAATAATTCCTTTTAGGAAGGAGGTGGCATTTGTGGTGGTGTGATGATGATATTCCAATACATTATTTCAAGTGTTGTGAAGATGGTGATATGAGTATTTGTGATGGGTAGTTCCAGGTGTATTGGACATGGTGATGTATGAATAATTTGTGATGAATGTTTCCAGATGACAAAGCAACTACTGCGTGTGTAGGATGCATGATTCCATGTGTTGATGAAGTGGATGGTGATGATCTGAGTGTAAAATTGCAATGGATGTTTCCAGGTGTGGAGGACATGTTAAGTCTTGAGGAGCTGGATGTGTCGGAGAACCTCATCAGCAGCCACAGGTGTCTCCTGCCTGTCCGTGCCCTCTACCGCTTGGACAAGGTGAGCATTCATATGTAAACAGACCTGCATACTCATGCAGTTTGGGCACATTTTGTACGCCTACATTTTCAGCATATGAAAATACAAAAATAGAAAAAAGAAAGAACAAAATCAAATATTTTGAGACATGTTTGGCGGTTTGTTCGTTTTCCAGTTTGCGGTTTGTCCATTTTCCACTCCAGAATATGCCCCGTTCTGGGCTTTTAGTGGCGCATGTGTAAGTCTTGCAACCTCTCACTGCTGTAGTGTCAGTTTCTGTATTGATTGTATTGTCCTGTCAGGAAACGGACAGGTATCATGATGAGCAGCTGTAATTAGTGCTGTGTTAATTAATGAGGCACAGTGTCTGTCTGGGTTACAGCTGAACATGCAGGACCATACTGCCAGCATTCAGGAAAGTGACAGGTGTAACAGTGAATAGCTGTAATTAGCATTGTGTTAATTAATGAGAGATTGTGTCTGGACTACATCTGAACATAAAGGACTGTCGTATCAGGAAATGCGCAGGTATCATGGTGAAGAGCTGTAATTAGTGTTATGTTAATTAATGAAGGATTTTGTCTGTCTGGACCGCAGATGAACATGAAGGACTGTCTTATTAGGAAATGGGCAGGTATCATGGTGAACACCTGTAATTAGCATGGTGTATATAATGATGGACTTTTCTGAATTACTGCTGAACATGAAGGACTTTCCTGCCAGCATCAGGAAACAGACAGGTGTCCTGGTAAACAGCTGTAATTAGCATTGTGTTAATTAATGAGAGATTGTGTCTGTCTGGGTTGCTGCTGAACATCCAGCATCAGAAAACAGGCATGTATCCCGGTGAACAGCTGTAATTAGCATGGTGTTAATTAATGAGGGTCTGCCTGTCTGGGTTGCAGCTGAACATGAAGGACTGCCCTGCCAGCATCAGAAAACGGGCATGTATCCCGGTGAACAGCTGTAATTAGCATGGTGTTAATTAATGAGGGTCTGCCTGTCTGGGTTGCAGCTGAACATGAAGGACTGCCCTGCCAGCATGAGGAAAGACCACAGACTGCTGGCTCTGCAGCACATCTCCACAGTATCCCTCTCCCGCAAGGTACCGTCTGGGAATGTCTGTTTGTTGATCGCTTTTACGTCGCGCTGTTCTCTGCTCTCTTCTTCTTCATCCGTAAAGGGTCCAATTTCAGCATTCTGAAGGCTGGCAGTTTTAGCGTATGCTGGGTTATTTTGCAAACAAAAGTCAAAGACAACAACAACAACAACAACAACAACAACAAACCAATAACAACAAACAGATTCAGCGAGGGGAAGGTTGATTTGATGTATTCAACCTTTCTGCTTGGTAGTTGCCATCCCTTGTAACCTCCTGCCTGTTCCGCACTTCAGTCCAAACGGCAGGCGCTCATTGGCTGGTGGATGCAGTTCATCCGTTTGGAGTAGATATAGCACGCTGTTGTTGGACTGGACAGGTTGAAACTGATGTGCTGAGCTGTTTCAACCGTATGGCCATGCTGACACACAATCCATTTGGGATCAGGTTCAGACTGTCCTCCTCAACCATATGTTGTTGTTGGTCATTTTTATATAGTGCTATTCTCCACTCTTGAGCAGACTCACTGCACTCGCATGTGAGTCTACATGAGTGAATAGTGTTTTTTTTATAGTGCATTTTTGAATATCCACTGAAGTGGTGTACTTACAGCACTGGCATGGCTGGTGCCACATGAAACTGCTGCCATCTCGGCACGTTCTGTGTACACCATAGAACCATGCACCATGTCACTCCATGCAAAGCCACATATGATAGGTGCATGCATGTTTAGCTGTAACCTGCCACCTGCACTTTTGTCAGAATGGCTCATATGGTTTGCATATAAGCGCCTGGAGTGTCTGGCCATCCTGAGGTAACCCTGATCAATTTTCAAGATGCTAAAATCCAATCTCTGAGTAACAAATTGGTGTTTTTGTTTAGTTTTAGTGTTGTTGTTTTTGTGGAACTTCTTTATCCCTTTAGGAAATTTGGGTCAAGATGCTAAACTCCAATCTCTAAGTAACTAATTGGTGTTTTTGTTTAGTTTTTAGTTTAAAAAAAAACTTCTTTGTCCCTTTAGGAAATTCAGGTCACCTTACCTGGGTAAGGCACAGCAACTGCAAGAGTAACACTGCCTATTCCTATCAGCGTGTGTAGTGTTTTTGCATGTCCAAACAATGGTATGGCTGCCAGTGTTTGGGATTTTGAACGTCCACACAGATGTTGATGCATGCGATTGCACACGGGGGTTGCATGAACACAGCAAGAGAGTCTTCACTGGAAGTTGACTTTGGGGTAAAAATCCCTTGCTGCACCAGGGACTTGAACCCGCGTCAGCACTGCGCCTGGCTTTTCAGTCGGGCGCTCTACCAACTGAGCTGTTCCCACTGTTCCTGTTGGTACTTCTCTTCCACAAAACACTATGTCACTATCTGGATGTGTGTGCACTCTCGTGTGTGACCCTCATAGTACAGTCTGTGCACATCTCCATGTGTTTGTCAGCGTCAGTGTCCATTGTATGGTGCAGTTTTATTCTGTGTAGATAACCACATGCTCACAGTGCTTGGGAAAGATGATGAATGGGGGTGGGGGTGGATTGGGAAAACCGATGGGGGGAAGGGAGTGACAGGGTGACTGAGAAGTTGAAAACAAATGTGATATTTTGGCTACTGCTGATTTGTGTTTGTTTCTCTCTCTCTCTCTCTGTCTCGTGTAAGTTGCAGTCTGCACATAAGACTTCATTACTTCGTTGTTTCAGTTTTCCCTTGACAACCGCATTGTGACTCCCAAGGAAATCCAGGTCAGTTGGTCTGCACTTTTGACTGAAGGATAACAGTGCACATAAAAAACACACCACACAACATGCACACTGTAAGAAGCGCAATGAGTTAAGCACACACATGCCTGTATGCGCACACACATACATACGCATGCATGCATGTGCTCACTCACACACCTACACGTGCACACACACACACACACACATACACCAACACACACGCACACACGTACACACACAAATTGAATAAATCCTCAATTTTACAAATGACATCCACAGGAGTCTTTTGGTTGTTTTCAGAATTCTAGGGCAGCACTGAACCACCGTCAGTACATCACCCACCGTAGGGAACCCCGACGGACTGCTGATCACACAGATGGGACATCAGAGACAATCCAAAACTGTGGAGACCAGCACCCCACAACAGAAGATGTGACAGTGAACTTCTCTTCAGCGCGCAAGAAGAAGGGACGTAAAAAGGCAAAAGCTCGCATGACTGAGATTCCAGACATGGACACATCCACTGGCGGAGAGTTTTCATCAAGAGATGTCACACCTTGTGAGTGTGGTTGGCGTCGTGGATGTAGTTTTTGTTTAGGTGCCTGACTCGTGCATAGCTTAGCAAAACTTCTGGAGGAGCCTTTCTCTGGTGTGTGTGTGTGTGTTTGTGTGTGTGTGAGTATGTGTTTGTGAGCGTGCGTGCTTGTGTGTGTTTGCATGTGTGTGTGTGTGTGCATGTGTGTGTGTGCATGTGTGTGTGTGAGCATGCATGTGTGTGTGTGTGTGGGTGTGAGAGAGAGAGTGTGGGTGTGCACACGTGTGTGTGTGAGCGAGCATGTGTGTGTGTGTGAATGCATGCATGTGTGTGTGTGAGCATGCATGTGTGTGTGTGTGTGTGTATATACGTGCATGCTTGTGTGTTCTCACATCGTCTTTTGCTGATTGAAAAGCCCAAATTCAGTTTTGCTGCCATCATTCAGACAAAAGAGGTGAACTGACACAAACCTTGTCAGAAATGACCTCTGGGTAGCCTCAGATTGCATAGACTGTAATCCCTTTCAGGCTAGGACGGTGGGGGGACGGGGGGTAATTCTGGACCCTCCTAGGTTTCAGAGTTTTTCCTTTGAAGCAGTTCCCATGCCGGAAGGTTCACTGTAGTGGTTATGAACTGGCAAAAAATCCTGCCCTCTGTTCCAGCCGGCACGCCGAAGACTCCAAGCCGCATGGAAGCCCTGGCGCAACTTCGCAGGCTGGAGGTGCAGGAAAAGAGGGCGGAGTTGGAGCACCTGCGTCGTTACTACGGCGACAGCTGGTTACAGGCAGTGGAGGACCAGGCCGTCCTGCCCCGCCCCTCCTCCTCCTCTGCTGTTGCCCATGCCACCGATTCTGCCTCGGAAGGTGCAGCAGAGACATCGCAGAGTTCCAGAAAGCCCGCAGGGAAGGACAACAGCGTGACTGTGGTTGTGGAGCTGCACAACGGCATCGCTGGGAAGTCAGAGCTTCAATCTGCAGTCAGCAGGAACAGCCCAGAGGGAGCTTTCCACAAAGATGCCATGTTTCTCAGCTCGGAGTCTGGTGCCGAGGATGGTGGCGCCAGCGATGTGCCTGCCCAAGCTTCTGCCAGACTTCAGCCTTGTGGTGACGATTTCCACACGGATGACGACTCACAGAGGACTGAAGAGATGCTGCTGAGTGGCAACAGTCAGTTGGCTGCTGGGAAGGATCACAACAAGGCGGAGGAGAAAGATGAACGTGTGAAGAAGAAGGGGGAAGAGTCGCCAGGCTTGTGGGACAGTTTACATGACACCATGATTGAGCCGGGTAAGTACAAAAGTGTGCATGACACCATGATTGAGCTGGGTAAGTACAAAAGTGTGCATGACACCATGACTGAGCCAGGTAAGTACAAAAGTATG
Source organism: Alviniconcha strummeri (assembly GCA_963584105.1). Taxonomy (NCBI): domain Eukaryota; kingdom Metazoa; phylum Mollusca; class Gastropoda; family Provannidae; genus Alviniconcha; species Alviniconcha strummeri. The sequence goes on along the minus strand of OY757553.1, from coordinate 10,967,634 downwards.
CATAACCCCATGATTGAGCTGGGTAAGTACAAAAGTGTGCATGACACCATGATTGACCTGGGTAAGTACAAGAGTGTGCATGACACAATGATTGAGCCAGGTAAGTACAAAAGTGTGCATGACACCATTACCGAGCCGGGTAAGTACAAAAGTGTGCATGACACCATGATTGACCCGGATAAGTACATAAGTGTGCATGACACCTTGGTTGATCCGGGTAAGTACAAAAGTGTGCATGACACCATGATTGAGCCGGGTAAGTACAAAAGTGTGCATGACACCATGACTGAGCAGGGTAAGTACAAAAGTGTGCATGACACCATGACTGAGCAGGGTAAGTACAAAAGTGTGCATGACACCATGATTGAGCCGGGTAAGTACAAAAGTGTGCATGACACCATGGTTGAGCCAGGTACGTACAAAAAAAAGAAAAAGGAATGAGTTCAACTTCAAGTTAGGTAGACTTGAGATTAAGGAGAGTCGTACAGTCCCTAACAGTCTTTATGGTCTGTGTGGACGTAAACAATGTTGAACAGAACACATGTGCCATTTTCAAGGAGGTCTTTGGAAGTTTGTGAATTTTGACTTCAGTCAAACTGAAAAGCCATTAACTCCCTGGTTTTGAGAATAACTAGCTAGATAATAGCTTATTTCTTTATAATGAAATTATGATTATAAACTATAAAATGGCAATACTTTGGCTTCTGAATTGTATATGAAGGACATAAATGAATAACATGGGAAAACAAAAGGTGAGCAGTCTTACAGATTTGTTTCTTTGAATTTTGAAGAAAGAAAGAAAAAAGTCTTCTGAGTCTGAAATGTTTGTGAATTTTGGAATGCAACACGGGGAACCCCTGATTTATGGGGTGTGTTGCATTTTCTCTAACTCATTGTGAGTGAAATCAAGTTTGTAATCAAAGAACAATGAATTCTGTTCACTTGCACACTTTTGGAGCAGTGAAAGTTTAAACTATTAGTAAACTATTAGATGTTATCTCCCTCCCCCCCCCCCCCCCCCCCCCCACCACCCACCCCCATGAGCAAAATAATTACGGCTGAGTGTAACTGTACTTCACTGTCATGGTTATGCCAGACTAATATTTGGATGGTTGTCATTTTCTGTTATTCATGGCACTATCATGGTTGTGCAAGACTGATCTCAGTATGGTTAAGTCATTTTTTGTTGCCCACGGCATTGTCTTGCAAGACTGAGAACTGTATGGTTGAGTCATTTTTTTGTTACCTGTGACACATATCATAGCACGAATGTGGATATATAGTGATTTTAAATGCCTTTTAGCCTGGATGGATGTGTTTTTGAGAAGACGCAATTGAAGGGGGGTGTACAGTGTGTGTGTGTGTGTTTGAGTATGTGAGTGTTACTTAACTTAAGGGTGTGACAAACTAGTATTTGTGTGAACGATGTGGGCACCATTGTGATTGCAACTGTACTTTCTTCTTGCTGTTTATTCACTATAAAAAAAAATCTAATTAAGTGAGTGAAACTATATAGTATTTGAAATGAATTTCCTTTTTAAGGATTAATAAAGTGTGATTGTATTTTACATCAGAGGACCAGAGTGATCCTTTCATCGTGACACTGCCAGACAACCCTGATGGCCACCTCATCATCACCGTGTCCCCACGCTACCTCGTGGAGAAAGACATCAACGGTGCTATTCAAGACAAGCTGGACTTACAGGTCTGTTTTTAATTAATCAACAAACAAAAAAGTGTCTGTAGTACCTACCTCATGGAGAAATGTCATCATCAATAACTTGAATAAGTCAAACGTTGGAACTGTTTCAAAGCAACATTGTGGAAACTTGGGAGAGATGGGATGGAGTGTAGTCAAGCTGCAAGATTACTTTATTATCTCATCAGAGAAATTAATGTATGGCTGAACTTTAACCACATCACAGTACACAATAACATATATTGCGTATTTTAGGACTGAAAGAACGGTTATAGAAAATACAGAAGTTACATATTAAACTAGTACTTTACATAATTTACACACACACACACACACACACACACACACACACACACACACACACACACACACACACACACACACACACACACATACACAAACACACACACACACACAAACACACACACACACAAACACACACACACACACACTACAAATACATGCATTACTGATGGTAGGGTTGGTAGAAGTGAGAACAAGTAAGTAAGTAACTTGGCGTTTTATGCCCAGTCAACAGTGAGAAGAAAGGAGTGACTAAATCAGGATGTAGGAGAGAAGGGGTGGGGTTTTAAAGGGACACCATGACGACTGCAAGAGAAGCAGTGCAAGCATGTGTGTGCCTTGTGCAGAGTCTGCAGTCGGCGCGGGTGGAGGTGGAGGAGGTGCAGAGTCGGCCAGGGGAGGCGGAGGGCATGGATGACACAGTGGACATCTCCCTGAAGGAGGTCAGGGTCTTCCTGGACTTCAGCTACATCCGCAAGGACCGCAGGTGTCGAGTTTATGTCATGGAGGACTTCATCACAGCACAGGTGTGTGGGTGTGTGTGTGTGTGTGTGGGGGGGGATTATTTGTGTGTTTGGGGGTGGGGCATAATGGGTGGGTGGGTAGGTATTTGTGAATGGAGGTGAATGTTTTTGTGGGTGTACTTCAAGTGTGTGTGTGTGTGTGTCTGAAAGAGAGTAAGAGATCATGTGTGTGTGTGAGAGAGAGTGTGTGTGAGAGAGAGGGAGAGAGCATGTGTGTGTGTGAGGGAGAGAGTATCTGTGTGAATGTGGGTGTGTGAGAGCATTTGTGTGTGTGTGTGTGTGTGTGTGTGTGTGTGTGTGTGTGTGTTGCTGCGTGACCCCTTGCAGTGACATTATTTTCAGTAGGATGAAAGAGGAAGATGATCAGTTGAGCTGGAAATGAAAGTTTGTGAAGAGATGAAGAAGGAATGCATCAGCACGTGGTTTCATGATGCTACAGTTATTTATTTTCATTTCCCAAAAATGACCTCAGGATAACCACAGATTGTGTCGATTTTTATCTTTTTTGGTGAGAAAATTCCGGGTGGGGATGGGTGGGGGGGTGTAATGTCCAACTAGCAGATGAAATAATGTTAATCAGCATTATCTCCCTTATAATGATATTTGCACATGCGCCAAGCCTACTGCTTCCATTTTTATTTCCGTCTTCTCAGTAGTACCTCCTCCTCCTGGGTTATCCCCATGTGGGTTCAAATCCCATCCTTGTCGCCAGTTTTGGTGTCTTGCACCATCAAGGCTTTGGTGTCTTGCACTGGGTTATCCCCATGTGGGTTCAAATCCCATCCTTGTCGCCAGTTTTGGTGTCTTGCACCATCAAGGCTTTGGTGTCTTGCACCAGCTTTGTCCGTTGCAAATCCGGATCACGGTTAGGTGGACATTTTCCAGTTAGTGTCACTGTGCATGTTTTGTGTATATCAAGTTGCTTAGTACCGGCGCATGTGCAAATATCACTATAAGGGAGGTAATGCTAGTTGGACATTACAGGGGGCATCCCAATGTTTCAGTTTTTGTTTGTTTGCTGCCAGTGAGAAGGTTGTGCTGCGATGCCCAAAGTGCAGCAGCTACCATGTGATGCAGCTGGCGGCAGGGGCAGAGCACTCTCATGCACCGCTGGCCTCTTCCCTCCCCTTGGACAATGCCCGGGGGGGCATGCCGCCGGACCCCTTTGTTTTTCAGTTTTCCCTTTGAAGCAGTTTCCATGCCTGTGTGCGCATTGCATTCTGGGTTTGTTTGCAGTGCCTGAAATGCAGTGGTCAGTTCAGAGAGGGTCAAGCTCACACCATCATCCCCAGCACAGGCATTGGTCACTGTGTGCATTGCATTCTGGGTTTGTTTGCAGTGCCTGAAATGCAGTGGTCAGTTCAGAGGGGTCAAGCTCACACCATCATCCCCAGCACACTCATTGGTCACTGTGTGCATTGCATTCTGCGTTTGTTTGCAGTGGTCAGTTCAGAGAGGGTCAAGCTCACACCATCATCCCCAGCACAGGCATTGGTCACTGTGTGCATTATATTCTGCGTTTGTTTGCAGTGGTCAGTTCAGAGAGGGTCAAGCTCACACCATCATCCCCAGCACAGGCATTGGTCACTGTGTGTATTGCATTCTGCGTTTGTTTGCAGTGCCTGAAGTGCAGCAGTCAGTTCAGCAAGGTGCAAGCTCACACGGTCATCCCCGAGGAGGGCATTCCTCGCACAGGCAGCAGCAAGGACTTCAGGTCCATGGCGGATATAGGGGGTGAGGATGTCGGCAACAAAGTGACTGGCTGGCTGGTTGGCCAGTAGATTAGCTGCTTCACTAGCTGGCTGGTTGGGTAGTTTTACTGGCTGGCTGGTTGGTTTATAGTTTCACTGGCTGATTGGGTAGTTGGCTGGTTGGCTGGTGGCCAGTAGATTAGTTACGTTACTGGTTGGTTAGTTTTACTGCTGGCCAGTAGATTAGTTATGTTGCTGGTTGGTTAATTTTACTGGCTGGCTGGCCAGTAGATTAGTTACACTGCTGGTTGGTTAGTTTTACTGGCTGGCTGGTTGGTTTAGTTTTATTGGCTGGTTGGGTAGTTTTACTGGCTGTCTGGTTGGTTTATAGTTTTGCTGGCTGGTTAGCTGGCTGAGCAGTAGATTAGTTACTTCGCTGGTTGGTTAATTTTAATGGCTGGCTGGTTGGTTTATAGTTTTACTTGGTAGTTGGCTGGTTGGCTGGCTGTCCAGTAGATTAGTTACATTGCTGGTTGGTTAGTTTTACTGGCTGGCTGGCTGGTTTCTAGTTTCACTGGCTGGCCAGTAGATTAGTTACATTGCTGGTTGGTTAGTTTTACTGGCCTGGAGATTAGTTACATTGCTGGCTGGTTAGTTTTACTGGCTGGCTGGTTGGGTAGTTGCCTGTTGCCTGGTTGGCTGGCTGGGCAGTAGAGGAGTTACTTCGCTGATTGGTTAATTTTTTTACAGTTTGGTTGGCTTAATTTATTGGCTGGTTGGGTAGTTGGCTGGTTATCTGGGTGGTCATTAGATTCACTGGTTGGTGGCTGGTGAGTTTCACTGGCTGGATGTTTGGTTTTCCTGGTTGGTTAGTTTCACCAGCTGGCTGGCTGGTTGGCTGGTTTCACTGTCTGGGTAGTTGGCTAGTTAGCTGGCTGGCCAGTGGGTAAGTTGGTTCACTGTCTGGTTACGGGGCTAGTTTATCACCGAATATGCTTTCAGGCAAGGGTCAATACTATTAAGAAAAACGTTTTGGGATAGAAATCCCCAAGGGAGTGAATTGACTGATTGCTGTGAATCTAAGACTTTGATAATTTTTTGGATATTTTAGTCTGAGTCTGATGATGCAATTTATACCCCGTTGTACCCCCCCCCTCTTTTCTGCGCTCCCCCCCCACCCCCCCCCCACACACACACAATGTTATGGGTGTAGATTGGAATCACCATGTCCATCTGTTCATGCATGTGCCTGTCTGTGCATCCGGGTTTGCCCCAAGAATATCTTTGAAACCACTCAACCTTTTGAAACCTAATTTGATATGGTGGTGCATCATCATGATCTGGAGTGTCCTGCGAAAAAAAGGGGTTGCTATCAGCAATGTGAAGGTCAGAGTGAAGGCTAATAATCAAAATATGATTGCTTCTGGTACATTGTCTTCTGAGTCATGGTTCTCTTACAACCGAACTTATCATGATGGTGGATCATCGTAAGTCAAAGCGTCCAATTGAAAATACTGGCCTGCTGTCTTCAAGGTCAAGGTCACAGCGAATGTTTCAGGATTTTGTGTGTGCAGGTGAAAAAGTTGTGCTGCGATGCCCAAAGTGCAGCAGCTACCACGTGGTACTGCTGGAGGCAGGGGCAGAGCACTCTCACACACCACTGGCCTCTTCCCTCCCATCAGACGATGCGCACCGCGACTCCTTTGTCCGAAAGCAGAGCTTTGAGTGAGTGCCTTTCCAACAATTATTATGAATGGTGTGGCCGTGTTTATAGCTCACCACAGACTGGTTTGTGTATGGATGGAATGATGATTGAAACCAGAAGTCTGGCAAATCTGAGCTGGATTCTAAGATTGTATTTTGTTAACAGAAATGGTGTGAGAGAAAAAAAAAAAAGAGTGAAGGGGGGAAAAGCCATAAAACATGGGGAGAAATGTAAATGAGATCCACAGGTAAAAAAAGCAAATTTGAGCATGATGTTATTTGAAAACGACCTATAAAAGTGTGATCTTTGAAACCTTTATGCCTTTCTGTCTTCTTTTTTTTCACGCTGGCATGGAAACGGATTTTCATCAAAACGCATAGCATTGAAAATAGATGTTATAGGACCAGAAAATATACTGTTTGCAGGCATGTCCGTGCATCATTTAGCCCGGAAATTTTACATGCTGGGACAGTGAAGGGGTTAAAAGAAGGCTTCAAGTAGATTCAGGCCCTTTTTTGGCAGACATTCATTTGGGCAATGTTGGGGCGGTTACAGTTATGCAAGGAGTTTATCATGGCTGACAGTGTAGTTATGTTCCCAACATAGCTAAGTGTTTCATAACGACGTTTTAATGTAGCCTTGGTGTTCTTGTGGCTGGTGTCGATCCGTCACGACACAGCCCAAGACCAAGGTAGGGTTCCCGCAGAGTGAAGAGTTTGATATCTGCGATGCCAGTACTAACTTTGTATTTTTTCCATGGCCTTCCTTCACCCCCCCCCCCCCACCCCATCTGTGATGCCAGTACTAACATTGCCTTTTTTTCCCCATGGCCTTCTTCCCCCCACCCCCACCCCCCATCTGCGATGCCAGTACTAACTTTGTATTTTTTCCCCTTGGCCTTTCTTACTCCCCCCCCCCCCCCCCCACACACACACACCCCATCTGCGATGCCAGTACTGACTTTGTATTTTTTCCCCTTGGCCTTTCTTCCCCCCCCCCCCCCCCCCCCCCCCACACACACACACCCCATCTGCGATGCCAGTACTGACTTTGTATTTTTTCCCCTTGGCCTTTCTTTCTCCCCCCCCCCCCCCACACACACACACACACCCCATCTGCGATGCCAGTACTGACTTTGTATTTTTTCCCCTTGGCCTTTCTTCCCCCCCCCCCCCCCCCCCACCCCATCTGCGATGCCAGTACTGACTTTGTATTTTTTCCCCTTGGCCTTTCTTTCTCCCCCCCCCCCCCCCCACACACACACACACCCCATCTGCGATGCCAGTACTGACTTTGTATTTTTTCCCCTTGGCCTTTCTTTCTCCCCCCCCCCCACACACACACCCCATCTGCGATGCCAGTACTGACTTTGTATTTTTTCCCCTTGGCCTTTTCTCCCCCCCCCCCCCACACACACCCCATCTGCGATGCCAGTACTGACTTTGTATTTTTTCCCCTTGGCCTTTTCTCTCCCCCCCCCCCCCCCCCCCCCCACACACACACACACCCCATCTGCGATGCCAGTACTGACTTTGTATTTTTTCCCCTTGGCCTTTCTTTCTCCCCCCACCCCCCCACCCCACACACACACCCCATCTGCGGTGCCAGTACTGACTTTGTATTTTTCCCCTATGGCATTCCCTCCCCCCCCCCCCCACACACACCTCATCCGCGATGCCAGTACTAACTTTTTATATTTTTTCCATGGCCTTCCCCCCTCCCCCCGACCCACCCTATCTGCAATGCCAGTACTAACTTTTTTTATTTTTTCCATGGCCTTCCCCCCTCCCCCCCACCCACCCTATCTGCGATGCCAGTACTAACTTTGCATATTTTTCCATGGCCTTCCCCCCTCCCCCCCCCCACAACCCTACAGTCAGCTGATAGCGTCGCAGTCACCCAAGGCTCACTCCACCCCCTTAAAGCAGCAGGACAGCGGATTGGACGCACAGTTCACGAGGTCGGCAGCGGAGCGCAGGGACTCCAAGCCCAGGGCCTTCCGCAGTCTCTTCGGGGCGGATGACCAAGACCACAGGCAGGTCGGGGACAGCCCAGACCCAGCTCCTTCTGTCGGACCTTTGGAGTCTTCGCTTTCGAAACAGGTCAGCATGGTTGAGAGAGAGAGAGAGAGTGTAGTTTGTAGTTAACTGTGTGACAAGTGCCATTAGGTGCAGGGCTAGTTGCAGTGTTACAAGTGCCATTAGGTGTGGGGTTAGTTGCTGTATGACAAGTGCCATTACCTGTGACATTAGTTGCTGTGTGACAAGTGCCATTACCTGTGACATTAGTTGCTGTGTGACAAGTGCCATTACCTGTGACATTAGTTGCTGTGTGACAAGTGCCATTAGTTGCTGGGTAACGGGTGCCATTATGTGTTGCATTAGTTGCTGTGTGACAAATGCCATTAGGTGTGGGGTTAGTTGCTGTATGACAAGTGCCATTACCTGTGACATTAGTTGCTGTATGACAAGTGCCATTACCTGTGACATTAGTTGCTGTGTGACAAATGCCATTAGGTGTGGGGTTAGTTGCTGTGTGACAAATGCCATTAGGTGTGGGGTTAGTTGCTGTGTGACAAATGCCATTAGGTGTGGGGTTAGTTGCTGTGTGACAAATGCCATTAGGTGTGGGGTTAGTTGCTGTGTGACAAATGCCATTAGGTGTGGGGTTAGTTGCTGTGTGACAAATGCCATTAGGTGTGGGGTTAGTTGCTGTGTGACAAATGCCATTAGGTGTGGGGTTAGTTGCTGTGTGACAAATGCCATTAGGTGTGGGGTTAGTTGCTGTGTGACAAATGCCATTAGGTGTGGGGTTAGTTGCTGTGTGACAAATGCCATTAGGTGTGGGGTTAGTTGCTGGGTAGCGGGTGCCATTATGTGTTGCATTAGTTGCTTCATGACAGGTGCCATTAGGTACAGCATTACTTGTTGTGTGACAAGTGCCATTAGGTGTGGGGTTAGTTGCTGTGTGACAAGTGCCATTAGGCGCAGCATTAGTTGCGGCGTGACAAGTGTCATTAGGTGCAGGGTTAGTTGCTCTGGTGTTGGTTTGGTGCCTTGGTAGCAGGGTCAGACAATGCAGAAAGTCACAATTAAAAATTATTATTATTGATAATAATAATAAATAGTTAAAACGCCTAACCAGAATTGTGCCTAAGTGGTTACAGTTTCTTTTAAACGTGTAATATGATGTATATTAACAACAAAAATACAAATGCACAGGTGTTTGCACATCCACACACGCACACACAAAAGTTTAAAAAGAACAACGATATTAACAGCATAACATGAAACATGCAGATTTTAAGGATAAACCTCTCTGAAACTGTTTGTAATGACCCAGGTAATTGTTTGCCAGATGTGTGGAATGTTTTCCATGCTGCTTTTTTATTTTGGAAGTTCTGCAGCATAGTGTTTAGGATAAACGGCAACTCCTGTGGGTGGATCAGACAACAGATCATGCAGTCCTAGTTTGGTAACGGAACCATTTTGTCAACGTTGTAGAGCTGATTGTGTCACACAGTGGTTGGGATGGAGGCTGGGATGTCAGTTTCCCCACCTTGTTTCAGATCGTTTTGTACATATAAACTGCCCTGCCCCACGTTTCCACATGGTTGTTGATTTTTCTTGGCAGCAGTCTTACGACTGAAAGATGGAATAGAATGGATGACTTAGATCAACAACTTCCGCTCCAAACATGCATTTTGCTGTTGTTTTGGTGGATGCAAAAGATGCTCTCTCTTTTCTTCTTCTTTTCTTTGTCTCCTCTTTTTGTTGTTTTGTTGCTGTTTTTTGACTTGTGCTTACCCTTTTTCCTCTGTCTATCTACACAGATGGAAGACCGACCCCTAGAAGCTGTTTTTTCTGGAACCTTCCTTTTATATTTCTTTTGACTTGTGCTTATCCTTTGTTCACTGTCTGTCTGCACAGAAGAGACGAAGACCGACCCTTCTTTTATTAAGGGCTGTTTGCTCTGGAACCTTCCTTTTGTATTTCTTTTGACTTGTGCTTACCTGTTGTCCGCTGTCTACACAGCAGAGACCCTGATGGAAATGACCCCGCTTTTAAGAAGCTATTTGTTCTGGAACCTTCCTTTTGTATTTCTTTTGACTTGTGCTTACCCTTTGTCCGCTGTCTATCTGCACAGAAGAGATGAAGACCAACCCTCTTTTAAGAAGCTGTTTGTTCTGGAACCTTCCTTTTGAATTCCCCTGTAAAAGAACCCCAGATCAAAGAGCACTCCTTGAGGCACTGATGCATCAGCCATTTCAGCCATATGCTTGAGGAGGACTGTCCGAACCTGATCTGAAACACATCGTGTGTCAGCATAGCCGTACAGTTGCAACGGCTCAGCTTGTCAGTTTCAGCCTGTCCATTCCAAGTACAGCATGCTGCATTCCAAACGGATGAACTGTGTCCACCAGCCGGTGAGCTCCCGCCGTTTTGAGTGAAATGGAGGAAATGCCAGATATCACAAGGGATGGCAACTCTTGAGTGGCAAGGTTGAATATGTTGACCTCCCCATTGCTTTATCCCATCAGTTTCAGCTGTATCATGTGGCAACCAGTACAGTGAAGATGGACAGGTCCATCCACAGGAGGTTTGAATGGGCCTCAACCATATGGCTGAAATTGCTCGTGTATCAGCCAGCACATTTAAGATGGACAGGTCTGACCAAACAAGGTTTGACTGGACCTCTTCAGCCATGCTGCTGAAACAGCTTATGCGTCTGTCAGTGCCTTTAGACCAGTAACGTTTGCTTCATTTTGAAAGAGGAGGATGTTAAAAGAGGGGTTCTGTGGTGTTTTGGGGTCCTTGCTCTCAGTCTGAGTTTTTAGAGGTGCACCAGCAAGCACACCAGAAGCTAGCCTAAGTTTTGAAAGTTCTGAGCGAAGATATTTTAATTTGCCATGTGTTTTGTGAACACTGGTCGGTCAAAACGCTCTGGGGGATCAACATCGTCACAAGCATCCTGTCGTCAAGGGACTCAGACCCCCTCACCAATGAACAGCCCTGATTTTTGTGTGCACTTTGATGCCGTTGCGCTAAGAGTATGTGAGTGTGTGAAGTGTGTGAGTGTACTGACGCCTGCAATGTTGACAGGAAGGTGAGAGACTCCCCAAAGGTCGCCAGCGCAGCAATGCCTTCTACAACGAGCCACTGCCCTTGGAGTCGCGGCATCGAAGCAATGCAATTGGTTCACCGGCAGAGTTTCTGGAGAGACAGACTGAGCGCTCTTCAGGCAGCATTCTTAGTCACAGCAGTGATGTGGAAAGGACTAGATCCTCGGCTTCAAATAGCCTCACTTCCGTGGATACGGTGGGCAGTTCCCAGCTGGCAACGTTCGGGGCTTTGAACAACCTCCATTTGGCCCCACCTTCAACCGGTGGAACTTTGACAGGGACAGCATCATCTGTGGACAGTGATGTAGCAGTTCTGAACAAGCCAGAGAGCGTGGCCAGCGTGGTTGTGCTGTCCACCACAGCCTCCACCGAGGAGATACTCCAGGCAGATGCTATGAGCAGCGGTCAGGGCGAAAGCGAAAGCTTGCCTGGGGAAACCAGCAAGGGTTGGCACCCTGTGCTGTCCACCACAGCCTCCACCGAGGAGATACTCCAGGCAGATGCTATGAGCAGCGGTCAGGGCGAAAGCGAAAGTTTGCCTGGGGAAACCAGCAAGGGTTGGCACCCTGTAGTAAGCAGTGGCAGAGGGAACAGGGAGCCCATCAACGATTGCGCTTCAGCTGAGGCAGCGGCAGAGCGAAGCAAAGTGACAGGGGTGCCGCCGGAGACGGAGAGTTTGGAGGCGACTCCGATGGGCTCTCCCCTCTCCAGCAGCATCTGCAGCTCCATGGTGTCCAGCGTCTACCACAACTCCCTGCTGCCTCTCGCCAGCGCCTCCAGCGACTACATCACGGCCAGCGACGTCAGCCTCGCTGGGGAAGCAGGGGACACCAGTGGGGAGGGCAGTGGCGTGGGAGCCGAGATCGAGAAGAGTATTTATGATCAGAGTGAGGAGACGGTGAGGAGCGGGTCCCCGCAGAAGGTGTCGGTCTCTTCGGAAGTGGAGGTGCTTTTGGTGGAGGAGGTAAGAGAATTCGACTGCTCTCGCTAAGCTGTACGATTTTCCTCGACCTTCCCAAGGCTGGTTTCACCCTGACATAACCATTGTGGTTAACTGGGCATATGAAAAACAACCAATGACCATGTTACCTACTTATTTCGTAGGGCTGTGTTGTTCTGAGGTGACCCTGCGTGGTTGGCAGGACTTTGAAATACATTTACTAACTCCCAGGGCTGGAATTCCCTGAAACGTGCTCCCACAAACTTGAGTGGTTCCCCTGTGATTTTCACTGTTCCTCAAAAAACAAGTGAACAACCACCAGTAAAGGAGAGTTAAGACTACAGGCAGATGGGGACTGTTTTTTTCTTTTTTCTCTCCCTTTTTTCTGTCATCATAGCAACACAGATGACAGAAAAATGAAAAAAGAGAAGGAAAAAAATGGGGTTCTAAAACAGTCCCCATCTGTGATGACACAACTCATATGGATTGCTCGTTCTTGTCACTTTAGACAGTCACTGCCCTTTGCACAATGCTCGTTAAAGTACTCCGGTGTAGGGGCCACAGAGATAAAGGAATGTTTAGCTCTGTGGTATGGGCTGGAAAAAAAAGGGGCTTGACAGTAATTTTTTGTAAAATTAAAAAGTCATCTGGCAGACCAGTGAAAAGGACGTCTACTGCCTCATCCTTTCTACTAGTCTGCTGGTAGTTTGAATGGTCATGGACCACTGGACCAGTGGAAAGGAGAGGGCTACTGCCTGGTCCTTTCTACCGGTCTGCTGGTAGTTTGAATGGTCATGGACCACCGGACCAGTGGAAAGGAGAGGGCTACTGCCTGGTCCTTTCTACCGGTCTACTGGTAGTTTTAATGGTCATGGACCACCGGACCAGTGAAAAGGAGAGGGCTACTGCCTGGTCCTTTCTACCGGTCTGCTGGTAGTTTGAATGGTCATGGACCACCGGACCAGTGAAAAGGAGAGGGCTACTGCCTGGTCCTTTCTACCGGTCTGCTGGTAGTTTGAATGGTCATGGACCACCGGACCAGTGAAAAGGAGAGGGCTACTGCCTGGTCCTTTCTACCGGTCTGCTGGTAGTTTGAATGGTCATGGACCACCGGACCAGTGAAAAGGAGTTCTACTGCTGCTCCTTTCCAGTGGTCTGCTGGCCGTTTGAATGGTCATGGACCAGTGGAAGGGAGAGGTCTACTGCATGGTCCTTTCTACTGGTCTTCATGCAGGTTTGATGATCATAGACCGCTGGACCAGTGAAAAGGAGTTCTACTGCCTGGTTCTTTCTCCGTGTCCACTAGCAGTCTTAATGGTCATGGACCACCGGACCAGTGGAAAGGAGTTCCACTGCCTGGCCCTTTCCAATGGTCAACTGGCAGTTTTAATGGCCATGGACCACTGGTCCAATGGAAAGGAGAGGTCTACTACCTGGGCCTTTCTAGTGGTCCGCAGGTAGTGTTAGTAGTCATGGACCGCCGAACTGGTGGGAATTTTGATGCTTGCTTGCACATGCTGTGCTTCAGGTGGCTGGTTGTGTTGTGTTTTTTTAGCTGTGCATGCATAGTGCTTCGGCTGTTGCATGTTTGCTTTGTATGCAGAGTACAAGTGGCATTGAGAACAAGATTTTTATCCCTGTCTGCTTGCAGTTTTTATTTGTGTGTGTTTGGTTGGCTGTTTTATTTTTTTCTTAAGTTTTTCTGTCCATCTATCTTTCTCTGTGTGTGTGTGTGTGTGTGTGTGTGTGTGTGTGTGTGTGTGTGTGTGTGTGTGTGAGTGTGTGTTTGCACACGTGCACATGTTCATGAGTGAGTACGTTCATGCGTGCATTTGTGCGTAAGTAAGGTGCGTGTGTGTGTGTGTGTGTGTGTGTGTGTGCTCATGAGGCGTGTGTGTGTGTGTGTGTGTGTGTCTGTGAGGCATGTGTGTACATGCATGAGGCATGTGTGTGCATGTTTGTGTGTATGTGTGTGCATATTTGTGGTGTGTGTGTGTGTGTGTGTGTGTGTGTGTGTGTGTGTGTGTGTGTGTGTGTGTGTGTGAGGTATGTGTGAGGTATGTGTGTGTGTGTGCATTTCTTCCTGTATTTTGGTCTCAGACTGACATACCTGCTGTTTCCTGGCAGTCCCAGGAGTGTGCACAGGTGTGGGAGGGTCAGGAGGATGGAGGCACGAACCAGGCATCCCTGGCTCCAGCAGCAGCACCAGTGGTCAGCACGGACAGCCATGCTTGGGACTCTGAGGGCTATGACTTCAGACACATCAACCACCGCATGACTCTCTACCTTATGATGTCAGTCTTTGACAATGACGAGGAGTTTAGGTTTACGGTCAAGGTCAGTTTGGCAGTGATTTTTGTTTGTTTTTTTGTTTGTTGTTTTAACTGACATATATATTGATTAGTGTTGGTTTAGCCACCAATAATTTGAATGTTGGAATTTGTTTGAGGTGAAATCCCCCTGAAGGGAGGCCAGGGATGTCTGATGTCTCCCTCTTGCCTGGAATCTCAGGGCTGTCATTTGGTTCCCCTTTCCTAGCTCCTCTCTTGTTGTTTCTCCCTAGTCCTCTTGCTCTTTCTCTCTTGTCATTTTTCTGCTAGTGGTCCATTCTCCTGACTTTTTTCCAGAAAACTCAAATATTTTTTGTTAAGGGTTAGGCTTTTTTATATGGCTCTTGTTAAGCAGCTAGGAGATGATAGTTGGTTGGCGGTATGTGCAGCTTGCTGCCGTATGCACTGGTATTTGCCATTATGCATTTATTTAACATTTTTAATTTTGTGTTTTATCTGTCCATTCCCTTTTTTATATTTTTGTTTAACCTGGTATCGATAAATTAGACGGAATGGTCGACGATACCAGCATGTCCTAGCCTTATGTGCTCTTTTAACAGGGGTAATATTGAAGGGACTAACTCTTCAAAAATTTGTGTCTGATGTTTGTGCATGTATGTTTTATGTTTGTAGATTGACTTGACAGAGGGTTGATATATATGTGAGAAGAGTTTTAGAAATGTGTATTTGCTTATGACCTGAGTTTGACTGTTCTGAGGTGACCCTGTGTGGTTGACAGGACATTAAAATCCAATTACTGCTGCAACTTGAGGTGAAATCTTGCGGTCATTTTATGTATTTGTGTCTGCAACATTGTGTGTGTCAGCACCTGATGATTGTCAGCACTGTCTTTTGTGTCTGCAGAGCTGTGTATGTCAGTACATGATTGTCACCACACCTTTTGTGTCTGCAGAGTTATGTGTGTCCGTACATGATGATTGTCACCTCTTCCTTTTGTGTCTGCAGAGCTGTGTGTGTCCGCACATGATGATTGTCAGCTCTGTCTTTTGTCTCTGCAGAGCTGTGTGTCAGTACATGATCGTTACCTCTCCTTTTTGTCTCTGCAGAGCTGTGTGTGTGTCAGTACATGATTGTTACCTCTCCTTTTTGTTTCTGCAGAGCTGTGTGTGTCAGTACATGATTGTTACCTCTCCTTTTTGTCTCTGCTGAGCTGTGTGTGTCAGTACATGATTGTTACCTCTCCTTTTTGTCTCTGCTGAGCTGTGTGTGTCAGTACATGATTGTTACCTCTCCTTTTTGTCTCTGCAGAGCTGTGTGTGTCAGTACAGGATTGTTACCTCTCCTTTTTGTCTCTGTAGAGCTGTGTGTGTCAGTACAGGATTGTTACCTCTCCTTTTTGTCTCTGTAGAGCTGTGTGTGTCAGTACATGATTGTTACCTCTCCTTTTTGTCTCTGTAGAGCTGTGTGTGTCAGTACATGATTGTTACCTCTCCTTTTTGTCTCTGTAGAGCTGTGTGTGTCAGTACATGATTGTTACCTCTCCTTTTTGTTTCTGCAGAGCTGTGTGTGTCAGTACATGATCGTTACCTCTCCTTTTTGTTTCTGCAGAGCTGTGTGTGTGTCAATACATGATCGTTACCTCTCCTTTTTGTTTCTGCAGAGCTGTGTGTGTCAGTACATGATGAATAAAGAGTACGAGGCCTTGGTGATTGTCACCAACATGAAGCTCTACATCCTCAGAATCAACACAGAGGACGTTAAGTGGGTGGTCATGTTGGCTTCTTGTGTGTGTGTGTGTGTGTGTGTGTGTGTGTGTGTGTGTGTGTGTGTGTGTGTGTGTGTGTGAGTGTGTGTGTGTGCATGCGTGTGTGCATGTGTGTGTGCATGTATTTGCGCATGTGTGCAGATGTACTCATGTTCTGAACATTACACATGTGTTTGCGGGTGTACGTCAGTGGAAGAAACCGGGGCAGGCAAGAGGGGGAGAGAATGTGAGAGTGAGATATATGTATATTTTTTACATATTTATTTTGTATTTATTGTTATTTTAACTGTACCTTCTTAAGTCTTGAGCACTTGTCTCAAAGGAAAATTTTCATTTTTATGCTTTGTATATTGACGAATAATAAAGATCGATTTGATTTGATTTGATACTTCAACTTAGCTTCTTCGTGCAACTCTAAATGTGTGACCATAATTTTACACAGCGCTTTTTATACATTCACCAAAGTACAACCAGAAGTGGCATTGTCTGGTGGAAGTAAACCCAGAACTGAGATGAAGGGTGGAAGAGGCAAAGGGTATGTGCAAAGCAGCGTGCTGATGCACAGCCACTGTTTCGTATTAGACATGACCATTTGAAGCTGCCCAGGGACCCTCCAAAAAGTAGACTTCACCGTTTAAAGTTGCCCAGGAACCCTTGAAAAGTAGACTTAACTGTTTATAGTTGCCCACGGACCCTCAAAAAGTAGACTTAACTGTTTATAGTTGCCCAGGGACCCTGGAAAAGTGGTACTTGAAGTTAAGGTGCCCACTGATGGGTTCAAAACTCAGGAGCTGTGGACGTAAAGCAACACTTAAAGAAGCTCAGGAGCTGTGTGAAAGCTGAGGTGGCCATCCTGGGATCCCCGTCCTTTATAGTCCACACAATCTCTGTGGACGTAAAGCAACATTTAAAGACGCTCAGGATCTGTGTGAAAGTTGAGGTGGCCATCCTGGGCTCCTCGTTCCTAATAGTCCTTACGGTCTCTGTGGACATAAAGCAACATTTGAAGAAGCTCAGGAACTGTGTGAAAGTCAAGGTGGCAATCGTGGGCACCCCGTCCCTTATAGTCCTTATGGTCTCTGTTGGGAGCCAAGTTGAGAGAAAGGCGGACTTGTGTTTCAGCGTGGAGCTGAGCGAGGCTCTGACGCTGATGGAGGCCCAGCCGCACGCGGAGCTGCAGCGGGTGGACGTTGGCCTGGGCAGCCAGACCCTGCGCCTGGAGTACCTCTCCGACTGCTCCTCCTACACGCTGGTGCTGCGCAACAGTCACAAGGTGCACACCTTCAAGGACCTCCTCAGTGGTGGGTGCTATAGCTTCTTTTTTTTTCTCCTCCCATTTGCCCCCCCCCCCTCTTCTTCTTCTTCTGTTCAGTGGTTGGCACTCTTGCTTTTTTCTTTTCTTTCTTCTCTCTTTTTTTGTTTCTGTTCAGTGGTTGGTTCTCTTGCTTTTTCAATTTCTGTCAGTGGTTGGTTCTCTTGCTTTTTTGTTTTGTTCAGTGTTTGGTTATCTTTTTTGTTGTTGTTTTAGTTTTGTTGGCCTTTACCCCCCCCCCCCCCCCCCCCCCCCGGCCATCTGAACACCACTGGAAACCAAAGCAGTAATGGCTGTGTCGGTGCTGATGGTATCATCTTGGTTGCAGAACATCTGCAGACTTATGCCATGGAGACAGGCATCCCCATGTCAGTGGTGGTCAATGACGATGTGGACCAGCAGACTCTGGACAACCTGAATGCCGACGTGCTGACCAGGGGGGGACAGGCCGACTGCCTCAGACTCTACATCCTGGGATACATCACCAGAGGTGGGTTCGCTAGTGACTGGATTTGATCTTCCTGCGAACCTTGTACGTCAGGGTTGGTTAGTGATTGGATTTGAACATCCTGTGAACCACAAAGGGTTACCTCAGGACCACACAGGATCACCTCAGGATACTGGGTTTGAACATCCTGTGAACCACACAGTGCCACCTCAGAACCACACAGGATCAACTCAGGATATCGGGTTTGAACATCCTGTGAACCACACAGGACTACCTCAGGATATTGGATTTGAACATCCTGTGAACTGCACAAGGTCACCTCAGGGAGGGGGTGGGGCTGTTGGGAGGGGCTGGGGTGAGGGTATGTGGGTGTGGGTGTGAAGGGATAGGCTGAAAATAGTGGTAATTGTACTGGTGCCTATTAATGTGTTATATATTCAGTCCTATTACGTGTGTGACAGTTTATTTTTCAGAGTGCATTTCCTTAAGTAATATATATACTGTATTTAAATAGTACTTGTGGTTCTAGCCTTGCCTACATGCTACCAGGCACTTTTTAACAGTGAATCTTTTACACATGTAGATATTGTTTGTTTGTAATTTGTGTGTGGCACCCACATGTTCTTTTGAATGGAGTAAAGAAAAACTTGACTTGACGCTGGGTGCTGCATGCAGTAATCAGGACCACGCCTTGTCCTTTTCACCGCAGGTCACCACTTGCGTCAGCCCATGGCCTTTGTTGTGTCTTCCTCGCAAGTGTGTCTGGTGAAAACCAATCACCAGTGGCCCTCACCGCACCAGCAGGCCCCGGTGACTGTGGATACTGTTGGCAAGCAGTTCACTGTGCTGGAGAGGCAGAAAGTCAACAACATTGCCACTGTGGTGAGTTAGCGAAGCTGCAGCAGTGAGTGAGGTCACTGCTGGTGTGTGGGTGAAATCACTGGTGAATCAGGCCACAGTGGTGAGTGAGTGAACGAAGTGATGGTGGTGAGTGAAGTCACCATTGGTGAACAAATGAAAACACTGGTGAATGACACTACATACAGTGAAACCACTGCAGTGAGTGAGTGAGTTAGTGAGTGAAGTCGCAGTTGTGAGTGAAGTTGCCATTGGTGAGCAAATGAAAAGACTGGTGAACAGATCCACTGTAGTCAGAGAAGCCACTGTGGTGAGTAAGTGAATGAAGTTATAGCAGTGAGTGAATGAAGTCAGCAGTGACTGAATGAAATCATAGCAGTGAGTGAATGAAGTCATAGCAGTGAGTGAAGTTACCATTTGTGAGCAGGTAAAACCACCGGTGAGTGATGCCTTTGTCATGAGCGAGTTAGTGATGAGAGTAAATGAAGCTACTGTGGTGAGTGAATATAACTCTTGTGGTGAATGAGTGAATAAAGCCACTGTTGTGAGTGCATGAATGAAGCAACTATGGTGAGGAGTGAGTGAATTAAACCACTCTGGTGAGTGAAGTAATCATAGTGGTGAGTGAAGTTGCTGCTGGTGAGCAAGTTTCATGTGGTACCAGCCATGCAACAGCCAAATACCGCTGTCAGGTACACCACTTTGGTGGATATTAAAACAATAATAACGATATACTTTATTCATCCCAGCAGGAAATTAAAGCTGTTGTTTGATCGCACAACTAAGAACATAATAATTCTAAGTCATAAAACACATGCACATGCACACTCTTAGACATATGCCCCCCTTTCTCTCAATCTGTGTACACTAATAATAATAATAAAAACACGCACTATAAAAGGATACAGTTACTCATTCAGAATCGCATGCAACATGAGCGGAGTGAGTTTGCTCGAGGGCAGAGAGTATCTTTATATGAAAGTAATCAGTAACAACACATGGGTGAACTGCAACTATACCAAGCCACTGCCAGTCTCAACAATATTGGGATTATTTCAGGAAAAGCATGAAGAAGATAAGTGCAGGCTCCGCATCACATTCTTCAACGAGAGTTCTGGGGACGAGACCCAGTGGCTGGTGACCATGGAAACGGAGGCTGGGGTGACAGCATTGGTGGAGGCGGTGAGGGACCCCTGGGAAGAGGCGTTTGGCGTGGAGATGGACGTGGAGGTGTCTGCCTTTGAACTGAGCTTCTGAGTCTCACCACACAGCTGAAAAAGGGGATTGTGGACTCCATGCATGTGTGTGTGTGTGTGTGTGTGTGTGTGTGTGTGTGTGTGTGTGTGTGTGTGTGTGTGTGTGTGTGTGTGTGCGTGTGTGTGTGCATGTGGTGTGTGTGTTTGGTATGTGTGTGGTGTGTGGGGCAGTAGTTGGGGGAACGGGTTGTGGTTATGCGTGGTGTGTTTGTGTGAGAGTGGGGATAGTAGTTGGGGTGCAGGTGTTTACATGAACGATTGTGGGTGCATGTTTGTACACATTATTAATATTGATCACTTTTATATATGTTGGGGGGGAGGGGAGGCATGTTGGGAGGGGGAGGTGTGTTGGGGGGGGGGGACAGAAAAGGAGTAGAATGTATGAAAGGAAGTGTGTATGTTTGTAGTTACGTATGTGCACAGCACACATGTTTGTGTGTGTCGTTTAAAAAAAATTAGAGACGGTTCCAGAGTTGCAATTTCTATGTTGTCTTTGGTGCTCTTATCAGAACTAAATTATCAGCAGAAAAACTTGTACATAACAACACTTTTTTTAACTGACAGATTTTCACCCTGCTGCAGTTTGTGAACATTGTTTTAGGATTTCTCTCCCCTTTCTCTCATTTTTGTTTTGTTTTTGTTTTTAATTGTTTAACTCTTTCATCCCTGAAAACCGCTACAGCAGTTGAGAGAATCTTTCCCTTCATTCCTGAGAACCTCTAGAGCGGGGCAGGCATAAACACTCCCTTCCTTCCGGCTGGCCGCTGCAGCGGTTCTGCCTTTGAAATCCGCGCCTATCTGTCACATGGTCAGCACGTCAGTTCCCCTGGCCAATGTAACGGGACCTGAGGAATGTTTTGATAAGCCGCACAATGCTTTGATTAGCCGTGCCCGGCCACTGCCAGATTGTGGGAAAGTGTCCAGTGCACAAAATGTGTCCATTTCTAGGGATGGGGTTAGGGTATTCTGTACAGTTGGAAAGATGGCGGCGGATGAGTACAACGACAGTGACCGGTTCTCTGATGATGATGTTTATGACAATCTGGGCGAAAATGATTTTGATCTGTTTGAACTGACAGAAGAGGAGAGAGCAGAGCTTGCAAATGCATTTAAAGATGATAGTGAGAGTGGTGATGAATTAGATGATGAAAACCTGCCATTGTTTTTTACTCAGCCACGTTTTGAGTGGACAGGTGGGGGACACTGCTGTGACACGAGACATACCTCTGATGTCCAATGCAGATGTGTACAGAGACATAGTAAATATAGTTGTACAGAGTTACGGTGGAAACATTGTGTATATATATGATAGAAACGGCGTATGGATTACACTAAAATGAAACAATCATACTGTGAACTCATGCTTCCTACTCTTGTGCAAACTGTCACCTTTTCATCACCATTTCAAGGACACAGACAATGTGACAAATGGAATTTCTGGAGACAGTTTCTATGTGGATGTTATCTGGGACATCAGACTGTAAGTAGGGAGCATGTTCCATTTCTCTTGGCATGTTCTGTGGGCCTGCAAATGTTGGTTTCGTCTGTTTGTCTTAAAAAGGGTATGTGTCACCTTTATTTGCACCTGTGTGTCACCCTCCTGGTGACAGTGACTCTGAAAGTGTGACCATTGCCTTCTGACTTCATTTACCTACACAGCGATATATAGGTTGCCATGGTTTTACTAAGAGCTTGCAGACACAGATGACTCAAACCCACATACCCTCTTTCACAGATTTTTTCCTTATGAAAACCCAGGAATGAAAGGACTGTTATGTACATAGGAACATAGGAATAAGGGGAAGTAATGCCAAATACGAAACAGGGATGAAAGAGTTAAAAGAGGTGTGTTTTTTAAAGCATTTTTGTGTATAGACCTGTTTTGACAGGAAGCATTCCTCTGTGTACCTATGTTTACTTATTAGCGTTACATATTAAATTATTGACTGTACATTGACATTTTAGTCTGTGTTGCATTTTGTCGGTGCATATCAAGAGTGTTACAGACAATGCTAGCAAAGTGAAATAAAACAAAAGTTGCAATCTAACAGAGGTGAATGAACAACTCCAATGCAATTGTTCCCAAGGAAAAAACTAATTGATACGGCTGGGTGGCTTGGTGGTTAAAGCAACTGACTTAGGGTTGAGGCATTGCTGGTTCAAATACAGGTTCCTGTGGAAACTTTTTGTGTGTGTACATTTCATAAATCTCCACAAGATTCTATCTGCGCAATCAACAGTTTGATCTGTTGGGTGGTTCAGTGAAGCTAGTTTGCACAAGTGAATGCCCTTTGTAATCTTTCACACAAGAAGTCACAAGAGGTTGCAGCATCACTTCCAGGCCAATTTCTGAGGAAGCGTTGCTTCACGCTGTGTATAACAATGGAAGATGAACCTAGAATTGTGAAGCAGTACCCATGTGTTTCATGGTCTGCTGCCTGCACAAAGCGGAATTAGAAAGCACCTTTGTCATGGTCTACTGCTTTTGCAGTGTGAAGAATGGAGAGAGAGAGAAAAGAAAAGAAAACATTCCGTGGTCTACTGCCTGCACAAAGCAGATCAGGAAAAACACCTTTGTCATGGTACACTGCTGTCGCAATGTGTAGAATGGAGAAGAAAAAAAAAGGTCTACTACCTGCACAAAACAGAATTGGAAAACGTCTTTGTCATGGTCCACTGCTCTCACAATGTGTAGAATGGAGAAGGAAAAAAGAAGGTCTACTACCTGCACAAAACAGAATTGGAAAATGTCTTTGTCATGGTCCACTGCTCTCACAATGTGTAGAATGGAGAAGAAAAAAAAGGTCTACTACCTGCACAAAACAGAATTGGAAAACGTCTTTGTCATGGTCCACTGCTCTCACAATGTGTAGAATGGAGAAGAAAAAAAAAGGTCTACTACCTGCACAAAACAGAATTGGAAAACGTCTTTGTCATGGTCCACTGCTCTCACAATGTGTAGAATCAGAATCAGAATATTTATTGTCTCAGTGTCCCACTATAAGCATTAATGATTTTATTTATCAGATTTAGGAAGTGGCTTCTCTGTTCATGCACAAAATCACCGGACCTACATTACTAGAATTGCCTGGCATACATTGCTTGAATCATCTGAGATACATCGCTAGAAACGCCTGACAGATAAGGCTAGAATCACATGACATACATTGCTAGAATCGTCTGATACACGTTGCTAGAAATACCTGATCACCTGACATAGATTGCTAGAATCAGCTGACATACGTCACTAGAATCACCTGACAGACATTGCTAGAATCACATGACATACATTGCTAGAAATTTCTTATATACATTGCTAGAATCACCTGATCACCTGACATAAATTGTTAGACTCACCTGACATACATCACTAGAATCACCTGACAGATACTGCTAGAGTCACTTGACATACATCGTTAAAATCACCTGACATAAATGGCTAGACTCGCCTGACATGCATCACTAGAATCACCTGACAGACACCGCTAGAATCACTTGACATACATTGCTTGTTCCCATGATATCCCAGATGGCATTTCAAGGATATGGTTGGTTTGATTCCATCTTTGACCCTTGATGACAGTACATATAGCTGAGTTGCAGTGGATCCAAGTAAAATGGTCATTGGTCAGTCCAGCTGACACATTTGAAATAAAATTAACAGGGAATTTAAAAAAGACAGTTCGAATATCTGTTGTTGTTGTTTTTGCCATCAGGGTAGTCAGATTTGTTGTTGCTGTTTTCTTTACCATCAGGGTAGTCTGACCTTTTGAACAGGTTGCCCAGACACGCTCAACAAAGCAAAAGACATTGCATCTTTTCATTGGCAGACTAAATCGCATTTGTTTTTAACTCCTCAATCATTACCACCGTCCCCCCTTCCTGCCGCGGCCCCCCTCCTCCCCCCTCCCCCCTTTTCCTCCATCTTCGCCAAGTGCAATGAGCCTGCGGCTGTCTACGCAGAGTTAAACTGTGCTGTACAAGTGGATGTTGACATTAACCCCTTCACTGCCCCATCCTGTAAAATATCTGGGCTGAAAGGTGCACCGATGTGCCTGCAAACAGTTTATTTTCTGGTCCTATAACACATCTACTTTCAGTGCTATGCATTTTAATGAAAATCCTGGCACATGTCAGTGCAAAAAAGGAAAACAAAAAGGCTTAAGAGTTTCAAATTTTGCACGTTCATTGGTCGTTCTTAATTAACACCATGGCAGTGAAAGGGTTAAAGCCTGATTTGTAAACATTTCCCTGGGTTGTTGTTAGTTTAACATTCACCATCTCAACGTTCTGGCAGTCACCTGGTATATTATAACGCAACTGTACATAGACAAATGCCTTCATAGTACGAGATTATTGCATGTGTGACTGTTTGTTGTTTCCATACTATATGGGCAGCCACATACCATCTTCGGAGAATTTTCTCTTTGTGAGTGTTACTGGTAATAGTTTCCCCGTGTGAATATTACCAGTAATAGTTTCACTGTGTGAGTATCACCAGTAATAGCTTCCATGTGTGAACATTATTGGTAATAGTTATTACCAGTAATAGTTTCCCCTTGTGAATATTAATAGTTTTCCTGGGCGACTGTCAATGATTTTCCTGTGTGTTACCGGTAATAGTTTCCCAGTGTGAGCATAACTGGTGATAGTTTCCCTGTGAGAGTATTACCAGTGACAGTTTCCCTGTGTGAATATTACTGGTACTGGTTCTGTTGTGTAAATATCACCGGTTTTCCTGCGTATCACCAGTAATAGTTTCCTTGTGTGAATATTACTGGTAATAGTTTCCCTCTGTGAGTATCACCAGTAATAGTTTTCCTGTGTGAATATTACTGGTAATAGTTTCTCTGTGTATTACTGGTAATAGTTTCCGTGTGTGAACATTACCGGTAATAGTTTTCCTGTGTCAGTATAACCAATAATAGTTTCCCTGTGTATTACTGGTAGTAGTTTCCCATGTGTTAACATTACCGGTAATAGTTTCCCTGTGTAAGTATGCTTTAACTGGTAAAGGGATCCCTGTGTATTACTGGTAATAGTTTCCTCTGTGTGAATATTACTGGTAATAGTTTCCCTATATATCACTGGTAATAGTTTC
>OY757553.1:10927619-10937619 GCA_963584105.1 Alviniconcha strummeri | reverse complement strand
ACTATTGAGACAACATGGAGACAAGATTGAGACAACATGGAGATAATATTGAGACAACACAGAGACAACATTGAGGCAACACAGAGACAACATTGAGACAACATGGAGACAACATTGAGGTAACACTGAGACAATACGGAGACAACATTGAGACAACACGGAGACAACATTGAGACAACACGGAGACAGGCCAAGGACTGGCTGCAGCTCAGGCTGTGACAAGATGGACTCTGCAGAGGACTCATGGGTGGTGTCCGTGGTGAAGATAGAGATTGATGTTGCTGAGGAGCCGCCAGCCTCCTGGAGAATTAATGACGAGCAAGGTCAGTAAGGTGCTAGCCTTTTTAACCCGCATGAAAGTAAAATTGCATCAGATCAGAACTCATGTTTTTTTTTATTAAATCATTTGAAAAAAATTCCTTTTTTAAAACCAGAATTTGCTTAAAAGTGAGCTTTCATTTGGAATATATCTCTTTAGCGAACATGCATATGTATCACCACTACTTCATAGTGACAGCGCAACTCTTTCTAAAAACATGCAAAAACTAATCACTGCATTAAAACAAAGCCGCAGGTTGTCACTTATGCTTAACTGAACAAAATGTGTATATTATATATATCATATATATGCATTATCAGAGTGTATTGAATTTGAACATCACAAGATACATTGATCCTAACATATGTTATAAAACAAATTATGCTCAGCTGCATGAAATGCATATCCTTTTGTCTGAAAATATTGGTTGTGACTTTGGAAAGAGCAACCCTTTTGTCCACCAAAAATATTGAATGATTGTGTCCTGAAACTGAGCCTCAGTGAAGGTTATCATTGGAAGACAGTTGAACTTAAAGCACAGTATTAGTACTGAAAAATAGTCATTAGGCAGCTTAGAGAGCTTATTTTTCACCTTTTCTCTCGGTTGTCTCCCTTATTGCAGGATGGACTCTGCAGATGTTTCCCAGGATGGAAACTCCAGTTGTTTGCTGTTATTTTACTGATACAAATAGCATGTATATTATACAAAATACAGATGCTGAGATAGTTTGTTTTCATGATTTCTTTTGACTGCAATAGAGAGTTTCTGCCTCTGGTGCTGTTTTCATTATTTCTTTTGACTGAGTTAGAGAGTTGTTGCCTCTGGTGTTGTTTTCATGATTTCTTTTGACCGCTGACAGGACTGCTGATACAGATAGCTTGTATAGAGTGGACAGTTGATTGATACAGATACTGAGCCAGATAGTTTCTGCCTCTGGTGTTGTTTCCACAATTTCTTTTGACCGCTGACAGGACCCAGGCAGGGTCAACCAGCGGACGGCAGCTTGACTTTCTCCGACATGGGACCCAGTGACATAAAGTCTTCTGACTGGAGCCATGACGAGACTACTGGAGAGACAAAGAAGGCTCTTGAGGTAATAACTGTTGTTTTTTCCCATCTGTATAATATATATTATATTTGTTTCCTGAAACCAAAATAGTTCTAACTTGGGGATCAGAATCTCTCAGAATCCCGGACAGTGGGGCACCATGGATGCAGAATTTTGGGGGTCCCCTTGTTGAGAATCCTTGTTATATCAAAGGTTGTCTCTTTGACTCATTCAAAGCCTGCATGCATACAACACAAACTTTGTCACTATCAACAACCTGCAATTGTGATCTTGAAGACCAGACGGCCAAACATGGTCTTGAAGACCAGATGGCTGAACATGGTCTTGAAGACCAGACAGATGAACCGAACATGGTCTTGAAGACCAGATGGCCAAACATGGTCTTGAAGACCAGACAGATGAACCAAACATGGTCTTGAAGACCAGACGGCTGAACCAAACATGGTCTTGAAGACCAGACAGCCAAACAAGGTCTTGAAGACCAGATGGCCAAACATGGTCTTGAAGACCAGATGACTGAACATGGTCTTGAAGACCAGACAGATGAACCGAACATGGTCTTGAAGACCAGATGGCCAAACATGGTCTTGAAGACCAGACGGCCGAACCAAACATGGTCTTGAAGACCAGACGGCCGAACCAAACATGGTCTTGAAGACCAGACAGCCAAACATGGTCTTGCAGACCAGACGGCCAAACATGGTCTTGAAGACCAAATGCCCAAACATGGTCTTGAAGACCAGATGGCCGAACATGGTCTTGAAGACCAGACAGATGAATCGAACATGGTCTTGAAGACCAGACAGCCAAACATGGTCTGCAGACCAGATGGCCAAACATGGTCTTGAAGACCAAATGGCCGAACATGGCCAAACATAGTCTTGAAGACCAAACGGCCAAACATGGTCTTGAAGACCAGATGGCTGAACATGGTCTTGAAGACCAGACGGCCAAACATGGTCTTGAAGACCAAATGCCCAAACATGGTCTTGAAGACCAGATGGCCGAACATGGTCTTGAAGACCAGACAGATGAACCGAACATGGTCTTGAAGACCAGACAGCCAAACATGGTCTGCAGACCAGATGGCCAAACATGGTCTTGAAGACCAAATGGCCGAACATGGCCAAACATAGTCTTGAAGACCAAACGGCCAAACATGGTCTTGAAGACCAGATGGCTGAACATGGTCTTGAAGACCAGACGGCCGAACATATATACTGCAGATATGCCCGCTTCTGCTGACAGCAAGAACAAGCGTGTGGCCAACAGTAGCCCAGCTACGGAGACACCAGACTCTATGGCAGAAGGGAGGAACTGGAGAAGACGGCCACATTCATCTTGCAGACTGGACTGTCAGTCAGTCAGTGTGGCAGTGATCAAGAAGAAGAAGAAGAAGACACAAAGTTTGTCTAATTTGCAATGCAGAAGCAGCAGAAATAATGTGGAGGTATAGGTGATATAACAAGCATTTGAATAAACAATATATCTTCGCTTTGTGTTTAATTTTAATATGTCTTCTTCTTCTTCTTCAGACCTCTGTGTATGCAGAGGAATATTCCACAGTGTAGGTATGTGTGTGTCTCTTGTTGTATTGTTCATCCACTGGCTTCTTCACTGCTTGCAGTATTTGAGAGTTAGCTGACAGCGTGTGGATTTGATGGCATACAACCACAAGGCATTATATGTAATACCATAGGGTTGTATGCCATCAAATCCATACATGGTCATTTATTATCTCATATGTATATATACACATAGGGTTGTATGCCATCAAATCCACACACGGTCATTTATTATTATATATAATACCATGGGGTTGTACGCTGTCAAATCCACACATTTATTATTATATATAATACCATAGGGTTGTACGCCATCAAATCCACACACTATCTTTGGCTGCATTTAACAGTGGCCATTGTGTTCTTTGGTGGCATAAAACCCTATGGCATTAATATTATGTCTTTAGGTGCATTCACCAATGGGCTTTGTGTTCTTCGATGGCATACATTTTTAAAAGTCCTACAGCATTAATATAATTATGTTTTAAAAGCTGCATCCAGCAGGGGCATTTGTGTTCTTCGATGGCATAAACCCAATGGCATTAATATTAAATATATATATGCTTCGCATTCTTAAATGGCACAACAGTTTTTAATTCCTACACCATTAATATATTATATCTTTAACAGCATCCAAGAGTGGCATTTGTGTTCTTTGATGGCATAAAATCATATGACATTAATATCACATATATGTATATATGTTTTTAGCTGCATCCACCAATGTGCTTCGTATTCTTCAATGGCATAAAAGTTTTTAAATTCTGTGGCATTAACATATATATTGCCTTAAGCTGCATCCTCCATCGGCCTTTTTGTTATTTTTCTTTCAGGCACACATCAAATCATCTGTGGTGTCTTCGGCAAGTTCTGGAGGATGTCAACCAGCTTCAGGTAGAACAGAGATTCAACCGCCGTCCCCATCAGCTGCCATCTCCGCTGCGCCATCATCCCTGGAGAGATCCGCTGATGCAGAAGTCCAGCAGCCGTCGCCGTCACCGTCTGCTCCAATCTCTGCCACATCCTCGTCATCCCCGGACACACCCTGTGACGCAGCAGTCCAACAACCGTCGCCATCTCCTCTCCTGTCCGCTGCACTGTCACGCCGAGACAGACCCCACGTGTGCCAGCACTGCTCCGCTGTCTTCGGTCAGCTCCTCAGCTTGAAAAAGCACCTGGCTGCGTCTCACAGGGAAGCCTTACGGGCTGTGCTGCAAGAGTCCCGCAGAGACGGCGGCGGTGATGCCGGCAACCACGGCGAGGGAGATGAGGATGAACCGGGTCCAGGCGCGGTCTGCGGGCAGCCGCATGCGTGCGACGTATGCAGCAAGGCCTTCACCCGGCCCTGCGACTTGGCGAGACACAGGCGGACACACACCGGCCACCGGCCCTACGCGTGCGACGTGTGCGGCAAGGCCTTCCCCCAGGCCAGCAACCTGAAGATACACAAGCTTTTCCACGCGGGCGACAAGCCCTTCGTGTGCGACGTGTGCGGCAAGGCCTTCATCCAGGTGAGCGACTTGAAAAGGCACGAGCTCATTCACACCGGGCGGAAGCCCTTCGCGTGCGACGTGTGCGGCAAGGCCTTCACCCAGCCCAGCGATTTGAAAAGACACAAGATCATTCACACGGGCGAGAAACCCTTCGCGTGTGACGTGTGCAGCAAGTCCTTCATCCGGGCCAGCCACTGGAAAAGGCACAAGGTCATTCACACGGGTGATAAGCCCTTCGCGTGTGATCTGTGCCGTAAGACTTTCGTCGGGGCGAGCGACCTGAACGCACACCGGGTGGCCCACTTTAGCAGCAAGCCCTTCGTGTGCAAGGTGTGCGACAAGGCGTTTACCTGGCGTTACGACTTGAAGACGCACGAGCGAACCCACTCGGGCGAGAAACCCTTCGTGTGCGACGTGTGCGGCAAAGGCTTCACCCAGACCGGTCACCTGAAGACGCACAAGATGATCCACTCGGGCGGCAAACCATTTACCTGCGACGTGTGCGGCAAGGCGTTCAGCCAGGTGTACACCCTGATGAGGCACGAGATGGTCCACTCGGGTTACAAACCCTTTGCCTGCGACGTGTGCGGCAAAGGCTTTACCCAGGTCGGCCATCTGAAGGCGCACAAGACGGAGCACGCCGTCAGACCCTTCACTTGCGACGTGTGCTACAAGACTTTCACGGAGGAGACTGGCTTGAAGATCCACAGGATGCGCCACTCTGGCGGCGTCAGACCCTTCGCCTGCGACACCTGCGGCAAGGCTTTCACCCGGGCTAGTCACCTGAAGGCGCACATGATGAACCACTCGGGTGAGAAGCCCTTCGGCTGCGATGTGTGCAGCAAAACCTTTGCCACCGCCTGCGACCTGAACAAGCACAAGGTGGGCCACTCTGGCCTCAGACCCTTCGCCTGTGATAAGTGCGACAAGGCTTTTGTCCGCGGCAGCAGCCTGTGGCGGCACAAAATGAAACACTGACGGTGACTATAAGCTCTTTGCGACGTTTGCAAGTTGGCATTTTGCCCCAGGCTAGTAAACAGTAGCCTGACCACGGGCCTCACTTCCCGGCACCCTCCCCCCCCCCCCCCAAACCATGCCATAACTGGTTATGCTAGTGAAGTGGGCACTACCATGATTGGCTATGTCAGTGAAAGGGACACTGCCGTAATCGGTTATGCCGCTGAAAGAGGTGCTGCTATATTTGGTTATGCCAATGAAGGGGGCACTGCCATAATTGGTTATGCCGCTGAAAGGGGTGCTGCCATATTTGGTTATTCCCATATTTGGTTATTCCCACTGCCATAATTGATTATCATGATGTTTCCATAACCCACCGAACTGTGACATGGACTACAGGATCTGTGACGTGTGTAGGTGATCTTTTTGCTTACCTACGCACACGGGGACCTCGGTTTACAGTCTCATCCGAAGGACTTAGTTTGTATCACACACATGCCTTAAAGAGTGTTATGGCCGTCTGCATGTGTAGCTGTGAGCATACACAACTATATGATGTATTGTGCGTGTGCATGTGAAATACGTGTGCAAGTATGATTATGTATGTTGACTGTGTGTCAGTGTATTGAATAAAATACTGACTGACTGCGCTTGCTTCGTTGTGTGTGTGTGTGTGGTGTGCGTGCGTGCGTGCGTGTGTGTGTGTGTGTGTGTGTGTGTGTGTGTGTGTATGCGTGCGTGTGTGTTTAAAATGCATGCGTATGTGCGTATGCCCGCTACCAAATAATAACGGCCATAAAAATATAACAGTGGCTACTTTCCTTTCACAGTGGCAAAGATACCTAAACCGATTCCGGCGTCTCTATGAGACACTCCTGCCAGAAATCTTGGGAAACCACTGTTGAGAATGGCCAGCAGGAAAAACGGAGTCAGAGATCAAGCTTCTCACTCAAGAAAACAGCAAACCGTAAGACCTCATAATGTACACTGACGGCTCAGTCACCAAAGACCAGTCAGGGTGGGGCTTCACCGTCAAGCAAGGTGCGACCACCATCCATGAAGACTGCAGCCTATACGGTGATGATGATGAGTTGATGCTTAATGTCCTCAGATGTCATTTGACATATTAGGGACAAGTTGTGACCAATGCCGAAGCACGGTTCAATAAAAGCCACATACGTAAGGTGTATGCGTGTTTTAGCTGTAACCTGCCACCTGCACTTTTGGCAGAATGACCGGGATTTTTTACGTGCTACTGTGGTAACACGGGGGTGGAACGGATACCGAAATAAGAGTCAGCACAGAAAGTCGACCCTGGAGAAGAAAATTCTCCCGCCGTTCCAGCAGGGATTCGAACCCGCGACCTTTCAATCACGAGTCCGGCGCTCTAACCACTGAGCTATCCCCGCCCCCCGCCTATACGGTCTCAGCCTCCAGCTTATAATGGAGGTGAAGCTGTCACCCATGCCCTCGGCTGGATTGCCTCAAGAGGTGTTGATCCGACCAAACATGCCATTATCCACACAGATTCAATCAGCTTGCTACAAAAGGTGGAATGGGAAACTCGGACTAGGGTGTGTCAATGGTCGACATCTACCTTCGAAAATTCCTGTGGGTGTACTGCCCTGGACATGCCGGAGTGAAGGGAAACGACCGAGCAGATGGACAGGCAGGCAAAGCAACCCTCACAAGCGGCTTGCTTCTCGGAAGATCTGAAGTGTTGAGGAGCTTGAGGCACTACGTGCGGGTACAAAGCCACGGACATCACACCATCGATCGCCTGGAGGAGAGAGGCGTGGAAAGAGGAAGAGCTAGACTATCTTCCGTGAAAGGACGAGAGAGAGCCATCGTCAATCAGACGAACATCAGAACTGTTTCAAAGGCAACGTTGGGGGAAACGTCTGAGAGACGAGGTGGAGCGCATAAGGGCTTGTCCGCGCGCATAGATAACATCTCGAACTGAACAGTATCACAGAGCTCAGGAGCCCCGTCCCGAATAGTCATTATGGTCTCTGTGAACGTAAAGCAACATTAGAAGAAGAAGAAGGGGGAGGGGGGGGGGGGGGCGGCTCAGAAGCTGTGTGAGAGTCGAGGTGGCCGTCCTGTGCTCCCTGTCCCTACTAGTGCGTACGGTCTCTGTTGATGTAAAGCAACATTGATGATGAAGAAGAAGAAGAAGAAGAAAATTACCGCTAAGTAACTGCTTCGGTACTTCTTTTCAGTTTTGTTTTGTATGTTTGTTTGTTTTAAGCCCAAGGTAAGGAAGTAACTTTTTTTTTTTTTTTTTTTTTTTTTTTTTGGCACCTAGGTTATATCAGGGAGAGACAAGCTGAAATAGAAGTGCATGATAAGGAAAAAGCCATAGACGTGAAGGTGTAAGGTTTCAGGCACTGATTTGAAGTTTTTCTAGGCAAGCAAATAATCAGCGACCACCAAGTTTGAAATCCGCTCTAGAATTACCGAGCTTATAGTTTATAAACAACACGCAAGGGAGTTGATTAGCGCTCGAAATACGTAAATAAATCCCAATGGGATTAATAAAGTATATTGTTATTATTAACACACAAGCGAGCGATCGAAATACGTAAACAACACGCAAGGGAGTTAATTAGCACTCGAAATACGTAACACAAGTACAACAACAAAGACCTGAGTCGCCTACGGTGACTCTCACCTGGCATTACATAAACCCCACCAGAGGTACATCCTCTAAACATATGCAAAACTAAATGGGTGCAGGTGGAATTTTTGGACTTTCTAATAACGCTCCTTTTAACAAATTTCAGTACTGCCCCGTTGGGTAGGGGAAACGAAAGCACTGGAGGAATTTAAGATGAAGAGGCTCTGTCCAAATGCTTCCATGTAAAAATAAACTGACGCCATGAAGGCCTTCTGGATTGAACTCCTTCACCAAGATGATCACTCTTGTTGTTGTTGTTGTTGTTGTCGTCGTTCATTAAAACGATGCATTCTACGTTGACTCGACATTGCAAACAGTGGTCTATAGCTCTCCTCGTCTCGCACACAGTTGTTGTTGTCGTCGTTGTCGTTGTTGTTGTCGTCGTCGTCGTCGTTGTTGTCGTCGTCTTCGTCGTTCATTAGAACGAGGCGTTCTACGTTGAGTCGGCATTGCAATCTGGTCCATAGTTCTCCTCGTCTCACACTTTTGAGTCTTTCAGGTGTGAATTCCGTGCATTATGCTCCCTAGCCTTTCATGCATTTCATTTCTTCGAGTGGGAGAAACGACTCGGTCTAGCAACAGCGAACGAACGATCGAAGGAGCAATTAACGTTTTTATTTACGAGGGTAGGCTAATGGAATAATTAATAGTTAATACAGTACTTTTTTTACATCCAGCACTCGGGCAAACAATCCAAAACAAAATATAAACTCAGTATCAAAACCCATGTTAACTATTGACAGACAGACAGACAGACAGACAGACAGACAGACAGGCAGGCAGGCAGGCAGGCAGGCAGGCAGGCAGGCAGGCAGGCAGGCAAAAACAAAGAGACAGACAGACAGACAGAGACAGACACAGAGAGAGACAGAGACAGACAGACAAAGAGAGACAGAGACAGAGAGACAGAGGGGAGAGGCAGAGACAGGTAGACAGACAGGCAGACAGACAGACGCACAATGAGCGAGACTTTTGCGACAATCGGCTTGATGAGCAGTCTTCTGAGCTTGCTGAGCAGTTCCCTGAGCTTGCTGAGCAGTTCCCTGAGCTTGCTGAGCAGTCTCCTTAAGTGGACTTTTCCAAACAGAAACAGAACAGTATAAGGATACGCTAATTTTATCATGCGCGCTTTCAGTTCAGAAGAGAGTAAAGACGAATGTCTTACAGAGAGAGGAAGAGAGTTCCAGATCACAGGTCCGATATATTGAAAGGATCTCTTCCCCAGGGTCCTTCTGCCCATCCTAGGAACACGGAAGATCCGAATATCCGAGGCTGAGCGAAGATCGAGAGAAGGAGAGTAGAGATAATTCCTTCTTCTTCCTTTTTGTTTTAAAGTCTTTCACAAATGTGATATTAGACTGATCTTACAACTATCATACTAACAACCTGTATCAGCAAATTGTACCAATAGAAATGTATGTTAAAACAAACAAACAAACAAAAAAAAGAAAAGAAAAAAGCCATCTTATCTGCTGTCAACAGACAACTATGCATACATCTGTGTCTGTATTCGTACACACGATTAATTTCACTTGATCCATATGCCATACCCACAGGACCACATATACGCGCATACGCTAACATTCATACAGTTACTCCCTAAATGTCGTGTACTCGCACGAGAGCAGAGATGAAGCAACTCAGAGAGTTCTGTTCGAGTGTTCTGGATATGGCGATATACCCACAGCCACCTGGCGTGAGCACACAGCCGCTGCAGAGCCCAGATGGCGGCGGTTTACCGACATACCGAGTAAACGGTTAGTTAGTTAGTTAGTTCGCTCGTTCGTTCGATCGCTATTTCGTTAGTTAGTTCGTTCGTTAGTTCGTTCGTTCGTTCGTAAGTTAGTTAGTGTGTTGACTAATCAACAAGGGTTTAAGGGAGATAACCTTGTCTATTGTTTAATACTATTGTTGTA
>OY757553.1:10917327-10919827 GCA_963584105.1 Alviniconcha strummeri | reverse complement strand
ACTGATTGGTAGGTTGGTTGATTAATTAGTCATTTAGTTGGTTGATTGGTTGGCTGGTTTGTTAGTTGTTTGAATATTTGTTTGGTTGGTTGGTTGGTTGTTTGGTTGGTTGGTTAGCTGGTTGACTGGTTGGTTGTTAGGAATATTGATTAGTTGGTAGACTGACAGATTAATTAAGACGTTGAATGATAGTTTGAGTTGTTTTGACTCAATATTTCGTTGATTTATTGATATGTTTTCATCGATAGATTAAATGATCAAATGATAGATTGATTTGTTTTTATAGGTTGAATGGATTGCTTGATATTATTTTTTGTTGTTTTGGTCGATTATTTGCCTTAATTGACTGAATGGAATTGAGTTTATATATTGATTTCGATTGATTGGTTGGATTAATTGATTAAATTGAATTAAGTTGATTGTTTGGTGGACTATATTTTGAATGAGAGTTTTTCAGTAATTTGAGACTGCTACCTCAGTGAACTATCTTGCGTAAGTGAAATGCTTGAATGCCAGGTGATAGTTTCAGTGGGCAGTTCACGTTTCTGATGTTCCCTCGGTACGTTTAAAATCCAAGAACTAGGCTAACTGAGTATTTAACCAACTAGCCGCTTTGCTCATTGGATCTGTTGTAACATCTAACGTCGCTTTCTTTCTTTCTTCTTCTTCTTTTATTTGTGTGTGTGTGTGTGTGTGTGTGTGTGTGTGTGTGTGTGTGTGTGTGTGTGTGTGTGTTGTTAGTATTGTTTCTTGTTTTGAGAGAGAGAGAGAGAGAGAGAGAGAGAGAGAGAGAGAGAGAGAGAGAGAGAGAGAGAGAGAGAGAGACAGACAGACAGACAGACAGACAGACAGACAGACAGACAGACAGACAGAAAGTGCGTTGTTGTTGTTGTTTTGCTTTTGAGGAGGGGAGGGGGAGAGGGGGCAGAGAGATACAGATACTCATTTGTCATCTATTATTAAGTGCAGTATATTCCCGTTTTACACGTGCATTAATTGACACGTTTCCTTGACGACCAGGTCAATAGCAGCCTGAAGACGTCACAGTTTGAAAAGAGCTTCGCCAGCCAGGCCACCATGTTTGACACTGATCACCTTGACAACGCCACCCAGCGGCGGATGCTCAGCAGAATCGGCGACATCGGAACATCCGCCTTGAAGGACGAGAGCAAGATTAAACGGGTTCGTTCCTCGGCTTCCTTCCTCTTGAAAATTTGAAGACGTTATGTTGTTGAAGTGTTGCTTTACGTCCACAGAAACTGTAGGTTTATTAGGGACGAGAGCCCAGGACGTCCACCGCGACTTTCACACAGCTCCTGAGCTTTGAGGTTATGTACATTTTGTGGAGTTTATGTACCTTGTATTTACTCGCATACCAGGTGAGAGTTACCGAGGGTGACTTGGGCCCTTGTTGTTTGCTGTGTACAAATGGTCAAGTCTTTTGATTCCCTTGTTTGTTGGTTCTTTGAAAAAGTGTGGTTCGTAGGCTAAACACTGTGTCTGACTTTGTCAAACACCAGTCATAATGTGCTCTCACTGGATCGTGTCTAAAACTATGATGAATGTTCTGGAGAATTTGTAGCTTATTAAACGGTGTTTTATCAAACGCCCGTTGTAAAATCCTCAGGATCAGAACTACTACAGCGAGTGGTATAATGTTATGTAATGCTGGTAGTTGCAGTGGTGTTGGTGGTTGACTGCTGTTGGTGCGGCTTTATCAGTACTTGTACAAATCAACGCCGAAAGCGGTATTCATGTTGATGGATCATAAAGCTGTGTATTCATGTCTCCATACTTCGGCTTTCTCGCTCGTGTTTTACCTCGCTCGCTTACCCCCCGAAGAGATGCCGGGGATGTCTGATGTTACCCCCTTGTCTGGAATCTCAGGGCTGTCATTTTATTCCCAATTACTATCTCCTCTCTTGTTTTTCTGCCTAGTCCTCTTGCTCTTTCTGTTTTATCATTTTTCTGTTCATGGTTCATTCTCCTGACTTTTTTCTCCAGAAAACTCAAATATTTTTCGTGAAGAGTTAGGCTTTTTTGTATCGCTCTTCTTGAGCAGCTAGGAGAGGATAGTTGGTAGGAGGTATGTGCAGCGTTTGCTGCCATATGGCACTGGTATTTGCCATTATGCGTTTATCTAACGTTTTTTAATTTTGTATTGTGTCTGTCCATTCCCCCTTCCCCCCCCCCCCTTTTTATCGGGTATCGAAAACTTAGATGGAATGGTCGACGATACCATAATGTCCTAGCCGGGGTAATATTGAAGGGACTAACTCTTCGAAAACTTGTGTCTGATGTTTGTGTGTGTATGTTTTGTTTTGTTTTATGTTCGCAAAGTGTTTGGTTTTGTGGATTGACTTGACAACGGGTTTATAGATATATGAGTTTTGAAATGTGCATTTGCAGAAGTTGTTGTCGTTGTTGGCCTGAGTTTGACTGTCCTGAGGTGACCCTATGCAGCTGGCCGGACATTAAAATCCAATTACTAACTAACGAA
>OY757553.1:10897327-10914827 GCA_963584105.1 Alviniconcha strummeri | reverse complement strand
TGCGTTCTTCCAGAAGCCGGACCCGATGATTCTTGCACACCGGCTTGCTTCCGGACCAGATGGGTTTGGCCAAAACCTGACCAGGCCATCCAGATCGGATCCGGATCGGTTTTGCGCAGCAAAAGTTACGATCCAGGCCTTCCATGGAAGAAGAGGAATTCGGATCAGGCATACAAGATCCGGCCCGATTCTGGCTGCAGACTAGCTATATAGGCCATAACCATATATAGGCTGTAACCAAAAAGACACAGGGATCCAGGCGAGATCAAGAGGAGGGAGGTGGAGCTGGACCCTCAAGTTAGCCTAGAAGAGATCATGAGCAGGGAGGTGGAGCTGGGCTGCGAAAGTTAGACTTCTTTCGCTTCGGGTTGTTCCTCATCAGCAGTGCAACGGTCCTTGTCCTTGTGACTCTGCTCAGCACTGCAGTTGAAACAGCAACTGCGCAGTGCACTAATCGCTGCGCAATGGCGAGGGGACACCGCCTTAATTACCACTTCCATTGTTCTGGCGGCGGTCCACGGTCTCTCCGGTCTTTTTCGGGCGGTATCCGCGGTCGAGCCTTCGCTCTCTTGTCCTCTCCCCCGTCCCCGTCCCTAATAAGCAACCTCGCTTCTGTAGACGTAAAGCAAAATGGTCAAGGTCTAACCAAAACGTTCCGAATCGGATCCGACATGTTTACTTGGGTGAGAACGAGAGCGAGCCATAAGGGCTGAGGCTACGGCGTTGTGTGTCGTTGCTGTCGTTCAGACATCACGCGGCTGATGGCGAAAAGTCGCAACTACACGGAGCTGGAGAGGGTGTGGCGGTTGTGGAGAGACGTCACGGGACGACGGCTCAAGGACCTGTACTCACAGTTCGTGCAGCTCGGCAACGAAGGCGTGCAGGAACTAGGTCAGCTGAGCCACGTCGTGGTCTTTTGTTGTTGTTGTTGGTGGTGGTGGTTTTGTTTGTTTGTTGTTGTTGTGTTTGTTTGTATTTCTTTTTTCTCGTGTTTTTTGTTTGTTTGTGTTTTGACGTTGTTGTTTGTTTGTGTGTGTGTGTGTGTGTGTGTGTGTGTGTGTGTGTGTGTGTGTGTGTGTGTGTGTGAGTGTGTGTGTGTGTGTGTGTGTGTGTGTGTGTGTGTGTGTGTGTGTGTGTGTGTGTGTGTGTGTGTGTTTACAAGTGGGGGAGGGGGGGATTCATCTATGAAATCACATTCACCTTCGACACTCACTCGCACGCGTTTTGTGCAACAGGTAGACAGCTTTCGAAACTGATTGCAAAATGCATCATTATCATGAGTGAGCATTTGTATGCATTTTACACCTGTGTGGTTGTGTGTGTGTGTGTGTGTGTGTGAGAGAGAGAGAGAGAGAGAGAGAGAGAGAGAGAGAGAGAGAGGGTCAGACAGCTGTTTCCACATCCATAAAAACTACTATATAATTCCTTTGTTGGTCAGCCGCATCGACAAAATGTAATGGCCGTCGTCATTCTGTATAAACTGCACAGCCAGCTTGGAGTGCGCTCCAGTTCGACTGTGTCAAGGCGGACCAGCCGCAAAAAAAATTCAGTGAGGGTCACATGTGATCAAATTGTCCAAGATTTATAAAGCTTTAAGTGATGTACTAATAAAATTTGTTAAATTAAGTAAAGAGAAATATAAGTAACATGTAGCTTTGCGAGAAACAGTTATTAAACTGTCAACGTCTTGTGGCCTAAAGCAGCAACTTTAATAGAATCTGTATGCTTGCCGAACACTTGCTGACATAAACTGCGTTTACGGTCAAATGCATTGACCCGTTATCAGTCTCTGTCAACGTGAATGTTGACTTTCTGCGCCTCATTGTGACAAAGGATTTGCTGACATGGGCGAGAACTGGCGAGACGAATACGAAGATGACAACTTCCGGGGAGAGTTAGAGGCCTTGCTGGAACAGTTGCACCCCTTGTACCAACAGCTCCACACCTACGTTCGCAAACGTCTGATGGACAAGTACGGAAAGGATCACTTCCCTGCCTCCGGTCACATCCCAGCCCACATTCTCGGTGAGTTGCTAAAGCTCGTATTGCTGGTGGTGGAGGTGGTGGTGGTGGTGGTGGTGGTGGTGGTGGTGGTGGTGGTGGAGATGTTGGTACTGGTGTTGCTGCTACTCCTGCTGTCCAACACACAAGGGAGTTAATCAGCGCCCGAAAGACGTAACACAAACACAACAACTAAGACCTGAGTCGCCTACGGTAACTCTCCGGAGATACAGCCTAAAAAAAAAAGGGTTTCTTGCTTGCTTGGTTCTTACTGTCCTCAGGTGCCATGCGACATATTAGGGACAACTCAGAAAAGGACATATTAACACACAAATCCACACCTTACATGTTAGCCTCAGAGTGACAACAAATAATGTATGTCGTGTTACATTTTGCCAGACCCGACCTGTGAGCCGGTTTGGCCTAGCGGTAAGGCGTTAGGCTAATGAGCAGAGGGACCTCGGTTCGAATCCGCTTTTGCTCTCCTTTCTCTTCAAAAGTTGTGGTCTGTGGACACTGTCTTCTGACTTTGTCCCTCATAATTAATGAAACATTAAAATGGCTCTCAACGCTGCCCATCTTAATGCAGGGGTCATTCTGGTGGTGACAGTGTAGCGATAGGTATATAATCTCCCTCTTCCCCCCCTCCATACCCCGCCCCCCCCTCTCCCCGTCCCTAATAAGCCTTATGGTTTCTGTGGATGTTAAGCACTATGTTATACTTACTTACAGGCACGATGAGAGGCAGCTGGCATTGTTATTAGTGGCATCTTGGGGTCTCTACTTCGGGGCTCAAGCAAACTTGTGCTAGGTATCCGATTTTGGGATCGCTTTAGGCTAGAGTACAATACGATGCAACTTTATAGCCAAATGTCAACGTAGTTGCACTATGAATGTTTTCTGGTACCAAATACACTCATCACACATTCACGCCAATCATAAAACATCATTAAATTACAATAGCAAACATTGGGGTAAAAAGTGTTGTTGTTTTCTTTTTGTTCTTGTTCTTCTCTATCTCTCTGTCTCTGTCTGTCTCTCTCTGTGTCTCTGTCTCTCTGTGTGTCTGTCTCTATCTCTCTGCCTGTCTGTCTGTCTGTCTGTCTCTGTCTCTGTCTGTCTGTCTCTCTCCCCTCCCTCTCTCTCTCACATTGTTGTTGTTGTCCAAACTTTAAATATCGACCGACGAGGGTTTAACCGGTCACCATCGTAATCGTTTCTCTCTTCGTGTGAGTGCAGGCAACATGTGGGCCCAGCAGTGGAACAACATCTACGACCTGGTGGTACCTTTCCCTGGGAAGGAGAGCGTCGACGTCACCGAGGCGATGGTTAAACAGGTACCCAGTGCACACTGTGGGGTACGACAGACCTTAAAGGGGACGCGGAACCAAAGCGAAATTAGCGTCATCTGTGGGAAAGGATTTTTAAAAATTTACATTTAGAAGCAAAAAAAAAGCCCTTTAACAATTAATCGGCGAATAAAAAATGAAATGTAGGACACTTGTCTGCTTTTAGTTGAGCGGTTTCGATATGTTGTTATAGTGTTTGGATCTTCTTTTTTTTAGAATGCTAGCAGTCGTTCTTGTTTCACATTTTGTGTGTGCATTAATTACGGCAGAAGCATAACCTTTGCATACCACCAGCAACGTTTTGCATACCGTGAACAACATTTTCATACCACGAGCAACGTTTTGAGCAACATTTCGCATACCACGAGCAACCTTTTGCATACCGTCCACGAGCAACGTTTTGCCTACCACGAGCAACGTTTAGCATACCACTAGCAACATTTAGCATACCACGACTAACGTTTCGCATACCACGAGCAACGTTTTGCATACCACGAGCAAAGTTTTGCATACCACGAGCAACGTTTTGCATACCGCGAGCTACATTTTGCGTATTACGAGCAACGTTTTGCATACCACGAGCAACGTTTTGCATACCACGAGCTACATTTTGCATACCGCGAACTATGTTTTTCGCATTACGAGCAACGTTTTGCATACCACGAGCTACATTTTGCATACCGCGAGCTATGTTTTGCGTATTACGAGCAACGTTTTGCATACCACGAGCTACATTTTGCATACCGCGAGCTATGTTTTGCGTATTACGAACAACGTTGTGCATACCGCGAGCTACGTTTTGCATACCATGAGCTACGTTTTGCACACCACGAGCAATGTTTTGCATACCGCGAGCTACATTTGCGTATTACGAGCAACGTTTTGCATACCACGAGCAACGTTTTGCATACCACGAGCTACATTTTGCATACCGCGAGCTATGTTTTGCGTATTACGAGCAACGTTTTGCATACCACGAGCTACATTTTGCATACCGCGAGCTATGTTTTGCGTATTACGAGCAACGTTTTGCATACCACGAGCTACATTTTGCATACCGCGAGCTATGTTTTGCGTATTACGAACAACGTTGTGCATACCGCGAGCTACGTTTTGCATACCATGAGCTACGTTTTGCACACCACGAGCAATGTTTCCATTTCACGAGCAATGTTTTGCACATCACGAGCAACGTTTTGCATACCGCGAGCTGTGTTACGTAGGCTTGTACCACGTGCAGCCTGTATGACACGTAGCGCTTAATCGTCACCCGTGTCGCCGCTTGTTATCACTGTTTCTAATCTCTGCTGACGGGGCGGTTCCAGAACTGGACGGTGGAGCGCATGTTCCGTACGTCTGAGGAGTTCTACAAATCCCTGGGACTGAGCGCCATGCCCGACAGGTTCTGGAAGTACTCCATGATTGAGCGACCTAAGGACGGGAGGCAAGTCGTCTGCCACGCCTCCGCCTGGGACTTCCTCAACGGGCAGGATTTCAGGTCAGTGGCAGTCCGTGTCGTCGGTGGTCATGATGTGGATGAGGCAGTCGAGAAGACCCAACACCCAATGTCCTTTTCCACTCCTTCCTGCCCCGCCCTCTTCCACTCCTTGCCCCGCCCTCTTCCACTCCTTGCCCTGTCCTCTTTCACTCCTTCCCATGCCCTCTTCCACTCCTTGCCCAGTCCTCTTCCTCTCCTTCCTGCCCCGCCCTCTTCCACTCCTTCCTGCCCCGCCCTCTTCCACTCCTTGCCCCGTCCTCTTGCATTCCTTGCCCCGTCCTTTTCCACTTCTTCTCATGTCTTCTTCCTCTCCTTCTCTCCCCCCCCCTCTCTTTCTCCCCCCCCCCCCCACCGTACAGTCTCTGAATGGCACCTCCTCCCCACAGCTATTTCTTCAGCCCCATTTCTCGAGTCCTTCTAGAGTCGACGAGGCCACAGTCTTCACAACCTGCCGCCAGTCCCCGCCTCTCGCTGACTATCTAGGTCACCGACTACCTAGATCATGTATACAGTTTTAACGTTAGGTTAGCTCCTGTCTTGTCTATTGTTTTCCTGTTGTTTTAATAACACCCAAAGCACTGACCGTGAGAAATGTTTAAATACGCTTCCCTGCAGGAATTGCAACGCTCTGACAGAGCCCAGTCTTTGACAAGAAGAAGAAGAAGAAGAAGAAAAAGAAAGAAAGAAAGAAAGAAAGAAAGAAAGAAAGAAAGAAAGAAAGAAAAAGAAGAAGAAGAAGAAGA
Source organism: Alviniconcha strummeri (assembly GCA_963584105.1). Classification (NCBI taxonomy): domain Eukaryota; kingdom Metazoa; phylum Mollusca; class Gastropoda; family Provannidae; genus Alviniconcha; species Alviniconcha strummeri. The sequence continues at coordinate 10,909,236 of OY757553.1, read as the reverse complement.
AGAAGAAAGAAGAAGAAGAAGAAGAAGAAGAAGCAGGAGACGAAGCAGCAGCAGCAGCAGCAGGAGGAGAAGGAGAAGAAGAAGAGGACGAGGAGGAGGAGGACGAGGAGGAGGAGGAGGAGGAAAGCTCCAAACAGAATGTTCTTGAAGTCGGCTGCTGTAGTTGTACCCAGCCAGGGCTGCTAGACTTTCCCGCATGGGTTTTTTGTTGTTGTTTAGTTTTGCTTTTTTTGTTTTGATGTTGTTGTTGTTTGTTGTTTTTGCACCTTCTGCCTGGAAGAGTCTCCCTTGCAAAGTTAGGTCATCAAACACGAGCACATCTTTCAGATCATCTTTGAAATTGTCTCACCTCTTCAAGAAACAACAACACTCAAGGGAGCTAATTAGCGCTCGACAGACGTCACACTAACGCAACAACAAAGACCGGAGTTGCCTACGGTAACTCTCACCTGGAATGCGAGTAAATACAACGTACATGAACTCCGTCAGAGGTACACGATCTCTTCAAGCTACCCAAGTGTGTGTGTGTGTGTGTGTGTGTGTGTGTGTGTGTGTGTGTGTGTGCGTGTGCGTGCGTGCGTGCGTGCGCGCGCGTTTGTTTTGAGCGTGTTTTGGTTCTTTGCTTTGTAATGAGCTACATGCTCCAATGTGGAGAAACAGCACATAAAGAATGCATTATTATTGTTAAATCATACTCCTCTCCCCAGAAACCCCCCTTCACCCCCTTGAACCGACCCCCCCCAATCAGATCAGTTAAACAACGCAACGCTACATTACACAAGTTATGAAGGGAACTAACACACGAGCTAACTCAGCCCTGAAGCTGCAAGAGAGTGAATTTCAGCACTGACAATAAACATCTTTGTGCATCTTATTCGAGAGTGTCGCTATGCTGCTCTTTTCAGAATCAAGATGTGCACAGACATCACCATGGAGGACCTCATCACCATCCACCACGAAATGGGCCACATTCAGTACTACCTGCAGTACAAAAACCTTCCTGTTGTCTTCCGGACAGGTGCAAATCCAGGTGCGTCTTCAGTTCGCTAAGGTCCTTGTTCTCACTGTTCTGAAGACGCTGATGAACGACATCAGTGCAGCCCCGTTAATCATCACTTTGTATGTTGGGGCAGAAACTCACAGATAGACAGACAGACAGACAGACAGACAGACAGACAGACAGCCAGATAGAAGATAGACTGGCGAGCAAAGCAACCCTCACAAGTGGCTTGCTTCTCGGAAGATCTGAAGTGTTGAGGAGCTTGAGACATTACATTCGAGGACAAAGCCAAAGACAGAACAACACGCCACGCCTGGAGGAGAGAGGCGTGGAAAGAGGAAGCGCTAGACGATCTTTAAAAGGACGAGAGAGGGCCATCGTCAATCAGACGAACATTGGAACTGTTTCAAAGGCGACGTTGGAAAAAACTTCTGATAGAATTGGGGTGGAGCGCATATGGGCTTTTCTGAGTGCATAGGTACCATCTTGAACTGAACTGGACAGAAACTCACAGTTGCGGTTTGGGACGGCTTGAATAACGTGCGGAGAAATTGGCAGTCGCCGACTATAACTTAAACTGTTATCTTGGTCCCCTTTGACCTGATGTGACCCATAATGCTGACTGGGTGTTAGAAACCAAGATCCAACTAACTGTCTTGGTCCCCACTTAATCTGCTGCAGTAAAGTGAATGTCAATCAAGCTTGGCTTCAAACTGACAGGGATTCGGTAAGATCCAAACACATAAAAGGTTCGGAAAGATTCTTCCAAGTATTGGACAGGAAAACAACAGCTCAACCAAAAACAGATAAGTGGTTTAGCTCTTCACTTCATTTTTCTACGTGTTTGACCGTTTAGCTGTCGTTTAAGTGTCGTTTTGTAGCTTCACAAAGTGGATTGCTCCGAAAATTTGCTGGTTTTGTCCTGTGCTAATAAATAGCGTTCTGTTGAACATTGTATGTGTCTGGATCTTGTTTTAGAACGCTAGCAGTCATTCTTGTTTCAGATTATTTAAAAAAATTAAAAAAATAAAAATCACGGATTCGGTAAGCTCAAACGTGATCTATATAGACATCTGAGAAGAGAATGAACTGCTTATATTCCGTTGGCGTATAATGCTTGTTGATGGGCTCATAAACCTTGCGCTGTATCTTTAGTTTGATTTGAATAAATTCTCGTTTAAATCAGCTGTTTCTCTTTCAAATCCGCTTCAACTACTTCCAACAATCTGTTGGAGTTTGAGATACCCACGGTTTGCACTCTTCAAAGCTCCAACTTTTGGGTTCTAGTGGCAGTTGCAGAACACTTTAACTTTCTGAAGTCTGTCTGTTATTTTTTCCTTTCTTCTATTGGTAATCGTGTGTGTGTGTGTGTGTGTGTGTGTGTGTGTGTGTGTGTGTGTGTGTGTGTGTGTGTGTGTGTGAGTGTGCGTGCGCGTGCGCGTGTCGGTGTGTGTGTGTGTGTGTGTGCGTGCGTGTGTGTGTGTGTGTGTGTGTGTGTGTGTGTGTGTGTGTGTGTGTGTGTGTGTGTGTGTGTGTGAGTGTGTGTGTGTGTGTGTGTGTGTGTGTGTGTGTGTGTGAGTGTGTGTGTGTGTAGTGTGTATGTGTGTGTGTAGTTCTCTCTCTCCTTCCCTCCCTCCCTCCCCCCCCTCTCTCTCCCCCCCCCACCCCCCCACCCACTCACTCTATCTCCGCCAAAAATATGTTGCCTGGAATAGTTTTAATGACACCAGAACAAGGCAAGTGTGTAAGACTCGATCTACAGAAATAATCCATCATCAGTATTGTTGTCTGTGTATCTGCCTGCAGGTTTCCACGAAGCCATCGGGGACACAATGGCACTGTCAGTAGCAACACCAGGGCACTTGCACAAGATCGGTCTGCTGTCCACCGTTGAGCAAGACGAAGGTCAGTGTCCCAGCATAACGGTAGCTATGATTTCATTTTTACGTCTTTCGTGTTTGTTCGTTTGTTTGCTGTTGTTTTTCAACACACAAGGGAGTAATTAGCGCCCGAAAGACGTCACAGAAGTACAACAGTAAAGACCTGAGTCGCCTACGGTAACTTTGTGTTTTTGTTGTGTTGTTGTTGTTTGCTTGTTTGTTTGTTCTTGTTGTTTGTTTTTTGTGTGTTTGTGTGTGTTGGGGGGGTGGGGGTGGGGGTTAAACACTCGTCGAGCGCTTCATCTCAGGATGATCCCTAAGCACTTCACCATGGCAACTATAGCGCTATTCTCTGTTTCGACTAGACGTCATTCGGGTGCTAATTATCTCCCTTTTCTTGTCGATTCTGGACAGGCGCTTCAGGTATAATTCCAGTTCAGATTGTAGTGAATCGGATGTCACTTGTAATGTGATGATGATGTGGGGCTTAATGTCGTCAGATGTCGGGCTGACATAATAGAGACAACAAGTAATGTGATGATGACGTGGGGTTTAATGTCGTCAGATGTCGAGCTGACATAATAGGGACAAAAAGTAATATGATAAACTTTATTAGTCCTTAAATGACCCTCGCTGTTGACTGAGCGTTTGATATCAATTAACGTTAACACTACTATTAACTTTTGACATCAACTAACATTAACACTATTATTAATGTTTGACATCAACTATTGACATCAGCTGCTGTTGAGCATTAGTATTAACAGTTAGCATTAACTACTATTATCAAACATTAGTATTAACGTTTGACATCAACTACTATTAACGTTTGACATCAGCTAACATTAACACTACTATTTATGTTTGACATCAGTTAACATTAACACTACTATTACCATTTGACATCAACTAACACTACTATTACCGTTTGACATCAACTAAAATTAACACTACTATTACCGTTTGACATCAACTAACATTAACGCTACTATTAACGTTTGACGTCAACTAACATTAACACTACTATTAACGTTTGACGTTAACTAACATTAACACTACTATTAACTTTTGACATCAACTAACATATACACTGCTATTAACGTTTAACATCAACTATTATTAATGCTGGTTGACTGGGCGTAAAACACCAAGTCACTGACTTAACTACTATTAACCCACAGAAGCTGAGCTGAACCTCTTTCTGAAGATGGCTGTCTGTGGTGATGGTGGTAGAGGCAGCCGTGTTCACTGCGACAAATCTGATAATGTGGATGAGAAGAAGTTATGTGTTGTAGTGCAGTGTCTATACAAAATAGGAGTGTATAAGCTTAATCCCAGTAAGTAAACGGCTCATTCCGGCAAATCCCCATTGTCTTCTATCCTCTTTATTACTGGAACCCACAGAGGCTGATCTGAACTTTCTGCTGAAGATGGCTATGGTGATGCAGGTAGGGGCAGCCGTGTTCATAGTGATACTTCTGATGGTGCAGATGAGAAGAAACAGTGTGGTACAGTATTATAGTGTCTATACGAAACAGGTGTGGATCTTCCCACTCCCAGTAAGTCAAAGGCTCATTCCGGCAAAACTCCATTTTCTTCTGTCCTCTGTATTTGTCACTGGCACCCACAGAGACTGAGCGGAAGTTACTGCTGAAGATGGCTGGCTGTGGTGATGGTTGTAGAAGTAACTGTGTTCAGTGTGATACCTTTGATGGTTCAGATGAGGAGGAGATGTGTGGTGCAGTATAGTGTCTATAGGGTACAAGAATTAGGATCCCAGTAAGTAGATGGCTCATTCCAGCAAAACCCCATTGTCGTCTATCCTCTGTATTTATCGCTGGCACCCACAGAGACGGAGCTGAACTTCCTGCTGAAGATGGCCCTGGAGAAGATCGCCTTCCTCCCGTTCGGCTACCTCATCGACCAGTGGAGATGGTCCGTCTTCTCCGGAGAGACTGACCCCGACCACTACAACGACAAGTGGTGGCAGCTTCGGTGAGAACACGTCGCTGATTGGTGGATAGGGACAGGGTCCCAACACTGACAGCGTCTCTGACTGACACACTCGTCTTTCTTCCATGATGCTTTACATCCACAGAAACCATAAGGCTTACTAGGGATGGGCGAAGATGGGGGAAGAGAGAGGTTATATACCTATCGCTACACTGTCACCACCTGGATGACTCCTGAGTTGAGATGGGCTGCGATGAGAGACATTTTAATGTTTCATTCAATGTGAGGGACAAAGTCACAAGACAGTGTCCACAAACTCCTTTTGAAGAGAAGGAGAGCCGAAACGGATTTGAAGCGAGGCCCTTCTGCTGACCAGCCTATCGCCTTACCGCTAGGCTAATTCAGCTCACTGCTCAAGTTGTTTACTTCACCGTCTCATACAGGTTTTGTAGAGGGAAGCAGAGACGGTGAACAGCCTATCAGTGGCGTGCAGACAATGTAGGGGCGTGGATAAAATTAATATGTACCTGGTGATGTCTTTACATCACTTTGTTTGATTTGTAAGTGTGGTGATACTATTTAAACTCCACCGAGCACGAAGCGTCTGATGTACGTCAGAACACGCTGGAGAGAGAGAGAGAGAGAGAGAGAGAGAGAGAGAGAGAGAGAGAGAGAGAGAGAGAGAGAGAGAGACAGACAGACAGACAGACAGACAGACAGACAGACAGACAGACAGACAGACAGACAGACAGACAGAGACAGACAGAGGCATAGAGACAGAGACAGAGAGAGAGAGGGGGGGGGGGAGAGAGGGGAGAGAGAGAGACAGAGAGACAGACAGACAGACAGAGAGACAAAGACAAACACACACACACACACACACACACACACACACACACACACACACACACACACACACACACACACACACACACACACACCGAGAGAGCGACACACAGAGAGAGGGACGGACAGACCGATAGGCACGCAGTGACTATTGTCAAATACTTCAATACCTGCACCAGCGTATTCAGTAAATTACATCTCGAGCGAAGTTCAGCAGCGTGGTGAATGCATAATTTTATACTGATGGTAATGTATAATTACATACTGACGGTTATGCATAATTACATACTGACGGTAATACATGATTACATACTGACGGTAAATGCATAACTACATACTGACGGTAATGCATAATTACACACTGACGGTAAGGCATTATTATATAATGTCGGTAATGCATAATTAAACACTGACGGTAATGCATAATTACATACTGACGGTAAGGCATAATTATATAATGTCGGTAATGCATAATTATATACTGACGGTAATGCATAATTATATACTGGTGTTAATACATACTGACATACTGACAGTGATGCATAATTATATACTGACTGTAATACATAATTATATACTGGCGGTAATACATAATTACATAATGACGGTAATGCGTAATTATATACTGGCGGTAACGCATAATTACACACTGACGGTAATACATAATGATATAATACATAATGATATACTCACTGTAATGCATAATTATACACTGACTGCGTTGTTCAGCTGCAAGTACCAAGGCGTATAGCAGCGTGGTGAATGCATAATTACATAATTATATACACTGACTGCGTTGTTCAGCTGCAAGTACCAAGGCGTGGCCCCGCCCGTGGACCGGACGGCGGATGACTTTGACCCCGGCGCCAAGTTTCACGTGCCCGACAACACGCCCTACATCAGGTACATGTGCACTCAGTGCTGCGTAAAATTAATTGTCTTGCCAGTCGCGTATTGCACGGCGTCTTGCGGAACTTAGTTAGTAATTGGATTTTAACGTCCTGTCAGTATATCGCTACCAGAAAACTAGTGCCATGTTTTCACATTTGAGTGTCAGTATTTCTCTAACAGCAAACCATGAAGTGCCATATTTTCGATTTTGCTCTAACAAATTCTGCCTTATTTTCGCTTTTGAGTGTCAGTATTTCTCTAACAGCAAACTGGTGCCTTGTTTTCGCTTGTGAGTGTCAGTATTTTTCTAATAGCAAACCATGCAGTGCCATGTTTTCGATTTCGCTGCTAACCGATTCTGCCATATTTTCGCTTTCGAGTGTCAGTATTTCTCTAACAGCAAGCTAGTGCCTTGTTTTTTCGTTTGTGAGTGTCAGTATTTCGCGACCAGCAAACTACAGCCATGTTTGTTTGTTTTTCGCATTTGAGTGTCATCATTTCGCTGTTCTACGTTGATTGAGCCATCCTTAGCTTGAGCAGTATCATTATTTTAGTCTGATTGTTTTCCATTGTGAGTGTTCCCGATTATTGTTTCAGATATTTCGTGAGTTTTGTGATGCAGTTCACGTTCTACAAACGGCTGTGCGAGGCGGCCAATCATACAGGACCTCTCCACCACTGCGACTTCTACCAGTCCAAGGAAGCAGGCGCCATTTTCAGGTAAATCAGTTCGGGCGTGGTGGTGACTTCAGGTAAAGCAGAACGGTAATTAAGCTTACGGTAATTACTGTCCTCCCAAACCATCCGGCGATTGGCGGTGTGCACCCATGGGCAGGTAGAAAACACTTTCCGTCCAAGTCTGAAACAGAAATAGGCCCAGAGCGCTCGTGCAGAATCAACGAAATGAGTCGGACGCCACAAAAAGAAAGTATGTCAATAAAGAAATCAAAGGGAAAGTTTAAAACGCCTTGAAAAGAAAGTATGTCAAGTTTCATGTCATGGTGAGCTGAACCCAGGCCTCTGGATCCTCCAAAATCGCGTTCTCTGTACATGTCTTTTCCCCCAGGCATGGAAAACATTGCAATTCTTCATGCAATTCTTCGTGCTGCGGGTCTCGTTGTCGCTTGATTTTGCTTTGTTCTGATGTTTGTTATGTTTGGCATTTGGAAGTTTTTTTGTTGCTCTCTCTCTCTCTCTCTCTCTCCTTCCCTCCCTCCCTCCCCCCCCCCCCATTTCTCTCTCTCTCTCTCTCACTCTCTCTCTCTCTCTCTCTCTCTCTCTCTCTCTCTCTCTCTCTCTCTCTCTCTCTCTCTCTCTCTCTCTCTCTCTCTCTCTCTCTCTGTGTATGTGTGTGTGTGTGTTGTTGTTGGGGGTGGGGGGGATCATTTTCTCTTCTTTTTTCCCCTATTATTGCTTGATTTTGTTTTGTTATGATGTTTGTATGTTTGGAATCTGGCGTTTTGTTTAAAATGCTGTTGTTATTGCTGCTGCTGTTGTGATTGTTTGGGATCTGGCGTTTTGTTTAAAATGCTGTTGTTATTGCTGCTGCTGTTGTGATTGTTTGGGGACGGAAGTTCCGCTTACAGGAGTGCTTAAGGCACTTAAGGACCTTATTTCCTGAACGCATGGTCCATGTGTGTGTAGCCACTTACAGAAGTGCTTAAGACGCTTAAGGACCTGATTCCCTGAACGCATGGTCCATGTGGGTGTCTGGTTCTCAGGGACATGCTGCAGAAGGGCGCCTCGGAGCCGTGGCAGGACATCCTGCAGGCGTTCAACGGCCAGCGCGCCATGGATGCCACGGCCATCATCGACTACTTCCAGCCCCTCACCCAGTGGCTGGCGGAGCAGAACGCTGACCAGTCAGTCGGCTGGACTGATCAATGCCCGCTGGGAACCACTCAGAAGGTTGGACTGACTGTTGAGGCTTAACGCTTCTGTGGATTTACACTTCGGTGGATATTCAAAACGCGCTGTAAAAAGCTACAGTCACTCATTTAGAATCATAGAGCTGAGGAGCTGCGTGAAAGTCGAGGTGGACGTCCTGGGCTCCCGTCCCTGATAAACCTACGGTTTCTGTGGACGTAAAGCAAAATTTCAACCAAACCATTTAGAATCGTATGCGACAAGGGCGCAGTGAGTCTGCTCCAGAGCCTAGAATAGCGCTATATAGAAGCGATCAACAACAACAACGTCCACAGAAACCGCTTAGTTTACTAGGCACGGGACACAGGGGTGGGGGTGGGGAGAGATCTGGTACAGTATGTGAATAGCTAGTCCTCATGCTTAGAGCTCAGGAGCCGTGTGAACAGGGAGGTTGGCCTGGACTCTCATTCCCTTTCCCATTCTTCCCCCATCCCTAATAAGCGATATGCTTTCTGTGGACGTAAGCGACAATGAAAGAAGAAGAAGCAGAGGAAGCAGTTCTGACCCGCAAAAACAGATAAGACCGCCACCGCCAGAACAAAAGATATTAAAGTGGTGGGGACCTCACTAGTGCAAAGCAACTTGTGTATATTCTGCAACTTGCTCTTTCAACAGTTGTGGGGAACACAGTCACAAAAGACAGTGTCCACAGAACCAGCTGTTGAGAACAACTGTAGCGAAAGATTGTTCAGCTCTCTATGTCAGAGCCCAGCTGTTCACACAGCAATTGGGCTCCCACGAGGTAGGAAGCCTTTACTCGTTGGCCTCCTCCTGGGCATTAAAATACATTTTTCTTTTTCCGTGTAGCCTACAGAACCGGGTTCACGGGGAACGTTGTTGGTTTAACGGTGGAGTCTTTGAACTGGTTATTTTGGCTTTGGAAGTGGCTGCTCGGTTCAAAATTTAAACCCGATTTACAAGAAACTCGACAATTAGAGCGCCACGCTCAAACTTGTACTTGTAGATAGATAGCGATCGAGACAGCGACCTGAGCGTGGTTGGAGCGCTGCAACCAGAAGGCTCACTGTTTTGTTCTGGCAGATAGGTGACGAGAAAGGGACAGAGTGGTTGGAGCGCTACAACCAGAAGCTCAGTCCTGTGTTTGCAGATAGGTGACGAGACAGGGGACAAGAGAGTGGTAATATAGAGCACTACAACCAGGAAGCTAAGCCGTGTTCTTGTAGATAGGTGACGCGAAAAAGGCAAGAGTGGTTGGAACGCTACAACCAGGAGGCTCACTGTTATGTTCTTGCATATAGGTGACGTGACGGGGGCCAGAGAGTGGTTGGAACGCTCCAACCAGGAAGCTCATTGCCAAGCTGTTCTTGCAGAGGAGTGACGAGGCGGGAGCCAGAGCGTGGTAATTTCGAACGCTACAACTAGGAGGATCAGTCCTGTTCCTGCAGACAGATGACGAGAAAGGGGTCCAGTGAGTCGTGATTTCGAACGCTACAACTAGGAGGATCAGTCCTGTTCCTGCAGACAGATGACGAGAAAGGGGTCCAGAGAGTGGTAATTTCGAACGCTACAACTAGGAGGATCAGTCCTGTTCCTGCAGACAGATGACGAGAAAGGGGTCCAGAGAGTCGTAATTTCGAACGCTAGAACCGGGAGGTGACATGAGGGGGCCAGAGAGTGGTTGGATCGTTACAACCAGGAAGCCCACTGTCCCGTTCTTGTAGATAGGTGACGTGACGGGGGCCAGAGAGTGGTTGGATCGTTACAACCAGGAAGCCCACTGTCCCGTTCTTGTAGATAGGTGATGTGACGGGGGCCAGAGAGTGGTTGGATTGTTACAACCAGGAAGCCCACTGTCCCGTTCTTGTAGATAGGTGACGTGACGGGGGCCAGAGAGTGGTTGGATCGTTACAACCAGGAAACCCACTGTCCCGTTCTTGTAGATAGGTGATGTGACGGGGGCCAGAGAGTGGTTGGATCGTTACAACCAGGAAGCCCACTGTTCCGTTCTTGTAGATAGGTGACGTGACGGGGGCCAGAGAGTGGTTGGATCGTTACAATCAGGAAGCCCACTGTCCCGTTCTTGTAGATAGGTGACGTGACGGGGGCCAGAGAGTGGTTGGATCGTTACAATCAGGAAGCCCACTGTCCCGTTCTTGTAGATAGGTGACGTGACGGGGGCCAGAGAGTGGTTGGATCGTTACAACCAGGAAGCCCACTGTCCCGTTCTTGTAGATAGGTGACGTGACGGGGGCCAGAGAGTGGTTGGATCGTTACAACCAGGAAGCCCACTGTCCCGTTCTTGTAGATAGGTGACGTGACGGGGGCCAGAGAGTGGTTGGATCGTTACAACCAGGAAGCCCACTGTCCCGTTCTTGTAGATAGGTGACGTGACGGGGGCCAGAGAGTGGTTGGATCGTTACAACCAGGAAGCCCACTGTTCTGTCCTTGCAGATAGTGTACGACACAGCGGACAGACAGTGGTAATTTCGAACGCTACAACCAGAATATTTACTGTCCTGTTGTTACAGATAGGGGCCGAGACGGCGGCCTTACTTCTTCTTCTTCCATTTTACTGAAAGTCTTTTCATATAAGTGATATTAGACTGTAAGAGAGAGAGAGAGAGAGAGAGAGAGAGAGAGAGAGAGAGAGAGAGAGAGAGAGAGAGAGAGAGAGAGCAACAAACAAACTCCCAAGGCGGCCAAGGAGTGGTAAGAATGAGACAACCAGGAAGCTTACTGTGCTGTGCTTGCAGATAGGTGACGAGACAGCAGCCAGAGAGTGGTTGGAGCGCTACAACCAGGAGGTCAAGGATGTCGCGTCCCACGCCGGCTTCCTCGCCTGGAACTACGCTACCAACGTCACCGACTACAACCAAAAGGCGCAGGTGAGGGTTAGATGTTGCTGCTGCTGGTTAGACTGCTTTGAAGTACAGTGGTAATGAAAGCAATGGGAAATGTGATACACTTTAACTGGTTTCGCAGGTATGTGTTCCTGTCATGGTTTTCGGCCGATCTTTGCATTGCCAGTCGTTTCGGAAGCTTCTGCCAGGTCACACCCAGGCGCGCGCACGTACGCACGCACTCACAACTCACACACACACACGCACGCACGCACGCACGCACGCACGCACGCACGCGCGCGCGCGCACAGGCGGGAGTATCGTACCATCAGTACAAAATTAGTGAAGACTACCAGTGATAAAGTGATACCGTCTTTACTACTGTTGCAAGGTGGAAGGGGATCTCAAGGTGGCTCAGTGGGAGCAGAAAAAAGCAGCGGAAGTGGAGCGCTACGACTGGAAGCACTTCTCTGACGACAGCCTCGTGCGTCAGTTCCGATTTGCAGGAGACATCGGCACTTCCGCCATGAAAAACCAAACCAAGTTGAAGCAGGTCAGTTTTGCATGTAGGTACGTTTTGGGTGCATGTAGTTTAGTTCTGGGCTGAAATGG
>OY757553.1:10791519-10887127 GCA_963584105.1 Alviniconcha strummeri | reverse complement strand
CGGCTGGACTCGGCAATGTCCGGACGACGATCAGCTGAGGCGAGCAAATGCCGAACCACTGCCGACGAACGGCGAGCGGACAGCGGCGTCTACTGTTAGAACCCGGAGGTCCACCAGCGTCCGACCAACGTCTCCTGCTGCTGGTCCTGTTTCAAGTAGTTCCAGCGATGGTGCATCACCGTCTACCACTGATGGCCCGAGCTCGGGCGGTGGTTTAGTGGGTGGACAGTTTACGGTTGTTCTTGCTGTAATTTGTCTGTCTTTTGTCTTGAACAGAGGGTTGTACGTCTGATTCACACACTCTCTCTCACACACGGACACACATACTACCACACTCACAATTACACATGTACGCACACACATGGTACACATTGACTGCACGTACGCGTGTGCGCGCACACACATGCACAGTGACTGCACGCACTCACACACACACGGCCCAGACACACACGCATGCACTCACACTGACACACACCGTCATGTCACATGGTACACAGAACTGATGCACATAATATGACGATAATTATATACAACGAGACATGTTGACTTGTGAAGACAGGTTGGTTGCGGGTGTGGTGTGCGAGAAGTACAATATTATGTTCATATAAAATTATTATTTTACGTCAGCGTTCTTCAGTGTCAGTTCACTGAGAAAGGTTTCAAGAAAACTTTTTTTTTTTTTTTTTTTAAACATGATGTGGTGTTACTGTTGTTTTTATTTACTCTAGCTGATATATTGTTTCTGAGGTTTTATGCATACATTATTGTTGATCTTGTAAAGCGCAGTGTGCTCACCCTTGTTGGTGAGTTATGAATATGATGCTACAGAAATTAACAGTGTTATTAATTGCAAGGACACATGCCCGATTCTGACCCCCCCCCCATCTTGAATACAGTTACACTGACATGCACCCAGTCTACAAGACGGAGTAGCCAACAGAAAGAGCAGTACGTGGCTGAAAATGGAATTGGCTTTTTGTTTCATAATTATTATTAGAAACTTTTTTATTGTTCTCTCTGTGTGCATGCGTGTGTGTGTGTGTCCATCTGCTTTGGGTCAGAATTGCATACAATGCCTAGTGCTTTTAATCGTTAACCAGATATTGCCAATGTTGAGAATGCCAGTGTGTGGATGTGTACTGTGGTCACAAAACTGTTGCACAGTGTACTTTGACAGAGAGTCCATAACCATCAAATAAAGACCACTAATAGTAATACTGGTGTGGCCTTTTTCTCAGGCACATGGAGCCCTCTAGTGAAGGGAATAATAGCAGGAAATAAAAAATAAAATTAAAAAAAGGCTGATTAGCAGCGGCCTAGACTTTTAATTAAATTACTCTTTGAAAACAATCACAGATTTGCACCTGAAGTGCTTACACTGAATTTTGACATTCACACACACACACACTTGCAGCATCTGCAGACTCACACAGCAGCATACGCAATTTCATTTCACCATACAACACTCGCATCCATTCACACATAGACACCTGCAGCAACTGCAGACTCACACAGCCATATACACAATTCCATTTCGCAAATTTATTGCGGCTCTGTGACCATACATACAAAATAACTTTGGTCTCGAAAAACCACAAGCACAAACATCCCAACTGTATCATTCATTGAGATACATGTTCAAAATACTATCACGTGTTGGTAGAGTAATGTACAATCCCACTTTTCAACATAAATCTGTACTGTACACATCTGCAACACACCCTTTCAGCTATTCCAGACTTGTTACAACTTCCCACGCAGGCATGGCGGCAAAGTCTACTAATTGAATCAATTCAAATGTCTTCATATGCACGAGAAAACCTGAGATCAATGAAAATGGACTTAAAAGGTCAACACGATGAGGAAAACGTGCGTTACAGTCAACCTTACTCTAAAATGCCGTTTTACTTCATTCCCAATCTATCACTGAAAACACTCGAGGTTCTGGGAATCTGAACTAAAATTTCAACATCAAAAGTCTATCATTTTATCAAATAATTTATACATTCAATCACAGATTAAGGTTATATAATATCAAATTACACAGATAGTGAACTACAATAAAATAAATTTAAAAAAGGGGGTAGGTCATTACATTATCCAGAACGCCTTTGAGAGAGGGAAAAAAAGCAAAAAAACAAAGCCATTAGACATCAATGCCCTAACTAGCATAGTTCAAGACTCACCAAAGCCATGCAAGACTCACCAATGAAATGCCAGTCAACACTAAAATGGTCATTGAGATTCAAACCAGCGTTTTGACATAGATCTGTATCTTGTTTACTTCAATCTTACTCTTATGTATTTTTTTTTAATCTTGAGAGTAAGTACCATGGCTTTTTACACCTAGCCAATGAGTACAGTTATATCAGGGCAATTTTTGGGGAGATAATAAAGCACACACACACACAAAAAAAAAAAAAAAAGAAGAAGAAAGAAACAGAACAAAAACAATTCATGTGGGCTGGGAGCAAGAGGGTATCAGACAGAACACTACCACTCGGTCCTGTGCACAGTTCCTTGTACAGATCCACCTTGAATCCTTCACAAACTTGGAATGCTGGTCAGGTTGGTCTCACTCAAGGCTACTGTCCAGCCCAACATGATTTAATGTAAATCATGTCTTTATCTGAACTTTTCAATCTGCAGCAACTCTTACTGCACAGAATATTGCCATTTCAGAGGTGCCATGAGCACTTGCTTGGTCTTGGCAACAAGTCCAGCAGGCGAGACTTGGGGCAAGTCTGAGTATTCTTCATTAAGAAACCAAACCTCTGCTGACAATGTACACTAACAAAAACAGTGACGTGACATAACAGAAATGTGATCAGCATGAGTGAAGTAACTGCCAGTGCCAGTTTGGGCAAAAGTTCGAACAGCATCTCTTTTCTTAAGGTATGCTTTTGCACTTTTTTTCCCTCTTCAAGAACGGTGTTTTTGGGCAAAAGTTCGAACAGCATCTCTTTTCTTAAGGTATGCTTTTGCACTTTTGTCCCTCTTCAAGAATGGTGTTTCTCATACAAAAGCAATGAAAAGAAGTGAATACTTTCAGCACCCCAATGATTGGTATTATAACCAATCACTGAATCATACAGACACTTGATCTCCAAAAAGCCTTCAAAGTTACAAGCAGACCACACACACACACACCAAGCCCAAGGACTAACAAATCACACCAAAAAGTGACAATGAAAAAGCCCCAACCAAACAACAATAAAATGCAACTTGTATCTAGTGATTGCACTAGACATGTTTCAAGGCAGTGTGACATCTATAAGGTAGTGAAAGTGGTTCACAGAAACTGATTCAACTGGTCAGAAAATTACTAACCAGTCAGATACACTGCCATCCATACTACCAGAGCTCTACTACCAAACACCATGTTCCCTTCCCAGCTGGTGGTACAACTGACTGATTGTTTATTCTTGTTTCCAGTGTATGCTGTTCTTAATGTGTAGCTTAGACAAAGGGAAAGAGGATAATATTAATTTAAACTACAGTGAGAATGACCAGCAGTGGCGAGGGGGGTGGGGGTGGGGGGTGCGTGTGGAAGCATGGTGGGCACTGAGAGGATCGAGTGATGAGAGGAATGCAAGGGAGGGGGGCAGGGACTCAGTGCGCAAGGCAGCAAATTGATAGGCTAAGGACTGAAATCAAAATCTTGTGTTCAAATGGATTTCTCATTTTCTGAGTTTTCCGACAAGTTTCCAGGTGGTACTGTCAAAGCACTGGAAGATGAGGGCTGCCCTCTTAAGCGTGGATTGCCATGACCTTGTTGGCATGAAGTTAAAGAAGAGCCACATTGCGTCGTCCGTGACGTGACAAAAACACACCAGATTAAACATGGAGAAGGCCCTCTCCGTACCCTTGTATTGACTGGTCATGGGGACATGGCGGGCCCTGACCTGGCAAGACTCCTGGGGTCTCTCACCGTTGCGGCGTAAGGGGCACAGGCACAACAACGCACTGCAGGTGGGTGCCACCAGATCACTGACTTCGTGTCGTCATCCCTGTTTGCTGAGGAAGATTACATTGGGGGGCAGGGTGACACTGAAGCTCAACCCCAACCAAAACTGGACAAGGTGTCCCCAGCCATGTGGATTACTGCCAATAGCAGAATTATTGGGCAAATGCTTGACTAAAGCGGCAAGAATTTTGATGTGAGGACATACCTGCAGTACACCAAAATGGTGGGAGAGCTGGCGGCGTGCTACACGTGGCAGTCCGTGCTCCCCTTTGATGAAGAGTACAGACAAACGGCAGGCCAAGCAAGGCTTCCCCTGGGGGACCGATGCCCCACACCTGGGCACTGTCATGTTGCAGGACCATGGGCCACAGCTGACACCACAGCAGAAGAAGGCAGCAACAGGGGGCAAAGACAACTGCAGCCGCCCCATCAGGCCGTTGGGGGAAGGAACTGTGCCTCCAGTTCAACTGTGGGACCTGTCACTATGGTGCTCATTGCAGTCATGCGGGCTGTCACCATCAGGCCACGTCGACCGCATCAGCCATGGCGATGACCGTCAACAAGAGCAGCAACGTCCAGGATACAGCGCAGCAGACATGTGGGGTTAGGGTAAGGGTTCATTTAAAAAGGTTAAACAGCTCTGGAGTATCACTTCTATACAGGCAGCAGACATCTGGTTGGGGTGGGGGAAACACAAGATTTTGAAACTGGTAAAATATGTAAACCCTGGTATTGCTATATATTTATATTTTAAATGTTTTGTTTTATATTGTTTTTATGTGGTTGTGATTCTTTTTCTAACTTGATGATGATGTGGGGGCTTAATGAGTTAATCAGTTAATGTCCTTGGATGTTGGGTTGACATATTAGGGACAAACTGTTTGTTTGTTTTTTACTTTTGGGGGGCCTCTATTAAGTACTGTTTCATGAGAATACACACAAAAGAATGTAGATGAAGCCCTAGATTAGTAGATGCTGTATCTACAGATACTTCATGATATACAAAACTGCATGCAAAAACAAAGAGACTGTGATGGCAAGCAAGAGTCCGGATTTGTTTTAACACACCGTAACTGATTATGCTGGATCTGATTGCTTACCAACCAGTAGTACAGTATTAACAGGATTTTAAGGTTTTCACCCTCAAAACTGTCTTGGTTTCAGACAGATGCCTAATCAAAACTGAAACATCTTGACAAGAGAGAAAAAACACAAAAAACTTAATGCATGCATAACAAAGCACATACACCCTCCTTGTCTGTTAACATTTTAGATTTTTTTTAAGTCTACAGAAACAGTAAATCAAGGTTAAACAGAAAAAGTGCAACACATTACTGATGATAAAAGTAATAAATACTAATATACTTCTAAACACAAGAAAGGAAAAAAAGACAAGAAGAAAAAAATTGCTGACTAAATACTACAAAAAACCACTACTTTCATTGTTTCAAAATAAAACAAACTGACACATACACTGATACAGTGATACACATAAGCATGCAAAAAAAAAGAGAGAAAAAAAACAATACCTAAACTCGGACAATTCTTGCAGTGTTACTACCTTTAATATTTTGTCTTTTTTGGCGGATGAAGGGCCCCTTGCAATCTCATGATTTCAGTACTTAACTTTGCAAAAAAATAATAAAACAACTGCGCTTATTTATCATGAAATCATGCTTACAAATTGTACAACAATCAACTTTTCCCATTCACATTCCATCAGCAAAAATAAATCCCCCCCCCCCACCCCCCCAGTAAAAATTGCTCCACCAGATTAAGACAGTAAGTTTAAGAGTTTATTTATGTCCATCAACTGAACATAAATCAACAGCCATTGGCACTATTATACTTTTATATTAAAGATTTAATTATGAGACTTGTAATAATAAACTGTTCAGTAAATTCTGCAGGAACTTGTACTAAACTGGCAGTGACTTCAATGTTAGTTTAACAGCTGAATCAACACTGACTGAGCAATTAAACTGACAATAAAACTGAAAATGACGCGTCTGATAATGACTAATCTGCAAGTGCAAGTGATCATGCACATTACTGGACAGATAACTGCTCATTTTACATTTAACGCACAAACTACCCTCCACAGGTCCATTCTTGGTGACAAATAAGCAGGCAAGGTTTCACTGTGACACCATGTAAGGAATGTTGGATCAACACTGAGGGGAAATGAGGAAGAATCTTCCCAGTAAACATGCTGGATCTGATTTGCATCAGGTCTGGATTGGCTCAGAAGTGTTGGCCAGAAGCAGGCCAGATGATTCTTGCACACTGGCTCGCTTCTGGGCCAGATCTGTTTGGCAAAAACCTGACAGTCAGCCAGAACTAAATAGGTTCCGGACTGGTTAAGGTTTTGCACAATACGATCCAGGATGTCTGTGGAAGAATGCACCCCGAGTCTGAAAGTGGGAAACTGGTAGCAGGCCAGTTGCATCCTGCCAGAACCTGGGCCTGATGATTCCAGCACACTGGCTTGCTTTAAGACCACATATGTTTGGCCAAACCCTGACCAGGACATCCAGATTGGATCCGGGTTGGTTTTGCACAATACGATCCATGCCTTCTTTGGAAGAATGGAACTGAATTGGATGTATACATGATCTGGCCCGATTTTGGCTGCACACTGGCCATAACCAAAATTATTCCAGATTGGACCTGGCATGTTTACTGCATTACTGGCCAACAATGAGAAAAAGTCTGAGAGTGAGAGCCTTTTCATCACGCACTCAAGTCTGCCAAAAACCTTGGCAGACTGGTTCTGATTGACACTGAAGTGATATGCTGTCACCTTCCACAGGCTGGAGGTCAGGACAAGAGCAGAAATCTTGGCATCTTACAAAGTGTGATGTAACTGCACATTTTTTTGTCTGCATAAAGCTGGTGAACAGCTTCCAAATTCTGTCAAATCACAACCATAACGTCTGCATGAGTTAAACAAACAAAAACAAACAACAAAAGTTAATGAAATCTAGATTTAATATTTAAAGCTACATGCTTCAAGTTGAAAGAATATTTGTGTTATTTTAAGGTTAGCTAAACAAATAAGTAGCCATTCCTTTAACTTCAAAATAACATGGATGTCATATTTGACTGTTTCAGTACCAGAAGTTTCTGCACTGGCAGGGGTCCTAAACACTTTTCAGAACTTGCAGACAGCGAACACGGTGTCTTAGAAAAAATGCAGACAACCAGATGAGTCTACATGCACTGACAGCAATTCTTTGGGGGAACAATCATGCACTTGTGTCTTGTTGAAATTCAGCCTCTCGCACCAACTGTGGAGTTCTGCGCAAGTCTGACACTAATGACAGATAACAGCACCACTTCCACAAGTTCCAGTATCCTTGAGCTTGGGAACCTCCATACCAGTCAACATTTGTCACCAGTGCCTGGTTAGATCTTGGCCTTTCATTGACACTGGTACTGACAGATTCCTGGCTGGTTTGTATACCTTCTTGAGTAGGCAGCCTACTGTATTTGTATACCTCCTTGAGTAGGCGGCCTACTGTTAATTAGGTTGCCTACTGTGTTTGTATACCTTCTGGAGTAGGTGGCCTACTGTCAATCGGCTCAGAGGTAGTGAAACAAACTGGTTCAAAATCAGAACTATCACCACAACTAAAAACGACAACACCTAAGTCAGATGTCTGCACTGCCTTCTGCAACATCATGCTGAGCTGTGAAATGCAGTCAGTCCCACATGCAAATGAACAGCTTTGCAAGAAGTGACATGGTGCATGGTGTACGCAGAACTTGCGCTGAGATGGCAGCAGTTTCATGTGGCACCAGCCATGTAAGCACACCACTTTGGTGGATATTCAAAAACGCACTATAAAAAGCTAGTCACTCATGTAGAATCACATGCAAGCGCAGTGAGTCTGCTCGCGAGTGGAGAATAGCGCGATATAAAGCAACCATCATTATCAACGGTGGAAAACTAGTGAGTGGCCTGAAACTGATATAAGCAATGAACTACCACTGACCTCATTTGATGTCACCTACTCTGGCCTGGCAGCGGTCAAAGTTGATATGTTCTGACAACCAACTTCACACCCCTACGCCAGAGAGTGAAGAGACTGAGCACAAGTGAGAGAGGCTGCTTAAAGCCTTTCATTCTGTCAATCAGATTTGGACCTTTTTTTGTGTAAATGCATGGGGTTTGAGCAATTGTGAGGGAGGATTATTTTGCATTAAAAATACGTTTTTTTCCCTGTGAATTTGCAACCCCTGATTTGGGTGCCTGTTAATCAGTCTTACATGTAATGGAATAATTGTAATGAAAGACAATAAAAAGTGTTACCCCAGCTGGTTGACGGACACACACTCACTGACTCAGTTATTTTCATGGTTCAGAAGTTTTGAACTACTCACCACCCATGCAAACCTATCACTTAACAAGACACACATGCACACACACATCACACAAAACAACTAAAAACATTTTCACAACAACATGCCTCACAGAACTTAAGCATAAAATTAAAAACCAATATTCACTTACTTACTGTCTACCACAACAGCAAACACTCACAAAACTGTGAAACAGTCTTCCAAGTGCACAGCATATTCACAGTGCTTCGGCATGACTCACCAAGCACAACAAACCACTCTTGCCAGCCAGCCTGCAACATGGAGATGAACCTCCCTTCACTAGACTTCAAACCTTCTTCATGGTTTCAAGGCAAGAATGGGAAAGACAGAAAGGCCTGAAGCCAGTTCACGGAGTCTATACACAACACTTCCGAAACTTTTTTTCAAACGCCAACAGCGTTTCACTTCCAAGCAGGCAGTTATGGAATTTTCAAAGTTCAATGGCACATCCTTTTTTTGAACAGGAAGTTGTGGTGGAACAGCCATACAATGCAACTGCGCTCAACGCACCGTCATTTCTCGGCATGACACTCGAAGCCAACGATTCCCTGGCATATGGCACATGTCCGGCAACATGCGGGACATCCCGGAAAGCCTGCGCTGAAACGCCCAGAGCACACTCGCTCAACACTGTTGACTAGTTACTGTGGTGGTGGAGGAGGCGGTGGAGGGGGGTTCTGAGGGAGGGGCGGGGGAAGGGGGGGCTGGGTGGGCCTGTTGTACATGTTGTATATGGTCGCATGGACGGGATGGGGTGGGTAGCCCATGGTGGACTGCTGGTTCTTGGTCTGGGTGAACAACTGCTGCATCTGCGCCTTCACACGGTTGATGTTGTCCGGTGTTGGGGTCTGAGGGGTGTCCAGGCCGCTGCCATTCACGTCAGTGGGGGTGTCGGGCTCAAAGATCATGTCGGGCACAGTGGGTGAGATGAACTGTTCTGGGAAAGAAAACCCACTGTTCTGGGTTTTGAGGGTGGGGCGTGACTGTGATTTGCGCTGCTGGAACACCTGGTGGGAGCTCCCAAACGCGGCTCCAGACTCACTGGGAGGAGGGGGAGGGACGTGAGATGAGGAGGATGAGCGATGCAGCGAAGACTTGTCTGCTGCTGAGGGATGCCCTGGGTACTGCAAGGGCTGCGGCCCAGGCATCTGTGTGTGGCTGCGTGACCCGTGCTTGTGTTTACGCTCATGCCCCCCATTGCTGTGCTGGCCGTGAACCGAGGCATGGTGGTGAGAGTATTTCTCCTGAGAGTATTTGTCCTGAGAGTGTTTGTCCTGAATCCGGCCAGAGCTAGCTGGCAACCTCAGCTTGAGGCCCTGGTCTCTTTGTTCACTGCCGGCAACCTCTGCTGAGTGCATGGTTGCCGTCTGGGGGTTCCTGCAGATCTTCATCTTGAGGGATGCAGGGGACTTGGACGATGACGAGGACTCATGCCCTGGGTTCCTGATCTGCAGAGTCCCGGCATCCCGCTTGATGTGCAGTTTGATGGGGACTGGTTTCTCCGGAACTTCCCCGCCAGCAGTGTTGGCCGATGACTTCCCTGAGTGACGTCGATGGGCCAGCAGCACCTGTCGCTGATCCAGCTGGTGGTGATGTCGTTGGTGCTGGTGACCACTACTACGGCTGTGTCTGGCAGCAGCCCCCACCTCCCCATCATCGTCCTGAGACTGGGACAGGCTCCGCCTGCGGCTGGCTTCTGCATTGGCGTACAGAACACGGTCCTGGCCGTGCGAGTCTTTCAAGTCCTGAACGAGGACCTTGGCCTCCTTTAGGTGAACGTTCTGCGGCACAGAGCTGATGACACCCTCCTTCTTGATGGTCTTCACTGGGGATGCCTTCAACTCCGCCTTGGGCTCTTTGGCCTGCCCAGGCGGGGGCTGCTGTTGCTGTTCTGTCTTGACCACCACAGGGGGCGGAGGACGCTGCTCCACCCGCTGCTGGTAGTCCTGCAGCGTCAGTTTCTGTGACTTCTTCACGCGGTCCGCTGCAGGTGGTAGGTTTGGGTGGCCACGGGCCTGCTGATACTTGTCCCTTGCATCCACGCCGGTGAGATGAGACTCAGGCCTGAAGCCAGTGACCCCGGGCTCATTCTTGATGGAGGAAGCGACAGTGGCATCGTAAACAGCCGTGGGCTGGGTGCTGCTGTGGCCTGTCGACGCCACCGCTGCTGGGGGTGCGGCAATCCGTGGTGCCGCGCTGGTCACTGATGCCATGCCTGGCTCTGTCTTCACCTGTGGGTGCCCGCTCATCTCTGCCTGTGGGTGTCGAGGCTTGGCACTTGGAGGCACTCCTAGACGGTAAGCGGATGAATGCTGCTGCTGTCGGCTGGACTCGCCAGCGTGCTGTGAGCGACTGTTCGACTCAGCGGAGGAGCCTGGCATGGGTTGCGGGCGACCGCTCACCTCCCCCGAGGAGCTTGGTGTGGGTTGTGAGCGACTGCTGGATGCACCTGAAGGGCCAGGTGCAGGCTGTGAGCTGCTGGTGATGGTGGCTGATGGCGCTTCGGTACGACGTCGCTTTCTCTCTGGCTCTTCCTTGTCTTGTTGCATCTGCAAGCACACAATGCATTGTAATATAATAAACATTTCCCCTCTTTTTTCTTTAAACACTGACATTATTAACATTAAATAATAATAAAAAAATTATGCTGCAGTAGTAGTGATGGGATTTTAACATCCTGTCAACTGCAAAGGCAGTCAGTACGCTATGCCAGCTCTGTAAGTACACCACTTCCATGGATATTCAGAAACGTGCTATAAAAAGCTATTCACTCAAGTAGAAGCAAATGCAAGCGCAGAGAGTCTGCTCAAGAGCGGAGAACTGTGCCATATAAAAGTGATCAACAACAACATCCTGTCAACCACAAAGGGTCATAACAGGACAAATTTTAACTGCGCTTTATGACCCGAACAGTATTATCTGTGGAGAAGCAACCTAAGAAAAAAACTACAAAGATGCATCACCAGTTTGCATCAGGACAGCTATGACACTTATGTCATTACACAAACCAAAGCTGTGGTTGAGTTGTCATTCACTTTTTCCCTCTCTGAATCTGACATAAAGTCAACTTTTGTTCTTAACCCAACTAGCCTCAGACTGCCTGTCACTGCTATGCCTGACCACTGGGTAGTGGCTGGTAAATATGTGCTCCATACTGGCATCTTGTCTGATGCAAATAGGAATGGGATGCTCGCAAGTGTTGTAGCCTCGTTTTCACTAGTGCGCACATCTCCAGCAATGTCCCTTGTTCAAAGTTTGGGACAGTTTGAGAGATGCTGTGAAACAGCAAGGCATTGATGGAGTAAATATCTCCAAAGCGCTGCCTCTTTTAGGAAAACAATTATTTCTTGACTCATCTATTCCATTATCATTCATGAAAACCGCTTGATCAGCAAAAAATGGCACTACACTCATTGTGCCCAGCAGAATATGCAGTCAGCAGGCACTGAAAGGGTTAAGACAAAGAGGCCAGAACCATCAAAATTTCCTCCCCAAAGATATGTATCCTTCAAAGAACTAAAGGAAAGAGAGGGTAGGAGGTGGTTTTATTTCTTCATTCAGTTAAACATTATTGTCTTTAGAGTTCCACTGTACATACCTTGTTCGTAGGGAAATTTCGCTTTAGTTTGTCTGGACACTGCTCAAATGTTGCCATCAACTCGGCTGATATAGCTGGAAACAGAAGCAACAACTGAATATTGTACCAGATTAAAGTTGTGCAGAAAAAAATATATGCATACATCAGCTTCAGCACATGCCAAACAGCAACACCAAATGAAAGGAAGAAAAAGCCATTCAATACAGCTTATAACTTTCCATCTATCACTTCAGTTTTTTTCTTCTTTATCTCTGACATCATTATGCCACAAGCCCTGTGAAAAGGTAATGGAGTGGACCCACTGTTAGAAACACAGGGCCAAGGAAATACCCCCAAAACTAAGGACTATCTCTGGTGGAGTTTATGTACCTTGTATTTACATGCATGCCAGGTGAGAGTTATCGTAGGCAGCTCAGGTCTTTGTCGTACTTATGTATTTTGAGTGCTCATTAGCTCTTTTGCGTGTTGATTCTCCAAAGCTGAGCAATGACGTTCTGTGACAGCCCTGCCACAGGTGTGGGAGATTAATTGGTGGTGGACTCAACACAGGATTACTGGGTCACTGTGGGTACACACAACTGTACTGAAAACATCTGGCCACAAAAGGGTTGATCACTACTGATTCTACAGATGAACCAACCTTGATGACACAAATGGTTTTTAAGTCTGACACAATCCTGCAGTTTGCATGGAAGTCAACAGAACTAAACTGAGTGTACAAATAAAATGGGTTAACAGGCCGAGGTCTGAGTTGTGAATGAAAAAATAAAAGTCTTGTTTCAAACAGTTAAGAGTTTTATTTTGTCTGGTTATAAAAAACACAACCACCTAAAATTGTCAAAACAACAACAAAAACCATGGACAGATAGAAAGATCAATAAGGTGATTCCAACATACCCCCAACTTCTGTTGTAGGTACACAATCAAGCTCATTATCACACCAACAACAAATAAATCAGGTGTCACTGTGTATAAAGAACTAAAACTAAAAATCTTGAAGATTTAAAAAGAAAAAAAAAAAGAAAAAAAATATGCTGGTGTATAATGCCCCCCCCCCCCCCAGAAAAAGAGGTGTTGTTTGTTTTTTGCAGGGGGGGGGGGGGGGGGGGGGGGGAGGGGGCCTGCAAAAAACAAACACCTCTTTTTCTGGATCACCTCTTTGGTGATCTCCAGTTTCCTCTAATTTTTCTTTCTTTCTTTTTAGCAGCACTGTTTCACTACAGCAGCTACTTCTATTGGACCTTTTTGCACATGTATACATTTTTGCATAACAAGCAAAAACCGAGACATTTTCACACAGTGTAACTGAAAACTGTGCAACTTCTACATCATTACATTTTTTGTCAGTTTGCAAATGTTTCTATTTAATGACATTTTGGTGTGTAAAATTACCAACACATACAGATTTTGAACTAATATTGTTCAGAGCCTTTGTTCTAAACCACAGAATAAGTACTTCATAAAATGTGCCCTACTATTACTATGCATATAAACTATACTTACACTGAATCATTTCCTCGGTGATGTCTTTGTCAATGTAGCTATACCATTCCTTCCCTTCTTGGGACTGAGGAATCTGCAAAAGTACCTCTTCATCAAACCTGAAGCTGTGTTTCTCGAACAATGGCTGCCAATATGCAGTGTATACACACAAACTAGAAACATAATTAACAATGCTTAGTAACTGCTAATCACACAGATGGTTTTCTGTCAACTTATGCCAAGTTCTCTGCCCAGTCTCCCACAAGCTTTCAACCTGACCACCATGAGGCACTGTGTTCAGTGATCAGGCAGGACATTTTTTTAAACTGGTATAACATCAATAAGGGGATGAAAGTGGAAAGTGGTCAGATAATTACTGTAACTGGTCAGATACTATACGGCCATCAATACTACCCCCCCCCCCCCCCCCATGCTGATCATAACCAGTAAAATACAAGAAATGACCAGATAACATGAACCCTGTGTGTTAAATGTAGAAGGCATGATGATCTGAGCCTGATTTCAGCATTCAAATGAATATGTATTCACTCAACGTCAATGGCATTAATCCAAAATAAATGTGGACAAGCAGGAATAAAAAACAAAAAAAGATGATGTGCTTGCCAGACAGTCACATTACTAAACTGCAAAGAAACAATGCTGGGATATTCTGGAATACATCTGCAAAAACAGAACAGTGGTACTGATTGCAGCTGGGTGTGTCAAACCGTGACACCAATAAATAAAAGATTAAAAGAGGAGATGGAACATACCTGGTACCGGGCCCATTTTGCAGCCAGGAATATGCAAACGCAGGCCACAGTTGAAGCTGAGTATTGCACACACATGTTGGTCAGGTGCAAACTGTCATATGCCAAACAAAGCGCTTGTCAGTCAGTTGCTCACACAACGAAAGCACTTTTCAATCCACCAATCAATCAGTCAAAGAACTAATCAATCAATCAAAGCACTTCTCACTCAACCAGCCAACCTGTTGTCTGTAACACAATGAACATTCATTAATAAACTGACTCTTTCCGCTGCCCTTCTTCATTATACCCTGCCAAGTTACAACTTGCATTACATGTTAATTATGGAAATTGCACAGTACGTGAGGAGGAACAGCTAACACCTCACATTCACAATCGATGAATAAACCACACACACACACTTTGAATTACACACACACACACTTTCATGTGAGTAAAATAAGCTACACATCATCAGACGCAACCCATCATCCCACTGCAAACATGAGATGGGCACAATGGCAACAGCAGTCTCACACCTAAAAATCCTTTCAAATAATAAAGTAGGATCAGCGCGCTCCTCCACTCTTTGATCTAGATTGTCTGATTTCAGAGAAAGTACCTGAATCAAGTATCACAAAGTCTGAACTAAGCACAAAACTCTTCAAGAAAACTACCTTCATTTTGTTTACAAAATTAGGGCCTTTGAAGTTTGGTCAAATTTCAAAAGCTGGCGTGAAGGCACACAGTTCAAAAAAGATCCATCATGATGCAAAGTTTAACATAGGTCATTTAATATCTCAGTATCTCCGCTAATAAAAAGCTATGACTTCGTTGAGAGACAACAAGAAATGTGTCTACAAATACTGATGGAGAAATTCCAACAACTGGAAGAATCATAATTTAAAAATGACTTTTTTATTTCACCGATGATGCACTGCAGTCTATATGTCAACCCTGCAACCCAAAGTTTGAACTGGACTAGATTTGAAAATGCTGAGAAAACATGCTACAATTTGACCATTCCGACCTCTAAATTAGGTCAAGGTTACAAAAACTGGTACAAAAATGTAGTTTCATGGAGTGCTTCAGTGTATCACCACAGCAAGTATCACATTTCAGTGAACCCAGTGGTTAAACAAGCTAGATCAGACCAAAAAAATTTTATTACATTTTTGAAGATCTCGCTTACATTGCTTCCGAGAAGAAAAAAGAATGACGTTTTGCCACGGACAGCGAGACAAACACTCATCATTACATGGACGCACATGCTTTCTCTCATGTGAGTCAACCCACCTGTTGGTTGCGAGAAAGTACGCCGTCTGAGCGAAAGCTTTACTCGCTATGGCGCCGTCATCAATGGCAATGGAAAAAAATACCAAACGAACAGACATTAGACCATGTATGCACATACTTCAGTCTCATACAAATGTCTGCTTACACTGACAGTCAACCCAGTTTGTGGGAAAGTCTGAAAACTTCTTTTAAAATCTGAATACTGTGCAGGGCCGGACAGATTACTGATATTAAAAAGTAGAACTGGTTGCATGATAATACTGATGAGATTTTTGGCAGTTCAGGTGATGGAGATGCTGGGGTCAGGTTGGGGTGTGCTCTCAGTCTTTGGATGGACTTGAGGGAGTTTTGGGGAATGTGAGACTATGCTGTACTACTACTAGTTTGGGAGTTTGAGGTTACTACTGGACTTGCGAGGGAGCTTAGGAAGAGGGAAGCGTGTACTGGTATGTAGTAGACATGCACACACCATCTTATTTTGCTGGTCAGTCCTGTGTCGTATCCTGGTTACCACCAAAGCCACCATTGACTGAACTATTCAACCACCACATAAAATTATGAAACTGGTAATCTGATGGACCTGTTGTGTGCATGATTCATTCAGATCTTTGTCCCTGGTACATAGTTCATCCATCACTGCATTCAGCTGTCATGTATTATCATTTGTGTCTGCCCTGTACTGTCCTTTGTGCCTGCCATGTACTTTCCTTTGAGTCCACCATGCACCATCCTTTGTGCCTGCCATGTACTGTCCTTTGTGCCCGCCATGTACTCTCCTCAGTGCCCGCCATGTACTGTCCTTTGTGTCCACCATATAATGATGTATGTACTGTCTTTGTGTCAAGTTTAGGCTTGCTCCATCTGCATGGCTGTGGTACTAGTAAAACAGGGCTCTCTTTCAGTCTCTGTCTCATTTTTCTCTTTCCACACACATCCTGTTGAGGAGTAGCTGAATCTGACAGTTGATGGGTGGCAGAGAAGTAGGGTGGGTGATTTGGGATCAGTGTGGTGGGTGGAGTGGGAGCAGCTGCTTGTTTGAGATGAGAACAGATGGGTGGATGGGTTGGGGGCAACAGGGTGGATGGGCTGGGAGTGGTGAAGTTGAAAAAGTAAGGGCGCTGGGGTGGATGGATATGGGGAAACAGGGTGGGTGAGATGGGAGAAGGGTGGACCGGCTGGGTACAGCAGAGTGGGTTGCCAGGAAACAGAAGTGGACAAACTGCAGACAACTAGCCACGCTGGACTTCAAAATCACACTGGTGGGAACCAAGACTGGTTTGACTGTCAGATCTCCCATAATGTACCCCTAGGTTTACACACATCAGTCTCTTAAGTATAATCCCAATCAAATGCAATTTCTTTTTTTTTTTGTTAGCTCTTTTCCACATTTGTACTGAACACAATGCTAAAATGAGGCTGTTAGCGAGTGATCAAGACCATCAGCTAGCTAACAGCTGGCAAGATCACCGGCATCTCAAACATACACTCACGTCAAGCTGTGTGTGTGGTGTGTGTGTGCACACGCTATAGTTCCTTTGTTTCAAATGGAAAACATTTCCACATAACATTCAGACCACTTTTGATGTGGAAACCCACCTGAGCTGCAACACAGTTGTGCTGACCACTTCAAAACACAGACAGAACCCCTAGAGAATGTTGGCCAGATAATGCCCTCTCCACTGCTGCGGTTTCAGTTCAGTAGTTTCACCTGCAGTGTACAGAACCCAGCTTTCTGCCTCATCCAAAGGACCGGACACTGGGCCCATCTGCCATACTGAGACCAAGGAGATATGCAATGCTGCCTCATCCAAAGGACCAGACACTGGGCCCATCCACTATGCTAAGACCAAGTAGATGTGCAATGCTGCCTCATCTGAAGGACCAGACACTGGGCCCATCCACTATGCTAAGACCAAGTAGATGTGCAATGCTGCCTCATCCAAAGGAGCAGACACTGGGCCCATCCACTATGCTAAGACCAAGGAACTGTGCAATGGTTGGTATCCAAACTAGGATCCGAACCTGCTAACTCTTGGCCCCCCAGTGCAGTGTCTTCAACATTCGGCAACGCCACCTCCACTCAGGTGACATGCTTCACAGTTTCAAATTAGGGAACCCTTTCCCCCCTAGATGTTTGCTGCATACACTCTCCTGGTATAAATAATATATATACACTCTCGAGGCGTAAATAATGGATAAAGAAATCAATTACATGTACTGAATCCTTCTGTGTACAAAGATATAAGCATTGGAACACCACACTTCTAACCCGAACAAGGGCATTGCGGTCAATAGCAACTGCAGTCTGCTGAAAGCACTCCTGGGCACCACCAAATAACCTGGGATTGCCTCATTACATTTCCTGTTCTGTGTGTAAATCGTGTCCCACCATTAACACGTGCGTCATTCATCTTGTTATATAAATACACCAGTGTGTCAAAGTTTACATTACGCCCAAAACCCATTATTGTGGGTAAGGGTGCTTGCTTCTGTTGAATGTTGCCTGTGGACTTATTGAAAGCGTACATCACTGACAAGGCTTAGAAGCAATGCCCACAGTTTGGAGGTACTTTCTTTCAACTGCTGCTGCTGTTCTATGCATTACCTTGGCTGCTGACTAATTGAGCACAAAAGAGACAACACACCCAGACAAAATCAGCAAACACAAACACAAGCATGCTATAAAAAGACCAAACTCAAAGTGTAAAAACAATTGATAGGGTAGATCCTAAACATCTGGTTTCAGAGCTGGTTTGGGGAAAAGGAAAGAAATGAAATAGCACAATCGAAAGACAAAACACACTCTGCTTTCCTTGGACACACAAGAGATCTAGATCTAATGGTGTATGCTTGGATTCTGGGTGGCCCACTGATGCCAGCATAAGAATCTTTCTGTCACACCTCCCACTTCACCCTTAATCCAATGGGAGAACCGATCAGGATGAGTCTGGCCTTTAACCTTCAGACATGCAGCAGCGCACAAAGCAAAGTGAAACAAAACAGGAAACAAACAGGGAACAATAGCAAGGCATAATCGCAACGAGCACCCAAACATAATCTACTGTTTACTGTTCCCTACTCCTTTTTCACCTTCAGGTTGAATAGACCCTCTGCCAAAAGACTGATTCTAACACTTCAACATGCCAAAAGACTGATTCTAACACTTGAACACCTCAGCAGCAGCCCCCGTGGTTTCCCATCACTGCCAGAATTAAATAAATGCTAAAAAATACAATGCAGTCAAATTTTCCACATCAGCTTCCCTGGATAAACCTACAACAGCACAAGCCTGCACATGCATTGCAAACACAATGCAATTAATTATTCTACTCCACTGGCTGCCATTCACTGCCAGAGTGCCTACAACTACAAACCTGTTACTTGTACCTGTCTCTGTCTCAATCTGATCAGTTCTTTTGCTCCACTGGTTTACCATCACTATCAGAATTACCTACAAGCATGCACCTCCCTAATGTGATCAGTTTGTCTGCTCCAATGGTTTCCTACCACTACCAGTTACCTGCAACTTGTAAAAGCCTGCCAATATGTGTTACAATGTGTTCAGTTATTCTGTGCCTCTGGTTTCCAATCACTACCAGAATTATCTACAAGCCTGCCCATCTCCATTACAATTCATTTCTTTTCTTTTCACGCAGTGAAAGTGACCACACTCATCACTTTGACTGTTCCAAACTCACAGTGAACATTGTAAGTCTGCACCGTGTAGTGGAGAGAGAGAAAAAAAAAACACAACAAAAACATTAACTCTGAAATTCATAAATACGGCAGCACAAGAGTACCTCTTGGCCTCTGAGCCTGAGACCCTTGAGAACAGGTCAGGTAACCTTGCAGAAAGAATAGGAGCGTGTCAAATTACTTCTGAACTCAAATAAACCATTAACAGCAAATAAGCTATTACATTAACACTTTTAAACACAAAATAATTCTGCATCACATGCTTTTTCAGGGTGTGTTTGTTTGGGTGTTCCCAGAAAGCACAGAAAAAAGCTATGGTAGTATGAGGAAAAACTTTTAGTTGAAACTATGAAAAAAATCATGACAATAATGCATAACGAAACATGGTACACAGCAACATAAACAGGGAAAATAAGATTAAGCAGAAGCTTGAAAATTAAAAGTTATTATGACAAAAAAACAGACTGAAGTACAATAATGGTGTCTTACCTTTAAGCATGGAACACCCCTTCACCACAAATGTGTGAGGATGGGTGATGGAAAAATCAAACCCTGTGGAAAATAAGCAAGATCTATGAGAGTTCAGAAACACCTCCATATTAACAAACCTGCCATAGAACAAGTAGCAAAGACACACTACACATACTAAAGCTAACCAACCAAAATCAGAAGTGAATGTTTTAAGTACTTGGTGTATCATCAATTCAGCACCACCCCCTGGGGCTTTTTACAGTAAAAACTTTAACATCAAACATGATATTGATAACATGCAAATAATGCCCAAAAGTGATGATATTTGACCAAAGTGATGCCCCCCCCCCCCCCCCCCCCCCCACCAAAAAAAAAAGCCAGTCAAACTCAGCAACTGCCTAGCCAACAGTGACCTACTTCACAGTCTTCAGGGATTCAACTTTTAGTTTCACCAATGCTGCGTCATTCAAAGGGTTGAGAAAAACTGAGAAGACATCAATGGAAAATAGCACAGCAGCCTTAAGCCCGTTCTTAACTAGGCGAATGTTTGTTCGCCAAACATACTTCGGACACTTTGACGCACTATGATTTGTTTCTTTATTGAACTTATAGTTTGCCGAATATGGTTCGGACAGTCCAAACTTTACTTCATTCTCAACTGGCTTGTAATGAGATGCAAGCTTCGGCCCGAATTTGTGGCAGACAGCATGATTCAAAATGTAGGATAAAGTCAAATCAATATACTTTCATCACCCCTCACTGTGTAATTCAACTAAATACTATCTCATTTTGGGTCTCTGAGACAAGGCTGCGCCTCCCACAAGTCAACAAGTTCCCTCCAAAGCAAGTGAAGAACCTAGCGACACTGTCATCCATTTTTATTTTTTCTTCATCCACAGGAGAGCTCTGCTCTCAGCCAGTCAGAGGCAATGATCATCCAACAGAGCGAATGTTCCCAGAACATGTTCAGCGAAGCTTTTTGGACCTGAATATAGCTTCGACAAATACCTCCAACTAGGTTCACGAAGAAAACTTGGCCCAATTAAGAACCAACTAGTTTTGCCGAATACTTACAACTAGGTTCGCGAAGAAACATTTGCCCAATTAAGAACAGGTTTTAGAACACTTACCCAAACGTTTGAGGAGATCATTCTCCGTCAGCTTTAGAAACTCTGCTTGTGATTCCAGCTGAAACAGCAACAGAATGAATCAATGTGTGTGTTCATGATGCCTTGTACCCCACTGGCACCAGGTGCCTTCATCCCTGTCTACCACGCCTGACCTGAGGCTAACACATAGATGTGTGCATTTGTGTGTTTCCATGCTGAACCACTTTCAAGATCAAAGGACTATGTCTGGTCTTTTAAAAATTGGTTCTGTTTTATGCCTGTGCACACCTGTGTTGCTGAGTGTGCCTGATATGTTGGGTACATATACCACTTGGGGGCATCTTTTTTCGAGGATGTACCTCTGGTGGACTTTATGTACCTTGTATTTACACATATGCCAGGTGAGTTACTATAGGCAACTTTGGTCTTTGTTGTTGTACTTGTGTTATGTATTTTGAGCACTAATCAATTCCCCTGTGTTTTGATTCAGTTACCTGGCAACTAAATTTGAACGCCCTGTACTGTCAAATGCAAAGGATCACCTCAGGATGATCAAACTCTGCTGAGTGTATTTTATTTCATGAAGGCCTGGACAGTAAGCCTTTCAACTCACAACATCCGTCAATAGTATTTTGTATCACACCAATCCAGATTCATCCATGGAAACTTTCGCTTTACTTCACTCTCACTAATTCAGCATCGGTTTGTTCATCACCATTTCTTCTTCTTTTTCTATGTCAAATTCAAAATCAGTATATAGTTGGATTAGATACAGAATTGCAACTATGAAGACACCTGAATTTCTGCTAGCTCTGCCTTAGGTGTGGCAAATGAGGCACACATGCACTGATGATCTGCAAGATCAAAAAGTGACGAAACAATGACATGGGCATATGTGTCTTGTGTCTCAATGATTTTTCTGGTGCAGAATCCACCTTACTGAAATACAGTGGCTTTGAAAATTAAATTAATGCACAGTGCCCGGAAGGAGTAAACCAAAGCTCTTTTAAACACTTCTGCTTTGCTATTCCACCTGGAGCTGATTCTGAATGTGTTTAAAATAGCTCTTCTTTGATCTGGAGACAAAAACCTGGTTCTTAAATTTGCTAGATTTATTTCTTCCAGCAAGTCCATACTTTGATACTAGAAGAACAGAACAACGAAAAATTAATTCCAACGTCATGTGGTTTAAAGCTACTTTAAAATAAACCGCAGACAATTCCGTTCCTTAAAATCAAAAATCACATAGTTCATTATCTCCTTGTGTACAAGTTTGCTCTCTTTCAGTTTCAGCAAGAACAGATGGAACCTCGTGCTCAGATACATTACACACATTTATATGAAAGCTATCATTACACATGTACAATTTTGAAAAGCTCAATGGACAAGTGGACAAGACAGCTTCAAGTTCAACCCTTAAAAACTCCTAACTTCATTTGAAGCTGGTAAGCCAATTCCTCATTTCACTTACCTCCTTTTTTGTCAGTTCATTCTGGCCAAGCAGTTTGGCTTTGAAGGTGAGCACCTGCTCCAGTTTTCTTGGCTGCTCCTCCACTTTGGCAGCCAGAAAAAGACAAGTCGCTGCTATCAACTGCAACAGGTAAAGTGACACACTTTAGTAGGAAAAAATCTTAAAGGGGGACAGTCACTTTAGCCAAAGCCAAACTATCCACAGTTGAAAAGTGACACAACACAGCATGATGGTATGCTACCACATCAGATAGCTATGTTCTGCAGCTAAAACTAAACCTTTAATTTGACACGGTTTGGCAAAATAACCCCTGCTGAGTGACTAAATACTGTAAGTCACTGATGTAGTCAGTATACTCCGCCCACTTTGTTGCACATGGTCTGGTAAATCAACACACTCAGTTTAAAGTAGTACAGAAAATCTACAACTGACAAACATTCAATGAAGTTTTGAACCATTACTGTGAGCTTGACCACAGCAATCCAATCTTTTCACAAGACACACTGAGATACCATCAAACTAAGTTTGATTGCAAATGGATCAGCAGCTCTGAATACATACTAGAAACATTCATATTTTGTGACTAGAAACAAATCATATTTTGATTATATGTGCGCAGCATATCTCCAGGATACAGGTAATACTATAGTAAACACTTAGATGGCGGTGGACAGCTTTGAGGTCTACAAAACAACAGTAATCTAAATACTTAGATGGTGTTGTAAACACTTACGAAAGTTACATGGCACTGGAATGCTTTGATGTCTACAAAACAGTAGTAATTAAAATACTTACATGGTGCTGGAAGGCTCTGAGGTTTACAAAACAACAGTAATTTAAACACTTACATGGCGCTGGAAGGCTTTGAGGTCTATAAAACAATAGTAATTTAAACACTTACATGGCGCTTTAAGGCTATGAGGTCTACAAAACAATAGTAATTTAAACACTTACATGGTGCTGGAAGGCTCTGAGGTCTATAAAACAATAGTAATTTAAACACTTACGTGGCGCTGGAAGGCTTTGAGGTCTACAAAACAATAGAAGCGCCTCAGGTAGACACAGGCAGTGTTGATGCATAGCTGAGTCCTGTGGAGTCAAGGACAAAGCCATGATCAAAAATATACTTGTATCAGTTATAACTGTCCTTAAAAAAGACCACAAAATTTATAAGTAAAGAGACATTGACCATACACAATGACAATAATAATGACTATTTATTTGCACCTTCCCAATGAGTGCAAGGTGCTTACATTCATAATACCAATACACTAAATAAAAACCTCTCTCTCTTATCACACACAGTACACACATGATAATCTGGCTCAGGTATTTACTAGCATGGGAATTGCTTCCAAAGAAAAACTCTGAAAACTAGCAGGGCCAGGGAGTTACCCATTCATGAAAGTTCTCACAATGTCACAGCAACACTAACACACATGATTATGATACACTTAAACATCTTCTACTTGCTTTATCCACAGTTAATTACATGCTGTATATTTCTTACACAACTTAAAGGGTAGGTTCTCCAGAAATTTACCATTATTTATAATAGTAATTAATGAATAAACCCACAACCACCATGGCACTGTTGACTGCATATAACATCTTAATTTATATGAATTTATGATTGTGTAATTTAGGATAATTTGAATGCAACATTACCAAATACCACTATGCATCAATTATATTTACTAAATAAATTAATATCAACATTATGCAACACTATATGAACAGAAATGTATTACATATTCAAAAATCTTACTGACAACATTGGGAAAAACTGTTTTAATTGTTATTGCAATGATCAAAAACATTGTAACTGGGAGTACTAACTGACCATGACTCCATAAGTATACAGTAATAGACAGTAATAGACTAATACTCAAAAGTATTATTACTGTTAAAAGAACTGACAGGAACAAGCCAGGACACAGATACATACACACAAAACTACACTTTTTACAGCCATGACATTTAAACAGGTAGTGTGTACACTGTCTTAGCAGGTTTGTACTGTGCGCAAAAGGATCGTGATGCTGGTAATTAATGAAACTTAAAAAATAAAAATTCTAGTCGCATATTAATACTAATACAGTAATACTGATAGGCCTTTATGTTTCATTAATTTAATAACTAGAGATTAGTATCAATCCACACACACACACACACTCACAAAAACAACAACCCCAAACCATACAGCAGTAAGAAACAGCAGAAAACCCATCAAAACAAAAACTGAAGGCAAACCGATCAGCTTGAACAACGATCCAGTGAACTCGGTTACACATGTATCGAAATTGGAAGAACTGAACAAATGAATCGGGCATCCATGAACAAATAAACACACCTAAGACAATCATGGAAACAAAAAAGTTATAATTTTACACATAATTCAACATAACAAAATATCCACAAAGGGAAAAAAGACAGAAAAAGAAACAAAATAGATCTAGTGCGCATGAAAAAGAAAGATGGCGGTGTTCAAAACTTACACTCCGATCTTTTGCCCCAAATCCTGTATAAAAGTACACAGATGCTGGAGACTTTGATTTTCGTACGACATACTGAGTCCTATCTTTCGACTAGGGGTATGGTGTAGAAAAAAATCGGCATCGAAGAGCCAGCGTCTAGCACGTCTCCACACTCTTGGATCTCCGTCAACATGGTCGGAGGCCATTTTGCTATAGAGAAAGAAAAATGGCGGAGAGCTGTACCGCAGCTATTCGCATTTTACACTTCTTCCGCTTGAAATTACCGCCCACATCTGCGGGTATATTCAACATTAAGCATACAGACAAACAATTCTTAATGTAATTCCGATTTTTTCACTTAAATGTATGCACTTATCCTATTTAACTGTTACTGCGGGATGAGAAATTCGGACTTCCCGTATTTGTACGGAGGACTCGGAGCGTATCGTAGGTAAGTAGAGTGTAAAGTCAGAGGCCTGACCAGATTCCCTATAGGACTTAAAAACAACGGAATGAGTAGTTTACAGTGCCAGTGCTACCTATTTTATAATGAAAAGGGATCGATCCCTCTCGTCTTTTCTCCATTTGATTTAGCTTGCCAAGAACGCTGCATTGAATTTTTGCTGCCCCACTCTAAGTACTGGTGAAGTTTTAATTGTCAGTGGTGTAGACTCAGGACTGGTACCAGAGGACACCATTACAAGCTAATACAGTAATAGTAACATTATAGGTAGGACCTCTCATTTTTATTGAATAACAACAACAATAATGACAATGGATAGGCCCAAAGCGATACACTATGTATTCTTTAATTTGTTTAAATCCTCATATTTTCAAAATTCAATGCATACAACAAGAAATGCATCGTGTGCGCGCACACACACGCACACACATAAGCTATACAAAAACAGATGCACTTCTTGCACTTGCAGTTCCAGTTCCATTAAGAAATTGATTAAATTCAATTATATGCTGAAGATTCTGGACATGCTGTGAAGTGGTTTGGTTGGCTGCATTATTCTGAGAGCGCACTGTGGGGATGACCAGAGCTAGTGGAGGGGGAATGTTTTTCTTTTTTCTTTTCTAAATCAATGTTTGCAGGCTCATCAATGATTTTCAAGCTGTGCATGCACAACACACACACACAGTTTCCAGCTCCCAGCTCCATGAGCATGCTTTCCCAGCTGTAGATAACCACAAGGACATATCTGTGGGAGTTGCCCCATGCTCATAATTGAGTCATATTATCTTTGAATGCCCAAATTATCATCCATGTTGCAAAGGCCAAAGAAACACTGAAGCTCTTAAAGGACAAGTCCAAGGTTAGGGGTGATTTTTGACATGATTTCTGTTAAAGCTTGCTGAGAACAATGATGTAGGTGAAACTGTGATCTGAGGATTATAAATGCACAAAAAAAGGCATTTTCTGTCGTACTGAAAGCGTCGCCATGATGCCCAAATCACATGACCATATGCCTACTACATCACTCTGGGCAGTTGCTGCAAAATGGCCATCTCGAGCTCCGAAGACGAAACTGATACTTTGCCCGAGAGACCCACAAGGATACAGCCGTATCAGTTTGAGCCTGTCGGGCAGGATTTTGAAAGAGTACCGGAACATCGTGTCAGCTTCGAAGCAAACCCCATGCAGTATTCCATGGGGTTTGCGAAATTGCACTCACTGAAGTGCTCGCTACACAAATGGGCGTGATGCGGCGCAGCAAGAAAGTCAGCTCGTTTGAACTGTATAAATTTAATCCACTTTCGCCTCACTGCGGGTCATTGCACGGGAGCTTGTGCATTATTATACCTGGGGTCGTCTGCGATTGTTGCAGTTTGCAGCAACACAGTTGGCCGGCATAGTTAACTTTTTTGTTGACCACACGCATACACAGTTTACTGAAGAATCTAAGATGGCAATCTCACTGACTCCCCAGACTGATGTCACTTCCGGAGAAGCCTACAGGAAATAAAAACGATTAAAAACCCAATTAAACAAAAAACAAACCAAAAAAAATTAATTAAATCTGAAAGTAGTGACTCATTTGTCAATCATTTTGATGGTCATTTTGCATACTTAAAAACCTTGGACTTTTACTTTAATCTTAACTTGTTTTGTTTTTCAGCAAAAATTATAACAGTGCTTTTGGAGTCACCCAAGATGTTGCGTGGGAAGGCTGCTCTGATTCGCAACATGAAGGCACGTGGTGCATGGGAAGGTCAGGCATGTGCGTACAGCCACCGAGCTTGCAATCAGACTCGTCTTGAAGGCTACGAGTTTTGCCTCAGGCATATTCTGGAGGATAAGAACAGTCCTTACAAGCAGTGCAGCTACACGGCACCCAAGACTAACAGGAGATGCACAAATGCAGCACCAAAATCTGACCGCACAGATCGCAAAGAAGGGTAATAGTTCTAATACTAACAGGCTGGCTGTTTTCTCTGAATATATATCACTTAGTGCCAAAATGTGCCCAAATGGGGGGGTTGGATTTTTGACCGTCAAAATCTGTTTCAAACACTGTCTTGTTGTTGCTTTGTGTGTGTTCATAACTGGTCAGTATCACAGTAGAAACAATATGAGCTCCAAATCTGGAGCAGCTGGAGAAATATTTTTTGAAAGTGAAAAACGCCATGGAATTTGACCCCTGAAAACGGACACGCTCACGGTGAGTGCTTTTGATGCTTTCATTCATGTACATGATGAATCAAAATATTACCTTAGTCACCGATTTGCACAGAGATCGCTTTACACAATGCATATAAAACTGATTATCCCTAAGTTTTGTTTCTGCAGTTAGACAAATACTACCTCAGTCACCGATTTGCACAGAGGAGATATCACTTTACGCAGTGCATATAAAATTGATTGTCACTAAGTTTTGTTTTTGGAGGTAGACTTAGGGGCTCCTAAATGTTCCTTGATCGAACGTTATGTGTGTTGAAATGTTTCATGACCAGCATCCACAGACAATCTAGTGAAGAACTGACTTTCTCTTTCGCCAAAACTTCAGTCACTGTGGTACGTCACTGCATCAGGCGCCAATGTTTTATTTTACTGCCAAATGTCTGTTTTTAAAATATATTTTGCCATTCTTCATAAAATTGTTGCAATAAATAACGTTCAATGAAGTATTAGATTAAACAAGCAAAAGAAGAGAAAAAAAGTTTTTGCGCTTTTGCACTACATCCAGTTAGCCATGTTAGTTGTTACCCATCCGTGTCGTTTGCTTTGAGCACATGGCTGCATGGAAGAAATGTTCTGATATGCGAAATGTGTGTGTGGTAATATTTTTGAAGACCGTAAAAGGCATAATGTTCAGCTTAATTTAAACATTCATCAGAGATTTAGTCAAATCTTCCGGTTATTTGATGATATTTATATTGGTATATGCCAAATCTTTTAAAAGTATTGGAATGTTAGCATACAGAGCAAGTTTTTGTTATGCTGTCGATCTAAGGTTTGTTAAGATGCTTTCGTAAATTTGTTTTCACATAGTTTCTTACAACATGGGTGCATGTTGAAATCGTAATGTGCAATAAATAATAATAATAAATAATCCTTATAAACTTATAACAAAGTGCTATTCTTTAACCGAGTTAAACTCACTGCGCTGTACAAATATCTTATCACAAAAACTACGTTAACATTCATTTCAGCAAACAAAACCTTAATTATTGTAGCTTAAATTACTGTTATCGCCTATCGAACAACACACACACACACACACACACACACACACACACACACACACACACACACACACACACAATGACACGCGCACACCAGTCTCCACTCGTCCACTCATACAATAATTAACCAAATAACTTAATGATCTCAGACAACAACACCAATTTGAATCTGTCTTATCACCCACCCAACCCATGCCTCCTCCTCTTGCCTAGATCTCTCATACTCTCCCCCCCTCCCCCTTCCCTTTCCACTTTCCCTATCCGTATGCATCCATCTACATTCAACTGCCACACACACAGAGATTTCTTCAGATTTTACAGGAAGGCCTGTGCAAACAAGAAGGTTTTTAGCTGCGATTTGAATTGAGACAGTGTTGGTACATTTCTTAGAGTGGCCGGCAGAGAATTCCAGAGAGATGGTGCCATGAAACTGAAAGAACATTGTCCAAATGATTTGAGATTTAGCTTTGGAATTTTGAGCAGCTTTTCATTAGAAGATCAGAGAGAGTGAGACGGTTCATGAGTTCATAAGTGCAACAGCAGATTGGATCGTTGGAACAGTATATTCTGATCATACTCTTTACATTTTTTGCTTGCACTTAATGCAGTTCATTTTGTTTACAAACTACGTCTTCAAACAAATCATCATATATGGTAGACAGTTCTAATTTACACAGGTTAAAGTCGTCAAGTTAGGTGTTGAGCATTACGATTACAACACAAGCTGTGGAAATAATAGCGTTCAATATAATTATAGTTATTACTTATTTTGTTATGAAAAACAAAGTACCATGTTGGGTCATTAATGTTATGTTACCACTACAACAAAATTAATGAAGCAAAAACTGTTCACATGGAAATAGTTATGTGTCTTTATACTTTACAGTAATAAAAAGTGACTGATTTTGTCATTTTCATCAAGAAACAAACAGCATTGTACATCTTGTTGAAATAGTAATGTATGACACATTACTTACATCATTTGCTGTTTATGTCAAGAAAGCTTAAAGTTGAGGGGGGGAAAAATCATCAAATCTTCCTTGTCACATATTGCTCTATTGGGAGACTGGCCAGTCAAATTTTGGTTCCAAAATGTTCCAGAACAGGTTTTTGTTTTTTTCCAGGTTTGGGTTCCTAAACATGCCTACTTTTCATCTAAGTCAGTATTTTTATGATATATGTTTGATTTTTATGCAAATGAAAACATTCTTTGAACCTTAGTGTGTTTGTTTTTGTCCTGTGGCCAATCATTTCACTGAAAAAACACTCCATTTCATCCCTTGGTTACGGGGACTTTCTACCCCAAACTCAGCACATGTTGCCTATCAAAATGCTCAGTAGCTTCTGACCTTCAAAATGATGTCATGACCCAGTGGGAACTTCCACTGATGAAGGCACAAAGGGTTTGAAAAGGCGGGAAGGGTATTCCAATGGAAACTTACTAATTTGGATCGAGTCGTTTCTCATTGGTCGGATTTCAAAGAGTGACCTCATTATATAGTCATCGGTGCTGCTGCGCATGCGTAGTTCGCAAATGAGAGTTCATGAACATTCCCGAACAAGCCACTTCCTGTCAAACTAGTCACTTCCTGTTTGTTGCAGACAACAAATCGAACATACGTTTGCAAATCTCCTGAGCTACAAAACTGATTTTTATGCGATAATTATGCCTTCAAAGAAGCGTAAGACTATTGCTGAAGCAAACATTGGTAAATCCACCAGGAAAAGGAAGCAGCATATGCAAGGACTGGCCGATAAAAAAGAACGAAGGCTAAGGAAAGTAGTTCGACAACTGGCGAAGCTGTCAAGCATTTTGCTACAGCGGATGGACTGGCACATTCTAGTGCTTCGGTGATGGTTTCCAACAACTCTCACTGAGAGAATCATCATTGGCAGTTGATCATTGCAAGTTTACTTTCATTCAAACATTACACAAACCCATAGACTATAGAAACAAGTTTCATTGCATTTTTCTTTATTGTACCGATGTTTTTCGGACGGCAAATCTTTATTCACATTTTTCTCATTTCGGCGTTTATTGGCTATGGTGATGTTGGGAGGAACATGATATGTCCGCCAAACCTGAAGCTATTACAATAAACAAACATTGTCTGTGGAGAGAATTGAATGCTCTAGGATTTTATTTGAGGATTTCTTATTCTATGGCATAATACATTTTTAAGATGGTTTTGAAAATTTAATTCTTATGTGTCACCCTAATTTTTTATGGTAACCTCAGTTGGTGGCCCATATTTTTTTTATCAAGAACGTTTACAAGAAAAATGGCAAATAGATTCATAGAATACAACCCACAGATCACAATAAAAGAATAGAATGTAATGAAAGTGATGTCAATGTTGAGATATTTTCTTCCTAATGGGGGTGATATTTTACTGAATTTCACACATACCATGGATTTTTTTGCTGAATGAAAGCTGCAGATAGTGAAAACAACTTTTTATACCATTTATTCTGATTTTTGTACTATAATAATCAATTTAAAATGCATAACAACTTTAAACAAACAAAAAGTAAAAGAACTGGCCAGTCTCCCCTTAAAAAATAACTGTTTGTGTTTCAGAATGTGTTGATTTTATTCATTTAAAAATGTTCAAGACTGGCTGTATGTTGAACATTATCTATAGCAACAAAGCATGCTGTTCTGTGTGACACAGAACAACAACAGTTCACTTGGTAATACTCATGTGGATCACATCTTGTAAGATCAGTTGGGTTTTCACAGTTAACTGCATGATTAGCAGCACAGTGATGTGGGTTTGTGTATGTGTAATGTTCAACATATTGTAATGTTCAACACAGAAAGTCAAATTTCTCAGGAACGAAGAGCAGCACTGCCTTCTCCCTTCAATGGTGGATGGCTTCACATGTGTTCATTAAAAAAATGCATTACTCACTCACATTCTGTCAACTTTATGTTCTAATACCTCTGTCCTCTTTTCTTGCACACCTTTTGGCACTAAGTCATTATATGTGTGTGTGTGTCACTCAGCTAAGTGTGTATACATGTGTCAGTGTGTGTGTCCTTTAGCTCACTGTGTATAATGTGTGTGTGTGTGTGTGTGTGTGTGTGTGTGTGTGTGTGTGTGTGTGTGTGTGTGTGTCTCACTGTATGTGTAAGTGTGTGTGTGACTCAGCTCACTGTGTATACATCTCAACTCGCTGTGTATACATGTGTAAGTGTGTGTGTGTGACTCAACTCACTGCGTAAGCATACATGTGTGTGTGGCTCAACTCACTGAGTCATGTGTGTAAGTGTGTATTTATCATTGTATGTGACTATATTTAAAGTAAATAGTGATTTTGTATTTGTGTGTTTATTATATTTTAACGATAATTCATTGTTATTGTAACTTGTGTGTGTTTGTACAGTGTGTGTTTTGTACAAGTTTTTGAATTGAAATAAATAATAGTTACAAGTGTGTTTAACTTACAGTTCATGTTTTTAGTAATACTAATAGTATGCATGTTTATGTGTATCTCTCGTAAGCTTTGCCTTCAGCATAATGATTGCAAAAAACAAAAGAAGAGACTGCTCTTTTAATTTTAAAGACCGATGAAAACTGCAAGAGAAACTGTAGAAGAGCATTTATAGAGAAAAGAATGCTGGAAGCAAAGTGCTTGCAGACAGAAGAGTGCATGGGCCATTTTGTTTTGCAGCAGGTTTTGCATGGAGCATGCAAAGCGGACGATGATCGCCCGTCAGCATGCCAGTCGGAAACGCCGCCCCAGGGAGACTGCAGAGTCCTTGTTGGAGGAGCTTGCCACATCCAACGCCACAGCTTCTGATACGTCAGCAGACACAAAGCGCCTACGTCGGCTCGTCGACAGCATTGCCAGCAAAGCACTTGGTGAATGGGGCTTCCTTTTGTAATGCTTTGCCAACTGTGACTTAGATTGCTCTTTTAGCCAGTTTTGATACTTACATCAGCTGACACAAACTTGACAAAGTGCTGATCTGTATGTTGATTGGTTGATAGCCAAGCCAGCAAAGCGATTGGTGATTTGGTCTTTGTTGAATTCTTTGGTGTTAAGAGTTTGGACCACTCTCACTCCTAGCAGCTCAGTTCAGTTCAAGATGGTGTCTGTGTACTAGAAAAGCCCATCTATACGCTCCACCCCATCTCTCAGAAGTCTCCCCACCGCTGCCTTTGTTGGTACCCCTAGCAGATTCTGATAAATCAGCTGATACAAAATCCTCATGCTAGTTGGTTGACAGCATAACCAGTGAAGCACTTGATCTGTTGATGAGTTGATTTTGACTGAATTTTGTGCTGACAGGTCTTGGACCATTCTTAGGTGAATGTGTCAGGTGAAAGTGTTCAACTCTGCTGGTGCAGATTTGGGATCTTT
Source organism: Alviniconcha strummeri (assembly GCA_963584105.1). Classification (NCBI taxonomy): domain Eukaryota; kingdom Metazoa; phylum Mollusca; class Gastropoda; family Provannidae; genus Alviniconcha; species Alviniconcha strummeri. The sequence goes on along the minus strand of OY757553.1, from coordinate 10,854,361 downwards.
TTCATTGTCTGAGCTACAGTGGGCATGGTTTTTCATGAAAACTAAATGAAATATTCAGAGCTTTTTAGATGTTTTTAATTTTAGTCAACAAACTTGAACAACAACAACAAAATCCTGTTCATTTGTTCTATATGGAAGGAATCCAGGATGGATGCAATGCAGTTGCTTCGTTTTTACAGGGTTTTTCACTGATGAATTTGTCTGAAAAATAATCAACAGTGCATCTGCCAAGTCTTGTGAACTTGATCCCATTCCCACCACGCTTCTTTATGAAAACCTTGACATCCTCTTGCCGACCATCATGAACATCATCAACACATCTCTTACCACTGGCATGGTACCATGTGATCTGAAGACAGCCATCTCTTCAAACCGCTGTTGAAAAAGCCATCATTGACCAATTTTTTTTTGAAAAACTACTGTCCCATTTCTAACCTTCCATTTCTGTCCAAAGTCCTTGAAAAAGTCATTCTCCACAATCTTCTCTCCCATCTGCAAGAAAACCTCAGCAATCCCGTTCAGTCAGCTTATCGTGCAGGATACAGTACAGAGACTGTTTTGTTACGTATTGTAAACAATATTCTCTCCACTCTGGACAGTGACAACATTTCCGTTCTTCTTTTGTTGGATCTTTCTACCGCTTTTGACACTATTGACCACCAAATTCTGCTCTCCTGCCTGAACTCTGTTTTGGGCATTCAGTCTACTGCATTCCAATGGTTTCAGTCATACCTCTCAGACAGATATCAGTCCACTTCAGTCAATAACTCGTTTTCGTCACCATCACAGCTCATGTACAGTGTGCCTCAGGGCTCAGTACTGGGGCCCATTCTCTTTGTCCTGTATGCTATGCCTCTCTCCGATATCGTAGCTCGCCACTCTGTAAACCATCAGCTTTTTGCAGATGATACACAGCTCCAGAAATCCGCTCCTCTCAGTGAAGTGACCAACCTCACCAAAGAACTCAGTGCATGCACAGATGACATAAAAACATGGATGACGGAAAATCAGCTCAAACTGAACGACGACAAAACAGAAGCTCTTCTCTTTCCATTTTTGTCTTCCTTGAAACCTTCTACAGTTTCCCTCCCTGATTCAATTACTCTTGGCTCTCACAACATCCCCTTCTCTGATTCTGCCAGGAACCATGGATTCATTCTTGACTCAAAACTGTCCATGAAGAAGCACATCATAAAAATCTGCCAAACTGCTTATTTCAAGCTTAAACACATTAGTTCAGTCTGCAGGTTTCTCACTGAAGACCAACCAAGACTCTTGCTACTTCCTATATCCTCTCACGGCTTGACTGCTGCAACTGTCTCCTCATAGGTACACATAATTCTGTCATCCAGTCTCTCCAGAAAATTCAGAACTTTGCTGCAAGACTTGTTCTCTTGGCACCCCCGTCACCACCACTCAACACCTCTCCTGGAAAAACTGCACTGGCTTCCCATTTCAGAGCGTCTTAAGTATAAAGTCACTTGTATGTGTTTCAGTGCTATAAGTGGTTCTGGTCCTGCTTACCTCTCTGAGCTGCTGCATGTCTGCACTGTCTCATACAGTATGCTCTTCTTCTGACACCCACATGCTGGAAATCCAACAATACATGGCTTTCGCGCCTTCTCTTGCTTTGGACCACACATTTGGAATTCACTCCCACAAGACTTTAGACACTGCTCAACCCGGTCATCTTTTAAGGCCAAACTGGAAACCTTCCTGTTCTCACAGTATTTCCATCCTAACTAATATCAGTACCCAGTTTCTGCTACAGTCACTGTGTGTGTGTGTGTTTATAGTGCGTTTAAAAAAAAGAAGAAAGGTACAAATCTTTTTGTATAATACTTTGTGTAAATTGTTTTGGTAGGACTATGCTCTATATATATGTGTATAGAATATTGTATTTAGGTTAATATGTATTATGTGAGCACCCAGGGCGTTGTTGAGCGCATGATAAATGTACATTATTATTATTATTTTGGTGATATTTCTCATATGGTGTATATATAATAATGTATACTGGGGTTGTTTCAGAATATGGCAGTTCCAGTGACTCCGACACAGAGACACCTTCAGTGGACCAGGCATGGCGAAGAGATAATGACAGTGATGCAGAAAGTATTGACAGTGACCAAGAGGATCCACTCAAGTGAGGACCTGGTTTTCTGGCCATATTTCTTTAATACCGTAAAGAGTTTTTTTAAAGTGAAGAAGTGTGTATCAGTGCTATGATCTGGTGCTGGGCTGGACCCATTGAATCTGTTGTCCTGAAGCTTGGTGTGAAGATTCCTTGCGACACATGGGTAATATGTGGCTGCAGTGAGGGTAGCACCTCTTTAGCTAAGTGACACAGCGATGCTCAAGATTGTTGGAAGTTAAAGAATGAGTCTCTGTGTGTGAAGTGCATGGACGAGTCTTTGTGTGAAGTAGAGGAACGAGTCTGTCTGGGTGAAGTAGAGGAATAATTCTGTCTGGGTGAAGTGAACAAGTGTCTGTCTGTGCTGTGTTTCTAGGCATGCTGGTGTGTACAGCCAGGAGGAGGCTGCTCTGCTGCTGCGGGACAAGCTGATCCGCTTGCAGTCACTGTACATTGAACAGTTCAAGCGGCTGCAGCATGTGCTGAAGGAGAAGAGGCGCAAGTTCCTGCACACCTACAAACAGGAACGGGAAATGCTGGGTGAGACCACTGTTGTCTGCCCCTTCCTCCCACAGAAACCCTGTCTGCACTCAAGTCAGACCTCAAAATGTTTCTTTTCCGAAAGCTATAGACCTGCCATGTTTTCCATTCCGTGCTGCTGACTTTATGTCCATCTGAAGTCTTTGTTTGCTGCCTGTTTTAAATTGTGTATAAATTAAGTTTTGTATAATTGGCAGCTGCCTGTGTGTGTGCTTGTGTGCCTAGTATAGTGTGTTTGGATAAGATTTTACACTTTATAAATACTTTAATTATTTCATTATTATCAGCACCTTTAATTATTAATTATTATCAGCACCTGACCTGTTCATCCTTATTATTGAGCAGTGATCGCACTGATACCATGTCTGTTTCACCAAACATGTTAACTTCATCAGCCAACACCACTGTGCTTCCAGTGGCTACTCCTGCTCGTTTGTTAGACTTGTTTAATGCTGAATTGTCTCTGGAGAGGTTCTGGCAGAAGCCAAGATCCCAGTGGTAGATGGGGCATCTACCTGACACAACTCTGTCACCGTTGCATTCAGATGGGCAGCTGTTTGAGCAATTTTAATGTGGTGAGGGCCAGTCTCAAGACAGTGTCTGTACACCACAATTTTGGACAAGAAAGGAGAAGTGAAGCAGAATGGAACAGGCGTCTGTCCACTTCAGTCCAGCCCTTACCGCTAAACCAAAGTAGCTTCCCCCAAAAACCCCACTGTTACTGGCAAAGGACTGGAAATGTGTTAGGGTAAACAAAAGTATTTTCCATGTCTTTTGGGTGAATACATGTGTCCATGTTTGAATATATTGTGGTGTAAGTAGTGGTAAGTTAACCTGTGTGGTAACATAGGCAAAAGACCAGCTTATTTACCTGTGTGAATGAAAGCATATATATATATTTCAGTTTATTATTTTCTGAAGGTGTTTTCTTTTGCACAGAATTTCACGCAAGCTCTCCCCATTGAGCAAACTTGAAACAGGCAGACACTCACCATTGTTCTGCCCAGTTGCATGTTAGATGAACAAGGTACTTTCTACCAAACTACCAGGAAATCCAAGCTGCTTTTTATTGTTGGTGTTTGTGCCTGATCTCTCCTGGCTGTGATACAGGAATATATGTTAAATAGGCAGGATGAAGATGACTGTGGTTTACTGTAACAAAGAGAAGACAACTGTGAGGATGGCTCTTGATGGTACCTGGTCTTGTTAACGTATTCACTGCCCCAGCCTGTAAAATCTGTGGGCTGAAAGGTGCACACACACACACACAGCTCCCCAAGCAGCATATTTTCCAGTCCTATCACATATTTACATTGCGATACTGTGCTTCTTGATGGAAATCCCTTCACATGCTTATGCAGAGAGAAAAGAAAAGGCTTGATGAGTTGAACTTTCGCACTGTTATTGGCTTTCAAGTGACAGCATGGCAGTGAAAGGGTCATGTAATGTTAAAGAGTGTAAGGCACTTACACCTAACATGAGCCGAAAGCACACAATACGAAAACAATAGGGTTGACAAAATGTACACAGAACCAAGAGCACAATGAAACCATACTATTTAAACAAACACTACAGCACTTCATTCAACATTTTTGTCATCGCTTGTTGATGGCTTTTATATAGCGCTATTCCCTGTTCTCCAGCAGACTCACTGTGCTTGCATGTGATTCTACATGAGTGAATAGCTTTTTATAGCATGTTTTTGAATATCCACCAAAGTGGTGTATTTACAGCGCTGGCATGGCTGGTGCCACATGAAACTGCTGCCATATTGGCGCACTCTGTGTACACCATACAACCATGCACCATGTCACTTCATGCAAAGCCACGTATGTAAGGTGCATGCATATTTAGCTGTAACCTGCCACTTGCACTTTTGGCAGAGTGACCAGGGTCTTTTAGGTGCTACTGCAGTAACATGGGGGGTGGAACGTATACCAAAACAACACAGAAAATTGACCCTGTAGAAGAAGATTCTCCGGCTGCTCCTGCAGGGATTTGAACCCACAACCTTTTCAATCACGAGTCTGGTGCTCTAACCACTGAGCTATCCTCTCTCCCTAATATAATCTGTGCATTCTATTTGACAGTTAATTTAGCACGTCAGTATGTCATGGTACCAAAGACAAAAACAAAACAACAACAAAACTGTTTCACTTTCAGGTCCAGTGCATGCCTATAAGCAGGACGTGAGCCAGCGTAAGAAGTACGACCGACTGAAGGCCATGAAACGTTATCACAAGTTCTTTGGCAAGGTCAGGTTTGGTATTTTACTTTATTTGTGGATTAAGTTATTTTGGAGGCAGGGGAAAGCGAACTGATAGTTGTGTTTTGCTCGATTTGTTATGCCTGCTTAGTGAAGTCAAGGGTTGGGTGGGGGGGGGGGAATATATTGTTGTTACATCTGTCTTTGTCAGACATTTTGTGAGGACAATATTAAAGTGTCACCAAAATATGATTGACACCAGCATTTAGCCAAAGGGAGAGGGATATGTTGTTGTCACATCTGCCTTTGTCTGTCAACCGTTTTGTTCAGACAATCTTAATGTGTCACTAAAATATGATCGACAACAGCATTTAGCCAAAGGGAGATGCATACGTTGTTGTCACATCTGTCTTTGTCTTTCGAACACCTTGTCCGGAGAATATTAACATGCCACCGAAATATGACTGACACCAGTGTTTAGCCAAACAGCACACACAGACCAGACTCACCTTCATTCCAACGTACCTCCAACAGTTTAGCCAGTTTAAGCCGGTCCAAATCTTCTGAGGGAATGGTGAAAACATGCATATATAGGAGCCATGTAAGTTGTTCAACTCTTGGTCTTACATCTACCCATCACCATGTGGGACTGTGCAAGCTTTGTTGCTAACACAAGGGGAATTGGAATGTTTCTGCTGTCTGCAGGGAAGCGTGATCTGTTCAGTTCAGTTCAAGATGGTGTCCATGCGCTTAAAAAAGACCATATGTACACCACCCTGTCTCAGTTTCCCCAACAGTGCCTTTGAAATGGTTCCAGTGTTCGTCTGATTGATGGTGGCCCTCTTTCGTTCTTTCAAGGAAGAGTGTTGAGTGCTTCCTCTTTCCACGCCTCTCTCCTCCAGGTGATCGATGGGGTGATGTCCTTGGCTTTGTACCCACAGGTAGTGTATCCAGCTTCACAATGCTTCAGATCCTCTGAGAAGCAAGCCACTTCTGAGGGTTGCTTTGCCTGCCAGTGTATCTGCTCGGTCGTTCCTCTTGATTCCGGCATGTCCAGGGTAATTCACCTACAGGAGTTTTTGAAGGTGGATGTCGATCATCGACATGTTCCACTCTGAGCATGATGTGTGTGCATGGGAAGAGGTGTCATCAGCAATTTTATTCTGCAGTGGCAGAGCATGGGGTCCAGGGGCACAGTATCTGGTTAGCTGCAGTTACCTACTCACTGAATCTGTTCACCCCTCAAAATCTACTTCCAGGAGGCGCTGCTTCATCAGAAGTGTAACAATCGTCGCATCGCTGTGGCTGAGGGAGTCAACCACCGCCCACCCACGTTCAACCGCTGCATTGCTCCCACCGATGATGGCCGCTGCAACAAGAGAGTCGTCCCTCTGTCCAAGTTCTGTATGGCGCGTATCCTTTTGCACAGGGAATGCTTAGCAAGAGTGTAGTGGTGAAACTTGTCATCTGAAGCGGGAGTCCTAGAGCACTTGCGCAGAATCAGCAAAGTTTTTTTAAGAGCACTCAGTGAAACATCTTGTTTAAGACAGTACTTGGCTGTGTGTGTGTGTGTGTGAGTTATGGCATGCAAATCCAGAGCTTTTAGACATAGGTTCATAATGTTGTTGTTTTCCACATTTCAGAAACAATTGTTCAGGACGTAGAATGCAAACCTCACACTTGTTGTAATAAGCAAATCAACATGGTTCCAATCAACGGTTCCACCCTGGTGTGATCAATACAGGAATGTCAAAGTGAAAGGGAGCATACCAGAAATGTTCCAATAACCCCCACCACCCCTGTGTTTCCCCTTGGGTCGACCCCTGCACGTGGACATGCCTCCTTGACCACCCTCAGACATCCTAAAGGACCCCCATCAGGTGCTGTTTGAGTCATGCGGCTTTGGTAACGGTCAGTGTGGGGAGGCGGTGTTCAGTCTGGACAACTCCCCGCTGTGTCGACGGCACTATGCTGCAGCTGCTGCGCCCTCCTGCACCGCCACCGCTTCACAGGTGGGTCGGTAAAAAGGGGGCTTCTTGGGTAGAGTGGTAAAAGGGGACTTCACGGGTGGGGTGGCAATAGGGGGCTTCACTGGTGGGTTGGTAAAAGGGGGCTTCACAGGTGGGGTGCTAATAGGGGGCTTCACGGGTTGGTAAGAGGGGGCTTCATGGGTGGTGTGGTAAAAGGGGGCTTCATGGGTAGTGTGGTAAAAGGGGGCTTCATGGGTGGAGTGGTAATAGGGGGCTTCACGGGTTGGTAAGAGGGTGCTTCGCGGGTGGCGTGGTAATAGGGGGCTTCACAGGTTGGTTTGGTAAAAGGGGGCTTCACTGGTGGGTTGGTAAGTGGGGGCTTCACAGGTTGGGTTGGTAAAAGGGGCTTCTTGGGTGGGGTGGTAAAAGGGGCTTCACGCTCAGGTGGGTTGGTAAGAAGGGGGCTTCACTCAGGTGGGTTGGTAAGAAGGGGGCTTCACGCTCAGGTGAGTTGGTATGAAGGGGGCTTCACACGCAGGTGGGTTGGTAAGGGGGCTTCACACTCGGGTCGGTTGGTAAGAAGGGGCTTCTTGGATGGGTGGGTAAAGGTGCTTCTCTGGTGGATGGGTAAAGGGGGGCTTCTTGTGGTACGTGTTGGTGCATATTACTGTACAGAGGGTCATATGAAAAGATTGTTTGGATAGTGAGGGTCAAGGTCACATTTTAAAACCAAATCAGGTGTTTTGTTGTATTGGTATGCTGGGGATGAGTAGCAGGTGGGATAGTCAGTTGTCCCCATAGTGTTAGTGAGGTTAACCTTTGTACTCCATTTTCAGTCCACATAGCATTACAGTGAGGTTAACCTTTGTATTCCATTTTCTGTCCCCATAGTGTTACAGTGAGGTTAACCTTTGATTGTATTCCATTTTCAGACTGTCGACCCTGCCGAAGTCAAGATCGAACCTGAAATGGACATCAAGGTGGATGACACGCCAAATGAGTCTTGCCCATCCACATCGGTCGGCCACAAGCCTCCCTCAGCCAGTTTCCACGACAACAGCACTGGGTCCACATCACTGAGCAGAGACATGGGTGGAGCCGGAGAGTTCTCTGGCATGTCGGAAGACGGGTTGAATTCTGGGATGGGGAACTTGGGCGGTCTGGACTTTGACATCAACATAGTGCCCGAGGACTTGCTTCAGTTGGTGGGAGACAACCTGCTGGAGCCTGATGGTGACAGGGATATTTTTTAATACCCAGCCTCACTTGATACAATTGGTTAGAGGTGCCTTACCATTACTTGTGGCAGGGCTGTTTTGTGACGATTCTCTAAGGGCCATTTTACCAGTTTAGACCCACACTCAGTTTGAACTCAGCCTGGCTAAGGCTGGGTGCGTATTGCTGCATTCTCACCTGTGATTTGGGCCCCACTTGAATTGGAAGTTTGACATCATCATTGCTCCATATATATATATGCATCGTCTGTTTGAAAAATGGTGGGGGGAAAAATGCCCGATCACATTAAGCGGAATGTTGGCCATTCTTCTCCACCCCGAAGCAGGGCCCGCCTAGTACAGCTCACAGCCAAGTGTGAAAGCAGGATTTTGCAGCCAGTCTGGAGTTTTTGCCATTGCGGACTCAGGAGGTTGGAGACAACTTACCAAGGCTTTGGTCCTTTAAATCCTTTGTCATTACTGGCTTGACTAGTAATGCAAATGTGCATGGGTGGAATTTGTTTTCAAGGGAGAAATCCTACTCTTGATCACCAGTGTAGAGTGGGAGAAGTGTATTCAATAAACAAATGAAAAAAAATGCTTGTATGAATGACAATTTGTGCTGTTGAAACTGTTTTATTGGCAATGACACCTTGATAAGTACTGGTATGAATGACAAATTGTCCTGTGCAAACTATTCTTGTCTAAGTTTTATTTGCAATAACACCTTGATAAACAGTCACACCATCTGCGGGCACGAACATCAAAAAATAAATAAGATACACCTCACAGATCCATGGTTGTACTGACAGATCAGAAATGCAAGAGCCAGTGTCGCAACAGTTAACAACTTAGTCCAGACCCTCTTTTCACTTTATGGTAGCTGGATAACTACCCTGTCCTCAGCGATGTGTCTCAAACAGTGACCGTAAACAACCAACATGGAAAGGGTGAAAGAAGTTGTTTTTCCCCAAAACTATACGTCAGTTTTACTGACATTGTACACACACACAGAAAAAGTGCTGCTCAGGAGACTCCCTCCCTATGAAGCTTACTACTATTTAAGTACTATTACTACTACTTACGTACTAAAGCACTTGTCACCTATTACAGCAATGCTCCGTTCTTGCAGCCACCCGCAGTCTCGTTCAGCTTTGCAGTAATAATACTCCAGTCTTGCAATAACAGTTTATGGTAAGACTGAACGCTTGGTCACCCTGTTAGTCTATGAACAGCTTTAATCCCTTACACTCTCCTTTTCACTCTTCACTGCTTGCTCTTCCAAATCAAGTTCAGTTTCCTAACACCCAAGATCACCAGCTGCTTTCTTCATTCACTCTACATGCACCTCGAATGCCACACCACAGGAAAATTCCTAGTAATCAATTCAGAAGTCATCCGACACACAACTGCTATACAGTGAGGAGACTTGTAAGCCGATGATCTGTCCAGGCATTGTTTAATCAAATACAGGAAGCCAGCAGCAAGTCGGTTCAGCATGTTGACTTTTCAGCAGCAGAAGAAGCATCCCAGAAAGCCGTTTTCCTCCTGAACAACAGGCGCCCAACATGCCAAGCAACAGGTACTTGAAATTCTTTCTCATGCCCACTGGCTGCAACACGCACATCCACGACATGCCTGCAGATTATGCTGAATTCTCACATCAAAAGTCCACACCCAGTCAACTCGATGATGTGCCTGCCAATCGTGATGAGTACCAGGAGTTTTTCTGCTTGCACTGAAAAGCTTTAACAAATCTTCTGACAGCAGGGGCCGCTGAGCTCCAGGTGACGGTTCCTCTCTCTATGAAGCAGCTGCCAGTCGATCAATGACATGCCGGTAGACGGCAACCAATTCCTGGAACTGTTTGTCGAGTTGCATGTGGCGCTGTTCTGTAGTGAGGCAACTCAGCGTCTGTGCCAGCTCCTCCGGCTGCAGTGCTTTCTCCAGCTTGTGAAAGTCACGCTTGCTTTTCTGCAGAACACACATACATATATATGTAGTACATCAATATAACTTGCCTTGCTTTGTAGTATATATATCTAAAATTGTTGCTTTTGTGCAAAATGCACATAAATCTTTAGTACATCCATATAACTTGCCTTGCTTTACAGTATATATATATATAACGCTTTTCTGCAAAATGCACATCAATATATAGTACATCTGTAAAATTTGCCTTTTTTTGTAAAGCCCATTCTTAACTCTTTCATCCCTGAAAGTTAAGAGAATCTTTCCCTCCATTCCTGAGAACCTCTAGAGCAGGGCAGGCATAAACACTCCCTCCCTTCCGGCAGGCCACTGCAGCAGTGCTGCCTTTGAAATCCAGTTCTGCCTTTGAAATCCGCGCATACCTGTCACATGGTCAGCAGGTCAGTTCCCCCTGGCCAGTGTAACGGGACCTGAGGAATGTTTTGATAAGCTGCACAATGCACTGATTAGCTGTGCCTGGCCATTGCCAGTGTGGGAAAGTGTCCAGTGCACAAAATTTGTCCATTTCTAGGGTAGGGGTTAGGTTATTCTGTACAGTTGGAAAGATGGCGGCAGATGAGTACAACGACAGTGATCAGTTTTCTGACGATGTTTATGACAATCTGGGTGAAAATGATTTGGATCTGTTTGAACTGACAGAAGAGGGGAGAGCAGAGCTTGCAAATGCATTTAAAGATGATAGTGCGAGTGGTGATGAATTGGATGATGAAAACCTGCCCTTGTTTTTTTACTCAGCCACGTTTTGAGTGGACAGGTGGGGACACTGCGGTGACACGAGACATACCTCTGATGTCCAGTGCAGATGTGTACAGAGACATAGTAAATATAGTTGTCCAGAATTATGGTGGAAACATTGTGTATATATATATGATAGAAACAGCGCATGGATTGCACTAAAATGAAACAATCATACTGTGAACTCGTACTTTGTCACCTTCTCATCACCATTTCAAGGACACAGACAATGTGACGAACAGAATTTCTGGAGACAGTTTCTATGTGGATGTTACCTGGGACATCAGACTGTAAGTAGGGAGCATGTTCCATTTCTCTTGGCATGTCTGTGGGCCTGCAAAATGGTTTTGTCTGTTTGTCTTAAAAAAGGTATGTGTCACCTTTATTTGCACTTGTGTGTCACCCTCCTGGTGACAGTGACTCTGAAAGTGTGACCATTGCCTTCTGACTTCATTTACCTACACAATGATATATAGGTTGCCATGGTTTTACTAAGAGCTTGCAGACAGATGACTCAAACCCACATACCCTCTTTCATACATTTTTTCCTTATGAAAACCCAGGAATGAAACGACTGTTATGTACACAGGAACATAGGAATAAGGGGAAGTAATGCCAAATATGAAACAGGGATGTAAGAGTTAACTGAGTGAATGTTTGTTTGCGAACCTAGTTGGGAGTATTTGGCGAACCTAGTTGGTTCTTAATTGGGCGAACTTTTCTTCGCAAACCTAGTTGGAAGTATTCATCGAACTGCAACGTAGCTATATTCGGGGTCCAAAAAGCTTCACTGAACATGTTCTGGGAACATTCGCCCTATTCGACGAACAGTGCCTCTGATTGGCTGAGAGCAGAGCTCTCCTGTGGAGGAGGAAGAAATACAAATACAAATGGATGATGGTGTCGCTAGGTTCTTCACTCGCTTCAGAGGGAATTTGTTTATCTGTTGACTTGTGGGAGGCGCAGCCTTGTCTCAAGGACCCAGAATGAGATGGCAGTTAGTTGAATTACCCTGTGAGGGATGAGTATACTGACCCGACTTGACTTTAGCCTACATTTTCAATCATGCTGTCTGCTTTTCTGTACTGTTCACAAGTATCGATAAAAATCATGCACGCTTCTCTGAATAGTAAGCATGGATGTGATGATGTGCACAAATCACGTTTGCTTTCAAGCACAAGTTCAGATTATATGTATCATGCTTGCTTTCCTGCACAAATAAATACAAGTATAGAAATTATGCTTGATCTTCTACACAATGAATGTGATACAAATCAGCCCTGCTCTTTTGTAGCACAAGAACATTATAATCAGGCTCGTTTGTCTGCAAGAGTGCATGTATACATGTACACATCATGTGTGGCATCATATTTGGCACTGCTTCACTACATGTTCGCAATTTAGACTTGCTTTCTGCAGAACACACACATGCATACAACCAAAGTTGCTTTTTCGACCCCAGAAATACACATATTCACACCAAGTCTATTCTTCCACACATTAAACATTCAGAAACTCAAACACATACCCCCCCCCAAAAAATCAGTCAGCTCTGAATATGTATTTGTGCACAATGTTTATCATAAACCAAGGCATTATTAAGCTTGTTTTTTTGACCATGGTATACATGCTGGGTTGCTAAACATTCATGCACAAATAAAAATTCCCATTGCAAAATAACATTTCATCAGCTTCTTGCAGTCTCACCTGGAAAGGTTTGTTCAGTCGCCTTTTAACATCGAGCCTGTACTGCTTGTACATAGATGTGTTGCTCTCGTCTGTTATCTTCAGTCGAAGAATTTCGTACACTCTTCTTGCCTGATACTGATGAAAAAAGGTCAACTTAGGAAAATAAGCACTTTTAATGCAGTTATCCGGAATACATTTACATGTTCAGGTCAGCTCAACATGACCCATGCATGGGAATGTCCATATGTGCTTCACCACATCCCCCAGAAGCATGCCAAAGATTTTTTTAAAGCATTTCCAATGCTAGCTTTAGAACACTAGCAGTCATTCTTGTTTCAGCTTTTCTAGTGCATAAAGATGTGCTCATCTTGAAGCATCATGCTAAAAACTGCAGTCTGTCTGTGCTGCACAAGGTCTGCGTACCAATGCCTACAAACGTACAATGGAGATGCTCAGGCACCTGTGCAGGTGTACTTTCCTGTCAACATTGTTCAGCACCTAAATAACCCAAATAAGTGCCCTTTAAGTGACACTGCTGACTTTACTACTGTGGTCTGGTGACGTGCTGCAAACCTGACCCCACTGCCCTTGACCTTCAAACAATGTTGCTGCAAAATACAAAGAAGGCACATGATGCTCAAACCTACGTCCATTTTGTACGACTGGACCATAGCAAAATGCAATGGTGTATGGTGCTCAAACCTATGACTGTTTTGTACGACTGGGTCATAGCAAAACGCAATGGTGTATGATGCTGAAACATATGTCCAAGTTTTGTAAGACTGGAACGCAGTTTTCTGAGACACATGACCTGTAGCAGAAAGACAATAATGTTTACGCCTGGAATCAGGGTGGGTCCCCCTTCACTTCTGCAAAACCACCACCAAGTCTACAGGGGTGTTTGCAACATCCATGCTTGTAGAGCATGTAATAAGTTGTTGCAGTTGTTTTTGTTCTTTCTACACACCAGTCGTGACTAGTGCGAGTCCTTCCATAAATCTACACATGTTCTGGAGATTGTGGATTGTTCACATAGTAGACTACGCAGCTACGCTCTCTAAGTGTGTAAGAGTGTGTCTGTTTTTTGTTTGTTTGTTATCTGTTGGTTTTGTGTATAATGATGAAACCATAAATGTAACTCCATCAACAAAGCGAGTGTGAAAGTGTATATATTCTAACAGATGGCTGCACGTTCTTCTGAATAAAAGCCCCACATTGATGTGTTTGGCAAAAACAAAAATCCACATGCAACACCACTGTAAATTGAAAAAGTTGAAAATTACAATAAAAAACAAAGATAACAAAGTAAGTAATGAGGTGGAATCCTTTACCCTGTTCAGTTTCAATTTTTTACGGGCCTCCTCAGCCATGGCATCATGGAAGCCCTCCAGGAGGTAGTCGGGTTGGAAGTTGTTCAAACGCATACAGTTGCGCACGTCCACAAAGTCTCGCAGGCGCTGAAAGTTTTCTGATGGATCCTCCACTGCCAACAAGACAGAGAAGTGATGAATGTAGAAAGAGAAGGCTCGAAGGTAGAAAGAGAACTATAAATGTGATGAAGATAGAGAAGTGATGAAGGGAAGTAAGCGGTGTTGAACACCCAGCCAACCGCATGGGTCATGACAGGGCAAAAGTAATTTAAAAAGAACTCTCCTTCACAGGCTTACCTTCTCCTCATGGGTCATGACAGGGCAAAAGTAATTTAAAAAGAACTCTCCTTCACAGGCTTACCTTCTCCTGTGCTGGGATTAGGTTAAATGAACATGATCTGTAGTTTAAGTTTTGTGATGTGCCGTTGATTTTATAAGCTGATTTTTTTAAACAAAAGTTACATAAATTTGTAACATTGTTAATCGCCAGGTCCATGCTTGAAAGAGATGAAATTCTGTAAAGTACTCAAGCTTATAATTGAAAAAAATATACAGTGCCACTGCCAGTGGTACCTGTCTCAGTACTAATGGTATCAGCAATGAATATTTGCAGTACAGAATGTGACTGAGCATAACTCTGCCTCATTTTGTCATGTGTCATGACTTTTGTGAAAGCCAAAAGGCAGTTACTGTTCATTTCATTCTAACACTGTAACAGTTCTAATTTCAGAATTTTAATTACTGTTAATATTAATGATCCAAACTGCCATGCATGCCCCACTCCATGACCCAACATAGCCCAGGCAGCAGTTGTATTTTTTAACACAAAGAACTGTGCCAAACCTGCACCAAAAACATTTCTTTATTTTCTGTGTTAATAAAGGATTCAGATTTATGCTAGTTTATTCCTGCCTTCATTATCTGTTATTTAAGAATGAGAAAGTTTTTTTGTTTTTTTTAAGGTCCAGTGTTTCCCCCCTGTTTCCACAATAAAACAAGATCGCAAGTCGGGAGTAGTGTCCCTTTGCTGAACGGAAATTCCTGATCAGAACATGATTATGAAGTTGAACAGTTTAGCGACCACAATTAAGTCTTTTAAAATGCTCATTGATTACACTCTGGATATGACACCCCCCATCTCCCCTTGCCCCCAATCCCTCCCTCAAAAGAAAGAGAAGACGAAAAAATTGCTTTAAAATTCCCACTTGTACTGTGCCCAAGTCGTCATTGCAAAAAACCAAAGCAAATTCTTCCGTCTGCACTTGGGAACAAACTTCCTCTCTTTTGACTGAGATCTGTTAGCTTTTCAAACTTGTTTTTGTTTTCATCCCCCCCTCCCCACCACCACTTGCTCCGATGCTCCTTTTAAAAAGCTCACACCGGCCAAAGCTAACTGAGTGCGAGCCATGCTTCGCCACGAGTAAAGAGAGCTAGCTTCTGATTGGCTTAACTGCACTGGCAAGCCAATCACATGCTACGACACTGAAGTTGGTCGGTTTGATGATGTAAAAAGAAACTGATGTTGCGATTGTGGAACCGAAAACAAAAACTGTCACAGTAACTTGAAATCTAGTGCTTGAATTGAAATATGATACTGTCAATAAAAAAAATGATAACGCCTTGCCCGGTCGGGCAGGCCACTGAGATCTTCACCTGCCCGACCGAGTAAGTTACCTGCCCCGGGCAGTCCTTATTGTCATACCCTGTGCCATGTGAAGCTGCTGTCGCCTCAGTGCTTGTTCTGTGTACACCATACAACCCTGCACCATGTCACATCACTTCATGCAAAGCCACATAGGGTGCATGCATGCTTAGTTTTAACCTGCCACCTGCACTTTTTGGCAGAATGACCGGGATCTGTTATGTGCTACTGCAGTTACTGAACTAGTTTAAGAACCTCACCACCAGCATTTTTACCTTACCTGTGATATCTCTCACTTCAGGGGATAACACGTCATTGTAAAAAGTCTGCAACAGTTGAGCACCATGACCTTGTCTTTGGAATGGTGGCAGGATCAGGAACTGACTGAAAATTATTCAAAACAAAAACTTTTTGTTAGGCGTTGATTTCTATAGCTGGGTGAAGGCGGGTGGAGAAAGAAATTATTTAAAAAAGAACTGCTGTGGATGTGTTTTTAATTCCATTTCTACTGAGAGGGCCTGTGATCCTCCGACCATTTGGCACAGCCCAAACTTCCGATCATGCTGGGGTGTCTTAAATTTATAAGCTCTCACTCTCTCTCAAACATGTGCACACATACACATCCACACACTGACAACAATGCGATTCAAGGCTGTTTAGGTTACAGACAAATTACAACATCAAAAAGAATCAACAAAACAGCTGTGAGCATGACAAGTCTACAACTAAGAGAGGCACTGACTTCAACCTTGGGCTGATGTTTTCAGAGTGAGCATATAGTAGCCATACGCATGACAATCTACATCAGTACATAAGGGAACGACTTCAACCTTGGCCTGATGTTTGCTGAGTAAGCATACTAAAGCTGTGAGCATGACAAGTCTACAAGCCGGGCACTCACCTCAACCTTGGTCTGATGTTTGCAGGGTAAGCATAGTAGCTGTATGCGGTCATATAACCGACAGTAGCATACATCGTGTTTCCATCACGTGCATACTTCTCAAACCTGAAACACACGAGCATTCGCCTACTTAACAACTGCAGCGGAACTTCAAAATGAATTCAGGACCACAACCACAACAAATAAGGAAATAAGCAAATTAACAGATTAGATCATCATGATCGTAATGATGAAGACCAAAGTGAAGAAAAGTCCTCAACCCATTTAGCTGACAAGGGCCAAACATGGGGCTGATTATTTTCTACAATACGAAAAGGTTGGACATGCATACAATTAACAACTTATGCATAACAAAGTACACAACCTTTTGTCATCCTGGCCTACTGTCCTTGATCAACAAAACAAAACCACTTCACAAGCAGTACACTGATAGCACTCACACCAGGTAGTAATTCCACTTCTCGTCATCAACATCGATGAAAGAGGCAGCGTCAATGAAGAAAAGGATGAAGGTCTGAAGTCGCTCATGATATTGCCTGAAGCCCGGCGCCTCAATGCCCGTCTTGTAGATCTGGAACTCTCTCTCCTCACCATCTTCACAGGAACAATTACACCAAAGTTAAACTGCAGAACAAGTAAACTAAAAGAGCTGTGCTCATGTTTGAAAAAGCCAAGAAAAAAGTGCATAAAAAAAGCCATTCAAACAGTATCAACAAGAAAAAATACCAACTTCTTTTTTTGTTTAACCATGAAGGAATAAATAAAACACACATAAAAAACAAACAAAAACACACACACAATCACAGTCCACAGATTAATTTTTTGGGGGGGTGGGTGGGGGTGGGGTGGGGAGAGGTGGGTGGAGGTGCAAGCAGTGACATCCAATCACAGTCCATGGATCTAGATCTTTCAGTGTTTGGGGTGGGGGTGCAAGCAGTTACAATCACATTCCACAGATATCTTTAAGTGGTTGGGTGAGGGGGGGTGAGGGAGGGGGTTAGAGGTGCAAGCAGTTACAATCACAGTCGTCAGCCATCTTTGTCAGCAAATCTGCCCTTGCTGTTCCCCTGATTTATTACTGTCAGTCAAACTCCAGCCCAAATGCATCACATCTTTCATCCCATGATGACATCCCTATGTGCCGTGCCAGCAACTGGAGATACAACTGTACTCTTATACAATGCAATCCACCCACATCCCTGAAATAACCCTATGAGGCTGACTGGGCCCAAAGCACAATCTACCAATACAGCTGCAATAACCCTATGAGGCTGACTGGGCCCAAAGCACAATCTACCAATACAGCTGCAATAACCCTATGTGGTTGACTGGGCCCAAAGCACAATCTACCAATACAGCTGCAATAACCCTATGTGGTTGACTGGGCCCAAAGCACAATCTACCAATACAGCTGCAATAACCCTATGTGGCTGACTGGGCCCAAAGCACAATCTACCAATACAGCTGCAATAACCCTATGTGGTTGACTGGGCCCAAAGCACCAACTGTGTATGTGTCTGTGTTAGCCTGAACCCTGTGTGGATGACTGGGCCCAAAGCACCGACTGTGTGTGTGTTAGCCCTGATATCACCCTATGTGGTTGACTGGGCTCAAAGCATCAACTAACTGTGTCTGTGTTAGCCCTGATATAACCCTTTGTGGTTGCCTGGGCTCAAAGCACCAACTAACTAACTAACTGTGTCTGTGTTAGCCCTGATATAACCATATGTGGTTGACTGGGTTCAAAGCACCAACTAACTGTGTCTGTGTTAGCCCTGATATAACCCTATGTGGTTGACGGCTCAAGGCACCAACTAACTAACCCCATGTGGTTGACTGGGCTCAAGGCACCAGCTCACTAACTAACCCTATGTGGTTGACTGGGATCGAAGCACCACCTAACTTACTAAGTATTCACCCTGAACACTGACCTTTGTGGACTTTGTATGAGTGCAAAAGGTCACCAAAGGGCTTGAAGTTGACGTCCTTTTCAACAGCACCTAGAAAGTCCTCCTTGTTTGTCAGCACCCCCGGAGCCATCACCTTCATCAGTATGTCAGTCACATTGTCAGCCTGAAAACAAAAACAAACAAAAAACTGGCCTTCCAAGCATCCAGAATCTTCTCAAATATTTAATTAACTAAATTGGGATTTGCACAGGATTTCTTTTTTTACTTCAAAGCTCTCCACTTTTGCCAAACTTGAGGACCATGTTATGGCTGAGTTACACTCAATACAAACACTTTTCCACTGTCAGATAACACTTCATCTTCTTTACTGTCATGATGACTTTGGGTGTCCCTGCTAGCATCTTAGCATGACAACTAGTCAGCCAGAATGAGATGTACTGTTATTAAACGTAATTTGTTATATGTGTAGTTTTATTGAACTTGAAACCATTTCCAGACCTGGATCAGGTCCTACTCCTAGTCTCTTTTTCTTTTCCCCTGAAGATAAGACAATCAACCTTCTAGGAGGCCACAGTACGCAACACTGACAGATGATATCAGTCACTGCTTTGTACATCCAAATCTGCTGTAATATGTCAGTCATGAAAGCTGACCTCTAACAAAACAAAAACAAAAACAGTTCACACTGCATTTTAGAACAAAATCTCAACTCTTACGATCTCAAATCTGTTTTGATCTTGTTTACCTGTTGCACAATGTTTTGAAAGGCTAGTTCGTTTTGGACAATTCTGACAGAGTAGTTCATAAAATCTACTGAATAGTTCATAAATTCTACTTATCTACACTTGCAGGTTGTTAAGTTCTGTAGCAGTAGTAACAGGTACTTACAAATGTCCTGGGAACAGACTGAAGAGACATCAAAAATATAGCAGACTCACAAAAACTCCATCTTGTCCTGTTGTTGGTACACGGTCAGAGAACTTGAGGCCAAGGTAAGGGATCAGCTTGCCAGCCGTGTAGAACAGCTGAATTTCTAGGTCCTTGTAACCAAATATGCTTTCCCTGCACAAATATAGTTCAAATAATCACCATGTAGCAAAGGCTCCCGACGCAAACAGCTTCTCTTTTTTTTTTTTACTTCTGCCGTTTTCTTTGTTCTTGCACTGTGACTGTAGCCATCTGTCAACTATTAGTATTACTAGTGCTAGGACAAAGCCATCTGCTGCTCTCATCTATGTCAAATATCCATTCTGTTTTCCCTTGTCTAATTAAAATGTTTTTGTTTGTTTTGCTTCCTATTATTATTAAAACGGATAATTTTGTCTTGTTAAAATGTGTCGTTTTGTTACCGTCTTTTCATAATTTTATTTTGTCACATTTGTGTGTCTTGACCAAATATGGCTTTCATCAACATTCGAATACTCCACCTACCCCAGCTCAGAAGGACAGTACCACCACCCTCCCCAACTGATCAAGCACATCTTATTTTTAGTCTACACTGAGACCACATTACTGTAGTACTTTTTTTGTTTAACTTTTAAGGTTCATGATACAGATATGCTGAATGTGTTGTAGATTTCACAATTATAAAAGAAGAAAAGCAAAACACATCATAATGGTTTCTTTGTGTGTGTGTGTGTGTGTGTGTGTGTGTGTGTGTGTGTGTGTGTGTGGTGTCACAAGACATTATCAACTATGATTATGAAGACTGGGTTCTTTTCTGTAAAAAATAAACACATCATAAGCAACCTGTTTCTACTTCTCCAGTTCTAGGGTCTCCAAATTTAAACTTCAGGTAAATATCATTATTAACATTACGTCTTAATAATCAGATATTTCCCAGTTCTTGATTTTGTTGTTGCCCACATTAATTTAAATAAATAATAATTTTGGTTTACTTTTGCACAGAATAGTGCAAAAAGGGCCCAATCAATCAATAATTCCAAAACATGTGGTGTGCAAAGAAGGCTGTAAGTGTGACCTTCCTACTGCCCAGTAAAGAAGACGGAGACAGCCACCTACGATTCAGATTAATAAAAATCTAGCCTACATGCATATAAACGTAAGTTTTCAGTCTTCATATTCTTTGAACAATCACGCAAGTGGCTTAAACAAGGTTAGGAACAGTAACACATTTAATAATTATGACCAAAGAAACTGTTTTCAAAACAAACAAAAATGAAACCCATACACAAAATACGAAGTTGAGGCCCAGTTAGAAATTTACATTATCTAATTTTTGAAAGTGAGCTTTACTAATACTATTAAGTACTATTGGAAAATTCACTCACTGTTCACCAAACAGTTGGTGTGTCATGTCAGGTTTGAACGTGGTCTTCTCATCCCCAAGATCTGCTTCCTGACGCACTGCAAAAACAGAAGGTTAAAGTTAAAGACCACAAAATGTCACAGTTAAACCTTCAAAGAGCTGAAACTGGACACTCTCCTGAAGAAGATGAAGATGTGCACGGCACATCTGGCCACTTTGACAGATCAAAGAGACAGCCAGAGGCTATGGAGTAGGTGGGGACTGACCCAAAACATTTGGTTTCAGTTATAGGCAGTATAATAGTTATTTCCACTTCCAGAGTTTTCAGAGCTCAGGAGCTGTGTGAAGGAAGAGGTAGGCATCCTGGGTTCCCCATCCCTAATAGTCTGGACCCTCTCTGTGGATGTAAAGCAACATGGCTCCCAGAGACTTGGACAAGAGCCAAATAAGGACCTGATAAGGACCAACAGTAGGTTTGGTAAGGACCATCACAACAGTAAGGAAGCTGCAACACTGAACCAACGAAGGAAGATGAGATGGGTTTTAAAGGCAGCAATGAATCACGCTGAGTGATAAATTTTGGTTGGGACAGGTTCCTGAGTGACAGGCACTTTTCAAAGTTATTCTTGGGATAGTTGGCAGTTTCTACTTAAGACCAGTAGAGCCAAAAGCATTTTGAGAGAGACGTGCAAAGAGTGACACTAAATTACACTAATACTAGTGATGGCCCAAAGAGCTTTCAGTGTTTCACACTCTCAGAACTGTGTGAACCCCAAGTAGACCATCTTAGTAGGAAAACAGGTTGATACACTGATAGTGGGCAGCAGGGTAAGCAGGCCAGGTTAATTAATTTGTTGGAGATAATTTTCATAATGATAATTGCTTTTAAGACAGTAATTTTTAAGAGGGGGACATCATGAAGAGGCAATTTGTATGTGATATGCACAGCATGGTGTCAGTGGGCTTTCTCATTATTTATGAATGATTTTTCACCTGGACTTGTTTGTTTGCTGTTGTTATAATTTAATGTTTTATGATTGGCATGAATGTGTAATGAATGTACTTGGCACTGCAAAACATTCCTAGTGCACTTGTACTGACACTTCGCAATAGTTATATTGTATTGAACACTGTATTGTTTGTTTTGTATTGTATTGTAGTACTTACCCAGCTTGAAGTGGATGACATCATTTGCACAGCACTTGAACTCCTCCAGTGAGTTGCCAACAATGCTCATCTCTGAAAATATTCACGACCACATTGGCTCAGTCAGACTGATTGGGTCAATTTACAGCATTCCGTAACATTTTTCTGTAAAACATCTCAAACTCAAATGATGTAGGACATCAATAAACAAAGCCAAAGGCAATGTAGACTGTAATTGTGTAAAGAGTACAACCACAAGGACATCAAACATTTACAGAGTAAATCAAGACTGATTTTTCTCATTTATATGTTATTCATCGACAATAAGATTCTGTATTCAGTGTAATGATAAATGAAGGTGCAAAAGAAATAATCAAATGACAAGTTAATGTTTTACTGATTGCTTAGGTCATGGCATGCTTCTTTGTTGGGTGGGGTTGTGGTGTGTGTGCGAGGGGTTGAGATGTGTGTGAGACAAAGTGTTGTGTGTGTATGTGGGGGGGGGAGGGGGGGGGGGGGCTGTACTTTATTGGTATGAATAATGAATGTCTTTGGTTGTTTCATTCATGGATTCTTCTTCTTTCTGGTATTCTACTTCTGTATACATACTATTCCTCTAGCTACACTGTCAGCATCACCACCAGAATGCCTCCTGCATTATTAAGGTGGACAGTGATGAGAGCCATTTTAATGTTTCATTAATTGTGAGGGACAAAGTCACAAGACAGTGTCCACAGGCCATAACCTTTGATAAGTTTGAAGAGAAAGGAGAGCTGAAGCAGATTTAAACTCAGGTCCCTCTGCTTACCAGCCTTACCACTAGGCCAGACTGGCTCACTCAGTCACTGAGATTTCAGAAACAGAATCACTAAAGTATAGGTGGGTGGTATTACTGGTAAACATGTACTTTAAGTCAGCAGGTTGGAACACCCTTGTGATGTCTACAAGGTCATCAGGCATGAAAACAAGTTATTCAGTTACTGACACTATCATTGTCAAAGGTATTCTTGTCGTTGATTGCATCAGATTGATATACGTGTCTTCTGCAGCCTCTGCCATTTTGAGCTTGTCAGAAGGGAGACAAGTCATTGAAATAATGTGAGAATGATGCAGACACTATGCAGTCAGGCAGCTGTGTTATTAAATAAAGAAAAATAAATCAAGCTGAAATATCTGGCATCCGGCAAAGTTGCTCACATTTGTAAGCGGAACATTTGTAAGATGTCTTATTACATTGTGCCTGCATCTCTCTTGACTCCCTTCTAACATAAGTTTGAACTGGCTGACATCACAGGTGGCAAGGAGTTCTACAGTAATATATGATGAAATAAGCAATAAGAATAGCACTGAAAATGTCAATAAGTTAGTGCTTTCACATCTAATGACATCACATCATAAACACTGCATATGTAACTGAGAAATATAACATGACAAAAACGATCTTGAGTCTTCTAACAAGAGTTACAAATGGCCGACGCAGTAGCTGATGGCCACACTCAACACAGTAAATATACTAAATGACAAGAATACCTGTTTTAGTGTTTACTATTACCAATCTGCATTTTGATTGGTAGTGCTTCCAATTTCTTGCCTAATGACCTCGTAGAGATTTCCAGGGTGTTGCAGAAGTAAAACACTATAAATCACATCCAGAACCTTGGCCTGTCTGTCAGTGTCACTTGTCAGTGTCATACACCTCACCTAAAGTCACAAAAAGTGCATGTTTACCCTACGACTGTACGAGCGAACCTTTTGCCAGTTTTGGTGTAGTCATTACAATAGAAAGCTTTGAAATGAATATAGAGGAGCTGACATATCAAAACCTCTGAGTTCCAACAAACTGAATAATGTAACATTACTGGCAATTTAAAGACGAAATGATAAAACAAAATGAAAGGTTTGAAATCGTAAGTTGCAGTTGTACATTATCAAATTCAACAGATTTACCAGTTGTAGTAGACTAGTACAGAGCTGTTTAGCTGTTATGATGCACGCTGTTCTCTGGTATAAAATATGACAGACGGTAACAATGACTCGTCTTTTCCACCAGAAAAGCATATATTCTGATGTACGAAAAACAGCACACAACGTGGTTTATTATAATGCTCCATCGCACCAAACCATACTCACCCGCCATTTTGCTTGGCGCTTTTCCAGTTCGTCAAGGTTTCACTTCCGGGACAATTTTCACGTGCCTTGGGAGAAAATGAACCAATCAATGGATATCTATCACGTGCTATATAACCTTCACCTCTAAGGTGAATCATGGCGGGACAAGACAGCGCTGTATGTTGTTCTCCATTTCATGCTTGCCAGTCACATTTGAAGTACTATTTTCCGTACAAATATAACCTTTGTGAATTGACAAACGTTATGTAAATGCTTTTCACTTTATTTCAGGACGGCAAATTGAAGATTGTGTCGAAGATATGGCCAATCCGCAAGTATGCAGCCAAATGCGAGGATCGGCTTCGGAAGGTTAGTCAAGTTCAATATTTGTACACTTCTCTGTGTGAAACATTATTGCACATTCTGGATTTTGATCGTGCGTTCAAGAAAATAGCCCTAACGTTTCTTTCAATGATCAAACTAGTGGATCATGATCTGCTGGCAAGGATGGCTGATGTGTTTTAGAGCTGTGCCATTCCAAAGGCTTGTCCGCATGAACGTTGATTAGTGATGTGCAAAGCCTAAGGTCAGTATCAGTAAACGAATCTTACTCTTGAAGAAAACCACGCACTGTGGCGCATTTTCACAGCGCTTTGTGTACTCTATATATGAGACGAAGTTAAAACAACAGGCGCCCTAATGTAACCCAAACTGTCGTCTGCTGCATTTGTTATTGACACGACAATGCCGGGTAGGGGACGTAACTCTAGCAACCCGTCGTTTGATGTTATGACTTTGTCCTTGAGAAAGAAATGGATTTATCTAGTTATACAAAAGTGGCAATGATTTAGTCATTGCGAATGTCCCTCGTGCAAAACAAACTCGTTGGTGTGGTGGCCTACCTGTAAAATGAAAAGTGAACTCTACTTATAAGTTAAAGCAGTAATATCTACCTCATCTTTCTCCCCCACCACTCCCCAAATTCCTGTTTTTCACCTAACCCTTTTTTGGAGTAGCGTATACTGTATCCATAGTTTATTGGTCACATGATACCTCGTCTTCCTTCCCTGAATCAGAGACAGTGGTTGCTACTGGTGATTGAACCAACCCAAACTTCATTTGGCCCTTTGTCTTTTGTTTACGTAATGAGCAAGCATTTTATGTGACTGTGTGTTATATTATCTGATATTACCAACATGGACCCATCAAATGAACAATAATTATTGTAAACAAACAAAAGGCTGTGTGGTTGCCAAGCAGACAACACAAATAGAATTTGTGACAAGCTGTGGTGCACATCAAGCTTTCTGCCAGTGTGTCACCAGGAACATTACTGAAGCATTTCTTAATCCATTAATGTAATAGCCACAATCAGGATGTAGCAAAACGTGTTTAATTTACACTGATACAAACACTGGAATAGTATACATCTTGCACAGATCTGGTAATTTGAAGTCACCCTGCGCACATCCAGCATGAACAGCACATTCATGGAACATTTCTCTTAATCCCAAAATAACCAGGTAGGCACAATGTGGTATACAGTAATAAACTAAGACACTCCACATCTAGTACAAGTAAAACTAAAAGGACAAATTTCTCAGTTGTTTCCTTGGTGCTACTGGCATTTCTGTGTACACTTTCAAACAATAGATTTTCCACATGATTTGAGAATCTAAAGTGATAAATCGGTAACCATTCAGAACAAGTCTACCACAAACTGAATAAAGTTAGCAATATTATTATTAGCAGTCTGAGTTATGAGTTAGGAATGGTGGGGTGTTTGGAATCTTGTTATTTTACACTCACCCTGTCTGATGATATTGATAATTGTACCCAGAGTCGATCTGTGCTCATTGTAAACATTCATGGAGGTGATGGCATGGCCATGAAAATTGAGAGGATTTTTTTGTTGTGCACCTTTTCCAGGCAGAGCTGATCAAACGAGCGGACACAGAGGAGTTACGGGAGGTGTTCAACAAGTATGCTACCAAGGAGGTTGGAGGGGAGCGGTTCATGACCTACTCCGACCTGGTGCTTGATTACCTGCAGCTCCTGGAGAAGGACAACTATGACGAGTACACACTGAACCTGCTGGCTAGCACTGTGGACACGTCCCGTGATGGGTTAGTTCTTCAGTTCTAACATCCTGTCAGCTGCACAGGGTCACCTTGGTACTCCTTCAGACTGGTTTACTTCTTTTTCCTGCTTCCTCAGCAACCAATGGGTTATTACTTAGCAATGATGTCAGTGTGAAACAGGAACAGGGATGAGACTTTTAAACTTAGTTTGAAAAGGAAAAAAACATGCTGTTGTCATGTGAACAGACAGGAATGATTGTGATGTCTGATGCACTGTTGGGTACAATTGTTCATTCCAGCCTTGTTTATTTTACACAGGCTTTTGAAGCTGTGCTGTGGATGCTGCAAAGTGACATTGTATACAGTGTTTGGTTGTCTGTTGCTTTCACTGGCTGTAAAAAAACACACAAAGAAAACAGAGTTCCAGACCTTTGAAGCCTTGCTGTGTGTTCTGCAAAGCAATGTCAGATGCATTGTTTGACTGTTTGTTGCAGCCTCATTTCCTTCACAGAATTCCAGGTTTTTGAAGCTTAGCTGTGTGTTCTGCAAAGTGACGTCAGAGGCATCATTTGATTGTCTGTTGCAGCCTCATTTCCTTCACAGAATTCCAGGCCTTTGAAGCCTTGCTGTGTCTCCCAGATTCCATGTACACCTTGGCCTTCCAGATTTTCGATCGCAACGGCAATGGTTTCATCACCTGTGGTAAGAATCGGCTTGCCAATTTCTTTCCATTTCTGTTGTTTTTGTGGAACTATCACAGTATCACTCATTTTAAAACAGACTTGTGCATCAACAAAGTTTTTGCCATGTTGGTTGGTTGTGCTTTAGGTGGTGAATGTTTGGATATGGTTCCAGCCCTGAACTGTGCATGGCAGATTTTGTAAAACGATGTTGGAGATGTGACGTTGTGAGGTTATGCATAAACATCAAGCACGTTGAGCTATAGAAAATTTATGTATTATTATAAATTCACCCAACAGTGGGCTAGAAGTTTCCTTGGTGATGGTACGGTTGCCCTCCTGTCCTGAGTAAGACAACCTGATGGGATAATGAAAGTACACTTGGTAGCCTGATGGATAATGAAAGTATAGTTGGTATCCTGAGGAATAATGAATGTATAATTGGGACCCATAGGTAAGTGTCCCGAGTAAGACAACCTGATGTCTAATGAAAGTATACTTGGTAGTTTGGTGGATAATGAAAGTATACTTGGTAGCCTGAGGAGTGAGGGATAATGAAAGTGTACTTGGTAGCCTGAGGGATAATAAAAGTCTTCTTGGTTGCCTAAGGCTGTAAGGGATAAATCTGTTTACTTGGTAACCTAAAGGATAATAAGAGTTTGCTTGGTAGCCTGAGGGATTATTAAAGTACACTGGGTAGCCTAAGGCCATGTATACTTGGTAGCCAAAGGGATACTAAAAGTCGACTTGATATTTGTATATATATATGTCAGTAATAATGCAGTTTTGCTGAGCGTTGCTGTGTAGTTACTTGGGAAATGATATAAAGTGTTGTCAGCTAGACCATATTCAGCTCCAGTATTGGTTTATGAAATCTTTGGAATCTCACCTCTTCAAGCTATCCTATTTTGTGTGTGTGGGCGTATTGTTGATCGCTTTTATATAGTGCTATTCTCTGCTCTCAAGCAGGCTCACTACACTCACATGTGATTCTACATGAGTGACTAGGTTTTGATAGTGCGTTTTTGAACATCCACCAAAGTGGTGTACTTACAGCGCTGACATGGCTGGTGCCACATGGAACTGCTGCCTTCTCAGTGTGTTCTGTGTACACCATCCAACCATGCACCATGTCACTTAATGCAAAGCCAATGTATACGTAAGGTGCATGCATGTTTAGCAGTAGCCTACCACCTGCACTTTTGGCAGAATGACTGGATCTTTTACGTGCTACAGTCATATGTGTGTGTGTGTTCATACTTGTGGAAGTTTGTCTTGACAGTGTTCTGGTGCTTTGCTGTATAATGAGCTGTGGGCTCCAATGTGGAGAAACAGAACACAAGAGGGTACATTATTCTTGTTATTATTATGCTTTGCTGTTGTTGTTTAACAGGAGTATTTCCATGCTGTGGCCTGTGCTTTCTTTTCAGACGAGTTTGAGAACATCATCACGCACACCACCCTCAACACCAAGATGCCATTCAACTTCAACAGCGACTTCATCCAGCTGCACTTTGGCAAAGACAAGTCTCGCAAAGTCACCTATAACGAATTCACCCAACTGCTTCATGTGAGCTACTTTAGCAGAAATCATCTATTTACTTTCTGGGGGTGTACCATTTGGCAGTTACTGCCCTTGCTACTTACTACTCATACAGATCTTCACTGACTTCTTTGGTTTATGGGAGTACTACATCGCTTAGTCCATCCTCCATCACCTTTCCCCTGTGATTCTTGGAAATGCAACAGAATTGGCATTTGTACTGCTTAACAGTTCTAGGTTCAGCTTCCATTGTTATACACAACATGAAGCAATGCTGACTCAGAAATTGGCCCAGAAGTGGCTGCTGCGACCTTTTGCGACTTCTTGCATGAAGATTACAAAAGGAATTTGCTTGTGCAAGCCAGCTTTGCTGAACTGCCCAATGAGATTAGTCTTTACAAGTTTAATCCCTTTTATTTGTAGCTGAGTGCAACATACATATAAAAGTAGTATTCTTGGTTTCAGGACTCTGATCATGGATAATAATTGGTCTTATTGTCTACATGTGCACAGGCCACTGATCATGGATACTAACTGGTCTTATTGCCTACACATGCACAGGCCACTGATCATGGATAATAATTGGTCTTATTGTATACATGTGCACAGGCCACTGATCATGGATAATAACTGGTCTTATTGTATGCATGTGCACAGGCCACTAATCATGGATAATAACTGGTCTTATTGTATACATGTGCACAGGCCACTGATCATGGATAGTAAGTGATAATGGATAGTAACTGGTCTTATTGTATATGTGTACACAGGCCACAGCTGATCCCAGAGGCCAGTTTAGTCAGAGCCAATGCCTCAGAATCTAGTTAGTTATGACTGTGGGCACTTCTGAGTTATCTGAAAGCTGAGCAGTCCTACTGTGGACATGCTGCTGCTGCTGCCAACAGCAAATCATAGTAGGTGTCTTTCACCCCTTCCCTTTTCCAGTGCCATTTCACCGTAGAGTTGTACAGCAGGCTAGACTCGTGAAAGGTTATTTTGAAGTTTATGTAGACGCCAAACATGTTTCATACAATAGTTTCAGCTTACATGCAGCAACGAAACCATTTCGTGCAAAACAACTAACTTTCCATGGTACACCCAAGAAAATATAAAATATGCACCATCATTGTGAGCTGCATGGACTTTTCTCAGGCAAAACAGCATGCATACCTCACAATATGAATATATCCACTACAGGACACCTTCATGTAAAACTGGTGTCCAGCCTCCGGAAAACTCCCAGGGGGTGTAAACGGTACTACATGCACAACTGTTGATCCAACTACCTGAATGTTTGGCTTCTGTTCAGGCAGCTGCATACTGTCTTCGGGAGTTTGATGTTCCCCTAGTGCACAGATTTCTGTTGCAGAAAGTAACCCTGGCTGGAGGGAGTGGATGCAGTAAGCCTCATTGTGACTGTAGTTCTCACTTGCAGCTAGCGTTGTGTGAATGACATGGTAACCTCCATTGAGGCCTGCATCTGTACATGGTGGTACCAGTTTCAGTGACCTTGTGATCAGACTTCAAGGTTACAGTGACATTTGGAGCTCTAGAGCAGTGTAAAAATGGTGTTGCTGGAACAAACCGTTATCCAACTAAGTTCACAACTACTATGATTATGATAACGATTGTTACATGATCACTTGGTCTGTAGATGATTGCTGACATGACAAAGGCCTTAACGCTCATGTTGTCTAAGATGGTGTTGAAATGGGATTGTTAAAATCTTACATGGTGGAAACCTATACAATGCTTTATACTGTAGTAAGGCATTGATATGGGACTTGTTTTCAAGGTCATCTTGACCAGTTTTCATGGTCATCTTAAAAACACATGCCACTCCTGGTTCTTCCCAAATCAGCCAAAATCAGATTCACCTTGCAAAATCAGTCTGGAGTCTGTGAGTGTGATATTTTGTGACAAAACTCTCCTTAAGGCATAAAAACAAAAACAGCTGTGTAAAGTGTGGTGTGTACAATGTATTAATCTGCCT
Organism: Alviniconcha strummeri; assembly: GCA_963584105.1. Lineage (NCBI taxonomy): Eukaryota > Metazoa > Mollusca > Gastropoda > Provannidae > Alviniconcha > Alviniconcha strummeri. The sequence goes on along the minus strand of OY757553.1, from coordinate 10,824,237 downwards.
GCTTGGAACAACACAGAATTAGCTCAGTTACTTGAGTTAGATAGATCCTCATGGTTGAAGCTATCCAGACCTTGTCACTTCCCTGTGGTCCTCACATCTTGACTTCTGTAACTCTGTTGACAGGGGTTCTTCAACAGCTCAGTGACAAGTTTCAAGAGGTTCACAGTCATTCAGCGCCGTTCATTTTTAAGGCTTCCAGACTTACCACTCAAAAACTGCGTCTTACTCGCATATGCTTTCCATGTGTGATGCATAGCGTCAGTGATGACTGAGTTGTAATTTGAAATGTAACATATGTATCTGGAAATTGCATGTCATTGTCAAGAAGGTTGTGCCTATGACAGTTGTTGACCCAAGTTTCAAAGAAGCTTCTTGTGTGTTGCATCTATAGGCAACCTTAGTCCACATAACTAATTTAGATGAGTTTCAAAGGATCTCATGTAAAGGAGTGAATCTTTAACAGATATTAATGAAGCAGTCAAACATATTGACATACAACCAGATGAATGAGCAGTAACACTGAACTTTAAGACAGATTTTGTCACCACATTTGGCAAAATGATGCCAACTTCTAGTATCAAAGCTGTGTTAATGAGACTTCTTTCAGATTCTGTTGTTGACTCAAATACTTCCCTGTCTGATCTGCTTCACGTGTACTTTTCACCCCATTTGTTGCATTCATCTGCTGACATATTATCCGCTATGGAATACACCAGATCCAGACCTCGGCTATCACATCAGAGCTATGAGATGCGCCATCTTTTATTCCAGAGTACATTAAAATATAGCTTTGCTTCATCTGCTGCCAGGAGTTCTGTATTTCTTTCCTAACTGCCTGGAGTCCTGTCTTTCCTAATGTCTGTCTTGCTGATTCATTTAACTGCTTGGTTGTTATTCTACTTATTGTCCTTTTCTTGAAATGTAAGGAAGTAAGGTAACATGGATGGTCAATCCAACGTTTTACAGATCGTGATTTGACAAAAAAAAAATTGGCTTTGTGTTTCTTGTGACTGACTGATTTCGTTTCACTCTGTTGTTGACCTTTGTGATCATCTGGGCTTTCAGTGTCCGGTACCAGGTATTTCATCAGTCCCTGCCAATACCTCACTATCTGAATTCCAAAAATGAAAGTTCCAAGGGCAGCGTACCTTCTTCCATCTCAGCTCTGTCCCCGAATGAAGTCCCTTGCTCTGTCTGCCATGCCCCAACATAACCCCAGAAAACCAGAACTGATCGCAAGACTGTTCCGCTTAGCTTCCAAACTGGTCTTCTCAGTGTTATTTTTGCTATAATAGCTCCACGTCACTCATACCATTTTCTCCTGCGTGTGCACATGCTAGCACGTGTGTGTGGGAGTTTGGTGTGTTTCAGGCATAGGAGAAGAAACAAATGAATGAATGTGTGAAGGAACAAATGAATGGATAAATTTGTGAGGGTAAGGGAATAAGTAGTAATACAATACTTTGATTAGTTGTGTGGGAGTTTGGGTGTGTTTTGGGCATGGAAGATGACATTGGAGACATGATACACCTCTGGGTTAGCATGTTATGCTGTTGTTTTGGTTTAAAAAAAAATGATAATGATGTCTCCCTGCTTACAATATGCTGGCTATTATTCAGTTTAACATATGATGTATTTTTTCATTGATAATAATAATATGTAAGGTGTTTTAGAAATATTTTATTTAGAATGACTTTCAGTCAAGCTGATCATTTGTTTTATTATACACATCATGTTATTTTATTTGAAAATCTTAGATTTTGTCACAATATATACATCAATACAAATAAGCCTCAAGTCTGTTCGGTCAAATTTTGCAATAGAATTTAACTTTTCTCACAGGGTAAGTGTGTAAAATCTGAATGAACTTGAAGTGGACAGCTGTGAGCGAATAAGGGAAAATATAGGTGACCATACAATTGTACTGATAAAAAGCTGTATTCACCGAGAAAATGTGGTTTTTATATTCATATGTATACATATTCAGTAAAGTGACTCTTCTGAGAGTTTGCTGTTGAATTTACTCAGTGCCAGACTTTGAATGACAGAATTATAATTAAGCTGATGAGATTCACCTTGGAACAGTCTGTATTAAACCCAGAAAAATTATGTAAGTTTAATCCAATCACTGTCTTATTTAGTTTGACAGTAGCCATTGATAGTGATACATTGAAAGTCTTTACACAGGCAGCCCTCACAGTCTTGTTTTGTTTGACTATAGCCATTGATAATAACATATATTGATAACCTTTGTTAGGCAGCTCTCAAATGTGCAGTCTACGAAAAGGTGGTAGGTCGGTATTTGACAGTCACAGTAGATCTGTTTCCAGTATTGTGAACAACAGCTTTGAGTTTCAGGCAATAGACAGCACCTGTTACAAGCCTTCCAATGTTTTTGTTAACTTACCCTCATCTACACAGTACAGCACCACAAGAAAGAAAAGAAGAGGGGTGGGGGTGAAAATTGTCTACACACACTGACACAGTGATAGGCCTGCACAAATACATGCATGAAAAGACATACAAGCATATACATGGTATATCTAGGCAAACACACGCACATTTTTAAAATCGTCTTTGAAATCTCGCCTCGTTAAGCTATCTTATTGAGTGTGTGTGTTTGTGGAAGTTTGTTTTGACTGTGCTTTGTTCTTTGCTTTGTAATGGGCTATGTGCTCCAGTCAGGAGAAATAGCACATAAAAGAGTGTATGATTATTAATGGAAAGAGATTATCATCTTAAGTTTTGCCAGACTACCCAAAGTATACTTGTTTGGGCTCTTACATAAAAAAATGTTGTATGTGTATCTTTAAAAAGTAGTAAAATAAAAAATATATTTTATGCTTTGATTGTGGGTGGACAGAGTTCAACTGTTTAACTTTGTTATGTTTGAAAAGAGATTAGCGTGAAAATTTATCATTGGTAATATTTTGTATGTTAATTAATTTAGTAGTTGCAAGGTTGGTCATTTTAAAACATTTTCATTTTCTGAGTACCTGTAAGAGTTCTGTCAAGTCTTTAAATGAGCGTTTGAGTCATGTTGACACTGCTAACAGTTGTATGGCTCAGTGCATATGCAGGTTAGAAAGAGATAGGGAAAGAGAGAACTATTAACTCACTGGCGATGTATCACTTCATATGATGCAATTACTCATTGCATGCTTGGCAGTGTGGTGCATTTTGGATAATTGTGTGTGAAAAGTCATGAGGGTGGTACAAAGGATGAAAACTCGGAAAGCCTCTTCGGATGTATTCGCAATACATGTGTATCCTCCCTTTGCCCAAAGAACAGTGGTGGAGAACAGAAATGTGGTTGTTTTGAAGTTAGGGGAGGCGACGCTGAAGTGGATCAAAAATGGCTAGCAAGCGACACTGTATATAGATGGTAAATACAGTTAAATGTTTTCAGACAGTATAATTCAGGTATTCAGAGTTTGGATGAAGAGGTAGCTGTCGCAACATGCTATGACTAGCATGCTTCTGAAAAAGGTTTTTCCCCATTTTAGTTACAGATTTTGCGGCACAGTGGAAAACTGAAGGCTGAGATTCGCAGTAAGAAATTGTAGCACATATAAAGGGAGGTAATCACTGCCATGAAACACGTATGTTTTTTGTCCTAACTGTAATTGTTGATGTTTTTTGTTGTTTTTATGATTTAAAAGAAAAAAGCGCAAAATCATGTGTTTCCAAGGAAACAAGGGGCCAGAAAAAACAAACAAACTGCCACCAATGATTTAATCTGCTTTGAAACATCTGACTTAACCATACCACCTACCATGGGGTCAGACCCCTCCCTGTCACCTGCTGCTGGTGTGTAAGTCCAGTTTTAGCCCAAAGGGAACAAACCTTCAACCAGAAATATACCAAGGTTTGGGTTGTGTCCTTCCTGTTGGTAAACTGGTTTTGCTGTGTACAGATGTTCACTCTCTCTTATTTTCTTTTTTTTCTCATTTTTGGGTGGTGGGGGAGGGTGGGGAGCTTCCCGCCTGAAGTTGATGGTGGTGTGTAAAACATTTGAGGTAGCCCATGGCAATAACAGCTGCAGGGTAAACTTGTTTGTTTTTTGACTCGTAATTGACAAATTTGGGGAAATAACTATTGCTCTTCACATCAGCTTCAGAAAAAAAGCATGAAATCGAACCAAAGTTGGTATTGTCCAAGTTGACAGTGCAAAAAGGTTCTTGTCTTAATGATAAGGTTTATTATGTGATTGCAGGAATGTTTATGGCCCTTTTTTTGTGTGTGCAGGACTTCCACGATGAACATGCTTGGCAGGCCTTTCGACGTCTGGACAAGGGCAACACGGGGTCCATCACACCCAAGGACTTTGAGGAGATCATGTTGTCTCTCAAGGCCTACCTCCTTACCCCACTGACCAGGGAAAACCTCATCACAGTACGTTAAAACCTTTATGCTTGGCCTGGTTACAGTGAACTCCACTCAGCCCTTTCTTTCCATCACCCCAGGGAAATTCTCAGCTAGCTATTATACACCTCATGCTGTTCAGTGCATTTTTAGCAATTTGGTTTTGTATGTTTTCTCAGTGTTTCCACTCACTGAAAATTTTCTGTTAATGATGGCTAATAAAAAGTAAATAAAAAGAACTTGGTAGAAAGTTTCTTAAGCTGTTCTGACCAAAATCTGTGTACGTTTTCTTTTTTTAAACCTTTTCATACACTTGACACTGGCTGGAATGAAAAAATATAACAGCAGATATACTGGCAGGCAAAACAAGCCTCACAAGTGGCTTGCTTTTGAGAATATATGAAGTGTTCAGGAGCTTGAGACACTACCTGCAGGCACAAAGCCAAGAGCGTCACCACCGTAGATCGCCTGGAGGAGAGAGGCGTGGAAAGAGAAGTGCTAGACAATCTTATTTGAAAGAACGAGATGGCCATCGTCAGTCAGACAAACATTAGAACCGTTTCAAAGGCAACATTGGGGGAATTTCTGAGAGATGGGGGGGGGGTTGCATATGGGCTTTTCTGAGGGCATAGATACCATCTTGTTCTGAAGTGAGTTGAACTGACACTGCCAGCTGCAGAGCAGCGAGGTTTTGCACAGGTCTTCAACAGAATTAACTTCACTTGAAGATAAAAACGTTGGGGGGGGGGGGGCTGACTTGTTTTCCTTCCTCCTGACATGTCCCACACTCAGTGCCTTTGCACAGATGGGTGTGATGAAGAAAAGCGTGGCATGGTGGAAAATGTGCAACTTCCCCCACCGTGGTTATGGCTAAAATGCAAGGTAGCAGAGCCAGTCCTCATTGAACCTATCCAGAACTTGAAAACCTTTGTTAGTTTTCGTATGCATGAGTACTTTATCATCTCAGACCCAGTTAAGGACTTTTCCTGTGGGACATCTGAGATACTTCAGCTGAGGAAATCCAGCTGTGGCAGATTGGTGCTACTCACCCAGTCAGTCTCTGACATCAATGGACTTTCTAGTAACACTGCCTACAAAGTCTTGTCAGGACAAGCTTTATCCACTGCCATTGGTTCTTTAACGTGCGTAAGCCTGTGGCACTTTGCATCTTGTACTGTGTGTGTGATTTTTATTGTTGTTGGAGCCCCACCACGGTGAGACTGATTCAAAGAATAAGATTATTTCTGTCTGTAATTTGGACTTAACTCACAACACTTGATTTGAACTCCTTTACCATTCAGTTACATCAGTTTCCGAAGTCCATGGGAAACATATGCATCCAGGGTTTGCATTAACCAGTAATTTCCAGTATTTCAGTTTATCACTGGTTAGGATCAGCAAATACGCTTGTTCTAAAAAATAAATGCAACGGAGAAAGAGAGAGTGAGAGATAGCGTGGTAGTTGTGTGTGTGTGAGTGTGTGTGTTCTACATGGACAAAGGTGTTTGGTAGCAGAGCTCTAGTCATAGTATCTATAGGTGGCAGTGTATCTGACTGGTTTCAGTGATTGTCTGACTGGTTTCCATGAACCATTCTCACTACCTTGTAGATGTCACACCAGTTTGAAAAAATGTCTAGGACTATCACTGTGCCTCTCAGCACCAGTGTGTCTGCACCTTTATGATTGTGTCTGATCCTAAGCACTAATGCACAGATGTGTGTTTCTGTTTAACACAGGCTGCCATGGGTGGGGAGCGTCATCGACAGATCAGCTATGCTTATTTCACCGCCTTCATTTCGCTGCTCAACAACATCGAACTGGTCCGTCGTATATTCCTGGCTGCCACACGGCGTGACACTTCAAAAGAGATCACAAAAGGTGCAGCTTCGCTCGCTGTAGAATATTCCGAGCTAATTGAAGACTATCAGACAGCCAGGAATTTCCGATTTGTTGGAATACAAAACCCATGTTATCTAGCACAATGAATTCCTGGACAGACAACCGCCCTTAGAGTTACAGGGGACCTGAGGTGAAAATGAAAGCTGGCATGTAGAGACTAAAAAATGTGCCAATGTATTTGTTTGCGGACTTCATATAGTTCTTCCTTGGAAACCTTTCTCTTTTTAAAAACCTTTTCTTCAGTCCTATTGCCCAGATATGCGGCTGTGTGTGTGTGTGTGGACGTGTGTGTGTTCATGTTGCATGCATTGAATTTTGACAGTCTGTACATGTAAAGAATGTGGAAGTGTTTAAGGCCTCTGAGGGTTAGGTGCTCTAAGTATCCATTATTATTATTATCAATATTTATGCAAAAGAAGTACCTTTTTGCTTCAAATTTTAGCTCCTTGAAGCGGAGCCATGTTGGTTCACTCTTAACCAATCACGAGCTGAAAAGATTAAATTGTGATGTAGCGTACATTGCTGCCACACATGCCCACTTTGTTCATAATGTCTCGTATATGGAATGCCAGGCGCAACATGGCAATGGCTGTGTTGTTTTGACAGCCTTCAAATGTTAATTTGTGTGCAGACTAGACCTTAAAATTAAATCAACTGAAAAACTGCTGTCATTCTTTTTTACAGTTTTTTTCTCTTCTTTTCCTATTGTTAGGGCCTGTGATGCTTCGTTGCATGGGGTCTCCTTTAATGTAAAGTGATCTCACAGGAAGGATGATTTCTGGTCATGGGTTCGCTGACGGTGAGCTGCTAAAGTTAGGTCCTAACGCATAAAAGGTTAAAAGGAATGTAAATTTAATATGACAATCCAAAACGTGAGGAACTTTTCAGGGTAAGCCTCTTTGTCAAGTGACAAAGCAACAGTTAAATTGTGAAAAATGAAAACGTGCTTTTCTGGTTTTTACTTTTGGTGTGTTCAGTGCCTCAAGTGTTTGGAAGAATATTGGCATGATGGTGATGTATAGTGAAATAGGCGTGATCTGATCTTGTTTTGAAATGCAAGCAGTCATCCTTGTTTCAGATTTGTTAGGGTTTAAAGAAGGTGGTCATAAAGGAAGGATGGACTCACTAGGATGGTCTGCAATTAGGAGTCCCTCAGCATTTTTGGATGCAGTCCCGCTGCAGTTTTGGAATTTGATCCCCCTACCCCCCCAGCCCCCCCAAAATATAATAAAATGGGGAGAACATACCCTTTGCATGCTTTTTCTTGTGGCAGCATTTCTTATTACTGACACTTTGCAAGGACCATACCAGGAACGTGACATCTGTTTAATTGTACGCAAGAGGCACAATGCATTCTTTCCATTTTTTCAACCAGCCTGAGTGAGTTTAAGTGCCCAGTGTGTGGTTCTGTTCTTTTGCATTCCTTGTCCTAGTGCTGGCATTTTTCCTGTGTGCAGAGGAACTGTTATACCAGGCCCAGGAGTTCACACAGATTACGCCCCTGGAAGTAGATATCTTGTTCACACTTGCCAATCTGCAGCACCAGACTGGGTAGGTACCACTCCTCTGGAAGCAGAAATCTTGTTGAAGCTTCTCCGTCTATCTGAGTGTCATCTCTTCCGGGCTGCTGCGTTCTGTCCTTGAGGGTACTGGTAGCTGAAGCAGCACAACCATGAAAGGTCTTTTGCACGAGTTTCTAACATTAGATTATTTATTCAGTTTTGTTTGTCATGGCATTTTTGTGTGTGTGTCAAAGCACAGTGGATTTGTAGCCATGTCTGAAAGTAAATAAGTAAGTTGGTGTTTTGTGCCCAGCCAGCCATTACGGTTATATCAGGGCGACATGTTTGAAAGACACAGAAAGTAAAAAAGTTAACCTTAAGCTGAAACTGTTCAAAGCAATTAGCTGTGCATCTTCCCAGCAAGCTAACATTTTGGGTATGTTACTCTCTCAGGCAGTCATCTTCAGTCTCTTAAGTCAAAACTGAAAACCCATCTCTTCTCTTCTGCATATTGATCTGTCATTTTTCTTCTTAGTGTACCAACCCATCACTAGTAATGCATGTGTTTGTAGTGTAAGTGTGTGTGTGTGTGTGTGTGTGCAAATGTGTGTGTGTGAGAGAGAGAGAAAATGTGTGTGCACATGTTCTTGTGTCTTTGAAAGTGCTCTGGGCTCTTATGAGATGGGGTGCCATAAATAATATTATATTTAGCTACCAATCAAATGGGTGGTGAGGGAGGGTGGGGGGTCTAATTTGATCACATAAGAGCACTGCAAATGAATGATAAAACTGATTGTTTTTCAATGGGCAGAATGTTGTCGTATGCAGACCTGGATGCCATTTCAGCAGAAGGTGGGCGCGACACTCCCTTCAAGATCCAAATGCAGATTGCAGAGGTGACTTTCTCTTCCACACACACACAGTCATTCTCAACTTTAACATGGTCATGGGAGTTTGAGTTGTTCTAGGTGTTTTGCTGTTGTTCCTCCAGTAAAATGTAGAGGCTTTTAAATGTCCCACAGCTGGAAAAGATTTTGCAGTTGTGTATGGTTTTTCTTCAGTTAGACTTAAGGAGCAGTGATATTGGGGGGGGGGGGGGGGGACGGTGGGAGGGTCTACACTGTAATGGTGGTGTGTGTGTGTTCTTCACTGTTCCTGAAGGAGCAGCGGTCTGGTGTGTGTGTGATTGGTCTGCACTGTAACGTCAAGAGCGGTTGTGTGTGTATTCTTCACTATGACCCGTGTGATTCGTCTCCACTGTGACCACAAGAGCAGTGATGTGTATGGTTTCATTTTTTGTTAAGATTACTTTATTATCTCATCGGAAAAATTAACTCTGTGGCTAGACATATACTCCATCACAGTAGACAGTAACACATATTGCATATTTTAAAACTCAAGGAACAGTTGTTGAAAATACACCTAATTTGAAAAGGTACACATTAAACAGACTCATAATTTATGTGGAGCTGTAATATGTTCACCACGGCTGTTCCCAGACGCCTCTTTAGTTAGAGCCAGTGCCCCAGAATCTAGGTCAGCTACGCAGGTGGCCCCACTTGAGATATCCGATAGCTGAGCGGTCCGGCCACGGACACGCTGCTGCTGCCAGCAGTAAATTATAGCAGCCGCCTTTCACCCCCTTCCTTTCCTACCGCCATCTCACCACAGAGTTGTACGGCAGACCATTGAAAAGTTCTTATTTTGAAGTTTACACAGACACCAAATATGCTTGGTACAATAGTTTAAGTTGTCATGCTGCAACAAAACCATTTCATGCAAAAATCACACAAAACATCACATTGTGCACAGTACACACATAAAAAGTACAAAACGTATGCGATTATTGTGAGGTGCTGCTTTTTTTCTCAACAAAACAACATATATACATCACAATATCAATATATCTGCTACAGGAAGCACTCATTTAAAATCAGGCCCAACTCTCAAAGAAAAACCCACAGGTTGTGTAAACAGTATACCATTTTGGCAAGAGGGCCTTTCATGCAAACTATGAAAATGTGCACAGTACACACACAAAACGTACAAAACAAAGCAACATTAAAAAACAGCAAACATGCATCACAACATCAATATGTTTACTACTGGAAACACTCACTTAAAAATAAAATACAGAAAGCACCGTGTACACTCAGCAGCCCACAAGTTAAAAATTAGAAGCAGCCGGCTAGTACTGACCACTGCTGGTACTGACCTAGATTCCACTGACAGAGCCGCTATGTGGGGGAGCTAAAAATAGCTCAGCCAGTGAGCCGCTAAAGCGCCCGATTTTAAGCCTGTGGAACAGCCATGTCACACACACACACACACACACACATCACACACTGCATTTTAAAAACAAAAGAAGCTCTGTTATAAACATGAGCTGTGCAGTACAATGAAAAAAATAAATGAAAAGCATACATCAAACAACGTCATCACAGCTGTGCTGTGACGATTGGTTCTGTGCTGTGACTTCAGCAGGAACAATGTTTATGTGAGTGTGTGCTGAATGGGGGATGGGGGGCTCTGTGTAAACAATGATTAAAATGTTCGCTTGCTGTGTGTTGACAGCAAAAGATCCGGCTGGAGCAAGGCACCACTCGGCGCACCCCATTCCTGGCAGTAGCAGAGCAGGTTTACAGGTTCACCCTGGGTGCCATGGCTGGTGGTGAGTACTCACTTCAAGCTTCATTACCACAGTGTCGCACTTAGACCCTGATCATGATGGCCATATGTTAACCCTGATTGTGATGGCCACGTATTAATCCTGATCATGACAGCCATGTGCTAACCCTGATCATGATGGCCATGCATTAGGCCCATTCATGCCAGTCATGCTTGGACCCTGATCATGACGGCCATGTATTGACCCTGAACATGATGGCCATGTGATGATGTACTGACCTTGATCATGACGGCCATGCATTGACCCTGATTATGATGGCCATGTGTTTAACCCAGATTATGATTGCCATGCATTAACCTTGAATATGATGGCAGAAAGGAAGATGAGTGCTATTTAGCAACAAGAGTGCATGCAATATTCACCTTGTCTGCCTGCTTGACAGCAACGGGTGCAACGGCAGTGTACCCCATCGACCTTGTGAAGACTCGTCTTCAGAACCAGCGCACAGGGTCCTACGTGGGGGAGCTGATGTACAAGAACAGCTTTGACTGCTTCAAGAAGGTGGTGCGCCATGAGGGTGTGCGCGGCCTCTACCGTGGCCTGGCTCCCCAGCTGGTTGGTGTGGCGCCAGAAAAAGCCATCAAGCTGACGGTGAGGTGTTTTAGTTGTTGTCGGGGGGGGGGGGGGGGGTAGACATGGATTCAGGGCTCACATTAACTGTTAATTTCTGGTACTTTACCAGTTAAAGTCAGCATATACTGGAAAGAAAATCAGCAACTGGTCAGAAGTACCAGATTTTATTTTGTTTGACTGGTTCTAAAAACAACAACAACAAAATGGCACAGTGAGAGGGTATGTGTGGTGTTTGTGTGTGTGTGTGAGAGAAAGAGAGTGTATGTGTGTCAGTGTGTTTATGTGTGTTCTAGAAAGGGAAGGGAGCAGGGTGTTTGCTAATAGTAGTCTAGACAGCCATGTATTTGGACAGTTACAGTGATTATTTGACCAGCTTCTGTGAACCACCTTACAGACATCACACTGGTTTGAAAAATGTCTATGGCAATCACATAAAGATTGGTGATTTGGTGCTGTGGGACATCAAAGGGGTTTTGTTGTTGGTTTGTTGGGGGGGGGGGGGGGGGGGTCTGAAAGTTGTAACTGAATATGTCACTGAGGACAGTTGGGGGGTGGGGAGGGGGTCTGAAAGTTGGACCTGGATATGTCACTGAGGACAGTTGGGGGGTGGGGGGGGTCTGAAAGTTGTACCTGGATATGTCACCAAGGACAGTTGGGTTGGGGGGGGGGGGGGGTTCTGAAAATTGTACCTGGATATGTCACCAAGGACAATTAGGTTGGTTTGGGGGGGGGGGGGGGGGGGGTCTGAAAGTTGTACCTGGATATGTCACCAAGGACAGTTGGATTGGTGGGTATAGAAGAGTTTTTGACATGTCACAGATGATGATGCTGTCAGGGTTACTTTGATTTAGTGCTGTGGGACATCAGAGGGGTTTTGTTGTTGGTTTGTCAGGGTGGTGGGGGGTCCTGAAAATGGTGCCTAGATACGTCACCAAGAACAATCAGTTGGTGGGTGTGGAAGAGTTTTTGACACATCACAGATGATGATGTCTGCAGTGACTTGAGTGGGGTGAAAATATCACAACCTGGTCTGTTCATGTCTTGGGGTGTGTTGCAGATGAATGACCTGATGCGTGACAAACTGATGAGGAAAGATGGCACGCTGCCGCTGTGGGCAGAATGTGTGGCTGGTGGAATGGTAAGCTTCTGTATCACTGATTTTGAAACCTACTATGACAACTGTTAAAAGCAGTGACAACCTGTAGCAGTTGTGCACCGCAGTGTCCTTTTACACAGACTACAGACTTTGCAACTCACTGTGATAACCCTGTCAGTGTCGCACACATCCTGTAGCAGTGACAACCTGTAGCAGATCTGCAACACGGTGTCCTACAGACTTTGCAACCCTGTCACAAACATCCTCAAGCAGCAACAACCTGTAGCTGTTCTGCACCATGGTAGCCTACAGACTTTGCAACCCACTGTGACATCCCTGTCACAAACATCCTCTAGCAGTGACAACCTGTAGCTGTTCTGCACCATGGTAGCCTACAGACTTTGCAACCCACTGTGACATCCCTGTCACAAACATCCTCTAGCAGTGACAACCTGTAGCTGTTCTGCACCATGGTAGCCTACAGACTTTGCAACCCACTGTGACATCCCTGTCACAAACATCCTCTAGCAGTGACAACCTGTGGCTGTTCCGCACCATGGTAGCCTACAGACTTTGCAACCCACTGTGACATCCCTGTCACAAACATCCTCTAGCAGTGACATCCCTGTCACAAACATCCTCTAGCAGTGACAACCTGTAGCTGTTCTGCACCATGGTAGCCTACAGACTTTGCACCCCACTGTGACATCCCTGTCACAAACATCCTCTAGCAGTGACAACCTGTAGCTGTTCTGCACCATGGTAGCCTACAGACTTTGCAACCCACTGTGACATCCCTGTCACAAACATCCTCTAGCAGTGACAACCTGTGGCTGTTCTGCACCATGGTAGCCTACAGACTTTGCAACCCACTGTAACATCCCTGTCACAAACATCCTCTAGCAGAGACAACCTGTAGCTGTTCTGCACCATGGTAGCCTACAGACTTTGCAACCCACTGTGACATCCCTGTCACAAACATCCTCAAGCAGCAACAACCTGTAGCTGTTCTGCACCATGGTCTCAGTTCTCAGTATTTAATAGAGACGGAAACTTGCCCCTGTGGCTATGCTGGCTATCCCCTGCTTGCTGCTCACTAGTTCTCAGTATTAAATAGAGACAGAAACTTGCCCCTGTGGCTATACTGGCTATCCCCTGCTTGCTGCTTACTAGTTCTCAGTATTAAATAGAGATGGAAACTTGCCCCTGTGGCTATACCAGCTATCCCTTGTTTGTTGCAAGCCTTGAACTAAGTCACCTGTTCATAAACTATTTCTTTAAACTAAGTCACCTGTTCAAAAACTATTTCTGAACCTCCTCTTCATCATCACATTTATCCTTGTCTGTGTGTCTTCTGTGTGTGTCCATCTGTCTTTTTCTGCATGTGACTGTTTGCATGTTGCTAGTTTCCCTTTACTTTAGAACATCACGTGACGCTTGTGGTAAAGTACTTGTCACTGCGTGTAGTCCTGATATCACATCACTTCCTACTTCACTTCCCGCTTTTTGTATTTTTTTGTTTGGAACTCATTTCTTAAAGTGAACATTTCCAGCTAGCTGAATCTCTTTTCAATACAGTTCTTCAACAGATACAGCATCAGCAGTACAAAATTATCTGGCAGAGAAAGGGTTGTTTTTCACTTTCTTCACCTTTACACTCCTGCTTGGCAGCTCCGCTCTTCTGCAGACATGCGAGTGTTCAGAATACCATCCTTCTGAACAAAGTCCAGTGATCAAACAGTCTTTCTCTTACCAGGCTTCAGCTGTGTGGAACCAACTGCCTGTTTCTGTCTGTCATTTGACCACTGTAAGTTCTTTTAAATCTTCCGTGAAAACCTTTCTCTTTTCAGAAACCTTTTCTTCAGTCCCATTGCCCTGATATACAACTCTGTGTGTGTCTGTCAGTGTGTTGAAAACATGTACATCTAAAAAATGTGTAAGCGCTAAGCCTTAGGGCCTGTGCTGGTTAGGTGTAAGTGCTTGTTTGTGGAAAAACTGGACTCTAGATAAATCTTTATTATTATTACTATTGACATGAGCTCACAGCTCTTGCATCTTGTGCACCCCACTCACGGTAATGTGAACTGTTGTGCAGGCGGGTGGCTCTCAAGTGATGTTCACCAACCCGCTGGAGATTGTAAAAATCCGCCTGCAGGTGGCGGGTGAGATCGTGGGCAAGGCACGTGTCAGCGCAATCAGTGTCATCAAGGACCTGGGCTTCTTTGGCCTCTATAAGGTAAGTCTGGTCATCACACACTGGCAGTTGAAAGTTCCAGGTGGTGGGTGAGGTTGCAGGCAAGGCTTGGGTCAGTGTCATGAAGGACCTGGGCTTCTTTGGCTTCTACAAAGTAATACAGGTCATCATGCTGGCAGTTGAAAGTTCCCAGTGGCGGGTGAGACTGCAGGCAAGGCACAGGTCAGTGTCATGAAGGACCTGGGCTTCTTCTGCCTCTGCAAGATAATGTAGGTCAGTAAAACTCCAGGTGAGTGAGATTGTGGGTAAGGCACAGACAGGTAGGACTCATTGAGGACCTGGGCTTCTTTGGCCTCTGCAAGATAATGTAGGTCAGTAAAGTTCCAGATGGTGGGTGAGATTGTGGGTAAGGCACAGACAGGTAAGCATCATTGAGGACCTGGCTTCTTTGGCCTCTACAAGGTAAAGCAGGTCATCATGCTGGCATTTAAAGGTCCCAGGCTGCAGGTGAGATTGTGTGCAAGGTAGAATCTGTGTCATCAAGGACCTGGGCTTCTATGGCCTCTGCAGGTGAAAGTTCCTAAGAAAGCTCAGAAGTGGTGATGCAAACGCATCAAGTTGGGCCTGGTCATTGGCATGGAAAAGCTCCGCTTTTGCATATTTATGATGACTGGATACCATCGATCAGTTCTCAAAAAAAGAGAGAAACAGTACCGAGATAGAGTGCCTGTGGCATGCTGTGCATATGTGTGGTGTGTGTGTGTGTGTGTGTGTGTTCTAGACCTGGAAGGGAACTGGGTGGTTGCTAGTAGAGCTCTAGCCGTGTATCTGTTTCTGACCGGTTACAATGATTGCCTGGTTGGTTTCCATGGACCACTTTCACCACCTTCAGATGATACACAGGTTTCAAAAATGTCCTGCGCAGTCACTGCTGCTTGAATGCTGATTTGGCCTACGCTGTAAAGCAGAAAAGTAAAAAATCCTGTTTCTGGTCAGCCTAATCTTTGTTCATATTGACATGTGCAAGGAAATTACAGCAGCTGTGCCAAACCTTTGACAGAGATTTTCTGCAGTGGACAGGATCATCCAGCATCTCCCAGTCAGGGACATGTATTCAGAGTACTGGCAAACAAACAGAAGACCCACAGAGTAAAGCAAAAGTGGGACCATGAAGTGCTGTTGTGTGTGGAACTATTTTAAAGGCAATGTTGGGGAAACTTCTGAGAGACATGACGCCTGTGGGCATAGGTACCATCTTGAACTGAGTTCAACCGTCATGTGTTTCAGGGAGCCAGAGCATGCTTGTTGCGAGACATCCCGTTCTCTGCCATTTACTTCCCTGCCTATGCTCACGTCAAAAAATACTTTGCTGACGAGAATGGCATCAACAGTCCTGCAACCCTGCTGCTCTCCGCTACCATAGCAGGTAATGTAGGCTGTGTTACTGTGTTATTTTGGGGGGGTAGCATGTACACAGCTGTAGCACACAGGCATTCCTTTGTCACTGTTTCTGAAAGACAAGATGCATGTATTTGTAATGTGAGTGTGTATGTCTGCATGTGTGTGCGTGTGTGATGAAATGAGCGTATCCTTTATGTCTTTGTAAGTGTTTCAGGCTTTTATGAAATAGTAATAATCAATTACTGTTATTATGTTTGCTTACTGATTAATGCCAGAAGCGATGTTGTTTAGCTGGAGCTTCTGCTTTTTTGTTAACCTTGGATATGGAGTATCTCCATCAAGCCAAAGCACCCAGTCTTGGCAGGTACGTGGTACCGGCAACAGGATTTGTTACCAGTACAAGCGGAGCAATTACTGGTAAAAACCAGAATTTGGGTCAGCGGAGGCTCTGATGCCTATGCAGGGGAAGACACACAGACGCATGATGGTAGTACATGTCCAACTTCCGGCATTGCAGGTATGCCAGCAGCATTCCTGCCAACACCAGCCGATGTCATCAAGACACGACTGCAGGTGGCTGAGAGAGCAGGACAGACTACGTACAAAGGCATCATCGACTGCTGCCGCAAGATCACACAAGAGGAAGGACTCTCTGCCTTCTGGAAAGGAAGCACAGGTTGGCAATGGTTGTGTTTAAGATAAGATAAAGATGCAATAATACTTTGTTGTCCTGTCAAAGGAAGATAAAGATAAGATAATGCTTTATTGTCCTGTCGAGGAAAGATAAAGATATTTTGTCCTGAGAAAGGAAGATAAAGACAATACTTTATTGTCCTGTCAAAGGAAGATAAAGATACAATAATGCTTTATTGTCCTGTCAAAAGAAGATAAGATACAATAATGCTTTATTGTCCTGTCAAAAGAAGATAAAGATAGTACTTTATTGTCCTGTCAAAGGAAGATAAAGATAGTTGTTGTCCTGTCAGAGGAAATTTGCTTTGAATCGTGCCATCAATGTAGTATGTAAAATAAATAAAATTCAGATTAAACAATATGATAATTTAACATAAGACATATACATCAAAAAAGTGTTTAAATGAATTTACAATTACAGCTTAAAAGCAAGTTCATAACATAACATGCATGCACACACACACACACACATGAGAGGGAGACAGACGGACAGACAGACACACGCACACAGGGAGAGAGAGAGCGCATGGCATGCCCATGTGCACATGCACACCCACACACCCATGTGCGTGTGCAAACACACCTACATACACACATGTACAGCTTTGACTGGCCACTTTTCGCAACATTCAAATGTTGTCTAACCTGGAGCTGTGTGATAGTTGGGGTGGCCATCCTAGGTTCCCCATCCCTAATAGTCTGGACCCTCTCTGTGGACATAAAGCAGCATCTTACTCAAACTATACCACCTCCAGTGATCTCATATCAAGGCCATGGCAGCATGTGTGCTTTTGAAGCGCTGGAATCCTGAATTCCTGAAAAATAGCTCAGGTTCCAAACTGCAGAATCCAGAGGGGAAAGGTCTTTAGGCATCTAATACATGAACTGGCTGTGGGAGTACAGCATAGCCTTTTGCAAGTTTTGAAAAGCAGATAGTAACCATCAGGACCAGGTTGAGCATCTCACATGCACCCATGAAGCGGCGTCATACATTTGAAACCGAGTTTTATTACAGTGTGAGTTTATCAGGTCAAGTACAGATGCAGACGTGTGTGGTTGTACTGGTAAGAGGGATTATGATTAAAACAGTTGACGGGTGACATTTTGTTTGATGGTGCAGTGAAGATCTGTCTTCTCAGTGCTGTAACAGTCATGCGTTAAGTTCAGAGGGAGAGGTAACTCCGACATTTTTCTCTTCCCTTCTACTTTCAGCTCGTGTGTTCCGGTCGTCCCCACAGTTTGGTGTCACACTGCTCACTTACGAGTTGTTGCAGCGTCTCTTCTATGTTGACTTTGGTGGCAGGTATGTACCACTGTTTTTCTTTTACTCTATTTGTGTGTGTGTGTGTGTGCATACACAGCTCTCTGTGTGTGTGTGTGTGTGTGTGCATACACAGCTCTGTGTGTGTGTGTGAGAGAGAGAGAGGCAATGTGTGTGTGTGTGAGACTATGTGTGTATGTGTGACTCAAACTCCAGACACTGGTTTACGACATCCTTCCTTCAACCACTGCCGTATTTAGTTACATCATGGGGTCCAGAAAACTGTCAGCTAACAAGCAGTAACAAGTGTGTTACAAACAATTCAAATAAAACAAGGCATGTCATTTGTAGCCGCCAACAAAGTTTACACCAGCACAAATAAAACCACAATTGTTTGAATCAAGATAGAACACTTTTTTTCTGCCCGGGGTGGGTGTGTCTCATGTTTACGTGGGTGCTTGGGTGCTAGGTTGCTTCCACAGTCTTATCAGTACCCAAACCTTTCAGAGGGCGCTGACTGCATTGGTGGACAGCTGTGTGGAGATTAAGAGTGCCCCTTCAGTGGCGTAACTAAATCTGGCAGAGTTTGGAGGAAGGTGCCAGAAAGCAGTGCACGGAGTGTGTGTGAGAGTGTGAGACTGTGTGTGTGTCAGACTCAGTGTGTGTGTGTGTGTAAGACTGTGTGTGTGTGCGCATGCCCCTGTGTGTTGGTCAGTCTGTAAATGTGTACAGTTATACATAAGTATGTATGCATCGAGAGCAGTAATCTTGTACTCTATCCAACACACCGCATTAACAGAGCTGTCACAGATGAACTTTTCATCATCCACCTACACCAGGGTAGCTCCCCAAAACAGACCCAACATGTGTTATATTTCCATGAACTTCGAGTCCAAAATCATCTGTCCAGAGAGCAGGTTCAGAGCTGTTTAAGACACATTTCCATGGTGACTGTTTCATTCAACTTTTTTATATATTTTAAATCTTTCATTTTCCAGCCGACCGGAGGGCTCAGAGGCAAAATCAGTGCACATGGAGGAGATCCTGTCACGGAACCCCGACCACATCGGCGGCTATCGCCTGGCGCTGGCCACGTTCGACGGCATCGAAACAAAGTTTGGCCTGATGCTGCCCAAGTTCAGGCCTTCCTCACAGTGACAGTGACACATGGTAGCTGCTACAGAAGAAGCAAACTCTCACCCCCCCCCACCCCTCACTGTGATACTTGTTCAAGCGGAGTGGTTGTTTTTGTCAACATGGAGCGCTGTGCTTCAGGGGCGTTGCCTTCCACAGGCTGCATCAGTGTTGCAGGTTTTTGCCGCACTGCTGAGGTACAGGGAATTTTGTGGGGGTGAATTGAGGCGGGAAAGGGAGATAATTTTTTTTACCTCATTTGGGTCAGTAAGTTATGCTGGGAGGCTGTTTGTGACATGTGCGCACACTCGCGGGCTCATCATTTACTGTCATTAAAATGGTTGTGTGGGTTATGATCGTCAGAGTTGCTGGTAAGGACGTTGTAAGTGGAAGAGCTTGACAGGGAGTTGGGATATGAAATGCCAGCAAAAGACTCCAGTGTTCTGTGAATGGATAGTTACAAACTCAGACGTTCTGTGAATGAATCAGTTATGTTCTGAGTGTCAGAAATGCCAGCAACGGCTTGAGTGTTTTATAAATGGGTAGTTGGGTTGTGAGTCGTGCCAGCAGTGATGCTCGTTTATGGATGAACTGTGCCTGCATGAGTTGGGAGCAGGAGAAGTGAAACCGACATGCTGACACAGCATGTGACTGCTGTGTGGCCCAAGTGTGGCGTGCGAAGGGTTCAGTGCTGAAGCATGCTATGTACTGACTTTCCATACCATTTCCATGTGTACTCTTTAGTGAAAATCAGACTTGGTAAGTAACTTTTTTTTTTTTTTTTTTTAAATGCCCAGTCAACCAGTATGGTTATATCAGGGCAAACAGAGCACATCAGCAGTGTGTTAAAATAATGTGGTTTCAGGTTTTAGAATTCCACTGTTTTGTCACTGCAGCATCCCATTGACAAAAACATGGCAAGGAGGAGCGTTTTGTCTGCAAAATGTTTCCCAACGCGTAACGGAATGACCAAATGGCCTCTTTGTGTAAGTGACAGAAAACAGATGCGTGCTTGATTGACTACTGTCACTTGCTCATGCAGTTTCGCAATGTTTTGAACTCGCTGGATCAAAGTATGCAGTTTTCATAACAAAAAATAAACACTCCTTATGGAGAGAAGCATGTCGTCATGCACAGTCTGTTTAAGTTTGCAAGTTTGTTCTTTCTATGCTAGCTGCAGCACTGTTTCTGATTGAGGTAGCCACCACTTTTACAGTCATCCTGCACTGTCACCACCTGTGTGCTGTGCTGAAGAGAATCAACATTTGCTGTGCGCTGTCCATTTTCAGAACACTGATCTTTGTATTATATTGTATACAGAAAACCACAGACTACTGTCTTCCGAGCATTTTGGTGCCCACAGTCAGAACACTCAGATAAAAAAAAAAAGAGCTGTATCTTGCACATATCGTATCCCAGGAAACCACAGACTACTGTCTTTGGAATACATTGGTGCCCATTGCCTGATGCTTCGATAAAAAAAAAGATGTACATTGCCCATTCACAGTTACCTGGCTGCAGGGCACTGATGAGACTTGCACATGTCGTATCCCAGGAAATCACAGACCTCCGTCTTTGGAATACATTGCCTGAATGCTTGGATACTAAAAAGATGTACATTGCCCATTCACAGTTACCTGGCTGCAGGGCACTGATGAGACTAAAATTTTAATCTGAAGAAGAATGAATGGGAGGGGAAATGTGTGATTAAAGTGGTTGATAGAGCAGGGGGGGGGGGGGGGGGGGGGGCAAGGTGGAATACTTGTCCATGTAGTTACTTTGTATGGTGGCTTCCCAATACCATGGGCTGTAGGCATGGTGCTGCTTAATAGTCTTGTGTTCTTTTGCCAGGATTCTGATTTTTTTTTATCTCTGCTGGAATGTTGACCCCCTCACATTCTTACAACATGTAAAAGCAATTTGTTTGCACACACAAAAACTACTTTCACACACACACTGTGAGCAGTCAGTCAGTCAGTGTGCGCAACTTGCAGTCTCAACACGGAGCATAAAACTGTCATCGCAAACAGTCCACAGAATCAGCAAACAAACAAGTTGCACAAAGTTTCTTCTGTAAGTTATAAACTCACAGGCTGAATGCTGTTGTTGAAGTACGCCAGCACATATGAAAAATGGGACTGAAAATGCACAAAAATGCCAACTTTAATAATACAAAGGTGGAAATGGCAGGTGAAACAGCAGCCAGCACGCTGACCTACTTATGGCAGCAGGGGATGTCTGGCATCTGGAAGGTATCCAGTGTTGGCTGATTAAGCAGTAGGACTCTGCCCTCCCGGAACAGCAGTGGTGTAATCCCGTTCTGATTGTCTGATATGCCAGTGAAGATGCTGAAAGGGTGACTGGGTTAGAATTGCCAGCAGAGGCTGTTTGTCTAGCGAGCTCTAGTTGGATGACTGACAAGGTCCATATCCACACACTGGCTTTTGTGCCTTCACTCTTGCAGATCTTCAGACAAGAATCAACACACAACGGAGTTAATTAGCACTCGAAGTATGTAACACAAGTACAGCAACCAGGACCTGAGTCAGCTACGGTAACTCTCACCTGGCATTTGTATAAACACTAGGTACATAAACTCCACATGAGGTCCATCTTTCAGACAAGGCCAAGTTCCATGCTGAAAATCTGCTATCAGTACCATATAATTACTGTCTTGAAAAGAGTGACAGTGACTGTCGATCCCTACACCCCATGCTCATGGCGTTATGGCCGGCAAGTTGCTCAGGTAACGGATACTGTGCCTGACGGGCAGCGCTGCTTCAGGCACGACTAGACATTTGGACTGCTAAAAATGAATCAGAGTGCCCAGAAGCAAGCACAGTTGGGAATTTATTTTTGGCTCTGGTGTCCTTGTCTCTGTGCACCAGGCTTCACCATGTGCACGTGTAGAGCTCGCTGTCACAGTGGCACACTTAGCAGTTCTCATTTTCAGTATATTTTTGTGCATAAAGGATTTATTTCATTGGAACGGTTGCACAGAATTGATGTGGTAGACTGGGATGAAATGTGAAGTACTAACTCAGTCTTATGGGGGGGAGTTAGGAACAAGTAAGAAGTCCTTTTCAAGATTCACGACTACTTTATTATCACACCTGAGAAACTGACAAATTATTGACTGACAGTTGACAAAACAACGTGGTCAAGACTACAAGAAGAGAAGCTTGTTTATGTGCAGTCTCATTGCAGTTAAACACAGAGTAGGGATTTATTGATGTCAGAAGGCATGTCATACCAAGGGATTCTGATTAACATCATTTCCCCGATGGTATGGCTCAGGGAAAATCGTTACCCTATCGCATTTACCTCATCTATTTTGTGTTCCGTTGGCGGAAATCTCACATGATGTGCTTGCATCATAGACCTGGTCAACTTCTGAGGGAACACTGACGAGTAACTCCTGTTCACTAGCTTTGTCGCAAAGAGGCAAGGTGTCTTCCACAGCTGAGAAATTCTTGATTTTCTAGGCTTGTTAAATCCAAATTTCCCTGTTGTCAAAATTTGCCGCTTCTTGGGTTTTTTGTTTGTGGGTATTTTGGTGTTTTTGCAACTGGTGGGGGGGGAAGGGGGGGAGTGTTTTTCCTGATCCATGTTTAGCAGATGTGTGGTGGTCTCCGTTTTGAAAGTGCAGCCATGTACTGCTCTGTGGAAGCGCTGAACTGGAAGCTATAATCCAGCGAACACTTCTTGGGTCCAGAACACAGACCAGCAAGCTGGAAGTGTTGAATTGTGTCTCCTGGAAGGACGGAAGGAAGACAGTTGCAAGGGTGTCTTTGCTCTGTGACTGTTATTTACTGATGAGGAGAACTGGCAGCAAACAAGGCCTGAAGAAAACACATCAGTTTCCTTTCGTTTGGAGTCTGTTGAACAGATTTGTGTAATCTCTGGCATGATGTCAGACAAATACACAGCGTACGGCTGTACAGCTAGTTGGCAACAACAACAAAAGGACACCAGCAGCAGCAAAACGGAGGGTCATGATATTCTTGTTGTGGATTTGATGTGCTCCAGTGTGGTCAAAGGGTATGTTGTCATCATCTGGACTGCTCTAGTGTGGCCAGAACCAGCTGTTCAGATCCGGCTGTACAGGTAAGCATGGTTTTCATGGTGGCCTGTTTTGCTAAAGGTTGGGATGGGAGCTGGCGGATTGTTTTGCATAGGTATACGGGAGGGGGTGGGGGGGGCTGACTTACTTGGAGCAAATCCTTATTGTAATTTGTACTTGAGGATTAGCTTTCGTGTGCTGAAAAAAGTATGTAATTGGCTGAATGGTTCTACTAAACTCTGTTTTGTGTTTTACCACAACATTAGTTTTGTCCATTTTTCTTGGGGGGTTTTGTTTGTTGCTTTTTGGTGTGTGATTTTGTTGTGGTGTTGAGGAAGGTCTGGCTCTGATCATGTAATTTTTATGAAATGCCTGATCTTGGGAGTGGAATGAACATTCATGGTACAGAATCATTGCTATATTTAAACATTTGTGTACCCTCAAAGTTTGGTTGCTTTTGCATTTTGTGTTGTTGTTTTGATTTTTTGGGGGTCTTTTTGTGTGTTTGTGTTTTTTTCTGGAGGGAGGGTTGTTGTTGTTTCCTGGAGGGAGGGTGGGGATTAAATGCATGATAGTTTATTGTAAAGTGCATAACTCGCTCTAAGGTGCATGCTTTGAAGTTGTGCTTCTTGTGTGGACAGCAGTGCTACATTTTCAGAGAGGGAGAGACACACAGGTAGGCCGACATAAAACAAGAGATGAAATCAAAAATAATCCAAGAGAATGCCTTACTGTGCTATATTGTAACTTCCCTACAACTTGTACAAGAGTTTCAAAGTGTTCAGAAAAAGAAAAATGCAACAGCAAAAGTTTGATTAAAAATTATAACAGCCCAAAACCTTACTTAACTTTCGGACAGTGCAAGAAAAGCTAGAGATCTGGGGAGGATTTTGCCATCAGGCACACACCCAGTGTTTGAGAATGATGAAATCAGCTTTTTTCAGTTAGTTTTTTTTTCTGTGTTGTGTATTTTGGGATGTGTATGGTGACACAGAAGAGAACAGTTAGTTGGTTAGTTGGTGCTTTGAGCCCAGTCAACCTCACAGGGTTGGTTAGTTGGTGCTTTGAGCCCAGTCAACCACACAGGGTTATATCAGGGCTAACAAAGAGACATGCACAGTTAGTTAGTTGATGCCTTGAGCCCAGTCAGCCACAAAGGGTTATATCAGGGCTAACAAAGAGACATACACATTTAGTTAGTTGGTGCTTTGAGCCCAGTCAACCACATAGAGTTATATGAGGGCTAACACAGACACGTACACAGATAGTTGGTGCTTTGAGCTCAGTCAGCCACATAGGGTTATATCAGGGCTAACACAGACACATACATGGTTAGTTGGCGCTTTGAACCCAGTCAACCACATAAGGGGGTATCAGGGCTAACATACACAGTTTGTTGGTGCTTTGAGCCCAGTCAACCACATAGGGTTAACAGAGGAGGTAGTTGATTGAGTGTTGAATTTGTCTTGAGTCTAGATGAATGTACAAAGTTGTAAAAATTACTTCAGTGTGCAAACGTCTATTTGGAAAAATACACTGCTTGGTTTTTGGTTGTTGTTTTTTGGTTTGTTGTTGTTTTTTAGAAGAAAGTGCAAGCTATAAATGTCTCCTCTTTTCTGAAATTTTTATTACGAAACTTAGTTAAAAATCCAACTGTAAAATAGTGAAGGAAAGAAGTGCATATTACTTTTTGCAGTAGTTGCATTACATGTTTATAAACAGCTATTCAACTGTGATAGAATAAATGTAATGCATAATTCACCTTTTAAGAGAGTTTGTACTGCTTTCTGTCTTGTGTGTGTGTGCTTCATGTTCAATATATGGTGTTGAGAAGTATTCCTCTAAACTAGATCTGCAACCCCCCTCCCCATCCCCACTAACACACCCCTACTCACACATTCAGAGCGAAGACTGTCACATGAACTTGATACTAGTTTGGATACTGTTTTCAATGACTGAAGTTGTAGCTTGCATGAATTAAATGCTCTTTAGTGTTGACAGGTTGATTTAGTTGAGTGATAGTTTCAAGTGAAAGGTGTGAGCCTGTAAGCCAGGAAACAGTGCTGCACATGCAAAAGACAGCACTGGATAGCAGCTTGTACACCTTCGTGTATTCCTCATTTCGTTTAGGTGGTCAGTGCTCACTGACACTGGTATGGCAGCAAAAGTTGCGCTCTCATGGCATTACTTAGAGGTGTTGAGATGACATTTCTCTGTGATACATGCAGTCTGTTTGGTTCCTCCATTTTGCAGGAGGCTGCCTTCACATTAAAAAAAGCACTTCTGTCCTTTTCAGCTTCGAAATATACATGCTGTCAATCCCCAACGGGTGAAGAACACCTTAAAATGAACTGAAATTATGCAAGTCAGTTCACTGATAATTGTAAGAGTCTATATTTGTAAATTTGTCCTTTTCAGCTTTGAAATACACAAATGGTCAATCCCCTGTGTGTGCATAGCACCTTGAACTCAACTGAAAGTCACTTCGCTACTAATTGTAATAATCTGGCGTTATATCTGTAAATACTTAAATTTACGTGTATATTCAAGGCAATAATTTGAATAAAGTTTATAAAACTACAGATGGTTTGTCTTACCCTTAAGTGTTTTATATATATATACATAGATACAGAGGCACTGTCAAATGTGTTACGGTGTTACACAATCAGTGCCTCCCTCTTTAAGTGTTACACAAAGGCACTGTCAAGTGTCATAGTGTTACACATCACTGTCTCATTCTTAAGTGTAATACAGAGGTACTACCACAGGAGCGGCTGGAGAATTTTCTTCTCCAGGGTCAACTTTCTGTGCTGACTCTTTTTATGGTACCAGTTCCACCCCTGTGTTACCACAGTAGCACATAAAAGAACCCTGTCGTTCTGCCAAAAGTGCAGGTGGCAGGTTACAGCTAAACACACATGCATATTACCTACGTGGTTTTGAATGTGGTGACACTGTAAACTGGTGCATGTTTGAGATGGCAGCAGTTTCACATGGCACCAGCCATGCAGCAAGTAAATAGCACTGTCAGTAGGCCACTTCAGTGGACATTAAAAAATAAAATATGCACTATAAAAGGATACAGTCTATCAAAAGATACAGTCACTCATTCAGAATCACATGCGACATGAATGCAGTGAGTCTGCTCAAGAGCAGAGAATAGCGCTATATAAAAGCAATTAATAATAATACCTTACTCTGAAGTATTGCCCAGATGTTACACTGCTTTACCCTTAAGTGTCATACAATGGCACTGTCTTACCCTGGCCTTAAGTGTTAAACAGAGGAACTGTGTTACATATATATATGTGTTATACAGAGGCACTGTGTTACATATATATGTGTTATACAGAGGCACTGTGTTGTCATTGAAAAGTTAATTGCTGTGTATTGTTTTCACTGATATTTCCTCCAGAATCAGTTATTTCTTCAGGGAAGGTTCAGTTTTACCAAAAAGTATTTGCATCCTGCTTTGTGGCAAAAAGAGGTTTTGGTATATGTCTTGGTTGTCTGCAAACTGTCACTTTGCTAGATGTACCTGTCTAGTGGATGTCACGTGTGTTTCTGTCTACTGGACATTGTGTGTGTGTGTGTTCCTGAATTTCCGCGTCACAATCAGCTGTAGTTTAGGTTTTAGTTCAGTTTCAGTTCTGTTCAAGATGGTATCTGTGCACTCAGAAAAGCCCGTATATGCTCAACCCCTTCTCTTAGAAGTTTCCCCAACAACACCTTTGAAATAGTTCTAATGTTCATCTGATTGACAATGGCCCTCTTTCATCCTTTCAAGAAAGATCATCTAGCACTTCCTCTTTCCATGCCTCTCTCCTCCAAGCAATTGATGGTTGTGATGCCCTTGGCCTTGCACCTGCGGGTAGTGTCTCAAGCTCCTCAACACTTCAGATCTTCTGAGAACACTTTTATTTAAGTATTGGTCCCCACCCCCACCCCCATCCATCCCCACCTCACCCCTTTCCCTCAGTGTTACTGCAATAGCATGTAAAAGGTCTAGGTAATTCCGCCAAACATGCAGGTGGCAGATTACAGCTAAACTCACATATGTGGATTTGCATAAAGTGACACTGTAAACTTGTTCCATAGTGTGAAATGAATGATGTGAAAGTGTTACTGTTAGACCTTTTTTTTTTTTACAATTGATTGGCAGCACTGAAATTCAGGAAAGCAGTTTTGTGGGGGCAACTTTCTCTGAAAATGGAAATGTAGTGCTGTTTATTGTTTCACAAGTTGTTTATTGTTTGTGTTTTGTTTTCATCTTCTTCTGTAGCTGAAGCAAGCATACTCAAGTTTGAACCAACAGATTTATTATCATCATTATCCTGATGTGTACAAGTGATGGAAAATGACAGACTCAAGAATTGCAGGCATTTGGCAATCCAGTGAAAGCGGTGTGCCAAGTTAGAAACTGAAACATATACATATATCTCTGTAAATGAGTGTCAGTTTTTGTATTTTATCATTTATTCCTGTGTGCAGTTATTGCTGTGTTTTTTCTTTATAAGCTATATTTTGTTGTCTGTATTTCTCATGTTTGTTTTTTTTAATAGGATTTTTTGACATTTTGTTTTTAATAGGATTTTTTTATGTTTTGTTTTTAATAGGATATTTTGATGCCTTGTTTTGCTTTTAATAGGATTTTTTTGATGTTGTGTTTTGCTTCACTGCTATGTTTCTGTCAAAACTGATGGTACCCTTTTTTGGATGTGACTTGTATACCATTTTTGTGATCGTTTTTAATTTTCCCTGATGTTACAGTTTTCCCATTTGTTATGCACCAGTGTGATGAGGTTCAGATTCTATTGTGAATTGTTAACCATTCCTGCTTACAAATGTATTCACTATGGGCATTGATTCTGCTTTAACTAACCAGATTTAGTTTTTTTCTTTCTGCAGTTGTTTTAGTGTTGTGAGAGCTGGATCTCGTCTGATCTGATTTTTGTGTTTGGATTACTTTGCACATATTGGCTTTGTCATTTTTGCATGTTGTGTATGGTTTGTCACAGGGTATCCTTTTTTTCTTTAAAAAAAAAGATTTTTCTTTTTAATAAGTATTGTGCCTAGAATGAGACAAACTGTTAAAATGTTCCAGTTAGTGATGAAGGAAGTAAATAAAACAAAGCTGTGAATGAAGGGGCGATTGAAACATCCGGTGCCTGTTTGCCTGTTAATACATGGTTACACAAGCATGCACGCATGCTGGCACACACGCACGCACGCGCACACACACACACATGCATGTGCAAGCATACGCACACATGCACATGGTGACTACAGCTTTGATTGTGTGAAAATGAGAAGGCAACATTGAAATTTATTCCCTTGGGAAGGGAGTGGGGCTACCCAGTCACCTAGGCGCCCCATAATGGGCAATGTATAATTATACAGTATACCAAATAACATACCTTGGAGTATTAAATTTGAAAATAACTTGACAATGGTAAACCAATGATTTATCATCAGTCTTCCACAAATATGACCACAGTTCTCTATTTGGATTTTAAAAAATCCCCCCCTCCCCCCACCCCCAAATGAGCTCTAAACAGTGTTTATATATATCTTTATTTGTGTTCTTGCAGACCAAGCAGCATTTTTATTTGGCATGTGATATACAGGTGTACACCAATATAAAAACAAGGAACATCGCCCGGTATGATGGTTTAAGGGACCCATGGTATGTGAGTCCTGGTGCTGTGAATTCAGATATGACCTGTTTTGTAGGCAAAGGTAAAAAGACCCTTTCACTGGTATAGAATATAATGAGGTACCACTGTATTTTTAAGATGTCAGATTCGTAAGGTGTGTAATCTATGAAAGATGAGGTGTATTCTGTACAGTAAGTTGTAAGTTGGAGATTTGTGTATTAAGTAGAGTACATCTTTTCACAGCAGCTTTCTTGTGTTCTGATAAAAAGAATGTATAATGTTGCCCTGATATAACCATCATGGTTCACTGGGTGTTAAAAACCAGTTTCCTTCTTTCCTTCCACAACAGGTTTCTAAGTTTCTGATGCTGCATGCTTTAAACTGATTTACAGTATGCTAGTATTTGTGCCCGTCGTCACAGTCCATTTCTCTCATGTCAGTCTGTCATCTGTTTCTTGTTTCTACAACCTGTTCCCCCTTGAAGTTAGCCGCAGCCAGCAAATGGGGCTACCCATCACATTGGGCAGAAACTTTAGGGAGGGGAGGAAGGTCTGTGATAGTTGATACACACAATGCCCCTCATACTTGGAGGAGTCCACTCTGGTCACAAACCCAGCACACACACACATGCACACACACACATGTAACTGACTGCACTCTCAAAGTCAAAGAGGCAGTGATCAGGGAAGGATTCTGATTGTGTTTTTGTTTTGTTTTTTAATTTTTTGCCACCGGTCACAGTTACAAGTCAATGGTATACAAAAGATGTACAAAATAGATGTTAGAGCCTTTGTTAAAACACTTTATTCACAGCTCTCATTTGCCGTCCAAAGGATGAAATGGAAATCATTATGAATATCCCCCAAGAGTGTCTATGCAGTTTCTGCAAGGGCATTGGGTCTTGCGCCCACCTGTCACAGATATACACAAACGCACTTCTGTACACTTGTGAGCTTGAGTTGCCCACCAGCAAAACAGTTGGTTCCACAATGCCAGCTGACTCCATGCCCTTCACAGTTCCCCAAAACTTTGCATATGATGTGTTGGACAGCACATGGACACCATATTTCCAGTCAGACACACTCTCACTCCCCCAACAGTGTGTGGTTAGAGGTCATCATGATGTCATTTCAGACTTAAATCATTACAGACTTACCTCATTACAGACTTAAGTCATTGTTAAATCACAGCATATGCTGACTAAAACACACACACACACACACACACACACACACACACACACACACACACACACACACACACACACACACATGCACATTTTAAAATGCCAAATTAGATATAAAGAAAGAGGAGAAGAAGAAAAATCGTCCCCACCCCACCCCACCCAATTTTTTTTTATTTTTTATCAGCACTTAGTGAAATTAATACAACATTAGGAGTGATACTGTCTTGATCATATTTTGCAACAGTATTTGAAAATCAGAATTTCCTTGAAATAACCATGATTTTCCTTTGTATATTTCAGTTTCAGAGAACGTGCTAGACTATGAATTCTGTTGACAATTTTTAAATATGGGTGTTTACAGTGTCACAGTGTAGGGAAAACATTTCTGGAAAGTAGAGCACAGGCACTTGATATGGGTTAATTTGGTCTATGTTTTGACCTGGTTACATAAGAACATTGTTATTGTGATAGTTCTGCATAAAACCCTCCCACCAAAATGGGCTGAGGCCAGATACCTGTGGTTTTAAGTTGTAGCTGAGTATTGCTGTTATTGATTGCATGATTGCATTTTCTTATGAAAATGGTGTGGAAAACAGTACATAACTTCATATGATGTGAAAATTGTTGATCATGTTTGAAAAAAAATAAAAAAATAATGAGTTTTGTTGCTAAATGCTATGATGTGAGAGGCTGATGCTATAAAAAGAAAAAAAGAAAGAAAAAAAAATGCATGCCTAATTCAGTAATTGCTTCTATGTATAATGTTTTTGCATGGGTGAAGCACATTCTTGAATTTTGATGTGAAATAATGTACCACAGTATGATTTCTTTATATTTTTATCTTGATTGAAGCTTTTTGATGCAGTTAAGTTTGTAGACTTCAACAGAGTGACGCCTTCTCTATTTCGCAACAACAACAAAAGTGATGATTTTTTCTCTGTTTCACTGAACAAAGGGATGCTTTCTCAGTTTCACCAAACAGTGATGCTTTCTATTTCACCAGAGTGATGCTTTCTCTTTCTATTTCACTGAGTAGATTCACTTTCCATCAGCCACTTAGGTCACAGGACCCAAACTCCAAGTACTGGTTTACGACATCCTTCATCAGCCACTGCCATATTTAGTTACACTGTAGGTCCTAGAAAACTGTTGGCTAACAAGCAGTTTTTTTGTTGGTGCTCAAACAGTAGTAAGATTGTTACAAACAACTCAGATTATATCACGTTTCTTTTATAACTGACCATGTTGCTTACGCCAGTGCAAATAAAACCACAATCGTTTGAATCAAGATAGAACTTTTTTTTTACCCGGGGTGGATGCATCTCATGTTTACGTGTGTGCTTGGGCACTAAGTTGCTTCCACAGTCTTATCAGTACCCAGCTAATTCTGCTAACAAGGCAGACCAGGTTATGATGGAGGTGTTTCTTTTTTTTCTTTTTTTTTCTTTTTTTTTGTTGGCGGGGGGGGGGGGGGGGGGGGGGGCTTAGTGTTAGCTTTGTAGAGTTTGTCAGGGTTTATAGTTAGTTTCTGCTCATGTTTAGTCATCAGAAATGCAGTGTCATGTAAAACAACTAAAAGTACATTAATGATGCAAAGAAGTGTGAAAAAGTGAATGAAGTGTATCTTTGTATCACCTGAAACAAACATTTTCCTTGAGAGTTAACTGCAGCTCCTTGTACTTACAGAAAGACAACAAAGTATCTTTTTTCTTTCTTTCTTTAGCTTAATTTGTTTTGTTTTTGTTTTTTATCAAAACTTTACTATCTTTGTTAATCCCTTTCAGGGGATTTGGGTTGCTCACCTGAGAGAAGCAGCCGCAAGAGCAGCGCTATCCATTCCTGCCAGTGTGTATAGTATTTTCATTTCCGTACCGACTGCCACTGCCTGGGATTTTTAACATGCACAAAATGGGGCTGGATGAGCAGCATAAGAGCCTGCACTGAAAGTTGGCTCTGGGAGAAAAAAAAACTTGCCACATCGGTGAATCAAACCTGTGTCAGTATTACACCTGGCTTTTCGTCCTGATATTCTGCCAGCTGAGCTACCACCCCCACCCCACCCACCCAGATGCTTCCCCACCCCACCCACCCAAATGCTTCCCCACCCCACCCACCCAAATGCTTCCCCATTGTTTGTTTTTTTGTTTTTTGCTTGTTGCTTCATTTGTGCATGTTCTCATTTTCAAGGGGTAAGAGGTTTTCTGTATGCATACTAAAACATGTGTTGATGTCTGTACTTTCAAACTGCTGAATATATACCAAGTCCATTTAAAAAAAAAAAAATCCCCCTGAGATTTCAGTATTTAAAAAGAAAGCTTCAAGATGATAAAAGTAGCTAGCGGTTGGATTTTGATCTTCTTGTCAACTGTGCAGTTTTGTCTCTGGGTGACCAGACATGGTGAAAGAAGGGTGTGAGGCACGCAAGAGAAGGTCGGCTGTGTTATATTTTGTGAATAAAGTTCCGAAATGTGAATATGTTGACATACAGTTCTGTTTTTCATCTTACTGCTCCAGCTTGAAAGATATTCAACTAGGTCTTGGTGTGTGTTTAAAAAAAAGAAGAAAAAAGTATTAACTTACATTATAAAGCGCCCATTCTCACTGGAGTTTATGGTGCTTTACATTTATTTACACATATGCACTTTGCACATGCAACTGTTTTCCTACATATACCAGGCCCACAGCTTCATCTTCTTCTGCATTCCATGTTTAAGACCAGACTAAATCCTTGGTGCAGTGGCTACCCGGAGGCCAGCTGTCAGCCTCATCCTGGACGGCCTGTCATAAAATTCTGATTGGTAGATATTTTATATCCTGTGAGCTGGGGGGGGGGGGGGGGGGGGTGGGGAACCAGGATGCTGTCAGCCTGAGTTCATTGAGGGGCTCCAGACCTTGGTGCCCAAATCAGTGTCTGTCAGCTGAAAGGCTTGGTGCACTGTCTCTAAAGATGGGCATGTCTTTCTTTGCGTTTTCTGAAATCTTGGTATCTTGTATACTGCTGCTG
>OY757553.1:10778044-10791319 GCA_963584105.1 Alviniconcha strummeri | reverse complement strand
AGCACGGTCAACGGCGTGAAGCACTGGTTCATGAAATTGACGTCATTAGGCGTGACGGCATAGTGAAATCTACGTCACTAGAATGGCATCATAATGTGTGTGTCATGGTCAGTGCCACGGCGGGAAGCACGGTTCATAAAATAGACATCATAATGAAATCTACGTCATTAGGCATGTCGTCATAATGTATATATGCGTGTTCTAATGTATATATATGCGTGTTCCAGGGCCGCGTGCCCATCATGGTCAACGCCACGGCGGGGAAACACGGTTCATGAAATGGACATCACAATGAAATTTACGTCATTAGACATGGACGTCATAACGCATATGTGCGTGTTCCAGGGCCGCGTGCCTATCATGGTCAACGCCACGGCGGGCAGGCACGGTGCTGGGCAGCTACGACCAGCTGGACGCCCTGGCTGACGTGTGCGCCGAGCACTCCATCTGGCTGCACGTGGACGGCGCGTGGGGAGGCGCCGTGCTCCTGTCGGACAGACTCCGGGACAAGATGAGGGGCATTGAAAGGTTCGTTCAGTTCGCTCCCCTGGTGCAGCAGAGTCCAGGAGCTGTGTGAAAGTCGAGGTGGCCGTCCTGGGATCCCCGTCCTAACGAAACCTTACAGTTTCTGCGGACGTAAAGCAACACTGAACCGTGCTCGGGCAATCGATCGACATCCGAGGACATTGATGTGATTGATGATCGCTTATATAGCGCTATTCTCCGCTCTCTTGAGCAGACTCACTGCGCTCGCATGTAGTGCTACATGAGTGACTAGCTTTTTATAGCGCGTTTTGAATATCCACCGAAGTGGTGTACTTACAGCGCTGGCATGGCTGGTGCCACATGAAACTGCAGCCGTTCGGCGCAAGTTCTGTGTACACCATACAACCATGCACCATGAAGCTCTACATCGTCGTCTCCCCTGGTGTCTGATACTCTGGGTTGGCATGATGGGAGGGCTTGTTTTCCCCCCCCCCCCCCCACCCGCCTTGCCTTCCCCCCCATATACCCCCCCCCCCCCCCCCCCTTGCAAATGGGCTCCAGAGGGTTTGACTTTTTGTTTGTGTTGTTACGATATGCGCTTTAGATCAATGGCCTCTAAGGTGTGGGTACTGCCGATACAGAAATTAAGGTCCCTTCTCCTGGGTCAGAGCACGGGGCTATCAAACGTTCTCGCTTTATATCCTCGAGCAGGTCAGAATATAGCCTTGCAGGCGTCGTCTTGCTGCCAGATATCATAATTATCCTACTCATAAATTTTATGCTTTCCCGGTTCATTCGACTTCATTTTTTTCTCTCCCTGATTCCCTACCGATGTGAATTAGCGACGCCATTTGAAGTCGAACTCGAAAACTTTAATACTCAAGGAAAGTAGCGCTGAGGTACAGAGAGCAGGATGTGACATAATGAGACCGTATGTCACATTATCCTTGTGACAGAAGCATAGTGATTTGTAAGTTAAAAGGAATGAGTGGGCCGTTGCCCAAACCACAACTAAACAGACTGACCTCCTGCTCCGTTTCAGGTGTGACTCCCTGACTTGGAACCCACACAAGATGATGGGCGCTCCTCTGCAGTCGTCAGCTTTCTTCACCAACATAAGGTAAGGTACATTTAACGGATAAGTGGGAGAAATAAAGCAGGCACAAGAATAGTTTGTACTGGGACGGGCCTGCAGCAAGGTGTACGATTTCGGCAGCATTGCCTACACCTTATAACTCTCTCGGGTTTTGTCTCTCTGTCCTGTCTGTCTCTCTCTCTGTCTCTCACTGTGTCTCTCTGTCTGTCTCTTTGTGTCTCTCTGTCTCCGTCTCGCTCTGTCTCTGTCTGTCTCTCTCTCTGTCTCTCTCTGTCTCTGTCTGTCTCTTTCTGTGTCTCTCTCTGTCTCTGTCTGTCTCTCTCTCTGCAATCCTAGTGTCATTCAGTATGACCCAGTACCGGTTCCAACAAGACAGGTTTAATGACACTTGCCACTGGTCCATAATTTACGTGGTTTTCTTCGCCTTCTTAAACCTAACACGAGTTGGAAGCTGACGTTTTTTTGTTTTGTTTGTTTATAACGGACCTACTGTCCGAGTGCTATTCGGCCAAGGCCAAGTACCTGTTCCAACAAGACGAGTAGGCAACTAACGTGTTGGCTTTTTTAATCCAGACCCTGTTGTCCGAGCGCCATTCGGCCAAAACCAAGTACCTGTTCCAACGAGACGAGTTGAAAACTGACATGTTGCTTTTTTTCTTTCTCAGACCCTGTTGTCCGAGTGCCTTTCGGCCACGGCAAAGTACCTGTTTTAACAAGATGAGTTGAAAAGTACCTGTTCCAACAAAGCGAGCTGAAAATGTTGAGTGACGAAAGTATCTGCTACTGCAACAAAACGCTACACGTTCTTTCTCAGACCCTGTTGTCCGAGTGCCTTTCGGCCACAGCCAAGTAGCTGTTTTAACAAGATGAGTTGAAAAGTACCTGTTCCAGCAAGACGAGGTGGAAACTGACAGGTGTCTTTTTGTCTTTTACTCTCTCAGACCCTGTTGTCCGAGTGCCACTCGGCCAAGGCCAAGTACCTGTTCCAGCAGGACAAGTTCTACGACGTGAGCTACGACACTGGCGACAAGTCTGTGCAGTGCGGGCGCAAGGTGGACGTGCTGAAGCTGTGGATGATGTGGAAGGCGAAAGGCACGCAGCAGTTCGCCAAGGAGATTGAGAACATCTTCTACTGCGCTGAGTGAGTGTTCTGGACCGTTGGCTTCCTTCGGTGTTTTGCTGATGTTGTTGTTGTTGTTGTTGTGTGTGTGTGAAGGGGAGGGGGGGAGTGCGTGTGTGTGCTTGCGTATGCGTGCCTGTGTATATATGCATGTGTGTTTGTGTGTGAGTGTGTGTGTGCGTGCGCACGCGCGTGTATGTGTGTGTGAGAGAGAGAGAGAGAGAAAGAGGGGCGGGGGTAGGAGTGGGGAGAGTAGGTGTGTGAGTGTGTGTGTGTGTGTGTGTGTGTGTGTGTGTGTGTGTGTGTGTGTGTGTGTGTCTGTGTGTGTGTGTGTGTGTAAGACAGAGAGAGAGAGAGAGAGGGGGGCGGGGTAGGGGTGGGGAGAGTACGTGTGTGTGTGTGTGTGTGTGTGTGTGTGTGTGTGTGTGTGTGTGTGTGTGTGTGTGTGTGTGTGTGCATGTATGTATGTAAGAGCTGTCGGCGCGTATGTGTACACACATTGTCCGCAGTAACATTGATGCCTCCTTTCTCTCTCTCTCCTGTCTCCAGATACCTTGCGAGGAAGATCAAGTCAACAGAAGGATTCCAGATTGTCATAGAAGAGGTAGCAGTGTTTCCTTCCATTGTCCATTATACCCTATAACCTATTTTGTGAAAACAGCTTCCAAAGTCAACAGATTTGACCTAGCTTTCGCTGGACTTGTTGGTCGCCACATTGTGTGGGAAGTATGGATGGATGGGGAAGGTGGAGGTGGGGTTTGCGGGCTGTTCTACTAATTATTTTCAACCGTTTTTGTTTTGCTTTGCGGTTGTTTGCTTTTTGACGGCCGCTTTTTTTTTTTTTTTTTTAGTCGATCATTGCTTCATTCATTTCTGCAGTTTTTCATTTGTCTCCGATTTCTGCTTTTCTGCTTTGGTTGGTTTTTGGAATGAAGAACGTCAGATACACTTGATCGTGTGGCTGAACGATTTATTCCTTTAATATTTCCTGGCTCCGTCCATTTTTCCTAGCTCCGTCCCTGGTGTGTTTCTTGGTCTGTTCAGTCTTTGTCTGTCTGCTTGTGTGGACATTTTGTTGTTAACGTCAAATATGTAGGAGGACTGGGATACATATGATTAGTCTCTTCATCCGTCTCAAGCCTCTGTTTGCTGCCCGTTTTGAGCTGTGTGTAAATTAAGTTTTGTAGAGTCAGTATGCTCGGTCGCCTCTGTGTGTGTGTGTGTGTGTGTGTGTGTGTGTGTGTGTGTGTGTGTGTGTGTGTGTGTGTGTGTGTAGTGTGTGTGTGTGTGTGTGTGTGTGTGTGTGTGTGTGTGTGTGTGTGTGTGTGTGTGTGTGTGTGTGTGCGTGTGTGTGTGTGAGCGTGCGCGGGTGCCTTTGTGTCACTCATGTGTGCGTGTGTGTGTGTGCGCGCGCGCGAGTGCGTGTAGTCTCCTGACAAGATTTTGCACTTGACAAATACTTTTGTTTTTATTATTATTAATTAATACAAAAAGCGAAGGCGACTGATTGACCTGCTGGTTTTGCTGCGCTGTGTTTCAGCCGGAGTGCACCAACGTGTGTTTCTGGTACATCCCTCCCAGCATGCGCGGTCAGCCGCAGACAGCCGAGTGGTGGGACAGACTTTCCAAGGTGAGGGACGGCACAAGAGATCAATAAATACCCCCAACCCCCACCCCCACCCACATCGTGAGTGACCAGGACAGAAGTTAAAATGTTCAACGGCCGGTGAAACAATCTCTCCAACATGTAAACGCACAAATGGCTAAAAAAGATAATAATAATAATAGTAATAATAATAATAAAAAGAAAAAAAAGAAAGAAAAAAGAAGAAGAAAAAGACCGCTGCTTTTAATCAGACATTACAACACGGGTTTCGGGGTAACCCCCTTTCAAAAAGGGGCTGACCCCGAAAGTTTGCACACGTGTTGCATTGTCTGAAAAGGAGCTTACCCCGAAAATTTGCACCCGTGTTGCATTATCTGAAAAGGGGCTTACCCTGAAAATTTGCACCCGTGTTGTATTATGTGTGTGTGTTTGGATCTTGTTCCAAAACGCTAGAGACACTGTCATATCAATTTTATCTTTCAGAGCTTGCTAGCTTTATTGACGGTTTATATACATAACATGGCTATCAATATGACATAATACATATTTTAGGCTTTTGCTCGTAAGGTATCAGTAATCAAATGTCAGTGGCCAGACACCCAGAAATAATCATTGCTCGGTTCTGCAGGTTGCCCCTAAGATCAAACAGCGCATGGTGGAGCAGGGTACGTTGCTGATTGGATACCAGCCCGACGGCGACCGCGTCAACTTCTTCCGGATGGTCGTTTCCAACACCGCCGCCACCACACAAGACATGGACTTCGTCGTCTCGGAGATCCAGCGGCTGGGCCAGGACCTTTAGTCTCGGCAAGCCTCCTGTCTATTCTGTAAATAAGGGGTTAAAAGCCTCTTTAAATAAAAACTGTTCTGTAAATAAGGTTTAAAAGCCTCTTTAAAAGCTGTTCTGTAGATAAGGGTTAAAAGCCTCTTTAAACAAAAGCTGTTATGTAAATAAGGGTAAAAACCTCTTTAAAAAAAAGAAGCTGATCGGTGAATAAGGTTTCAAAACCTCTTTAAGGTGATGTTTTGCCCCATTTTTGTGCAAAATCATTAATTTAGTTTTTTGTGTGTTTGTTGTTTTTTGTCTTGTCTGATGTATCTTTTATCAGTTTTGCACAGCTGTTAGGCTCACAGTTTGCTGTTTGTTGAAATAAATGACATGAGAAAAAATATTCTCAGACATTTGAGCTCAACAAAGGTTTCTGCACCGAAAAAAATCGTCATTTTCAGGCCGTGGATGCGCATAGCAACAGCCAAGAAACCATAGAGTGTTAGCTACTGGCGTACGCAGAATTCTCTCCCCTGTTCGTTAATCACAGTGCCGAAGCACCTTCGGAAAACTCCGGAGCTTTATCAAGCAAACTCTGACCCCACCGGATTGCCGAAAATGCCCATAAACGGATGTCACATGACCGCAAAGTACGGGTGTTACTATATATAGTAACATTACAACTTCCGACTCTCGGTTCTTGGGTTTTGATTGGCCGAAAATTTGAACTGAAACTTCCGGCGAACGGCGTTCTTTGTTTGTCGAATCGTGATGCCATCGTTTCTCTGAGATTTTTCAATAAATAAAG
Organism: Alviniconcha strummeri; assembly: GCA_963584105.1. Classification (NCBI taxonomy): domain Eukaryota; kingdom Metazoa; phylum Mollusca; class Gastropoda; family Provannidae; genus Alviniconcha; species Alviniconcha strummeri. The sequence goes on along the minus strand of OY757553.1, from coordinate 10,785,434 downwards.
ATGCCTCCAACAAAACAAGCCACAATTCGCTGTTATACTGCACGGTCTTCACGAAAGCAACAGTTACAGAGAGCTAGAGAGAGTAGAAAGCGAAACCGGGAGCCGGAAATCGAGCCACCTGAAAGCGACGAATCTCGCTACGAACTTGGACTTACAGTTTCTTCTATACCATCTTCAATCTCCAGTCCAGTCGCTTCTAGTTCTGTTTCTGCCGCAGCTTGTGCTGAACACGCCATAGGAGCTAGCGGTAAAAAGTTCAAAGCGTTCCACAAGAAAGGTGAATCGGGTAGTTTTGAACTGATCGATCATCCAACCAACTCCGATGTTCAAGAGCCAGTGGACAACACACCACTCCCAACAACCATTTGCGATCTCAACGAAATTGCAAACCTTTTTGCAGCTTGTGCCTGCCCTGTTTGTGGACAAACAGCTGTGCGTCTACAGTCAGAGGAGTCTCGGAAAAGGGGAATGGCTGTGCATTTGAAGGTAACATGTTCAAATTGCGACACTTTGATAGGTACTAACTATACCTCTGCAACAATGCCAGCAGAAAACAACTCGTTCGAAGTTACCAGGAGAACTGTTACAGCAAGTGTTCTTTGTGGTTTTGCAGCTAGAAAACTCAACAAATTCTGTGAGTACCTAAATCTCCCTGGACTTAGTTCAGAAACATTCAAAGCCCATTGTGATGCTCTGTATGAACTAACACCAAAACTAAAAGAACACGTTGTGGAGCTTGCTGTCCAAGCAGTTAGGGAAGCTCACAAAGACATGCTACCAAATTGTGTTGGAGATGGGGGCATCATTGACATAGCGGTGAGCTACGATGGCACATGGCACACCAGAGGACACAGTTCAAAGCTTGGTGTTGCTTGCGTCATTGATCTGCTGACAGGAATCTGCATAGACTACCATGTCATGTCAAAATACTGCCAAAAGTGCGAGACCACTGGCAAGAAGATGGAAGAACTTGGTCCAAATGCCCATGAGGTGTGGTTTAGAGAACATCAACCAGACTGCAAAAAGAATTTTGAAGGGTCATCAGGAATGATGGAAGTGGAAGGTGCTCGGCGGCTGTGGACACGGTCTGTGGCACAGCACAAGCTTCGCTATATGACCATGCTCTCTGATGGTGACTGCAAGACCTTCAATGAGCTCCAGAATGAAAGGCCATATGGAGACGTCTTAATAAAGAAAGAAGAGTGTGTCAATCATGTCTCCAAAAGAATGGGTACAGCTCTAAGAAACTTGATCACCGACAACAAGAAGCGAGGTGTTACGCTGGGTGGTCGAGGTGAAGGTCAGCTGAAGAACCAAACTGTCAAAAACCTTCAGAAGTACTACGCCAAAGCCATCAGGAGCAGCCAGACAGTGGAGACCATGTCAAATGCAGTATGGGCCTCCCTCTTTCACTGCACATCCACTGATGAGGATCCTCATCATGCTCGGTGTCCACAGGGCACAGCTTCTTGGTGTTTTCACCAGCGGGCTTCAGCACGCGGTGAACCTCCAATGACTCACAAAGGCAACACCAACACACCAGTGAACAGAAAGGTAGCACAGCAGTTGTTGACCGTCTACAAAAGACTGTCTGATCCTGAGCTGTTAAGAAGGTGTCTTCGCAGAAGGACTCAAAATGCCAACGAAAGTCTGCATGGCGTCATTTGGAGCCGGTGCCCGAAGCACACTTTTGCTTCACGGGACAAAGTGGAAGTGGCAACTCTTCTGTCTGTTGGGGAATTCAACATGGGATCAAGTGCCAGCCACAACTTCATGACTGCCCAGGGCCTAGTTGTGGGTGAAAACACCAAGAGACTGGGAAATCAGCGGGACAACGTTCGGACAGCAAACAGTCGCCGAAGTGTGGAGAACAAGCAACAGCAGCGTAGGGAGAAGGTAAAACTGGCAAGGTCGACGGAGAGAAGAAGACATCTACAGGCTGAGGGTGGTCCAGCCTATGTTCCAGGGGGCTTCTAAGGTACATTTGCCTGAATGAAAACAAGTCACTGACACTTGCAGAGACATGAACAATTGAAACAACACTAACTGACACTTTGAACGCGGATTCTCCCTTTCTGTATTTTTTAGTACATTTTGATGGATAATTTCTAAAGTATGACCTCAAGAAGGTTAAAACTTGGCATGACTATAGCATATTATCTTGCATACAACTTGTCAGAACAATTTTGGTGTGCTCTAAATAATAGCCGAGTTATTTATGGACAAACTTAAAAAAACTGATCGTTTTGGCAGCTAAAAATGCAGAATAATAATGAACTAGAATAAAGTCAGTAAGTGGTGAAATCAATAAAAAAAAAACTGACAAGTTGTAGATCTGGCCCAAACAAGTGGAATAAAACTGATTTTGTGAAGATAGCATAAACCTGAACATTTTTATGGCTCGACAAAATACTGTTGTTTATTTTTAGAACGGCCGCTGTTGCCCATAGCAACCGCATAGAAAATTAAAAAAATGTGTGAAAATATATTTTTCTTGAGTCAGAGTTGACAAAAATTGCAACTATAAAGCAGAAAGTCAGGCAGTGATCTTTTCACACCAATGGGGCAAAACATCACCTTAAAAGCACAGAGTCTAGGCGAAATGTGAGACGGTTTGGCCTTAGCGGTAAAGGCTGGAAAACAGAAGGACCTCGGTTCGATTTATAATTCCGCTTCAAGATACCTCTCTCTTCAGAAGTTGTGCTTTGTGGACACTTGTCCAGCTTGGGGCTTTGCCCCTCACAGTTCATGGAAACATTAAAACGACGGCTCTCACCACTGCCCGCCCGTCTTAATGCAGAATCATTCTGGCGGTGACAGTGCAGCGTGAGGTATAGTCTCCCCTTGCCCCGCTTCCTGGGATCTCGGTCCCCGCCATTTCTCTTCGGAGACAACTCGGCGTTTTAATCAGTTTAACTAACCAGTCTAGGCTAATCTGCGTCACGAGCTAAAAAAATAAAGAAAGAAAGAACGAAAGAAGACTGAGATAAGAGTAGACATTGACCATATCCAGATACAAAAATGACCGATAAAAATAGATATTAGTCATTTCCGGGTACGGGCTAGTACGGGCTAACTACAAATAATTATGCACCTGGAGTGATCAGTTTTTCAACTAATACTTTGGGAACTTCTCTCTGCCTCCCCCCCCCACTCCATCGCCCTGATATAAACGTAATGGTTGACTTGGACTAAAACGCAAAGTTACTTACTTATTCCCCCCCCCCCCCCCCCCCATTTTAAATTTTTTCTTCACATTTCTAACAATTACTATCTTGTAACCGCACGTGATCTGTACATGCATATACATATATGTGACGTAGTGTATACATAACCTAGTGTTGTGAAAGGGCTCCACATGCTGTACTTACTGGAGGGATTTGAGAGAGGTCGGTGGGGGGGAGGGGGGGGTGGGTTGCGTGAGGAGAGGTTTGGCCACTCTGCTACTGCCACCCTAATCAGGATATTGTGACGAAAATCCAGGCTAAGCATAGCTGGGAAGGGGAGGGGAGTAGAGAGGGGAATGTGGTCTGATGCTGCCATCCGAGTCGGGATTTTGTCGTGATGATAATCTAGACTACGTATAGCTTGCATCAGTGCTTGGGAGGGGACGGAACGGGAGGGGAATGTAGTCATGGATAATTGGTGCCAGAGGATTTGTTTGCCACTCTGATGCTGCCATCCGAGTCGGGATTTTGTCGTGATGATAATCTAGACTACGTATAGCTTGCATCAGTGCTTGGGAGGGGACGGAACGGGAGGGGAATGTAGTCATGGATAATTGGTGCCAGAGGATTTGTTTGCCACTCTGATGCTGCCATCCATGGCGGGATTTTGTCGTGATGATAATCTAGACTACGTATAGCTTGCATCAGTGCTTGGGAGGGGACGGAACGGGAGGGGAATGTAGTCATGGATAATTGGTGCCAGAGGAGTTTTTTTGCCATTCTGATGCTGCCATCCATGGCGGGATTTTGTCGTGATGAAAATCTAGACTACGTATAGCTTGCATCATTGCTGGGAAGGGGAGTGGAGTGGAGAGGGGTCGTAGACTGGTGCCAGAGGAGTTTTGGCCGCTCTGATACTGCCATCCAAGGTGGGATTTTGTCGTGATGAAAATCTATACCTTGTTGTTTGTTATACCATATATCACCTGTATCATTGTGTCCCGTTTCGTTTGTTGCATAGACTGAACACCCAGGTACTCCTGAGAGCTTCTCCCTCCCTCCCAACTTTCAAAGTTAACCTAAACACGCATTTCTTCCGCCAAGCCTTCTGACTGATTTGTACATGCCAACCGCTACCTGTTTCATATTCGTGTGTGTGTGTGTGTGTGTGTGTGCGTGTGTGCGTGTGCGTGTGTGTGTGTGTGTGTGTGTGTGTGTGTGTGTGTGTGTGTGTGTGTGTGTGTGTGTGTGTTTGTTTGTTTGTGTGTGCGTGTGTGCGTGTGCGTGTGTGTGTGTGCGTGTGTGTGTGTGCGTGTGCGTGTGTGTCAGTTGGGGGCGGGGCAGGAGACTGGGAGAGATGGAATTAAGGGTAGGTAGTAATATAATGATTCATTTTCTTTATAACTTGCTGTATCTCATATGGCACATGTGCTTGTATATTATACATTGTTAGTTGTCATACTTATATGTATTATGTTTGTGAAACTTAGAACATTTTGGAGAATGTTGTAAAGCGCAATGAGTTTGAATAGCGATATACCAGAGAATGGCGCTATACAAAAGTTATCTATTATTATTATTATATACATTGTGTTTGGTATACCATATAATTACCCCCTGTATCATTGTGTCCCGTTTCGTTTGTTGCATAGACTGAACAGTCCACACAACTTCATATATCGTGTGTTTGTTATACCATGTATCACCTGTATCATTGTGTCCCGTTTCGTTTGTTGCATAGACTGAACAGTCCACACAACTTCATATATCGTGTGTTTGTTATACCATGTATCACCTGTATCATTTTTGTGTCACGTTTCGTTTGTCGCATAGACTGAACAGTTCACACTGCTTCACGCAAATGCAAGGGTGAAATTGAGATGGTTTGAGAACAAAATAAAATTGATATTGTCCATGCAAAAGAAAAACAACAACGAAAAAAAAAAAAGAAAAAAAAAAAAAAAAAAAAAGAAGAAGAAAAGAAATAATAATAATAAAAAACCCGAAAATAAAACGACAAAAAGAGCAATATAGGCAACAAAAAATACGCGTACGCACGCACAGAGGAAAACAAATCTTGGACTTTGCAAATGGCAGTCAACAACTAGTGTCTCAAAGTGTAGTGGCATTTCCGGGTACTTGTTTTCCGGTCTTTTCCGTGTTGATCAGGCCATGTACCTGTGATGGAGCTTATGCACCGTGTACTGGATTCCAGGTGAGAGCTACGGTAGGAGACTCGGGTTGTTGCTGTTGCATTTGCGTGACGTCTTTCGAGCGATAATTAACTCCCTTGTTTCTGGATTTGTTTTTCCACGTTGACCTGATCGTCGAAGCCAGCGTTTTGATCATCAAACCAGATTCTGGTCACCAAAGCCAGTTTTTCGATTAGCAGAGCCAGTTTTGTTGTTGTTGTTTTTTTGGTCATCAAAGCCAATTTTTTCGTTTATAAAGCCGTTTTGTTGTTGTTATTTTTTGGTCACCAAAGCCAGACTTTCGGTCATCCCAGCCAGTTTTTCGGTCGCCACAGTCAGTTTTTTTGGGGGGTCATCAATGCTAGCTTTTCGGCCACCAAAACCAGCTTTTCGGTGAAAGGTCAGTCCTGGATGGTCACTCTGAACGGATGGCCGTGAAATGACCTGTCCTGCTCCCTTTGTAATGTAATGTAAAAGAGTATTTACAAGGCGCCTACACCTAACGTGAACCCGAAGTGCACAACACAAAAACAACAAGGTCAACAAAATAATCATACATAGCACAATAAACCGTACTAGTTACATACACTACAACACTTTCGTTCAACATCTTTCTCATCGCTTCCAACACGCACGCACGTACGCGCGCGCGCACACACACACACACACACACACACACACACACACACACACACACACACACACACACACACACACACACACACACACACACACACACGCAACCAATGGCACACAGGTGCACGCACACGCTCACACACACACGCAAGGCATTCAGAGTCCAGGGGAGAAAAGATGCTTGGCAATACTCTCCTTCAAGCCTTGAGGGCAGATTTAAATGATGCTGTGGAAGAAGAGTGTCGGAGAGAGCAGGGTAGATTAATTGTTCCAGAGTAATGGTACTTGGTGGAAGAAGGCGCGTCGACCAGAAGACTTGAGATGAGCGGATGGAAGACGAAGAAGTCGAGAGTCGGCAGACGAACGGAATCGTCTGGTGCATATTTACTGACCTCTCTTGCTGGGTTGCAGCTTACCCCGGGTAGATTTCTGTCGAACTTGACCCTTCACCTACGGGTCACTGACGCTGACCTCTCTTGCTGCGTTCCAGCCGAGCAGGGTAGATTTCTGCTAGACTTGACCTTCGGGTGAAGGTCATTATATATATATTACCTAACCTGTAGTTTTGCTTAGCACACATTATCCGAGTTGGCTGGCTACAGGGTAGATTTCCGTTTGGCAATACTCTCCTTCCTAGTTCAAGCAAGTTCAGCTCGGCTCAGTTCAAAAACGAAGTCAGCGCTTGGGGAATTCCATATGCACGCCAACCCGCCTCTCCGCCTCCGTCGGAAATTTCCTTCTTTGTGAGTGTCCCTTTTCTGTTTTATAACAGTTATTTGCGAAAGTTGGACAAAGAGCAACACTGTTAGTATTACTGAATGGGCCAGGCGTGACCTGTTTTTGGGTGGTCTTTTACTGTTTTGGAACAGTTATTTGCGAAGGTTCGACAAAGGGCAACACTGTTACCATGGTCCTGTAGATATAAGTCCATGACTTTTACGGCATGGGCCAGACGTGACCCGGTTGTACAACGGCTTTGGCTTAAGTCGGGAGTACGCCTTGCGAGTTGTGCGGTTTGGGCTGAAGTTAGACGTGCTATGGCTGTGGACTTGGCTGGCTGATCTGATGGTGATGGTGAAGTGTTGCTTAATGTCCTCAGATGTCAGTTGACATATTAGGGACAAGTTGTGACCAATGCCGAAGCATGGTGCAATAATTCTTTACGTCCACGGAAACCAGAAGGCTCGTTAGGACGGACAGCCCAGGACGGCCACCTCGACTCTCACACAGCTCCTGAACTATGGCTGGCTGATCTGATACGAGTTGTACGGCTTTGAGGCAGGAGAAGAATTTTGAGTGCTGATAATGTTTGGGCTGAAATTAGACTCGCTGTGGCTGTGGACTTGGCTGGCTCACCAGATTCGAGTTGTAGGGCTTTGCGGCAGGAGAAGAGTT
>OY757553.1:10770544-10775544 GCA_963584105.1 Alviniconcha strummeri | reverse complement strand
GGAGCACAAATCAACAAGAGTACAACAACACAAATACAAATAAATCATAACAAGAATAGGCATACGAAATAAATTAAGAAAGTAATTGAACCAATAATAGATAAAAGCACCCACGCAACTAGCGGAAAGAATATCTAGGAATATGGAAGGATAATGCATGAACAAGGAAACTGTCCATTCAGACCCGGGAAAAAAAAAGGATGTACAGAAAAGCGATACAATTAAATACAGTCACAAAAGAAAGAACCAATGAAGGCCTGATGAACCACCAAAGAAGAAGGAGAAGAAAAGGACTAAGAAAAGAGAGAGCAAGAAGTGGAAACCTCAAGGCCTACATGCAAGTAAGGTTCAAACAAAAACAAAACAAAAATTAACACGCACTCACGCACGCACGCACGCACGCACGCACGCGCGCACGCACACACACACACACACACACACACACACACACACACACACACACACACACACACACACACACACACACACACACACACACAAGTAGAAAAAGAAGAAGAAAAACACAAAAAGAAGAAGAAGAAAACCAACCAAACAACGACAGCAACAAAGCAGCAAACAACAAAACAACAAAAAAGAAACAAAGAACAACGAAAAGCAACCACGATAACCCCCTCCTCAAAACAACAACAACAAAACAAACAAACAACAAGATACAGGTAGATATACACACTACTACGCATTTTAACGCACACTTGCAGTAGTGAACCATTTCACTACCGAAGAATATGTACTGGTGGTGGTGCAATAGCTATGAAATATCCTGTCCTATCGTAGTCAGTAAACAGTGCATTTAACACTGCTCTGAAGACTCAGCTGTTTAAAACGTTATACTGCTAGCAAATTCTGTGGCCATTCGCCCACCCTCTTCCCCCCAACTTGCTCTAAAATTATTTAAGTGGATTCATGTGCTCCCTCTCTCTCTCTCTGTATGTGTATGTGTATGTGTGCTGTGTGTGTGTGTGTGTGTGTGTGCGTGCGTGCGTGCGTGTGTGTGCATGCGTGGTGCGTGCGTGCGTGCGTGTGTGTGTGTGTGTGTGCATAATTTTGTCCCGTAAATTATAAGAGAGCATGGAAAGTTTGAGTTCAAACAAGGCATCACATAGCTAAATATGAGCGGGATTACTATTTGACAAGGAAAGACGCTTGGTGCAACAATAATATACAGATCTAGAAATTCCCTTACTTACATAAATTAATCTATAAAGAGGCGTGTTCCTTAAATAACCGACTGCTGTTTAAGCGGTGAGTTCCTTACACGATCGACTGCTCTGTTCAGCAGTGACGAAGAAAGACAGTTCCGTGTTGTCAGTCCTATACACACAGAGAGAATTCCCCTTACTTACATGAATTAATACATAAAGTGACGTGTTCCTTAAACAATCGACTGCCTTCTCTTTTGTCAGCGCTGATTAAAGACAGTTCCATTTCAGTCCATACAGTCGTATACACACAGCGAGAAGTTCCTTTATTTATATAAATTAATACATAAAGTGGCGTGTTGCTTAAACAGACGACTGCGGCATCCTCTCTGGCCTGCACTGACGAAGAAAGACAGTTCCGTGTCAGTCCTACACACAGGGATAGAAATTCCTTTATTTATAAAGTATCGTGTTCCTTAAACAGCCGACTGATTTCTCCCTGGTCGGCACTGAAGAAAGACAGTCAGTGTCAGTCCTAATCACACAGCGAGAAATTCCTTTACTTACATGAATTAACACACAAACTGGCGTGTTCCTTAAACAGTCGACTGCCTTCTCTCTGGTCTGCACCGACGAAGAAAGACAGTTCCATGCTAGTCCTAAACACACAGCGAAAGATTCCCTTATTTATATAAATTAATACATAAAGTGACGTGTTCCTTAAACTGCCGACAGCCTTCTCTCTAGCCTGCAGTGACAAAGAAAGACAGTTCCATGTCAGTCCTATAAACATTGCGAAAAATACCCTTATTTGTATAATTTAATACCTAAAGTGGCCTGTTCCTTAAACAGCCCACTGCATTTTCTCTAGCCTGCAGTGACGAGGGACAGTTCCATGCAGTCAGCGACGAAAAACGGCCAGTGCCGCTCTACCGTCCGGCCTTTTCCGGGCAGGAGAGTAGCCGCTGCCTGGAACACGAAACAGAGACGTCACCCCCACCTGCCACCCACGAGCCCATAACCGTTGTCTTTGCGCCACTGCTCGTACTCTTCCATCATCTTGATACAGGCGTCGTCGTCGGATCTGCAGAAGGCAACTGCGTTCATATCCGGTCCTGCTGTAGCATCGCGGCGCAGTCGTCTTCCGAGTTGTCCCGCTATCCCCGACACAGCAACAGGACCCAAAGACTGTACCCGGTCTCCTCTTCTCTTCATTTTCTCACGGAGAAGAGCCGCAGGAACCAGACCCCGGGGTATTTTGTTCAGGGGGACCCCGTCCAAGACCAACACCGGCTGCTCAGAAGGAGGCTTCGGAGCATGCGCAGAAGCTGCAGCGCCGAGTAGGAGCCAGTGAAAATGGTGGTGGGGAGACGATGAAGGCGGAAGTGGAGGGGGAGGAGGAGGGCGAGGAGGCATGGCCTTTCCGGTGCGAGTTAACGAAAGGAAAATGATGGCCAGGAACGTCAGGTGTTGCATGGTGGCCTGAAAGTTTGAAATTCAAATTAAGGTATTATAAACGTCAGTTCACTATTGTGAAGTTAAAGATAAATAAGTAATAGGCTGCTAGCTGCTCTCTCCCTCCCTTTCTCTGTCTCTGTCTGTCTGTCTGTCTCTCTGTCTCTCTCTCTCTCACAAACACACACACACACACACACAACAACAACAACAACAACAACAACAACAACAACAAAAGTCAAACAAAACACACGGCAACACGAAAAACAAAAACCCATTCAAGAACCACGACTTCGTATCCACGCTGCTGTTTTGTGCCATATCGTTTCTTTAGTGCAAATCAAGTATTTACACAAGGCGTTGAAAGGATGGAACCGACACATTACAACCATTCATTTTAATCCACCAATTCCTTCATAATTAAGTATCGTGAAGTACTCAAGTACACAAGTGGTTACTATACAAAAAAAATTAAACTGACGGCGGCAGCCATCCCTTAGTGCCAACAAACAAACAAGCATACAAAAACGGACAAACAAGCAACAACAAAAAGAAGAAGAAACAAACAAACATACTACACCAAACAACAAAACGATGATTTAATCGATCAGTAAATGTACGACTGGCATGGCTGGAACGTTAACTATAAAATGAATGGGTGGATAGTTCACTCACTCACTTACTCAGTTGCTTAACCAATCAGGTCAAATGAAATGAACGAATCAATCAGCTTAATCGGTCAGGTCAAATGACATCAACGAATCAATCAGTTTAATCAGTCAGGTCAAATGAAATCAATGAATCAATCAGTTTAATCGGTCAGGTCAAATGAAATCAACGAATCAATCAGTTTAATCAGTCAGGTCAAATGAAATCAACGAATCAGTCAGTTTAACCAATCAGGTCAAATGAAATCAACGAATCAGTCAAAAATCTGAAACAGGAATGACTGCTAGCGTTCTAAAACAAGATCCAAACACATAAAAGGTTCCAAAGAACGCTGTTTGCTAGGACACCGTTTATGACACTGTGTCATAATAAATAAACATTCTTTTGAATCTTCCATGTGTTTAGATAACGAATCAGTCAGTTTAATCATCATCCAATTTCAAGGGAAAAGGTCCAGGAGTACGTTATTGCCTCATCAGAGAAACTAAATTCTGAAACAAGAATGACTGCTAGCATTCTAAAAAGAGATCCAAACATATAAAAGGTTTAAATGAACGCTTTTTTATTATGGCACATTTTATGACACTGTGTCATAATAAATCGGTATTCTTTTGAACCTTTTATATGTTTGGATAACGAATCGGTTATAATAAATCGTCTTCATAAGTCAGTCATAATAAATAAGCATTCTTTTGAACCTTTTATCTGTTTGAATAACGAATCAGTCAGTTGGTGGTGGTGGTGAAGTGTTGTTGCTTAAGGTCCTCAGATGTCAGTTGACATATTAGGGACAAGTTGTGACCGATGCCGAAGCACGGTTCGATAAATCTTTACGTCCACGGAAACCAGAAGGCTCGTTAGGACGGACAGCCCAGGTCGGCCACCTCGACTCTCACACAGCTCCAGAACTATGAATCAGTCAGTTTAATCATCAGCCTGTTTCAAGGGAAAGAGTCCAGGTGCACGTTACTGTCTCCTCAGAGAAACTGAATTCAAACTGAGTGGGGATGGAGGTATAGCGACGTCACGCACCTTTAACCGGAGTCAGGGGCTGCTGCTGCTGCTGCTGCAGAGTGACATGACGTCGCCCAAACACCCCGATCAAAGCGGGTACGTGCCTCCCCAAAGCGGGTGTCAATATTGAAAGAAGCCCCACCCGTGCACAACACGACGCGAACGCTACCACTTCAGCCAGCATCCCCAGCCATTTGCAACGTCTGTTTCTCCAAACAAGTTCACTTCGGCCCCACCCCGCCTTTTCTCCACCCCGAAAAGCATCTCACTCCTCCACCCCCATGCCCCCCACCCTCAACCCCAACGCCCGCTTCAAAAACCGACTTTGCTATCCCCCCCCCCCCCCCCTCCGCATTTTTCAGGTCTCCTTTGTAGCTTCTCTTATTTCTCAAAACAGAAAGAACAAGACCCCCCCCCCACCCCACCCCTCAATCTCTCTCTCTAACACACTTAAACTCACACGCACACACAAACACATACGCACACACCCCCTCTCTACCCCCCTCTCTCTCTCTCTCTCACACACACACACAAACACACGCACACACAGTCTCTCCCTCCCTCTCTCTCTCTCTCCCACACACACACACACACACACACACACACACACACACACACACACACACACACACACACATAAACACACGCACACATCAACTCTCCCCCTCTCTCCCTCCTCTTTCTTTCTCTCTCTCTCTCTCT
>OY757553.1:10751395-10770344 GCA_963584105.1 Alviniconcha strummeri | reverse complement strand
GCCCATGGACTAAAACCACATAAGGTTAGATCCGAGCTAACACAGACACATACACAGTTGGTGCTTTAAGCCCAGTCAACCACATAGGGTTATATCAGGGCTGAGACAGACACATACACTGCTGGTTGGTTAGTTGGTAATTTGAGCCCAATCAACCACATAGTTATATCAGGGCTCACACACACACACGCACGCACACACACACACACACACACACACACACACACACACACACACACACACACACACACACACACACACACACACACACACACACAAACAGTTACTTGGTGCTTTGAGCCCACTCAACCACACAGGGTTATATCAGGGCTAACACGGACACATACACAGTTAGTTAGTGCTTTGAGTCCAGTCAACCACATAGGGTTATATCAGGGCTAACACACACACAGTTAGTTAGTTGGTGCTTTGAGCCCAGTCGACCACATAAGGTTATATGAGGACTAACACAGACACGTACACAGTGCTTTGAGCCCAGTCAACCACATACGGTTATATGAGGACTAACACAGACACGTACACAATGCTTTGAGCCCAGTCAACCACATAGGGTTATATCAGGGTTGAGCAATACGGACAGGTTGAAGAGTGCGTATGTGTGGGGTGAGGGCGGGAAGGGGTGTGCGTGTTGAGGGGGGAGGGGGGCGGGGGGGGGGGGGGACAAAGCTGTAGGACAGGCTGGTGTTGGGAGGAGGAGGAAGAGTTTATAGAGTGTGAGGTGGTGGTGTGAGGGGGGGGGGTGAGTGGTGGGGAGGGGGGTGAGTTGGTGGGGGGGGGAGGGGTATCCAACATGTATATTGAAACAGGATGCAGGGAGAAGCCCGGAGAGAGAGGGGGAAAGGGGGAGCAACAGTAACAGTTTGGGTAAACCAACTCTCTCTCTCTCTCTCTCTCTCTCTCTCTCTCTCTCTCTCTCTCTCTCTCTCTCTCTCTCTCTCTCTCTCTCTCTCTCTCTCTCTCTCTCTCTCTCTCTCTCTCTCTCATGAAAAATTCGTTCGTTCGTTCTCTCTCTTCCAATATGCGGTAAAGAGTGTCTCTATTAAGATTTTCCTTTTTTTATTTTTTTTCTCTCCAGCGAAAATGGAGAAAATTCGGAAGTACAGGTATGTACGCACGTGTGTGTGTGTGTGTGTGTGTGTGTGTGTGTGTGTGTGTGTGTGTGTGTGTGTGTGTGTGTGTGTGTGTGTGTGTTTCCGAGCACGCGCGCGCGTGTTGTATGTGTGTGCATCATTTATATAGGACTAAAATCCTTAAACCCTGCAGCAAGTAATAAGCCGTGACAACAGGCATTTCCGGACGTAAACATCAGAGATTATCGTTGCTATCACAACATATTCATTAACTAGCTGTCATTTCCTGTGCCTCACCTAATAATTTCCTGTCGTAATCATCGGTGATCGTTACCGTTATCTCAACAGCGTCGTTAATTCTCACTCTATCGTTAATTATCACTGTATCGTTAATTATCACTGTATCACGTGACGTGGTGTTTCAGAAAAAGTTTAGAAACACTTCGGGCCCAGAATAAACAAATCCTTGATGATTTATCGGCTGAGACCACGACCGATCAAAGCGGCGAGCACTCCAGTACCTACGTGTCTGACGTAGATTCCAGCTTCGCTCACGAGCACTCCATCGATGATGCTGTGGAAAAGGATGCTGTCCAGGCACCGTTGCAGTGACCAGAGATACTACAGCAAGTGTAGCGCAGTGTCTATGTATAGTGACCAACGTCTCCACGCTGCCACAACAGCGGCAACAAAAACACGGTGGCCTAATTGTACAGAAACGGTGCACATCGTGCAGGTGCTGGCGGTACAGAGTACTGTGAATCACTTTCTGATTTGTATCGATTATATCTAATCGATAGTTGCCTTCCTGACCAGCATTCAGGATTTCATCATTCTCCACGACCACATTTCCTGCACCCTCAACGCAGTGGTGATGTCACTATAGTTGGTGTGTGCAGAGTGTTGGGGAAGGGACATTTCAGATACAGCCTCAACGTTCGTTTACACCCATTCACGCGGTGAGTGAATTTTAAATAAAATAAAAATAAAAAATTAAATACTGCGGATTTAACAGGGGCGTTAACACCATTGTGCCATTAAACCAAGATTTTCCTCAACCACAGCTGTGTTGGCTCCTCCAGAAAAGGTTCCATTCCCAGGCAATTCTGCCTGTTCATTCACCGACCTTAATTGCTTCTTCCCAGTCTTTTTCAGCATGGAGTGATGTGTCATGAATGGTCAGTTAGATCTGTATACCCCACCCTCACCCCCACCAACCCCGTAGCAAAGTTTGGAGGGGGTTATGGGTGGGGTTGGGGGGCGTGCTGGAATCACCATGCCTGTCTGTCCTTCTGTTGGTGTGTACGTATGTCCTGGCTTTGTCCAGAAGACATCTGAAGCACCCAATCTTTTCGTAACCAAACTTGGTTCGGTGGTGCATCATCGTGAAGCAGTCTTACAAAAAATATTGGGCTGCTATCCTCACTGAGGTGTCCATCCAGTGAAAATACTGGATTGCTGTGTTCAAGGTCAAGGTCACAGCGAACATTCAAAATTAGAATTGGTATTTGTCCGGACAGTAATTACCTGCATAATCATAAGCCAGAGTGCCGTGATAAAAAAAAAAAAAAAAAAATTTTTTTTTAATGGGGTTGCTATCTTCAAGGTCATGGTCAAGTTTGGGGTTGCTATCTTCAAGGTCATGGTCAAGTTAGGGTTTATCTTCATGGTCAAGGTCACAGTGAAGGCTTATATTATCAAAAGGTAACAGTTTCTACACTATCTTATGAACTAAAGATTATTTTCAAACCAAAATAATGTAGTCTGATGGTAGATCATCGTACGCCAAAATGTCCAATGATAATATTAAATTGTTATATTGGATTGATGTGTTAAAGGTCAAGGTCACAGTGAATGGTCAGAATTTCCTCTGAACTGCTGAACCTTTGGTAACTAAACTGGATACTATGGTACATCATCAGTCTGGAGTGTCATGCGAAAAGTTGGGTTGCCATCTTCGATGTTGCATATAGGGCTCATGTGATCAAAACAGGACTGTTTCTGTTACATCTTCTGAACTTTAGATAGCAAATTTTGTTCAGTGGTGCATTAACATAAGCCAGAATGTCTTGTGGAAAGATTGCTTTGCTGTACATAGCCAATAAGGTCAGGGCGGGAAAGGTTTAAAACTTTATTTAATGTTTGTTCAGATCGTATCATCTGAACTATTGAACCTTTCGTAGCCAAACTTAGTATGGTGATACATCATCGTGTGCCAGAGCGTGCTGTGAAAAGACTGTTGTGCTGTCATCAATGTCATGGTCACAGTGATGGCTCATATAATTGGTTCCACTGTATCTTCATAGCTGCTGATCATTTTGCAACCAAACCTCTTTTGATGGTGCATCATACAATAGTTTTGTGGTGCCAGGTACACTCATCACACATTTACTCCAATCATAAAACATTTAATTACACCAACAGCAAATAAACATCCTGGTAAAAAATCATTCATAGATAACAACATGAGAAAATTCCACTGGCATCAACCTGTGCATATCACATAAAATAAAATTGCCACTTCCCGAGGACCCCCTCTTAAAAGTTACTGTCCTAATAAAAGCAATTATAAAATTATCTACAACAAATTAATTATTTAACCCCGCCGGCTTACTCCCCTGGCCACTATCACCCTAACCCATCCAAGATCCTACGCACTAAAAACATCCCCGCCTGGACTCGACTGACACTGATTATCTTGTGAAATTATTATTATTATTCATAGCTTTTATATAGCGCTATTCTCTGCTCTCAGGCAGACTCACGGCGCACATTGGTATGTGATTCTGAACGAGTGACTGTATCATTTTATAGCGCGTATTATTAATATCCACGGAAGTGGTGTACTGGTAACGCTCTGTGGTTGTTGCATGGCTGGTCGGATGGCATGTTCAAAATGATCGGATTGCTGTGTTCAAAGTCAAGGTCACAGTGATGGTTTAAATAATTATTTCATTGAATGTTTGCAACAAAACTAGCTGTGTGGATACATTATTACTAATAACCAAGCCTACTGCAAACAAAATGGGCTTGTATATGTAGCTACTTGCAATATCTAGGCACTCACTAGGGGGGTCTTTTTTTCTGCCCAAGGCGACATGCTTGGTTACTTGAGACCGGCTCAGTTGATCATTGCTGATTTGTTTGACTTCTGCCATCCTTCTGAATTCCAAGAATGTCCATGTTCCACAAGAACGACAGCTAGCTGAACCCCTGCCACAATGTCAGTGCCATGGCCATGATCAATGCTCCATGACCGTGACCAGTGTTCCATGGCCGTGACCAGTGTTCCGTGGCCAATGTTCCATGGCCGTGACTAGTGTTCCATGACCAATGCTCCATGGTCGTGACCAGTGCTCCATGGCCAGTGTTCCATGGCCGTGACCAGTGCTCCATGACCAGTGCTCCATGGCCATGACCAGTGCTTCATGGCTATGACCTGTGCTCCATGGCCGTGACCAGTGCTCCATGACTGTAACCAGTGCTCCACGGCGATTACCTGTGCTCCAAGGCCGTGACCAGTGCTCCATGGCCGTGACCAGTGCCAAGTGACCATGACCTGTGCTCAATGGCCGTGACCAGTGCCCATGACCTGTGCTCAGTGGCCGTGACCAGTGCTCCATGGTCATGACCAGCGCTTCGCTGATTGCCTGCAGAACTCAGTACCTGCAAAATGCATTATTTTCTGCAAAGGACGACCAAAGGCTGGACTGCTACTTCCATGCAAAATCACGGAGACCAGCTACTAGTAACAAGTATACTCAGCAGTCAGTACAATGTTAAAAACGACTTTTATTCTCCTTTCCTTTTTGTTGTTGTTGTTGTTGTTGTTGTGGGGGGGGGGGGGGGGTCTTTTGGACATTTTTTTGTTTTGTTTTGTTTACAGCAGATCCCCCAGAAATGACAGAATGATTAGCCATGATTGTGGTCAGTCCAGTGAAGACTGGCCATGGTTGTGGTCAGTGCAGTGAAGACTGGCCATGACTGTTATCAGTCCAGTGAAGACTGGCCATGGCTGTGGTCAGTACAGTGAAGATTGGCCATGGTTGTGGTCAGTACAGTGAAGATTGGCCATGGTTGTGGTTAGTACAGTGAAGACTTGCCATGGTTGTGGTCAGTACAGTGAAGACTGGCCATGGTTGTGGTCAGTACAGTGAAGATTGGCCATGGTTGTGGTTAGTACAGTGAAGACTGGCCATGGTTGTGGTCAGTCCAGTGAAGACTGGCCATGGTTGTGGTCAGTACAGTGAAGACAGCCATGGTTGTGGTTAGTACAGTGAAGACAGCCATGGTTGTGGTCAGTACAGTGAAGACAGCCATGGTTGTGGTCAGTACAGTGAAGAAGACTTTCTGTACCTTTTGATGCATTCTGGAGAGGCATCCTCAAACAGCTAATCACTTTTCATCTCTTGTAAATAATTAAGGGATCTGTGTACACTGACAGTAACACTTGGACATTGTTCATTGTTTGGACTTGTGTTTGATATAGGCTATAGACTTTTTGATTCATACATATACTATTCTGGCTTTTACCTCAGAAAACAGTTAGAGTCAATAATATATGTGTTCAGCTCTGATCATGGGTACAGACAATGTTGCATGGCAAGTAAAGAAATGGAAATGGTAAAACAGACCATAAAACATGTTTACTTGACACTTTTATGCTTAAGTAGACTTTAAAACCACAATGGAAAATCACAACCCAGTTACCTTCTGTACAGCCATATTCCATACATCACCAGCTAGACGTGGAAACCACAGAAGTTGGTATTTTCTGCGATTGTGAAAGTGTGCATGAAAACACATTTCTCAATCACTTTCAGAGCCAATCAAATTTTGTATCATGAATATTCAAAAGCAGTTTATTACTGCCTAGTTGAATGGTTATCCAATATCATGCCTGCAGTTGTTATTCAGAAACACAACAGATGATTTGGTGCTAGACGCCCACTCCAGCAAGTAGCTTATATATCTATACAGAGACGAGCTTTGTTGTTTTTAATAGTGAATTTTGCAGCAGTTCTATTGTCCAAGGGGAAGGACTCTTGTTAATCAAACATATTTTTAAGATAGGCAGAGTTACTTCCCATGTGTCAGAGAACTGATCTTTTCCGGAACCTTTCGGTTATTTCCGGAAATGTACGCAACAAACCCGAACGCCTAGTGTGATGTCATAGTTATGTTATTCGGTAAATTCCGGACGAATTCGGACATGGGACGCAACTGACTAACTAAGTCCGACATTCTGGCTTTGAACAAATTACGGATTTGCTTCCCTTAGACCATCGGCGCGAAAAGTTCCGCGAACCAGGAATTTCAACCAGTTTTGAAACAGGGGGCGGGGGGAAGAGCACTTCAATCATGGTAAACAGCTTTTCCTGCTCAAGTTTTCCATTGATTCTTCAACTGCTGACTCATTTCTTTCCTGCACGGAGGTCTGAGCATGAAGAATCTAAGCTAACTGAGGACTGTGTGTGTGAAGAATTTAAGACAACTGAGGATTCTGCATCTCTGTGATAAGATCACAGGCATGTAGTTTTGCAGTCTCGACACCATATTTCCTAGTGCAGAAAGATTCTGCTAGACACTCAGTACTTCAGCCAAATGTCTAAGAGAAGATTCAAACTCAGCTTTTGTCAAGCATCATTCCTTCAGACATTTGTCACCTGAACCTTTTGAAGGCATGATGTCAATGTCGTGAGGATTACAAGTCTGACTGATGCTGCTGTATGTGGGTGTATGTGTTGCAAGTGCGCGCAAGTGTAAAGTAGGATTCATGAGGGTGATAGTGAGCGAGTGTGTGTGTGTGTGTGTGTGTGTGTGTGTGTGTGTGTGTGTGTGTGTGTGTGTGTGTGTGTGCTGCTACACCTCTGTTCCTTCACCTCTCCAGGCTCCACTCCTCTTTACTCTTTGTGATCTGCAGCATCAGAACCAACAGCTTCATTATGAGTAGCTGAATCAAAGCTTCACTATGAGTAGCTGAATCAAAGCTTCACTATGAGCAGCTGAAAATGTCACTATGAGTAGCTCAAAGTTTCACTACAAGTAGCTCTACCAAAGCTTCACTATCAGCAATTCAAAGCTTCACTTGAGTAGCTCAAAGCTTTACTACATATAGCTGAATCAAAGTTTCAATATTAGTACCTTGATCAAAGCTTCACTATCAGTAGCTCAATCAAAACTTCTCTATCAGTAGCCGAGTCAAAGACATCTTATTCAACCACAGTCTTCATCTGTAAGCGGAGTGGGACAGACCAATGCAACCTTCCCTTTGACAATGCGGCATCTTTTGATACACACACACACTCTCTCTCTCTCTCTCTCATACACACACACACACACACAGCTTTCTCTCTCTCTCTCTCACACACACACACACACACACACACACACACACACACACACACACCCAAAAGGCAACACGTTTTCTCAAAACTCAAAGCAAAATTATTATTTTTTTAACAGGATACCAACATACACTCTACACATCCATCCTTTTCCATTGTTTACCTCGTACCTCTGTGTCCTTTGGTAACCTTTCAGTTTACATCACCACATAAACCAACAAAAAACATCAACATTCTCAAACCTGAATGAAGCCAAGCTACAATGCCCTGTTACAATCAGTTTTACTGACACGTCAGTTTTACTGCATCAGACAGTTTTACTGACGCATCAGACACAGTTTTACTGACATGTCAGACAGTTTTACTGACACATCAGGCAGTTTTACTGACATCACTATCTGGAAGCTGAATAATGCACATTTGTATTTTCAAAGCCAGGAGTGAGGAGCCGGTGCCATGTCGAGTATGAAGCCAACTTATGCTCTATAGTGATTGCACCTGAAAACTGTTCTGGAACAATCAGAAGGAAACTTTCACTGTGAATGCATTTGCCGAGGATTAATCTTGAAAACTGGTTCTGGAGCAATGTGACGAAAGTTTTAATTTCATTGTGCTTGCTGCATTCGGTATTATGTACCAGTGGTTTCACTTGAGTAAAAGGAGTGTACACTAAAAGCACAGTGAGTTCTTGTTACATAAATGCCATACAAGCCACACAGGAAAGGATCCACATTTACAAAATGCAGCTCTTACCTTTCCAACAGCACAGCGACCTTGAAAACAGGTCAGTCATCAATTAATACATTCTGAAGGGGTCAAGGTACAAGGTACTGTATTCCCAAGTCTTGCTTTAACAGCAACCCAGAAAACCTTCCACAGTAAAGATTTCTGCCACAGCCAGCCTACACAACAAACATGAACCATCACACAGACATTGCATGGGTCAAGAAGAAGTATGCTTCCAAATGCCTCATACAATAAACACCTCTCTTTTTTATCATGCAATGGAGGAAACAGTTCGGGGCTATAAAGGACAGTGTGTGCACCAAAGAGCCCATTGGGGGCAGGGATAGCTCAGTGGTTAGAGCGCCGAACTCGTGATTGAAAGGTCGCGGGTTCGAATCCCTGCTGGAACGGTGGGAGAATTTTCTTCTCCAGGGTCGACTTTCTGTGCTTAATCTTATTTCGGTATCCGTTCCACCCCCGTGTTACCACAGTAGCACGTAAAAAATCCCGTCATTCTGCCAAAAGTGCAGGTGGCAGGTTACAGCTAAAACATGCATACACCTTACGTATGTGGCTTTTATTGAACCGTGCTTCGGCATTGGTCACAACTTGTCCCTAATATGTCAAATGACATCTGAGGACATTAAGCATCAATTCATCATCAAAGAGCCCACCCTGATCAACAGGTGATGGGGGGGGGGGGGGGGGGAGGGGGGGCTAAAGTTTACTGTACCAACTGTCAACACACTGTCAACAGGCTGGCTCCACCACAGGGTGGTGTGGTTCACATAAACTGGATTCAGCTGTGAGGTGGTGTGGTGCACATGAAGTGGCACAGGGTTGGATTGTGGGCCCTTGTTCAGCACACCTGCTGATACAAGGGGGCCCATTCTGATGAACGATGGGGGGGATCTACTGTACCCAGCTACCTGTCAACAAGTTGTCAACATGCTGGCTCAGCTGTGAGGTGGTGTGGTTCACACAAACTGGAGCAGAGTATGGTTGTGTCCCCTTGATCAACTCACTTGCAGATCAATGCAAAACACTGCTGTGAATGGATCCCTTTCCACTACTCCCAGTGTGTGTAAATACACGCAATCTGCATTCTATGTAAATATACGTGTAACCTGCATCGGTATACACTGTCAACATCCAGGCATCTGACACTGGTGCTATGGTCATGCGTGCCATGTAAGTGTGTGAGCGAGCAAGTGCACGTATCAGTACGCTTGTGTGAGCACAGATACTAAGCTTGTAGCATAATGGTACAATAAAAGAGCGCACATGTTGTTTTATTTGCCAATACTCGCAACAGTTGAACAGAGAGGACGCTCTATTTGTAAGTGTGTGAGAGCGAGCCAGTGCACGCATCAGCACACCTGCATGATAGCAAACGCTACATCTGCAGCATAATGATAAGGTGGGAGAGCACATGAGTTACATTTCATTTGCCAATTCTCAGAACAGTTTAACAGAGAGGACACTCTGCAAATGTGTGCGAGTGAGCCAGTGCAGGCATCAGCAGACCTGCTGTAGCTCAAATGCTAAGTTTGCCGCATAATGATACAGTGTAGGAACGCATGAGTTACATTTTATTTGCCAACGCTCCGAACAGTTCAACAGAGAGGACACCCGACTAGGCATGGAGTGCATGCAGCCAGAGGGAGGCTGAGAGTGCAAGGCTGAATGATGGAGCATGCAGATGACATGGAAGGAAGGATGGACGATGAGGACTAGGAGGCTCCTGTCGGCTGTTGCTGCGCAGCTATCTGCTGCTGGACCTTGGTCTGCAGCACCTCCATCACCACTGTCATGCACACAAAATGAAACAAAACAACATCAGGACTGTCAGTCTCACAACCAGAAAAGAACTGGCATATCCACAGAGTACATTTAATTAGATATTTACCAGCATGTGTTTCAGTCTTTTACAGGGAGCGTGTACTTGCAGTGCAAGCTAAGACAAACTTGCATTTTCAATGACATCACGGCAAACAGAGATCTTTCAATTATAAAACTGTACTCTCTCTTGGCAACCCCCCACCCCCAAACCAAACTGAGGGTCGATTTATGTAAGTACAACCTAGGCTACACCCACACTTGTCAGATGAGAAAAAAAGTTAAAAAAGAGAAAGGAAAGGTACAAAGAATGACAAAGACGGAGACAAATGAGAGGGAGAAAGGTAGAACTACATGTAAGAAAGATCAGAGATAAAAACAGCGAGGTTGAAAAATCAGTTAGGGGGCAGAATAAAAAAGACAAAACTGAAACAAAGGGATGAGAAAGAAAGACAGGTCACCTTGTTTTGTTCTGTATTACTATTTGTCCTGCAGCATGGCAGAATATAAAAAAGAAGAAAAGAAAAAAGAAGAAGAAGAAATTAAACAAAGAAACAAAGTGATGAGAAAGGGGCGGGGATAGGTCAGTGGTTAGAGCACCAGACTCATGATTGAAAGGTTGTGGGTTCGAATCCCTACAGAAGAATTTTCTCCTCCAGGGTCAACTTTCTGTGCTGACTCTTATTTTGGTATCCGTTCCACCCCAGTGTTACCACAGTAGCACGTAAAAGACCCCAGTCATTTTGCCAAAAGTGCAGGTGGCAGGTTACAGCTAAACACGCATACACCTTACATATGTGGCTTTGCATGAAGTGACATGGTGCGTGGTTATATGGTGTACACAGAACGCACACCTTCTCAGTGCAACAGTCAGAGTGTACTCTTTAGTTGCTCCCTGCCGCCTGCCTGATCTGACCTCATTAGCCCTGCTGGGGTCAGTTTCAGGCCAGCCAGGGCTTTCTAACGGCCCGTTGCCTGGCTACAAGAGGGTTTCAAAATGGCGGCTGAAGCTTCAAGATTCAACCCCCTTCCTCTTACTTTCACAAAGATTTTGCACCACTCTTCACACCTCAGCATCTTTGGGATGTTATCTCCTGTTTACTCACATGCCAGACTGTCCCCTGGCACCTCTTGGTCAAGTTTGACAGCAGCAATTTATGTTTTGTTAGGTTGTAAACATTGTTGGTGCAACAATCAATTCCTCCCTTCCTTTTCACTTGAGGGAAATTATCAGACCTCATAAAT
Organism: Alviniconcha strummeri; assembly: GCA_963584105.1. Classification (NCBI taxonomy): domain Eukaryota; kingdom Metazoa; phylum Mollusca; class Gastropoda; family Provannidae; genus Alviniconcha; species Alviniconcha strummeri. The sequence goes on along the minus strand of OY757553.1, from coordinate 10,759,096 downwards.
CAAGACCAGAGGTTTTCCCAGATGGTGTGTAGTGGTCTCTGCACTCTCCAGGCTCTGTTCGTCACATTGCATGCTGACAAACATGGGAGTAATTAGCTGACAGGTCAGGAGGGGTTGTAAATGAGAACCCGGTGTCAGTATCCCTACCACTTGGTCTTGCCCACAGGCAGACACACAACACCTTGTTGTGGAATGGATACCTGTGCTTGGATGCTAGTGTTTTTAATAGTACTTGAGCGATGTTTTGAATTCTATTTCAGTTGTTTTGTTGACAAAATTTTATAGAAGTAAAATGTAAGGAATATAACAGTACACAATGGGTGTGCTGTAGAGTAGCTGAGTTGTGCTTATCACTGCTGAAGGGTGTGGACTACCAGACCACCATAGCCAAGGTAATTCAGTTTACTTTCTGAAACCACTTTGCATGTCTGTCTAGTAGTAGTTGTACTTTACGGTGCTGTTCTTAGTTTGACTGCGAAAACTTGTTTGGCACTTAATGGTAAACAAACATCAGTGTAATAGTAAGTAAAGATTCAACCATGCATGCCCCTTTTGACTCCACTAAGAGTAAGAGGGGGTTTTTTCCTTCCAAAACAAATTACACTAAAGTGTCAAAAGTGCTATGTTTCACATCTGCAGTTTCTACAAAGATATCTCAGTTACTTCTTTAATTGCTCCTGCTGACACAGAGCTAAATAGCTGTGTGGCGTGCCTGGCGCTGTTTATAGCTAGCCGGCCCAGAAAACTAAAGGGCTGCTTGGGAGAAGGTGTGAACGTGCCGAGGTGGCAGCAGTTCCATGTGGCACCAGCCATGCCAGTGCTGTAAGTACACCACTTCGGTGGATATTCAAAAACGCACTATAAAAAGCTATTCACTCATGCAGAATCACATGCAAGCGCAGTGAGTTTGCTCGAGAGCATAGAATAGCGCTATATAAAAAATTATCAATAATAATAATAAAGCCAAAGCCAGATGGGTCACTTTGTTCTGTACTGTATTTGTCCTGCAGCATGGCAGAATATAAATTTTTTAATAAGACAGAAATGAAACAAAGGAATGGGAAAGCCAAAGCCAGATGGGTCACTATTTGTTCTGTATTTGTCCTGCAGCATGGCAGAATATAAAAAGAAAAGAGAAAAAGACAGAAATGAAACAAAGGAATAAGAAAGCCAAAGCCAGATGGATCACCTTGTTTTGTTCTGTATTTTTCCTGCAGCATTGGCTGGATCTTTTCCATCTGCTTGGTGATGAACTCGACCTTGCGCATAAAGTACTCTTTCGCCTTCTGTGGGGACTGCCACAGAGAGAGAAAAACATGTTATTTCTAGTGTGGATTAGCATCATCAGACCACATTCTTTGTGCAGCTTTGGATACAGAATCTAACTTCACGCAAATCACAGACATAGTAATTTCTTTGGACACAGATTAGCATCACCAGAACGCATTCTTCATGCAGCACAGCTTTGGATACAGAAGCCAAATTTACACAAATCATAATCATTTACAATGTTCATCAGACCACATTCTTTGTGCAGCACAGCTTTAGATACAGAGGCCAAATAGTCACACAAATCATAGCTATTTCCAATGTAGATAAGCATCACCAAAATGCATTCTTTGTGCAGCACAGCTTTGGATACAGAGGCCAAATTCGCACAAATCCTAGTCGTTTCCAGTGTAGATTAGCATCATCAGAACACATTCTTTGTGCAGCTTTGGATACAGAAGCCAAAATATGGATCAACTCAAAGTGTTAGAACAGTGCTACAACTAGTACAAATACATTAATGCAGAAATTCCACATTTTTTAAAAACATTATTTCCATGATTTGCTTTCCATAATAAAATTAAAATACAGATCTTCCAACTCAAAATGAAAGATGGTACCAAACACATTTAAAGTACCTTAAACAGTCATACTCATGGACACAAACATCACCCAAATACTATGTTATCTGTTTACAGTTTAGATTTAGTCATCTGGTTTGTTGTCATTTTCCTTTCTGAGATGTACCCCCCAAAAAATTCCAATGTTTGATTCTGACTTAACTCACTTTTGTCAAACAAAAACAGCAAAACAAAAAATGCATCCTCAACAGTTCTAGGGCCTACACACTGCAACCTAAACATTTTTAGAATCTGTTCCATACCCATGCACACATGGAGTGATGTACACATCTACAGAGAGAGAAAGAGCTCCGAGAGAGAGGGACAGAAAGACAGAAACAGAATAATGACAAAGAACAAATACAAACAAACAAGCAGCATTTATACTGACCATATCAACATAGTAGCCCGTTCCAATGTCTACAAGGACAGTGTCCACATCACTCAACTGACCAGGCACATACATCTAGTTATGGTTAAGAAAATCAGCCCATCTTTCTTTTTTTCTCTCCTTTTTTTTTGGGGGGGGGGGGGGAGGGGAGGGGGGGGGGCTTTCCTATCACAATAACATCCATGCCTGCTTCAATAGCATTGCTCCAATGCCACTCATACTAGTAACATTCCAACCCCTGGCCACATGTATCCAAGATCCATTCCACATAGTGGCCCTATTAAATTTGCAGAGACCCACAGAATCAAGGATGAGACACCAGACTGTTGGCCCCACATGTAGGCCTCATTCCAAAGAAGACAGCAGAGTATGAAGGCTTTGATCAAAACTGCAAGGCAGGAGGCAAGAACACTGAGATATTATGAGACTGCCATAAGAGCATGTCCAGAATAAACTTATATTAAAAGAGTCCACAGAAGCCGAGACAGTTTGACTTATTAATATTACGCAGCAGTGGAACTTGGATGTGGATGAAGACGATACTCGATGATGCTAATGGAGATCCATTTGGGTTTGAGACTACTTCACAGGGCCACAAACCACGCTCAATCAGTAACAAACAAACAAAAACACAATGACTCAGTTACTGTTGTTATAACTTCCAGTGTTAACCAGGCTTGGGATTGGGAACCATGGGGCCTATAGTGCTGGTCAAGTAGTTAGAACTTAGACCAATGCCCTCAAAAATGCATCTATGACGTGGTGCTGAAGCCAGGCTGTGGGGTCCACTCCTTTCAACTGGGCCCAAAGCACTAAAGAAGCCAGCCAGAATCAGTGCTGAAGCTAAGCTCTGTGGTCCACACGTTTTTGTTGGGCCTAAAGCACTCCCAACTCTGGAAAGGAGCCAGTGAGAGCTAAAAAATCCCCAAAGACTAATGGGATTTGAACCCATGACCTCTCAACCTGCATTCCAAAGCGCTAGTGAAACACTGTGCTGCAGAGGCCAGTGCCTGAGCTTCAGTTTGCCTCAGCCATAATTACCGAATATTGCAAAACCCACTGAACTGTGAATATCAGTGATGTCATCATCCACTCTGACAATTCTCACTGTTCACACAACGTAGGGGTCAGTTGAAATTGTACCAGGCACCAGCCTTAATCATTAATGACATGTTGGTAAATGCAACTTTAATTTTTAGGCACACACACACACAATGTGCACACACATGCACTCACACCCACAATATGCACACACATGCACACACACACACACACACACACACACACACAATGTGCACATACATGCACTCACACCCACAATGCATCCCCCCCCCCCCACACACACACACAACATGCACACACACACACACACACATGAGAGAGAGAGAGCGCTGTATGCAGCATGCTCCCTCACACAACCAATGAACCATGAATCTGGCTGCCATATTAAAAAGAAGATGAGTCCACAATGATCATTAGACGCTACAGTTATTACACTGTGCCATTAACTAGTAATATTACTTAGCCTCTCCCAAACCCAAGAACAGGATAATGAAGCTCCACAATGGACATCATTATATATTCTTATAAGTTACATTTATAACCAGGATGACTTAAGTCATTAAGAAGAGAATAACCCACGCTGGAAGTATCCACTGCCGATCTCTGTCCCCCCCCCCCCCCCCCACCCACAAACACCTCCGGTTCGTGGGGCGGCAGTCTATGGTTGGTCCTTCCTTCAGGTGATGCATAATCATAATGTCCTCGGATGTCAGTTGACATACTACTAATTATATTAGGGACAAGCCGAGACCAATGGCAATGCGTTAGCATGGCTCAGTGTTGTTTTATGTCCACGGAAACCATAAGGCACTTCAGGACGGACAGCCCAGGACGGCCAACTCGACTCTCATACAGCTCCTAAACTATGTGTGAACTATGGTTGGAGTGTGTGCATTATTTATAACTAAGCAGTTTTCTTTGGGCGCTACCTAGGTAACGCCAATAAAAAATGTGCACTTAGGAGAAACCCAAGTGCTTCATCCCAGTTGAATAAACGACACAAACGAGAACATAAACATTTAATCCAGCTGTTGTACCTGTTCTAGCTGTTGCGAAAGCTGGTTTAACTGCGAGAGAGGCAGCTGACCAATGTCAATTTGCTGACCGCCACCGCTACCCTTGTTCGACGCCATGCTTTTTTGTCTTACAAACTAATGATGTTTCTTTGGAAGAAGAGCTATGATCAAGGGAGACAAGTGCTAATGGTATTGTACAAAAACTAAAATCCGGAGTAAAATAAACATTCTACATTACTAGTGTTAAGTTTGGTTGATATCATAATCAGAATATATTCTATTAATATAAATATGATAGTCAACAAACTAGTGAATCATTAAAAATATGTCAATAAGTCAAAAACACCTTTTCATGAAAACAATCTTAGTTTTGCATGAACTCCTCCTAGCAACCTAGAAACAAGATGGCGAAGGTGGTAATAGCAGGTAATTCAAAATTATTTCAAACTTCAGTTGACACAAATCTAATGGTTATAGGTCCTCCTACAATGGCACGATCTGTCAGTTACAAAGACTTCTGATCTTGTTTATTACGGCGTCTACAGATTTCATGTTGATTATTAGTATTCTTATAAATGTGACATCAAGATCCAGTCTATCAACTTTCATTATCTTATTGACAGGTTGTCGGCTTTCACAAGACAGTCATGTTTTCAGGTAGCTCCGACTGCCCGTACTTTTCTCGGGTCGAGCTGCTTGGGGACAAACTGGTGAAAAATCTGCCATCCTTCCAGCTGCACAAGATTATCAAAACGCCAGAAGAATGGCAGGTACACTACAATTGTTTGCTTTGGCATCATTTTGATCTTAATGTTATTGTTGTTCCTTGTGTGTGTGTGTGTGTGTGTGTGTGTGTGTGTGTGTGTGTGTGTGTGTGTGTGTGTGTGTGTGTGTGTGTGTGTGTTATTTGTATGGAAAGTCTAATTTGGATAGAGAGAAAAAAAAACAAGTGTGGGTAGAAGAAAAGAAAAAAAAAACTAACTATGCATATACTGAGTGGTTCATACACAGACACAAACACAATCCATCACAACCACATCACCGTGCGTGTAGACACAAAGTACAGCCCCAGCAAACCAAAGCAGACAAAAAGAAACCCCAAGACATGGCCATCCATTTCAGAACCCCTGTCCCATATTGCAGAACTGATTACCTCAAAGTCTCCTTCCCCTGTTTATTTTGGAAGCACTTTGCTCCTCCTTTTCATTCAACCTCCCCCCTCCCCCCCCCCCTCCTCCCCATAGCCTTCACCATCAAAACTGTTTGTATCACAACTATGTTCATTTAAAAGCAAGAATAATAATGCACATTTGCATTGAGCATTGCTTCTCGCTATTAAAGCTTTTGACTGTAACATGACTGTTTGGGGTTGTTGTTGTTGTTGTTGTTGTTTTGTTTTTGTTGTTTGTTTGTTTGTTTGTGTGTGTGTGTGTGTGTGTGTGTGTGTGTGTGTGTGTGTGTGTGTGTGTGTGTGTGTGTGTGTATCATGTGTGTGTGTGTGTGTGTGTGTGTGTGTGTGTGTGTGTGTGTGTGTGTGTAATGTGTGGGTGGGTGTGGGTGTGTATCATGTGTGTGTGTGGGGGGGGGGGAGGTGTATCATGTGTGTGTGTGTGCGTGTGTGTGTGGGGGGGGGGGTTGTAGGCTTATATATTCATCTATAATATATATTTATTTGTTTATTTCATGACTTGATTGGCTGTTTACTGTTTTCAGGCATGGCTGAATCAAACATGTCAGGAGAGAGGATGGAAACACAACTCTTCTCCACTAGTCTGGCGTGAGCTGATTGATCGGGGTGGAAAGGGTGTTCTGATTGGTGGTGCCAGTGACTTTCAGGAATATGTCAAGGGATACTATGGCTTGGAGTCCAACCTCGCAAGTGATGATATGCGGAAAGTTGGCTCTGAAAACTTCAAAAACTAAAAAGGTTTGATTTTATGTTACAGGATGTCTTTTGTCGGTGTGTCTGTCAGTAGGTCTATGTTTTCAGACATGCCACCTATATGTGTGTGTGTGTGTGTGTGTGTGTGTGTGTGTGTGTGTGTGTGTGTGTGTGTGTGTGTGTGTGTGTGTGTGTGTGTGTGCGTGCGTGTGTGTGTGTTTGATTTTGCTCCTCCAGGTTTAAGATTTTTGCAATAATCCTATGTTTGAACTAATCAGTTATAAATGTACAAAGTCACATATTTCATTCAACAAGGATTTTTCTCACAGAGTCAACCTTCACTGCAGACTCTCTTACTGTGTACACTTCCCCCCCCCCCCCCCCCCCCCCCCCCCCCCATTATGTGCAATTGCATGCATCAACATCTGTGCATGCACTAAAAGTCCCAAACACTGCCAGCCATACTGTTGTTTGGTCACAGGAAAATACTGCACACACTGATAAGAATGGGTAGCTCTAGCTCTGCACTTGTAGCTGCTGTGCCTTGCACTGGTGAGGTGACCTGAATTTCTCACACACACACACACACACACAAAAGTAATGTGCATGTGTGATTATGTAAGATGATCAATTCTTTTACCCCATGAAGTTGATGCAGAAGAGACCCAGTTCAAAACCATGTCCAAACCTCTACATGTGTACCTCATGTAACAAGATCAGTCTTTTCTAACCCAGGAATTTGATGTGGAAATAGCCCAGTTCTGGTCAGTCTTTTTTACCCAGGCAACTGATGCAGAAGAAACCCAGTTCAAAGCCTTGTCCAAGCCTCTACATGGTACTATGCACATGTGCATCACATAACAGGATCAGTCTTTGTTACCCAGGAAATTGATGCAGAAGAAGCTCAGTTCAAAGCCCTGTCCAAGCCTCTGCACGTGTGCATCACAGCAGCCGAGTCGCCAACTTGCTATGCTGTCCTATCAGCCATTGCAAGCGGTGAGGTCTTTGGTCCCAACACAGAAGTTAATCTGCGCCTCTTTGACACCCCTTCAGCTGATTTCACTTGCATTCAAGGCCTTGCCATGGAAACACAGGATCTGTGCTCTGGGCTGGTCAGAGGAATTGAGGTGAGCACTTCAGTGATTTATTTTTCCTTTTCAGCCTGTGTGTGCACACTGCTTTATTGTTCAGTTTTTGTGTGGTTATTTGCTGCCATTTTCTAGATTGCTGCACTAAGCTTAGAACTTCTGTACACAAATGAGAATGGTTTTGAGGGTTTGTGTTTAGTACTATATCTTAGTATCCTCTCCTTCTCTTTTTCATGTGTTATCTTTTTTGTTTTGTTTTTGTTGGTTTGTTGAGGTGTGGGGGGGGGGAGGGGGGGGGGGACAATGCACTCCTTACTGGTAAAAGATCATTTATTTTGTTCAGCTACACTGAGTACTAAATTTTAACCAGTGT
>OY757553.1:10726924-10746924 GCA_963584105.1 Alviniconcha strummeri | reverse complement strand
CACACACACACATACACGCACACGCACACACACACACACACACACTGAACACACACACACACACACACACACACACACACACACACACACACTCACACGCAAAAGTATCCCAGGGCAATGGGAGGAAAGAAAATGTTTGTGAAGAGAGATAGGTTTTCGAGGACAATTTGAAAGAACTCTCTGATGAAGGTAGAATGACAGACAGAAACAGGATGAGCATGGTCATAGAAAGAGCGCTGACCACTGGTCTCAGATATAACTGCCTTGGTTCAGAGGCAGATTTTTGTTGTTGGGGCAGCTGACAATAATAATATACTTTTTTATGTGCTATTTCTCCAAATTGGAGCATATAGCCCATGACAAAGCAAAGAACCAAAACAGTCAAAACAAACTAGTGCATGTGAATGCACACACACTCACATACACAAACTGCCCCTCCACCCCCCCCCCCCCCATACACACACACACACACACACACACAACACACACAAACGCACATGCATGCACACACACACACCCACTCATGCACACACACACACACACATGCTCACGCGCATAAACACACACCTAGTTAATCAGACAGCTTGCTCAGGTGCGATTTGAAGGATCATTTGAAAGACACGAGTGTCTTTGCAAAGGAGACTTTGACTTACAACTGACGAGTCACTTCACTATTGCAGGACCTCATCAAGGAGAAGGAGGTGATCTACCCCCCTCCCAAGCCACCCTCACCCCCGGCACCTGAGGTACCCGAAGCGGCTGCGGAAGAGTCTGCTCCTGAAGTGTCCGGTAATGATGCAAGAAAACAGGGCAGCCGTTGAACATCAGCTTGACTTAGCCATTTAAATTAAAGCTACTGAAACCAAGAGCACTTCCTCCGCTTTTTTTGGTGCAAAACATTCAACGAAACCTCCTTAAGTTATGGGAAATGTCCAGATATGTAACACTTAAACTATAACTTTTTTTTTTTTTCTTTTTTTGTAGAACAGGGTATTGGTTTTCAGAGGTATTGTTCTGTAAAGTCATGAAATGCTGAGAGGATTGCTGATTTTTGAACTAGACTGATTCAATCTTCTTTTTTAATTTTAATTTTCTGCAGCCATCATTTTACGTCGGAATCTGAGTAAAAGCTGTTGTGGATAACTTTACACTGAGATTGTTTCCAAACCCCATGGCCTCAAGTACCTAAACTAGCTGATTTATCATCAGCACTTTACAGAGTTCACATCAGTTCAAGGTGCTATCTATGGGCTTGGGGAAACCCATGCATGCTCAACCTGGTCTTTCAGAATTAGTTTCCCCAGTGCTGCCTTTGAAACTGTTCTGTTTTAGGTTGGATTGATGATGGCCATATGTCTTGGATTGACAATGGCACTATCTCTTCCCTTCAGTGTAGATCTTAAACTGCTGTCCTTCTGTTCGCCTCTCTCCTCCAGGCGGTCGATAGTGTGATATGTCCATAGCTTTGTGCCCAGCGTCAGTGCCTCAAGCTCCTCAACATTTCAGGTCTTCCAAAGCACGAGCCTCTTGCAAAGATTGTTTTGCCTGCCAGTCTTGAATCTGTCTCATCTAGACCTGTGCAGCATGCAAAGAAAAACCACATCAGCTGAAGACCCTGTTTTACCAGCCCACACACTCACATTCACACAGAAAAGGACGACAGCAAGCATTCAAATGGGACTTGTTTTCCTATATTTTTAGCATCAGTCACCTAGCCTACTAACCACTTTAATCAATTTCTTGCAGTGGAATCGAAAGCAATGGAGTCAACAGCAAGCATGGAAGGGGAGGTATCAAAAGAAGCCGAGATCACTGAAACAATAGCAGCAGACACTGCAGAAACAGCACCTACCGAAGGTGAACCGCCATCATCAGACGAAGCAGCACCCACGGAAGCTGAACCAGAGGCAGAGCAGTCCTAAATACTTGCAATGAAAGACAAAGGGTCGGTCGGGGGTGAAGGGATGGCTGAAAACACGCAGAAATAACTGGAGGGGACGGCTGAAAACACACCGAAATAACGGACTGCTTTAACAAATAGAACACTTGAACACTCAGTGTGCGGAAGGGGGGGATCTGGGGGGTTGGGGGAGATAGAGAGCAAGTCATAATAATAAAAGAGAAAGATACATACTGCAAGGTCATTCACAGAACAGGTGGATTTTCAGACATCTGTCAAACTTCACCAAGGAGTCGGCTTCCCTGATTGTTTGTGGTAGTGCATTCCAGAGCATGGGAGCAAAGTTCGAAAAGGCTTGGAAACCAAGCTGGTTTTTGGTGTGTTTTTCACACAAATAGAAAGGCTGGCTTTGAAGAAAACCTGCAAATGGTTACACACACACTGCCTTGAAAATGGCTGCCTCCCTACTTGAAACTGATTACCACCACACACAGCAAAGCGAAACTTGGAAATGGCGATCACTCGCAGGTGCAGATTTGGAAACTGTCATCTCGTGCAGCCTTGGATATGGTTACCATACACAGGATTATCACATGCTGATGGAAACATTATGGTTATTATGTGCTGAGACTAGAAAAATGGTTACTATTTATATATGCATGGTTATCACATGCAAATGGAGACCTGAAAATGGTTATAACATGCAGACTTGGGAATGATTGCTGCAAGCAGCTTGACCATGCAGGAGAAAAAAACCATGCAGATATATTTCCAAAAGGGCTTGAGTGTTGGGACAGCAAAATAAATGAACATATTTTTTTAATAGTTTCAAACTTATTAAGTTTTTTCTTGAACCCCAACAGATCATGAGATAGCATTGTGGAAAAGATTAAACAGACTGTGTTACTTTATTGATCATTGTGATAAAACAGATTTTTTTGGTTCACAGTTTTTTCCTCTATTCTCTGGCATTTTTCCACTTGAGCTGCAGGTTCCGCTGGCTACAGTGGATGAGGTATATGCATAATTATATTACTGTAGTGACTATAAGCAGGTTGTTGTTTGTTTGAATGTGAGGGAACTGTTTCTTTAATGTCATATATATAATACACATCTCTATTTTTTTATTTTTTTAAATAATTTCAGTTCAGTCCCTCTCAATAAGCCATTTTGCCCACACCTCATTCTCTCCCTTTAGAATAATCACTTCATGCTATCCCCCATCTTTACTCTTTTAATACTGCAATTGCATGGGGGGTGGGGGGGGGGGGGGGGGAGAAGTTTCAAGAACTGTAGAATACATGGTTCATGTCCTGACAACTGTGAATGATCCTTCATTAAGAGTTCTGGGCTGGCAATGAAGTCCTCTGTCCTGTAATTCTTTGGAGAGTAACGCTAAACTGTCACAACAGTAAAAGACAAATTTACGTTATTTGTACAAGAAACTATTGTTTGGAAAATATGAATACTTGTGAATGTCTGTACAGAATGCAATAAAAAACAAAAAACCTGGTAGAGATTTCAAGTGCAGTTCAGCTTCTCAAATGTGTGCGCGTGTGTGCATGTTTTATATGTGCACGACTGCATGCATGTGTATGTCTACGTGCATGTGTTTCTTTGCGCACGAGTGTGTATGTGAAAGTCCATAACGCGCTTCACCCTGTCTAAAGAAGTTTCCCTGATGTTGCCTTCGAAACACTTCCATTATTGGTGGTTGGAGGCCTTTTTTCATCCTGTCCAAGAGCACATAGAGCACTCCATCTTTCTGTGTCCTTCACCTCTAGTTGACTGATGGTGCGATATCCTGGGCTTTGTGCCCACAAGCTGCACCTCAAGCCCCTCAGACCCTCTGAGATGCAAGCCACTGAGATGTAATGACTGCTTTGTATGCCAGGCAATGTCAGGTCAGTTCTTCAACATCAGTAGTCTGCTTTGCATGCCAGTCAGTCTGTTCAATCAGTTCCCTCAACATTAGTAGTCGGCTTTGCATGCCAGTCAGTCTGGTTGGTCAGTTCCCTCATCATTAGTAGTCAGTTTTGCCTGCCTGGCAGTCTGGTCATTTCAAGTCTTGCGTACACAACTGTCATTGCACTGAAAAGCATTTCCTGTTCTGCAGCTTATTGGCTGGTGTCAAGTTTGGGTATATCCTCCATTGCCTCCCCTTAATAATAATAGCTTAGTTACGGCGCCCCATCTCGTACGAGCCCAGACTGTTTACAAAGACATAAGGGTATATGCTCATTTCATCACACACACACAAACATACGTGCAAACACACACACACACATTGTCACACAAACATATGCGCAAACAACACACACACACGCGCTTGTAAGCACTGACATGCACTCTCTCTCTGTCTCTCTCTCTGACCAGAGCAAACCACTGTGACCTCAGTCACGGCAGTGGGATCTGCATCTTCCATACATGCTTCACTGAACACAGAAACTGAGAAAGGCACTCGACTCAATTCAACCATCACAGATTTTTATGTCTTTGAACTCTGAATTCACTCAAACTAAATTGAACTTTCACAACTTCAGGCTTACTTAATTTAAAAAAATCTGTACACAACCCAACATAACTGTCACAACTTCAGTCGGATGCCACCTAACTTCAGCAATTCCTTCCACACAACTGAAAGGTGAATCATGGCAGTTTCAATCTTATTTCACTCAGGTTAAGAAACCCACACCCCACAACTGACCTGTACTGTGGTAACTTCAGTTTTACCTCACTTCAGTTAAACAATTCACTCAACCCAACACACTACTTATAAGTCAGTCACATCACTCACTTCAGAAATTTGCTCAACGTAACTTAAATCTTGCAACTTAAATCTTACCTCCCTTTAAGCTGTACTTCAGAAATTCACTTGGTTAACATACAAACAACTTTATTATTATTACACCACTTAATTTAAGAAATTCACTCAACAAATTGTTGCAACTTAAATTTTACACCACTTCAGAAATTCACTCAGAGCAACTGAACTCTTGCAACTTCAGTCTCCAAGTCATTTAACTTCACATATTCACCCACTCAAACTGGCGTAACTTCAACTGTACATCATTCACTTAGCTCTACAAATTCACACAGATTTACTAACACAACTTCAAGCTTAGGTCAATCATCTAACTTCACAAATTCACACAGCTGAACAGACACAACTTCAATCTTAGGTCAGTAGACTAACTTCACAAATTCACAGTTGAACAGATAAAACTTCAACCTTATGTCACTCATTTATCTTCACAAATTCACACAGCTGAACAGACACAGCCTCAAGCTTAGTCCATCACCCATCTTACCAAATTCACCCAGTTGAATGGACACAACTTCAATCTCAGGTCAATCAACCAACTTCACACAGCTGAGCACACAACTTCAGTCTTAGTTCAGTTACCTAACTTCACAAATTCACAGCTAAACAAAAAACAAGCACAACCTTACATCACTCATTTACACCTAACTTCACAAATTCACAGCTAAACAAAAAACAAGCACAACCTTACATCACTCATTTACACCTAACTTCACAAATTCACAGCTAAATAAAAAAAACAAAAAACCTTACATCACTCATTTAACTTCACAAAATCACACAGCTGAACAGACAAACAACTTCAATCTTAGACCAACAACCAAACTACACAAATTCACAGTTGAACATACTTAACTTCAACTGGACATCACTCACTTATCTCTACAAATTCACACAGCTAAACAGACACAACTTCAATCTTTGGTCAATGACCTAACTTCACAAATTCACACACGCTTAGTCCATCACTCAACTTAAATTTACACAGCTGAACGGACATAACTTCAGTCTTAGGTCCATCACATAACTGCACAAATTCACAGTTCACAGATATTTAAACTTCATCCTTACATCACTCATTTAACTTCACAAATTCACTCAGCTGAACAAGCTTTGGTCCATCACTCAACAAATTCACACAGCTGAACATACACAACTTCAATCTCATTCAGCCTGCTGGGCTTTGCTGAGGCTGACTGGTGGAGAATGGACCCTAGCTGGAAGCTGGGTGGAAACCTTTGAAGTACGGATGCTGCATTGCCGTGCGAGCAGAGATACGTCTGTTTGGTTCATAGGTCAGCATTCTCTGAAACAATATAAATGCTGAAGTCAAATTTATGATGAATAGTTTATAGTTGTGTGAGAACATCCAAGTTTGTATCACTGCAGTAAGTAACTTGGTGTTTAACGCCCAGTCAGCCAGTGCGCTTATATCAGGGCGATTGTATCACTGCAAAAACAGACCAGCAAAGTATGGATCACTGCAAAAACAAACCAGTAAATTACGGATCACTGCAAAACAGACCAGTAAATTATAAATCACTGCAAAAACAGACCAGTAAATTATGGATCACTGCCCCCCCCCCCCCCCCCCCCCCCCCCCCAAGTAAATTATGGATCACTGCAAAACAGACCAGTAAATTATAGATCATTGCAAAAACAGACCAGTAAATTATAAATCACTGCAAAAAAAAAAAACAGACCAGTAAATTATGGGTCATGGCAAAAACAGACTAGTAAGTTATAAATCACTGCAAAAACAGACCAGCAAAGTAGGAATAATTTCAAAAACAGACCAGCAAAGTAGGAACAATTTCAAAAACAGACCAGCAAAGTAGGAATCACTGCAAAAAACAAAGAAGAGTCGCACAGGCCTGCAAAGTAGGAATAATTGCTAAAAACAGACCAGCAAAGTAGGAATAATTGCAAAAACAGACCAGTAAAGTACAGATCACTGCAAAAACAGACCAGCAAAGTATAAATCACTGCAAAAAAACAAAGAAGAGTCACTTTCACTCGTGTCCTGCACAAGTCAGCATTTGGAGAAGGAACACTCATCTTAAGTCACCATCGGTTCCTGTCATCATTCCAGCGTTGGACCCATCCCCTTCCAGCTCACCTCCAGTAAGTCATGTCCAGTGGCGTCCATTTTGGGGCCGATTTTTTCCACAATCTTCTCCACCCCGTGCAGCGGCCACTTGGGAAAGGACGACTTGAAATCAGGCAGCTTGGTCACCCCTGGCCACACCTTCTCATCCGGTGTGCCTTGGGTCACAGCATCATCAATCGTCACTCACAGTTTGGTTTTTACTCACCAGGGCAGAGAAATAGTAGGCTTCAGAGATTTTCTTTTAGCAATTTTTTCTTTTTTCTTTTCAGGGGTGTGGGTGTGGGTATTTTTTTTTAAATATAGGTAGGTGGGGGTAGGTTTTTTTTCCTTTTAATATAGGCAGATTTACAGTGTAAATCTACTAATTACCTGACAATTCCCCAGCTTAATTTTAATCTTAGCAAAAGCAAGCTTTTAGAAATGTTTTACTTCTAATATAGGCAGATTGACATTGGAATTTTGCTAGTTACCTAACACTTTCCATGCTTAGTTTTATTCTTAGGGTTAAACTCAAAGGAAGTAAGTTAATCCCATTAATCCAGAGCTAAAGGAATATATAGTTTTACAGCCTGCGATGGAGAACATTTCAAAAGCAGTCGTTACCCAACATTTCCTCGCAATACTGCACTTAGTCTACAGGGACAAAGAACACCAGCCTTGAAAAAAATTGGAGAGAACAAAAAACAACTAATAAAACAAAAAACTGTTGGCTGCAGTATCAGGAAAAAGTAGCACTTATTTTATCCTGCTGTTTACCTAGATCAGAAATGCATTTTCCTTCTACCTATACACAGTCAACATCTGACATTGTACTCACCCAGAGTTCTAAAGATGCGGAAGAGCTGGTCAATTTCTGAATCCCCCGGAAACAGAGCTCTCCTGGTTAGCTGAAAACAACACAGTTCCCACAGTTAGCAAGCTGCTGTTGTCAGTCTCTGTCCTTTGTTTTTCTTCAGTGGTGAAACCTGTGCAACCAAACTCAGTAAGCTGGTGCAGACCTGTTTACACTCAAATACAGATAAGAGGACACTTAAAAAAATAAACTGTTCTATTATCTTTTTTCATAAAAAAAGTTAAAGTTTCTTGTTTTTGTTTGTTTTTTCCATTTCATTTTGTTCTCAGTGAAAGTAATATGAGAATAATGTTTGAGCAAGCAAGACATATGTTCTTAATCTTATTAACTTTACAGTCAGAAATCTGAAACAGAATGAGGCCCAGAGCGCTAGTGCAGAATCAACACAAGTGGGAGTTAATCCGCACTCAAAATATGTAACGCAAGTACAACAAAGACCCGAGTCGCCTACAGTAACTCTCACCTGGCATAGGTTTCAAGATCAAAGGACTATATCCGGTCTGGAATAAAAAATGGTTCTGTCTTTTTTGCCTGTGTACACCTGTGTTGCCAAGTGTGCCTGAAATGTAGGGTATATGCCACAGGGGGGCATCCTTTTTCGAGGATGTACCTCTGGTGGAGTTTATATACCTAGTACGTACACGCATGCCAGGTGAGTTACTGTTGGCAACTCAGGTCTTTGTTGTTGTACTTGTGTTACATATTTTGAGCGCTGATTAACTCCTCATGTGTTGATTTTACAGTTAGAGCTGCAGCCTTCAGCTCTTTGTGTTCCAAGCTTTTTGCCTAGAGCTGTCAGAAACAATACTACTGCCGTCACCACTGACCATTTCAACAAAGATGCAGCCCAGACTCCAGATGTCCACAGCCATGAAGTAGTAGCGGCTGCCCAGCAGTATCTCTGGCGCTCTGTACCACAGCGTTACCACCTGAAACACAACACATACAGCTTGTCTGAAGGGCAGGTAAAAAGAAACACTTCGCTTAAAGTGCAAGGACTATTCCCAAGGAATGTTCAGATTCCCAGGGTATATTCATCAAGGAGTGTGTGCGTGTGTGTGTGTGTTAATCTATGGTAACACTCACATGGCATGCATGTAAATACAAGGTACATAAACTCTACGAGAGGTACATCCTAAAATGTACATCCTAAAATTTGGGATGTACCTCTGGTGGAATTTGTGTACCTTATATTTACACGTATGCCAGGTGAGTTACCATAGGTGACTCAGGTCTTTGTTGTTGTGTTTGTGTTACATATTCGAGCGCTAATTAACTCCCTTGTGTGTTGATTCTACACGAGCGCTCTGGCCTCATTCTGTTTCAGATTTTTGTTTATGATGTTAAACTTGCATTTGGTGTTATTACTCCATAAATACTGCCTGTACGTTTAGATTTTAGTGCTTGACTGTTTAAGGAATGTTTGTTTAACTATTACTGTAGAAATATATAATCAACGTTTTAAGTGACCGGTGCACCAAAACAAAATCTTTGTGTGTATTATGTGTTGAAGTGCATGTGTGTGTGAATGCATGTTGTTGTATGTTGTTTTTGTATTTGATTGGTATGTCAGTTCCATATTTTACTGAATTACTGAATGTTTTATTGTAATATATATTGAATGTTTTATATAACTGATGAACCAGAAGGCAAATTTTGTAACAGAAACAAACTTGTAACTAAGACTGTAAGTGGAAAGTGCCCACTGTATATAAAAGGAAAGACAGAGAGATTTCCCACCTCATGTGTGTATGTACGGACAGGCATTCCAAAAGCACGGGCCAACCCAAAGTCAGCTAATTTGATGTTGCCCTTGGAGTCGATCAGTAGATTCTGGGGTTTGAGGTCGCGGTGCAAGACACGGTGTACATGACAATAGGAAATGCCTGCAAGCAGCTGGTACATGTAGCTCTGAAACAGGACAACACTAGCACTGTCACTTTAACACACAGGGCCAACACTACAACTGTCAGTGTCACTTTAACACACAGGGCCAACACTACAACTGTCAGTGTCACTTTAACACACAGGGCCAACACTACAACTGTCAGTGTCACTTTAACACACAGGGCCAACACTACAACTGTCAGTGTCACTTTAACACACAGGGCCAACACTACAACTGTCAGTGTCACTTTAACACACAGGGCCAACACTACAACTGTCAGTGTCACTTTAACACACAGGGCCAACACTACAACTGTCAGTGTCACTTTAACACACAGGGCCAACACTACAACTGTCAGTGTCACTTTAACACACAGGGCCAACACTACAACTGTCAGTGTCACTTTAACACACAGGGCCAACACTACAACTGTCAGTGTCACTTTAACACACAGGGCCAACACTACAACTGTCAGTGTCACTTTAACACACAGGGCCAACACTACAACTGTCAGTGTCACTTTAACACACAGGGCCAACACTACAACTGTCAGTGTCACTTGAACACACAGGGCCAACACTACAACTGTCAGTGTCACTTGAACACACAGGGCCAACACTACAACTGTCAGTGTCACTTGAACACACAGGGCCAACACTACAACTGTCAGTGTCACTTTAACACACAGGGCCAACACTACAACTGTCAGTGTCACTTTAACACACAGGGCCAACACTACAACTGTCAGTGTCACTTTAACACACAGGGCCAACACTACAACTGTCAGTGTCACTTTAACACACAGGGCCAACACTACAACTGTCAGTGTCACTTTAACACACAGGGCCAACACTACAACTGTCAGTGTCACTTTAACACACAGAGCCAACACTACAACTGTCAGTGTCACTTTAACACACAGGGCTGACATTACAACTGTCACTAGTGTCAGTATCATTTTAACACACAGGGCTAACCTCACAACTGTCACTTTTTTCTTCTTTTTTTGTTGTCATTTTATATTTAACACATAGGGCCAACACCACAACTGTCACTTTTTAATATAGGAAAAACAAACACTTCCAAGCACTGGACACCAAAACAACAAAACAGCTCAACCGAATGCAAATAACAGATAAGTGTCCTACATCTCATTTTTCACTGCTTAATTGTTGTCTAAGTGTTGTTTTGTTCTTGTAGTTCTAGCTTCAAAAGGAGCTTACCCTGAAAATTTGCATGTGGTCTTTTGCTATAATAAATAGCGTTCATGTGCACGGATCCTTTTAAAACAGGGTCACCATTACAAGTACAAATGTCACTTTAAGCATAACAAACACTGAAGCAGTCAACACCAGAACTGGTGTCACTTAAAAAAGGATCAACACTAGAATTAGAAAGTACAAATTAATGTCACTTTAAGTTTAACAAACTGTCAAACACTGAAACAGTCAACACCAGAACTGGAACTCACTTTAACAAAAAGGGTCAACACTAGAAAGTACAAAAATTAATGTCACTTTAACAAACACTGAAACAGTTAACACCAAAAACGGAAGTTGGAACTGTCACTTTAACAAAAAGGATCAACAACAGAAACGCAATGGGCAAAAACAAGACTGAGTTAATGTGTTACTTTTCACTAGACGAGAGGTATGTATTCAAATGGGTGGTTCTAGGTAGAAAAGTAGAAGCTGGAGACATTTACACTAGTGACTAGACACAAGCCTGCCATAACCAACTGAATTAACAACCCAGACCAGATTAAACTGCACATGTTTTTTGTTTGCAGAACTTGTCCCAAGAAACATGCTGTGCCCCTCCACCAGTCTCTATATTATGCCTACTGTAATGAAAGTTGTGCTTCTAGTAACTAGACTAATTAGTACTACTGTCTGTACTTTGTACTAGTACTAATGTCGGCACTGGAGACTTCAGTTACTAATACTACATTACTAGCATTAATTCCAAGGTCTTCTTCTGTTGAATGACCAACTTCATCCTTCTGAAGACCATGTCACTGAATGGAGTGTACCAAGAGAGAGAAAATGCGAGTGGGGGGGGGGGGGGGGGGGTACAGGGCTACTGAGTGTTTACATGTATTATTTACGTATTACACATTTGGACAGTTGTGACTGAAGGGACTTGGTGGTGTGGGAGCCAAGGCCAAATCCTCAGGCAGGACCTTGTTCTGTATCAATTATTAGTCATTACTGTCCTGTAGTATTCTGTACTGGATCTTGTTCTAGCCCTGCCTTAATTAGTTCAGTAATTAATACAAGTCTCATCAACCGCTGCCAACCAGAACATATTTATGGGTTCGTACTCTACTCCTAGTCCTAGCCCTACTTTCACAAGCTCCTGAGAAATGCCTTCTGGTGGAGCTGTGGCCATGTATTTCTTCAGGTCTCTGTCCAGGTACTCGAACACAAGGTATAGCTTCTTCTCAAAGTGAATCAAGGTGAAGGCAGGGTTTGGGGGTTGGGCAGGGTTGTTGAGTGTTTACATGTATTATTTACGTATTACACATTTCGTTATTTGGATATTTGTGACTGAAGGGACTTGATGGTGTGGGAGCCGAGGCCACATCCTCAGGCAGGACCTTGCTCTGTATCAATTATTACTATTAGTGATTACTGTCCTACAGTAGTCTGTCCTGAATCTTGTTCTAGCTCTACCTTAACTAGTTCATTAATACAAGTCTCATCAACTGCTGCTAACCAGAACATATTTCTGGGTTCGTACTCTACTCCTAGTCCTACTCCTACCTTCACAAGTTCATGAGGAATGCCTTCTGGTGGAGCGGTGTCCATGTACTTCTTCAGGTCTCTGTCCAGGTACTCGAACACCAGATACAGCTTCTTCTCAAAGTGAATCACATCCAGCAACCTTGGGTACACACATACAATTACAAATAATAAATACATCATCTATGATGTATAATGTATGCATGCATTCATGAACTAGTGCCACACAATGCCAGTGCAATAGAGATCATGGCCATTGTTAGTTTCAAATTCAATTAAGGTTGGGGGGGGGGGGGGGGGGGGAGCAATCAAAAATATATTTAAGCAAAATTTGAATTTCACAAGAAAACTAAAAGTAATTATTAAATTAACCATTGACCCAATATATATCAGTGTACAAAAATTGCACATGTCACACAATAGAAGTAGGAATCAATACATCTCAGCTTAATAACTTCAAATACAAATGCCAGAAACTAACAAGCAACTGAACAATGGTCAACCAAGACAGTTTTAGAGTTAAACAAATATTCTCAAATTACATAGTAATAATAATAATAAAGAGGATTTCTAGAGCACCCACACTAGGTGACAGCACAGGGCGCTTTACAATAACACTAACCACACATGCACGCACACGCACGCACGCACGCACGCACGCACGCACACACACACACACAGAGTGTCGGACGAGAGGATGGGCAGGGCTGTGAAAAACAGTTTAGAAATAGTTATTAAACAGGTGCGTCTTGAGGGCGGCTTTAAAAGAGGAGGTAGAATCAGAGTGGCGGAGTGTTTGAGGCAAATTGTTCCAGACAGATAGGCCAGCATAAGAAAAAGATCTTTCACCAAATGTTTTTGTGTTTACACAGGGGGTGACAGGTTCGTGTGTCAGATGCAGATCGTAATTGTCTTGCTGGAGTATAAGGTTGAAGGAGATCGGACAGATACTGAGGGGCTGTTCCAGAGATGGAGTTGAAGCAGATAGTTGAAATTTTGTATTGAATGCGATGTGTTACTGGTAGCCAATGCAGAGTTTCAAGAATAGGATGGATGTGGTCAGATTTCTTAGCTTTACACACACGCCTTGCTGCTGCATTCTGAACTTTTTGAAGTTTGTCTAGTAAGTACTGAGGGCAACCTGAAAGCAAAGAGTTACAGTAGTCTAAGCGAGAGAAGACAAGAGAGCATACAAGGGTTTGGGTTGCTTGAGTGGTGAGAAGGTGTCGTATGGAACTTACATGCCTGATCTGTATGTATGCGGCTTTACACGTGTTGCTTATGTGTTGAGACATGCTGAGATTCGAGTCCAGGGTTACACCAAGGTTTTTAACAGACGACACAAATGGGACATCGGTGTCTCCGATATGAATGACAGACGGCAAGGGACTGTGGACAGACATTCTATTTGAAAGTATGATCATGGCTTCAGTTTTTTTTTGTCATTTAGTTGAAGTTTGTTTGCAGTCATCCAAGACTTGACATCTATAGTGCAGGTCTGGAGGGTTTCTATCGACTGGTGGATTGTGTCTAGTGTACTAATCTTGTAAAGTTGGTTGTCATCAGCGAAAGCATGGTGACTGACTGCGTGCTTGCTTACTAGGTTAAAGAGAGGCTGGGTGTAAAGTATGAAAAGCACAGGGCCCAGTACAGAACCCTGGTGAACGCCATAATGGAGCATAGTATGCTCAGACTGCAGACTGTTTATGGTGACTGCATGTGTTCTGTTAGAAAGATAAGATGAGAACCAAGATAGAGCAGGTCCAGAAATGCCAAAAGAGTGCTGAAGTTGTGTAAGGAGAATTTGGTGATCTATTGTATCGAAGGCTTATGAGAGATCTAAGAGTGTCAAAATGCATATTTTGTTGTTATCCATAGCTGTTAAAAGGTCGTTAACGATCCTGAGCAGGGCAGTTTCAGTGCTATGGTTGGGTCTGTAGGCTGACTGGAGAGGACTGAGAAGGTTGTTGTGATTCAAGTGTTCGTTTAGCTGAGACAGAACTATTCTTTCTAAGACTTTTGACAGAAAAGATAAATTTGACACAGGATGGTAGTTCTTTAAGTCATCAAGGTCAAAAGGGGTTTAACTAGAGCAGACTTGTAGACAGATGGGAAAACACCAGATACCAAGGAGTTGTTGAATACAGCAGTAATGCAAGGTAGCAAAGAGTCAAGGCATTCAAGTAACAGAGGGGTAGGAAACGCATCAAGTTCACATGTTTTTAAAGGTGAGCTGAGTATGGTGCGTCTGACAAAGTCCTCTTAGTGGCTTTCATTTTCAAGGACCAGTACCCATGTGACCTGTGTCTGGCTACACTGGCAGTCAAGCCTGAAGGCCAAGGTTCAAGACTCCCTGTGCATGGCTATACTGGCAATCATGAATCAATGGTTAACATCCCAGTTTAGACCACACATGTAAAGTTTCACATTAGCAGTCAAGGGTCAACATCCCAGTTTAAACCACGCATGTAACTACAATAGCAGTCAAGGATCAACACCCCTGTGTGGCTTTAACTAGTATTAGTAGTAAAGCCAAAAGGGTTAAGACCCCCTGTGCATGATTACAATTTACACTGGTAGTCAATGGGCAGCACCCTTGTGTGTGGTTACATTGGCAGTCAAAGGTCAACACCTCCTGTGTTGTTGTTATGCTGGAACTGGAAGTCAAGGGCAAACCCCGTTGTGTGTGGCTACCCTGGCAGTAAAGAAAGGGTCATTCACAGTTTCCTTTGCTTTTTCAACCCCCCCCCCCCCCTCCCCCGCCACAATGGAATCCTCTACAGTCACAATATTTCAACAACTTTGGCCATTCTGTCATCAAGGGGAGAGAAGAGGAAGAAGGAGAAGATAACTGGACTAGCTAAAGAAGTGGTGGGCCTATGATACATACTTGACCACATTTTCATGCTGCAACTCCTTCAGCAAGGAGATCTCTCGAATGGCTGTGCTGGGTACACCTTCTGATTCCCTGCAAGTCACCACAGAAAAGGTTCTGTTCAAGATTTACAACAATTAAATAAAAGAAGAAAACAAAATGATTAAATGAATTTGCAGATTTGGTTATTGCTGACAGAGGTGTGTGTGTGTGGGGGGGGGGGGGTTACAGAAAATTTATGAATAATTCAGTGTTTTTTTGTTGTTGTTTTCTAGTGTGAAACAAGTCAGAGAAAACCAGAAAAACAACTTGTTTTCCATATATGTTCACAGTTCACTTAATGATTAAACTATTCACAGTTTTTTGGTTGATTGTTTTTGCACTGGAAGTGCAAGGTTTCTACTTTTAGTACTTTTACAGATAATGAATGTGTAGAAAAGGAAAATTATGGTAATCGTTATGTCTGTCATCTATGATCATGATTTGTCCATGCAGATCACACAAAAATAAGACTAAAACTTGAGTGATAAGAATCACTGATGACTGATATTATATCTAAAAAAAAAAAATTAAATCATACAGAGTGTAACCACATAATCAATACTAAAAGTATATCACTTAGTGCCAAAAGGTGCGCATGCAAGGGGTTATGCACTTCAGTTGAAAATAAAACATTGTTGAAAACTGTTTTTATTTGAAATGTTGTGTTGTTTACTTGTATGAATGAATGAATATATAGTACAGATAATTTCAGCAACCAGGCTCTGGTTGATTTCAAGATACCGTCATCATACACTGAAAAAGCGCCGAAAAATGACCGCCAAAAACGGACATCCATGTACCGAGTGATTTTCGTCACTTTGCTTGCAAACAAATCAGAAGCACATGGAGAAACAATCAATGATTTGTACGCAGAAAACATCGTTTTATATGGATAATATAACATCAACACTCACGATAGTTGTATTTTTGATAAATTGATCACGAATGTTTGCCCTGTATGTACGTCAGATGTGTTGCAAACTCGAACTGAAAACTTTGAACAACCGAAAAACGACAGCATCGTTTCGGAATCAGCGGAAACGTCGCGTGTGTTCCGATCCATGTATTTGCTCTACACAGCGATACTCGTTTTTTTCCAGCGATGTTTTGCGCCAAATCTGAAGAATATTTCCGCGATCGTTTGATATTGTTGTAATATCTGACGTCCCTACAAGATAGCTAATATTTTGTACAAAACAAACGAGAAAGCAGTCTCTTTTTTATCGACAACATCTGGAACGTCACGTGACCTTTCCTGAGTCACTGAGTGCCTCCATTTTTTCAGCCGCATGGCGTGTCTTTGTTCGGAAACACCGAAAGGTGTGTTGTAGTCTTCTTCAGTGGTCCGACGTAATACAGTGGTCTGATGTAGAACATGGATTGTGTGCTTTTTCAGGAGTTTACGGAGATTATCTTCAAGTTTTCCGCCGATTTGGGTGTGCGAAATGAAAGTACTGTGAAAAGTGGCATCTTCCCGCGCCATAGATTTGAAACCTGTTTTTTTATACTTAGCCGAGTACAGTGTGAAGAATTTCATTACGACAAGGCAATATCCTGTAAATCTTCCGTGCAACTGTTGATTCAGGATGTGTACTCAATTTCATCCCAAACTTGTCAGTTATAATTGCATGCTTTTTGTAGACTGTTTGGTGGTGTTGTGAGAATATTTTGTTAACTGAGCGAGAGTGACGAAGGTACAGGTTTTTTTTTTTAAAGTAATTTTCGTCCCGAAAGTTATGTCAGACGTCATGTTTGCCACACAACTGTTGTTGTAACCTGACGTAAAACATCAAACTTTAAAGTTTAATTAAGCCCAGCAGATGTTAGTAATACTAATAGCGGTTCTGAGAACTGAGTACTGATTTGTGTAGAGGTCATGGTGTGTAGGTTTGACATGTTTTTACTGAGCATATCAGTATTGGGACAGTTGCTGGTTATTGGTTTAATAATTTCAGATTTATAACACTTCAAATTCATTGACATGACCAGAGTGTGCGGAACTGAGTGTACTCCTGAGCCAAGTGGTACAGCAAGGAGGAAAACATCAAACACAGATAGTTGCAGACGGTACAGAGAGAGGCTAGCCGCAGAGAATCCACATCTCAAAGAGCTGGGGGGGGGGGGGGGTCTGGACTTGTTAATTTAAATTACCTTGATAAAATCAGGTCATTCTGATTTGTTTTTGTTAGACTGATCTAAGCAAACAGAATGTTTTCTATGCTAAAAATTGGGGAAATGTTATTTTGTTGTAATACTGATGTAATACAGAATTTTGTTTTATTTAATTTTTATGACTTGTGATTAAATGCAAACTGAGAAAAAATCTTTTCACTGTGTTTTTGCATGCACTTGTATGGCTGATTATAGTATATTGCATAAAAGGGCGTGTTACTTGTTATATAAAAAAATGTTGAGTTATGGGTTTATGTCGCCCATCAGATATTACAACAATCAACTTGTCACAGTCGTGTGTTAAATTATATGAGTGTACAAAATTTGGCACAAACATAGTAGGGGAGATGTGCACTAATAGTGTGACTTGATTTTTTGCATACTTATGCAAAACTGAAGACACAGTGAACTATGCATGTTGTAATATCTGATGTACAACATGCGGCCTTTTATTGCCTTTGTCAACAAATATCTCCAAAAGCGCTGGAGTTTTTATCTTTTGCTTTTAAGAAAGCTTTCCTAGCATTGTGCACATTCTAAAAACACAACTAGTTTCAATGTATCATCAACTTTATTTTCTACCCCCTTTGTCCTGTTTTCATGCACACCTTTTGGCACTAAGTCATATATCTACTCAATTAGTCAAATGGACATACCCAATCCTAACTACAGATGGTAACAACTAACATGAGTCAAACCTTGTCCTTGGCTACTGGATTTACATCATTTTTTTTTCTTCTTCTTTTTTTTTTGGTGATGCAAATGGTAACCAAACTGTTACTGTGTCAGTGTGTGTGCATAGTGAAATCCATCAGAGTTCTGAAAATTAAAATATTACATAAATCAAATATAATGCAGTATATTGGGCGGTTCAGACAGGGTTGTTAACTCCCTTGACTTTTGCCTGGCATCGCTTAAAGGACAAGTCCAAGGTTAGGGGTGATTTTTGACACGATTTCCGTTAAAGCTCGCTGAGAACGATGATGTAGGTGAAACTGTGATCTGAGGGTTATGAATGCATGAAAAAAACAATTTCTGTCGTACCAAAAGCGTCGCCATGACGCCCAAATCACGTGACCATATGCCTACTACGTCACTCTGGGGAGTCGCTGCAAAATGGCCAACTCGAGCTCCGAAGACAAAACTGACACTTTGCCCGAGAGACCCACAAGGATACAGCCATATCAGTTTGAGCCTGTCAGGCAGGATTTTAAAAGAGCACCGGAACATCGTGTCAGCTTCAAAGCAAAACCCCATGCGGTATTCCATGGGGTTTGCGAAATCACATTCACTGAAGTGCTCGCTACACAAATGGGTGTGATGCGGCGCATCAAGAAAGTCAGCTCATTTGAACTGTATAAACTTAATCCACTTTCGCCTCAATGAGGGTCAATTGTGCAGGAGCTCATGTATTGTTATACCTGGGGTATTCTGCAAATTGTTACAGTTCGCGGCAATACAGTAGGCCAGCATAGTTAAAAAAAATTGTCGACCACACGCATACACAGTTTATTGAAGAATCTAAGATGGCAACCGCACTGACTCCCCAGACTGACGTCACTTCTGGGGAAGACTACAGAAAATAAAACTGATTAAAAACCCAATTAAACATTTTTTATTTTTTTTCCCCATTAAATCTGAAACTAGTGACTCATTTGTCAATCATTTCGATGGTCATTTTGCATACTTAAAAACCTTGGACTTTTACTTTAATTCCTTTGGCTGCTTTTACTTCCGGTGCATACTTTCTTCACAATGGAAGGCGGTGACAGTGATTTGCGAATTTTACACTGCCAACTTTAAAGACACTTTTGGAGGCCTGTAGTCCAAATGTCCCTGGAAACAAGCAATAACTTGTTGCTCAGGCTATAGGATGCCCCAAAATGATTTTTTTTTCCCCATGAACTTGCGATCTGGTCAGCAAAAAAATGCCAGACCCTTTTTTTCCATCCTCCATCCCCTTTCCCTGGTATTTTTTGCAACTGCAACAGTGGTGGCATTTACACTGTTTCACAATTACAGGTTCAACTTCCATTGTTATACACAGCATGAAGCAACGCCTCCTCAGAAATTGGCCCGAAAGTGATGCTGCGACCTCTCACGACTGTCATTAGTGTCACTGTCAGTGTGCATGTCTGTGCAATAGACTTACACAGTTACAGTCTTTGTTGCCTAAATCAGTAAATATATGTGTAGTAACGTTTGTGTAAATGAATGTTTGAGTGCTTAGGGCCATCATCAACATGGATTAGGGATGCTAAATGACCATCATTAAATATTAATTTGAAACTATGATCTCTTTCTCTAGTCAATTTGAACTAATTTGGATACCTGAACTCTCAAAAGTGACTTCTTACCAAGACTAAAACCCCAAAATATATACATCATTACTATAACAATAACAATATATTTTATTTTTTAATGTATTTTAGTTTTTACATGACAGTCTAAACTCATAGTCATACTCTACAAATTACAAAAATATGAATGGGATTTAGTAATTTGACACGAGGATGTAGACGTTTACTTTAGACCTTACACACAAAATATTACAGCCTGCAATTCCAAATCATTTATTCCTGAAAACGCACT
>OY757553.1:10721924-10724424 GCA_963584105.1 Alviniconcha strummeri | reverse complement strand
CACGCAAACGGGACAGCCAAAGTACTAATACAAATGAAGACTCACCGACTTCTGTCACGCAAACAGGACAGCAACAATAATGCATCTGAAGACTCATCAACTTCTGTCACTCACCGACTTCTGTCACGCAGACAGGACAGCCACAGTAACGTCATGCAAATGAAGACTCACAGACTTCTCTCACTCACCGACTTCTGTCACGCAGACGGGACAGCCACAGCAATGCAAATGAAGACTCATCCGCGACTTCTGTCACGTAAACAGGACAGCCACAGTAACGTCATGCAAACGAAGACTCACTGACTTCTGTCACGCAAACAGGACAGCCACAGTAACGTTATGCAAATGAAGACTCACCGACTTCTGTCACGCAAACAGGACAACATCCGCAGAAGCCACCGCTGCGCAGCACACTGGGAGGACTGCAGTCTGGCCGGAGACAGGACACCACGGCACAGATGTTGGGCGAACAGGCCGGCTGGCCCATGTTGAAGCTGTGCACACTCGCCACCACCATCAGAACGACGACGGCCACAACGACAATACGGCGAACGAGCGTCATGATGACTCTGCTGGTTCTGAGGTTAAGAACACGACTAAAGAAAGCTGTGTTTAGAAACTGCCGGCTTTTGTTCTTCTGGCTTTTTCTTTGAGTCTGTTGCCTCCTGGGTTGGTTATCGTGTGTGGATTTTTTTTTTTTTTTTTTTTTTAACCGAGATTAAGAACCCAAACCCAATGCTGAGTCAGAAAGTGCAGTTTTTGTTTGTTTGTTTTTTAGCCAGCTGCCAGCTGGGTTCTTTATCGTGTGTGTGTGTGTGTGTGCGCGTGTGTGTGCCCTACCTCAAGATTACGGTCTGTTTCTCGTGTATATTATGTTTTTATTCTTGTACCGATGTCCGGCAAAGGCGTCTGAAAGTTTTAAGCTCTAGCCCACATCTATTGTACGGTACAAGTGTCATAATCACTGATACACAATGCTTCATGGGTGGCAAGCGCCTATAATGTGCCTCTACAGATAAGGACGTCAGTGGAGTGAGGGTGGAGGCAGAGCTCAGCTGTGTGAAAGTCGAGGTGGCTGTCCCTAACAAAGATTATAAATACAAAGAGAAGCTGGTTTGCACGAGTGAATGCCCTTTGTAATCTTTCGCACAAGAAGTCGTGAAAAGTCGCAGCTGCCACTTCCGGGCCGATTTCTGAGTAGGCGTTGGTTCACTCTCGAACTCGAACTCATAAACTTCAATACTCAAGGATAGTAGCGTTAGCGGGTCCATTTAGACCAAACAGTCAGTCGTTGCCATACTACAAACACAGATAAGCACGACTATACCATAGATATTATAAGCAAGAATAAGCAGCTGGTTAATGCAGTTTCACACAGTTCCTACAAATGTGCAGAAACCTATAGACACACTCTGACTGCGGGCCTTCAAAAATTCTTTTAAAGGTGGCACTGGAAATTTCGTGGATTCCTTGTCACCACCTACCATTATGAAGCAAAAACAGCCAAGGGACTTAAGCGATTCTGGTAAAATTTAAGGGAGTTAACAAACCTACCAGAATGGGTACAGAAAAGCCAGCGGAATGGCCGATGACGCAGCCTGTAACCTTATTTCAAGACAAAGCGCATGACATTGCCAAGGAGAAATCGGAGCTGTTTCTAAGCAAACATTATGTAGTATTTTGAGCTCTGTTCAGTTCAAGATGGCATCTACGCGCTCGGAAAGCCCATATGCGCTCCACCCCGTCTCTTAAAGAGTTCCCCAACGTTGCCTTCCAGACAGTTCCAATGCTCGTCTGATTGACGATGGCCTCTCTCGTCCTTTCAAGGAAGATTGTCTGAAGGAGATAGGCGTGGAAAGACAGGTGTTTTGAAAGTATTGCCGAGTCCCAGCGAAGAGCTCTGACAGAGGCCATCTTGATAGCCTGTTGTAAAATAGTGGTGGGTAAACAAATATGTATATCCTATGAGCTACCAGGAACCAGATTGTGATTGAGGCTCACTTGCAAACCGGAAGTGATGAACATGTCCTAAATTAACCAGTGTCTAAGCCCCGCCCTTGACCTAGTTCCTGTCGCGGCGTGTTTACTCGACACACAAACAGCAATGGCGGCGTCTCGAGTCGCGCGATTATTTGAACACTTGTAGGGTCTGTAGAGTGTCCATCCCGATAGGCATTCTGGTTTCCAATAGTTCATAGAATATAAATATCTGTCTACCTATCAGAATTTTAGGACAGGCCCTCTAGGATGATCCATCGAATGCTGCATAGACTTCCTCTTTCCACGCCTCTCTCCTCCAGGCGATCGATTGTGTGATGTCATGCGATGTAATGTTCTGAGAGGAAACCAAGCGCGTACATGAGATTTCCTGAACGCTTTCGTCTTGAGCTGAACTGAACTGCAGCAGTTATGTCTGTATGATGATCTGTTAAAAATCATAATAAAATGTATGGTTTATTTTAAAAAATCGTAATAATAATGTCAGTTTATTTCAAATAAC
>OY757553.1:10662068-10719224 GCA_963584105.1 Alviniconcha strummeri | reverse complement strand
CATCCAACATAACCCAACTTTCTGCAACATAACCCAGTTTTCTGCATGCAACATAACCCAGCTTTCTGCATGTAACATAACCCAGCTTTCTGCATGCAACATAACCCAGCTTTCTGCATGCAACATAACCCAGCATTCCGCATGCAACGTAGCTCAGCGTTCTGCATGCAACGTAACCGAACTGCCCGTTCAGCTTTCAGCATGCAACATAGCCCCACTGCCAGGTCAGCTTTCTGCATGCAACATAACCCAGCTTTCTACATGCAACATTAAACAACTTTCTGCATGCAACATAACCCAGCTTTCTGCATGCAACATAGCTCATCTTTCTGCATGCAACATAACCCATCTGCCAGCTGCTTTCTGCATGCAACATAACCCCACTGCCAGTTGAGCCTTCTGCATGCAACATAACCCATCTTTCTGCAATCAAGATAACCCCACTGCCAGTTGCTTTCTGCATGCAACATAACCCATCTTTCTGCATGCAAGATAACCCCACTGCCAGTTGCTTTCTGCATGCAACATAACCCATCTTTCTGCATGCAAGATAACCCCACTGCCAGTTGCTTTCTGCATGCAACATAACCCCTCTGTCAGTTCAGCTTTCTGCATGCAACATAACCCCTCTGTCAGTTCAGCTTTCTGCATGCAACATAACCCCTCTGTCAGTTCAGCTTTCTGCATGCAACATTAACCCCACTGCCAGTTCAGCTTTCTGCATGCAACACAACCCCACTGCCTGTTCAGCTTTCAGCATGCAACATGACCCATCTTACTACATGCAACATAACCCATCTACCAGTTCAGCATGCAGCATAACCCGTCTGCCCGTTCAGCTTTCTCCATGCAACATTAACCCACTGCCAGTTCAGCTTTCTGCATGCAGCATAACCCCGCTGCCTGTTTAGCTTTCTGCATGCAACATGACCCATCTTACTACATGCAACATAACCCATCTACCAGTTCAGCATGCAGCATAACCCGTCTGCCCGTTCAGCTTTCTCCATGCAACATTAACCCCACTGCCAGTTCAGCTTTCTCCATGCAACATTAACCCCACTGCCAGTTCAGCTTTCTGCATGCAACATAACCCCACTGCCAGTTCAGCTTTCTGCATAACCCCGCTGCCTGTTTAGCTTTCTGCATGCAACATTAACCCCACTGCCAGTTCAGATTTCTGCATAACCCCGCTGCCTGTTTAGCTTTCTGCATGCAACATTAACCCCACTGCCAGTTCAGATTTCTGCATAACCCCACTGCCAGTTCAGCTTTCTGCATGCAACATTAACCCCACTGCCAGTTCAGATTTCTGCATGCAGCATAACCCCACTGCCAGTTCAGCTTTCTGCATGCAGCATAACCCCACTGCCAGTTCAGCTTTCTGCATAACCCCGCTGCCTGTTTAGCTTTCTGCATGCAACATAACCCAGCTGCCTGTTTAGCTTTCTGCATGCAACATAACCCATCTGCCCGTTCAGGTTTCTGCATGCAACATATATCCCAAATGTCCAAGCAGCCCTCTGTATGCAACATAATTCTATTGCTTGTGTCGGTTTTTGTATGCAGCGCAGTCCTACTTGTCCGGGCAGCAACATAAGACTGACGTATGCAAAGAGGATCCTACTCTTCGTGGGGTTTTGTTTTTGTTTTGTTAGGTGTGCAACAGAATCCGATTTGTCTGTGCAAGTTCTCCACACGCAACAATTTCTGGCTGCCAGTTTAGCTTTCTGCATGCAACAGAATCCTACTGTGATCCTACTACTAGAAAATTCTTCATGTCCGTCCAATCCTCTACATCTACATGCAACATAATCCAACTGCCAATTTGGCCTTCTGCTTGTAACAGGATCCTCTTATACGTTAGTAGAACTGCTAGGTTTTTTGTTTTGTTGTTGTTGTTGTTGTTTTTTGTTGTTTTGTTGTTGTTGTTGTTTTTTGTTGTTGTTTTGTTGTTGTTGTTTTTTTTTGGGGGGGGGGGGGGGGGGCGGGGGGAATATGCAACACAATCTTAACCAAGTCCGTGCAGCTACCTGCCTGCAACGGATTCTGCTGCCAGTTTAGCTATGTGCATGCAACAGAATTCTCATATATCTGTGAGTCCTACTCACTGCAGAAACCTGCTGCAAATTTGTGTTGTTTCCAAACGACCTGTTGTTTTTATGTTCAGACTGTCAATGTTAGGGAGTTCGAACTTTCTAATTCTGCCATCGTTGTCCAGCAATTGTGATGACTGCTATTGGTGTTCCTATTCTGATGATTGTGGTGACCTTTTCTGTGTTGACGAACTGTGCTAAAGTTTCCTTTCTGATGATTGTGGCGGACTTTTCAGTGTTGACGAACTGTGCTAAAGTTTCTGCTCTGATGACTGTGATTTGACTTTTTAATTCTGTATTGACCTTCTTATTCTGATGATTGTGGTTGCCTTTTTAATTCTGATGATAGTTAATGGTGTTCTAATTCTAATGATTGATTTTTGCAATTGTGATTACTATAGTGACGTTCTAGTCTCGATGATTGTCACCAACGTTCTGTGATGACTTTTCTTGACTTTTAAGTTCTGATGGCTGTACTGACATTCTACATATAGTTTTGATAATTGCCGCTAACGGTCTAATTTTGATGTTTTTATGCCTTTCTAGTTCGGACCTTTTAGTTCTGGTAATCGTTATTCAATTTCTCATTTTGATTCCTATTGACGAATTGTGACTAGCAATTGTCATTCAAATTATCGTATGTATTGATGTTTGTGACTGTCATTGAAATTCTCATTCTGCTGATGTACTACTGATGATTATGACCGATGTTGTAATTGACTTTAAACTGTCTCTGCTGACATTCTACGCGTAGTTTTGATAACCGTCATTGACGTTCTAATTGCTATTGTTATGTCTTTCCAATTCTGATGACAGTACTGACATTTTAGTTCTGGTGGCTGCCATTCTGATATTGATGACCGTGATCGACATTGTATTTCTGAAATTTATCTACTTTCCAATACTGATATTCTAGTTCAGGCGATTGTCATTGACCTTCTAATTTTGATATTTATTGATTGTGCAATTCCGACAGCTATACTGAGGAACGTCATCGACTTTGAAATGCTAATGAATATATTATGTTCTGTTCTTCTGTGTGTGCACAGAAATAATATATACATGCTCAGCTGGTCCGCCCAGATTGTAACGAGAAGTGTGTTTGAAGCCAGAGCTTGTGGAACTGATCTGTTTCCGTATACATGTGTTATTACCAACACTGGTTGTTGTGAACATCGCTTAACTCATCATCAGCCTAAGTACAAAACAGAAATTGAAGCCAGAGCTTGTGGAAATGTTTCCGTATACATGTGTTCACGGAGAAATGGATGATGAGTCATGCTTTTCGGCTGACTGAACTGCTTTTGTCACAAAAACTGAAAATTAATCCACAGGTTACTTAGTAAGTGGATTTTAAAATCCTGCCAACCAGACTGGGTTACTTCAGGAGAAAAGATTAAGATAATAGTTCAAAGACAACTATTCATCAGTAAATGGGTCACTTGCCCACAGTTCAGAGAAATTTGATCAGCAATGGGGCAGTTGCCCTAATTCTAATAATTATGATCCAAACACATAAAAGGTTCAAAAGAACGCTATTTATTAGGACAAAACACATCCTGTCAGACTACAGAACAACACTTAAACGGTGAAAAACGAGATGGAAAGCTAAACCACTTATCTATTATTGCTTAACTATGTTGTTTTCCTGTCCAGGGAATGTGTTGGGATCGTGTTTTAGAACATTAGCAGTCATTCTTGTTTCAGATTTTAAAAAATATAAAAATATTTATGGATAAAGTTTAAAAAGAAATCGAGTGGTTAGTGCTTGTGAATAGTTTGAAATACTGCATACCCAGACAAGTTGGCCATAGTTAAAGAGTGATAAAGAGACGGTTGCCGATAGTTCAGTAAAATAGGCCAGTTGCTCTTAGATCACACATAAAAGGTTCAAAAGAACGTTATTTATAAGAACAAAACACAAATTTGTCCTAATAAATAGCGTTCTTTTGAACCTTTTGGTCTTGTTTTACAACGCTAGTAGTTGTTCTTGTTTCAGATTTTTTTTTTTTTTTCAGTTGTTCTTAGACTTAGTTCATAAAAAACAAATATATAATAATAGTGGAAATGGACACGTGGCCATCGTAGGACATAGAAAGTTGAGAAACAGGCGTGGTTGCTCAGAAATAGTTCAGATCAAGGTAGTACCCAAGTGCTCAGAAAAGCCCACATGCACTCCACCAATGATAGCTTTGAAAAGGTTCCAACTGTTAAGACAACTATTTTCATTTATCACCATTTAACTGCGGTTTTGAAAAGAAAAGTTGGGGGGGGGGGGGGGGGCTTACCCCGAACATGTTCACACCACTTGTATTGTCTCATTAATCAATGTTGTTTTTTCTGTGTGTTTTTTTCCAACTGTTTGTGCGTTTGGATCACAGTTCCAACATTTGACTGACGGTGGACTAAGATGCGAAAAAGGCATCTACAAGAACAGGAGGCAGACTTGTGAGAAGTGGGCAAAGGTTGTAGGGTCAAACCAGTGATTTGGGGAAGGTAGTCAGCAAACTGCCACGTGTAGCTGCCGTTGTCCAAATGCACCCTGTTTGCTTCAGTGCACTTCACTGAACACACTCACCGGAGTACTCCTGTAACCTACACTGAATGTACCTGCTGAACGTTTTCACTGTACTGCTGGATATTGTCTTGTGATTACAAGCCATCTGTGATAAACTGTGCTGTATCCTGGAGGTTGGTTTGCTTTCTTTAAAGTTTGCGCGTGTGTGTTTTCTTTGAAGTTCGTGTGTGTGTGAGAAAACCCTTGTTGAAAGACCAGTCTAACAGATCATCCTTCTCTGAAGAACTTGGTGAATCAGTCACTTTTGAATCGCACATTAACATCATCAAAGATCAGGTGCATTGATCAATGTTCTGTTATTATATGTGTGGTAAAGTGAAAAAGTTTTTGTTAAACTGTTCTGTCTTTAAAGACAATTCCCCTTTCCCAAACAACACACAAGGGAATTAATTAGCACTCAAAAGACATCACACATACTCAACAAAGACCAGTCGCATATTGTAACTCACCTGGCATGCAAGTAAATACAAGGTACCTAAACTTCACCAGAGGTAGGTCCATCCTCACTGAGTTACATACCTTGTATTTACCCACATGCAAGCGCAAGATACCATAGGCAACTCTGGTCTTTGTTGCGTTTGTGTGACGTCTTTCAAGCACTCATGAACTTCCTTGTGTGTTGATTGTGCACGAGAGCTCTGAGCCTTGTTCTGTTTCAGATTGTCACACTCTTCTTTTCACCGTCAGGAGTTGCGCAGTATTATCAAACTTGCTTCACTCTGTAACGCAGGTCCTTGCTGTCGCACGTAAGTATTCATCTGCAGGAGAAAGTGTACGAGTGTGTTAATACTGGTCCTTGCGTATGCACGCATGTCATTCAACTCCCTGGTAGCGAGGGCACAGAAACATTCCACCACTTTCTCACACGTCTAAGCCTTTGAAACAAAATGTTGGAAAGAAAGAAAAAATTCAGGAGTTTTATTCATTATTTCTAAGAGTTATCGCTGCAAAAAACAAGTACCAATAAAGTAATGTGGACACACATGTACAGCGCCCCTGGAATCTGTGGTGCTTCCACTGCACACCAGCAAACATGCAAGTGACGATCCTGACGGCATGTTGATCTTAAAGCATGATTCAATTCAACGAACTACAACGTTCATCAGCATTCAATCATTGCTAATTCACTGTAGTCATATACATCAACAAAGACAGAACTGCAGACATCACCAAAGAATCCGTTTCCCTGCCTGTTCAACTAAAACCATCTTCCTGTGAAAACGGACTCAGATTCTGTATTGGGAGGGGAAAATGTGGAGGGAATTTCATAATAAAAAATAAAAATAACCATCAGAACTCCTATACACGAAATACAAGACAGTTTGTGAATGAACGTCAATTGAAACATAGGAGCTCTCTATTTCATACTCTTCACAGATTAACCAATAATGCACATACACTCACACAAAAAAAACAGATAAATGAGGCAGTTCTTCAAGGCGTGTGGACGCAGACTTGTATGGAGTAGAAAACAGAAGACCCAAAACGGTATAAGAAGGGAAAAAAAAAAAAAAAAAGAAGATTGCAACTGATAGTTTTTGATATCGACACTTTCGGAGCAAGGTGAAGACCGAAGTATGAAGAGATCATCACCACAGAGAAACGGCACCTCTGCATAGCTGCCTTGTGAAGATTGAAGTCTAGCCCTCTTCCTCTTCGTCAGACTCTGCCCAAGAAAGAGGCAACAAAATATTACGTGAATGTCTTGCACTAAAACCCGAATAAACACTCTTAATTAATCTATGACATGTTAAATATTTCCATATTATCATGTCATCTGAGCCATTCACCCTCTTTTCAACCAAATAAACACTTCAAATAAGCACAAAAACAACACACAAAGGAGTTAATCAGTGCTTGAAAGATGTCACAAAAACATCAACAAAGACCTGAGCTGCCTATTTTAAGTCTTGCCTGGCATGTGATTAAATACAAGGTACATAAATTCCACCAGAGGTACATCAGTCAAAGCAACTCCAGTCTTTGTTGCTGTGTTTCTGTGACATCCTTCAGGCACTAATTAACTCCCTTATGTGTTGATTCTGCCCTAGCGCTCTGGGTTACATTCCATTTCTGATAGTAACACTTCAAATAAATCGAGCTTTTACAAATAAACCTCAAGTGTTTTTCCTCCCCCCCCATTCAAAATTGCACAATTCACCACACTAGGTCAAACACAAGACCACCACTCTCAGGCATGTGCAAGTACACTAGTGAAACCCCCATCACTGAGTTAACCAAGCTTGTTGCCCCACAGGAGTAAGTCAGTTGGTTTTTTTATGCCCAGTCGGCCGGGATGGAACATGTCCCACATGCAGACAGTATGCCTATGCGTTTGCCCCTTGCTGTGCGTGGAATTCACAGACACAGGGTGTCAGTGCACTACAAAACATGAGTTCCTGGCCATGCGCCACTCACCTTCCTCGGCATTCTCTAGCCACTCCACAAACTTCTTCATCTGCTCCAGGAAGACACTCTTGCCCTTGGTGCTGTGGGACTGCTTGTACCAGCGCAGGATGGTGTCCTCGGTCAGCACGTCCGCTGCACAAAGCACACAGGGGGTCAGTACGCACGCACACAGACCCACAACCTTTTGACAGGAAATCCTCTTTTCAAAACCTGAGGTAGATCAGAATATAGCTTTGCATGCTTGGCCACAAACTAGTCAGTTGGTGAGGGTCGACTAAAGGTTTAGTCTGCAATTTTCTTGCGTTTTATATCGACGGGCTGCAGGCATGTAGGGAAGGGCAACCCCAACACACCTTCATCATCAAGCCTGATCATGCCGTGTCCCAATCTCTCCACGAGGTCACACATTAGTGGTTAATCGTAGAGACTCTCATTCCACTCCCCCGCCATCATCACCAGGTTCCCAATTACCCGACATAGGACAAACTTCTCACATCTTTACTTCTTTCATCTCTTTTGCTTTCTTTTTGCCCGGTGAAAGAACAAATTATTCACTCACTCTTGTAGAGCATGATGATGATCTTCTGGAAGGACTTGAGGAAGTTCATGTTCTCGTAGCAGTACTCCTGCACACGCAGCATGAGGGCCAGCTCGGCCTTGGGCGTCTTGGCCGTGCTGGCCAGCAGCGGGGTATAGATGCGCAGGTGTTTCATGGCCTGCTCCGCCACCAGGTCCTCCTTCTTGTTCCACTCCACCGCCATCATCACCGTGTTCCAGATCTGTCCACAAGGTCATACGACACCAGTGATTAATAGTAGCAACTCTCATTCCACTCCACCACCATCATCACCATGTTCCAGATCTGTCCACAAGGTCACACAATCGGTGATTAATCTTAGTGACTCTCAAGTCTTGCTGCAAGCTCTGAGCCACTAACCCCCCCCCCCCCCCCCCCCCCCATGTCTTGCTGCAAGCGCTGAGCCACTACCCCCCCCCCACCCCCCGACACTGCTGTCTTGCTGCAAGCCCTGAGCCACTAACCACTGACACTGCTGTCTTGCTGCAAGTCCTGAATCCATGACCCCCGACATTGTTGTTTTGCTGCAAGCCCTGAGCCAATGACCCCCGACAAACTCCCAAACACCCAGCCTGAGTGAAAATGCTGATGTTAGTCTGTGCCATGTTCACACATATGCGAACCCCCCCCCCCCCCTCCATTTAGACACCACCAAAGTTTTCCTTCTGAAGACTGCCACTTTATGGAAAGAGCACTAATAAGCAAAACAGCTCAAGAAGGCTGGTCCCTTGCACTGGGTTCCACCACGTTGGTACACCATCAAACAGAGGTACTTACAGTAATAGTGACCTCTGTTTCAGTCATGCCTTGTTTCTGAATCAGGTCCTGAGCATACTCCAGCATCTGCAACATGCCACAGACACAAGTGCTTGGAGCTGTGAACTTGCTGAGCACAAATACAATCAATCAAAGGAATGACAGCCATTTAAAAAATACATAAAAACATGTGGGTGGGTGGGTCTGCATCCAGTTTGATGACCAGACAACTGCAGCAGTCACTTTACACATTACATGTCAGTTAGTAAACTTGCTATTTAGGATTTTCTACACATGACAGAAACACTGTGAACTGAATGACAGCAGAGGAGTATAATCCTTCTATGCACTCTTAAAGTCCAAGGTTTTTAAGTATGCAAAATGACCATCGAAATGATTGACAAATGAGTCACTAGTTTCAGATTTAATGAAATAAAAAATCATTTTTGTTTGTTTAACTGGGTTTTTAATCAATTTTATTTTATGTAGGTTTCCCCAGAAGTGACGTCAGTCTGGGGAGTCAGTGCGGTTGCCATCTTAGATTCTTCAGTAAACTGTGTATGCGTGTGGTCGACAAAAAAGTTAACTACGCCGGCCTACTGTGTTGCCGCGAACTGCAACAATTCGCAGACAACCCCAGGTATAACAATGCACGAGCTCCCGCGCAATCGACCTGCAGTGAGGTGAAAGTGGATTAAGTTTATACAATTCAAATGAGCTGACTTTCTTGCTGCGTCGCATCACGCCCATTTGTGTTGCGAGCACTTCAGTGAGTGCGATTTCACAAGCCCCATGGAATACCACATGGGGTTTGCTGTGAAGCCGACACGATGTTCCGGTATTCTTTCAAAATCCTGCCTGACAAGCTCAAAATGATACGGCTGTATCCTTGTGGGTCTCTAGGGCAAAGTATCAGTTTCGTCTTCGGAGCTCAAGTTGGCCATTTTGCAGCGACTCCCCAGAGTGATGTAGTAGGCATATGGTCACGCGATTTGGGCGTCATGGCGACGCTTTCGGTACCACCTACATGATCATTCTCAGCAAGCTTTAATGGAAATCGTGTCAAAAATCACCCCTAACCTTGGACTTGTCCTTTAAGGACCACTCACACTCAAAGTACAAAGCAACTGACTGCCTCCAACCTCACACATAGCACCAGCTATAAGTGTGCCACATTATTCAGAGAAGAAATATTATTCTCAACATGATCAGTGACACACTGCATGCTTAACGACCATTCACACTGACAATTCAAACCAGCTTGACAAGAACACAAACTCCAGCCCTGTTTCAGGTCAAGGCCAAAGGGAAGCAAATGCACCTGATATTAACTGAAGGGAGATAAACTCACATCAGCCACAGGGCTCTCATTGGTGATCATTTCGGAGAGAGCTTTCTGCGCCTCTTTCTTGGCTTTGGTTGCCTGAGTAGACATCATCATGTCGGCGATGGCACCCAGGCCATTCTCGCGGAAGTAGGCACAGTATGTTTCTGGGTTCCTTTTGTTGACAGGAAGAAGTTCCTAAACACAAAATTGTACACACAATCATCACCATCCTCTTAGAAAGCGTTATTTTGCTGGTTGACACATTTCTAGCATCATCCTGGAAAGCGTTGTGCTACAAGTTTGCATATTTCTCGCATCCTCTCAGAAAGCGTTACTTTGCATGTTTGCACACCTCTAGCACCCTCTGTGAAAGTGTTGTTTTGCATGTTTGCACATTTCTAGTATCCTCTTAGAAAGCATTTACTTTGCATGTTTGCACACTTCTAGCACCCTCTGTGAAAGTGTTTTGCATGTTTGCATATTTCTAGCATCCACTTAGAAAGCATTACTTTGCATGTTTGCACACTTCTAGCACCCTCTGTGAAAGTGTTGTTTTGCATGTTTGCACACTTCTAGCATCCTCTGTGAAAGCATTCCTTTGCATGTTTGCACACTGCTGGCATCTTTCACCATATGTACACGCGCACATATACACACTGGCAGAGAACAAGAGACCCATACCTGTAGGCGAGTGTCGATCTGCACCTTCTTGAGAGCAGAGAACACCTCTCGGACATCTTTCTCCTGCAGCCATATCTTAAATATTTGTGCCGCACAATCCAGAGAGATGCCTGGAAATCCAACCAACAGATTGATAAGCAACAGGCCCATAGTCATGCACATCAGTAACAGACTCAGCATTCTGACAAAACTGAACCATGCTGCCCCCCCCCCCCCCCCCCCCCGTTTCATCACAAAACGTCACATGAACAGGTATGTGCTGACTGAGAACATTGGTGTAAATAGCCCCTTCTTTCGATGCCAGATGCCTTTCCAGCGCAGCAACACATCCACTCTCTGCGCCTGTGTGGCTGTGCCACAGCCAAGTGTGGGATCCCGGATGACAAACAGTGCAAACTGGTGAAGCTCATTAAATTACTATCACCGTTATGTGAACAGAAGCTCATTAAATTACTCTCATCATTATGTGAACAGGTGAAGCTCATTAAAATTACTATCATCATTATGTGAACAGGTGAAGCTCATTAAATTACCATCATCGTCAATGCTGATGGCATTTGCAACCACAAAAAACACCTCAACAATAACATTTTAGCCCCAGCAAAGCCTGATGGTCTGAGCAACACTGACCAGTGCTATACACATTAATTTTTTCCAGCCAGTGCTATCCACATTTTCTCCAGCCAGTACTATACACATTTTCATTTTCTCCAGCCAGTGCTACAGACACTTTTTCTCCAGCCCGTCACAAATACTGAAATTCAGTATCCAGCAGTTTTGCGAAACAGGTCATCTGAATGACAAATATTCCAACTGTCAAGACATGTCAGCAGATTAAAAAAACAGCAGCTGCAGGCTGCGTGCTGTTGGAAACGGAGCAGTGGCACCCACCTTCCTTCACCAGGTGGTCCTCAAAGAGAGCATTCAGCACACGCGGGGTGCAGAGAGCATTGGCAAGGATCTGGCCAGTCACAATGGCCAGCTTTCTGCGCTCGTCATCCTTGAACCCTTTCTGGAACACTAGCACCTGCAACAAGGTTGCCAGTTCTCCGCACATGAACAAGTCGGCATCATTCAGAGAGGAAACCAGGGCTAAAAATTCCCATGGGTCCAACAATGGTCCATGACTGCTAAAATTGCTGGTCAAATTCCTCCTTCCACCATCAGTCTGCTAGACCGGTAATTTTTATGAGAAATGTTAGGCACTGTCTTAGACTATACCTCAGACTCTGCCTGAGTGAAAAATCTCACCCAGCAAAGGGCAGCAACTGTCTAAAGTGACATATCATAACACACCACACATGCCAACACAACAGACTATACCTCAGACTCCACCAGAGGATCTCACCCAGCAAAGGCCAGCAACTGTCACTTTGACCACATATGCCAAAGCAACAGACTATACTCCAGACTCCAGAAGGGATGTAATAAGAACACACCACACATGCTATAACAACACAGAACAAACAGTTCTAAAAGTAACAGTTCTGAAAGTAGTCTCTTTGTAGATTTTTCTAATTTATCTGACTTGAATCAGTGAATCTAAACATGTCTTTTTTGGTGAAGTTAGTTAGGACCTGTCAAATGTTTCAGAGAATTTCAAGCCCTGGAAATGAATGCAAAATAGTAAAGTACATGGCAAACCATTCTGCAGCCAGCAAAACTACACACACAAATGTCAAGACTGGGTAACAATCTTCGTGAATCATGATTTAAGCACACTCCGCGGAGAACCTTTAAGCAATCACACCCTGAACAGAAACAACAGCTGCTGAAGGCAAAGATAAGATTATCCACACAATCAAGTTGGCTTGCAGGGCAATCACACTCTGAACAGAAACAACAGCTGCTGAAGGCAAAGATAAGATTATCCACACAATCAAGTTGGCTTGCAGGGCAATCACACTCTGAACAGAAACAACAGCTGCTGAAGGCAAAGATAAGATTATCCACACAATCAAGTTGGCTTGCAGGGCTTCTTATAAGTACACCCTCTGCACAACAAACACATTGCAAGATGGTGGTTCAAAACTTCCATACTCTTATCATCAACATGATTTTCAAAGGTGAACACGCTCAACTACACTGGTTTCACTGACATGCTGTAAATGTACTCACCTTGCGCACCTCATCCTCAAATGCCTTTTCCAGATATTTGTATCTTCGGATCAGCTTGTAGAACACCTGAACAAAATAACAGCACATGCATGTTTAATAATAATAGGATTTCATAATGAAGGTTTAACCGCATAATCTGCAAAATTCATTGTTTCAAATATTAATTTTTACACACACAAATACAGATAGCTACATAAAGGTATGAGTGACCTACCTCATAGAAACTTCCAATTTTTTCGGGAGTTGCTTCACAGGAGAAGACGCACACATCAGTCCTGGATGGCTTGGTATGGTCGGTATCCTCCACTATAAAACCTCCAGGGGCTGAAAGAGCAACAAAAGGAAGGTGAACCTCAGAAGGTAAGTAAGTAATCTGGTGTTTTATGCCCAGCCAACCCTTACGTTTATAAGAGGGAAGAGCCAATGACTAGTCCATACTACAGACTGCGCACAAGCCCAGGAA
The DNA here is from genome assembly GCA_963584105.1 of Alviniconcha strummeri. Classification (NCBI taxonomy): domain Eukaryota; kingdom Metazoa; phylum Mollusca; class Gastropoda; family Provannidae; genus Alviniconcha; species Alviniconcha strummeri. Next base: position 10,706,219 of record OY757553.1, on the reverse strand, counting down.
CACACCAGAGTAACGAAGTGGCAGTCTCAGCCACAAGGCCCATGGGGCGGGCAAACAGCAAGGTAATAAATAACTTTCTGCATGCCATAGTGCTGTAGCTGGCAATTCTATACCAAAGGACACAGCTTGGTTTGGATCCAGACTTTTCTGTTTGTACTGTAATGATAACAAATGCACTTGTAATGCGCCGTTCCTCTGTGATAATATATGAGTGAGGCAAAAGTGCCATTCCTGAAATGTTACACAAACCCGATTTAATAATACATTACATATCTTAATCTATCCCTCCCTCTCCCCTGTGTCCAGAGACACACACACACACAGTCTCTCTCCACTGCCCACCCATCAATAATCACCAGTGAAGAAACCAGCTATAGCATCCAAACACAATCAACGGGACACACATAAAAACATCCTCTCTCTTCCACAAGATGACCCAAGACAAGTTATGATGTTGCCATCATTAGAGTTAGTTTATTACGATGTTGACACCTCAATAATTACAATTACAGCCTGTCAACTTCACTTAGGCAAATGAGGCTTGATGTTGCAACCTACCCAAAATTCCTCCAGCGAACAGAACATCAAAGAGGACCTCAGCATAACGCCTGTAATTGAGGCGGGATCCAGAAACATCCAGAAACTTGGATACCTGCAATAACACAGCAGTATAATTATTCTAATCATTTGTAAACAAGCCAAGAGTTAAGCAAGTCCTGTAACTAGTGTAAGACAAGTGGAAAAATTATATAAACCTGCTTTGTTTGTTGCTGTAGAATAATACTCTGATAGCGAAGGTACCAAACAATAGTGTTAAATCAAACAACAGTATATGAAAACAAGTTATATTTACTTTTGCTTTTAATGTTTACCATGTTAGTAGTTACAATGTATAAAAAAAAATCATAATAACCACTGATAGCCTCATGGCTAGTCTCTTGCCCTTTTTAAGTGTAACTGATGGAAACCTATCACTGCCCTTTTTAAGTGTAACTGATGGAAACCTACCACAGGTAGTACCATCTATTTAAACAGCTGTCAAAATCTTTACATACTATTTAGCCCCAATCTCTTATAACTTTCAACCTCATACCTTTTCTAGATCTCCTTCAGTTTCATTCAGTCCTTGGATGATGGCGTCACGGAAAGAGTTGGGGTCGTACTTTTCTTTTTCATCTGAAAAAACAAAAACAAAGATCAACTGGTTAAAATTAAAACATAACAATAATCTACCACAGTATCAGTACTAATATCAACAGGATACTCCTGGAACAAAATGTCATGAAACCAAATTTTCCATTATTTGGACCTAATGAGTAATGTCCTGACCAGATAAAATGAATAGGCACTAGGACCCATCAAACTTACCCTTTGTATTACTCTTTGAGTTTCAACTCCAAGTAATATAAAAGTTTTAAATTAGATATATATTTCCATGACACAAACTGAACAGTGATCAGATAATACCCCTCATCTGATGTTAAAAGCATAAGTTAATGTTTAGTTAACAGGGGTTGCGCTCATTGCAAAATTTTGCGTAAATATTGCATTTTTCGGGTGCCATACGCATTTTGGCCACATCACTGCATCACCGTACGCAAGATAACAACACCAATTAAACAATTTATGCCTCACTGGTGGATGCCACATCACTCAACACTAGATCTACTTGAAAACTCAGTGTCATCTCAGCCGTTCAAGTCCAGTCAATGAAGGGCGGGATCTGGACAGTGAAATAAATGCATAACTCCCCGTAAGCTACCGCAATTTTTGGACTATAAGGTGACGGTGAAACTTTTCCTAAAATCTTAATTCTTATCCATGCACCTTATAGTCAGTAGCGCCCTGTCTGTGAATAAAATTTGCATATTTTTCAAAAAAGAAAATGATTAATTTGAAACCTAATTCTAATGAACCCGTATAGATCTGGTTCCCATGTCAGACTGGCCAGACATTTTGCTTAACTGAACTGTGATATTTTCCGGTCAATCGACAGAGGACATGATCCCAGATATGGAATTTGGAACCAAGTGGTATCCATACTTCGTCAGCGTGTAATTTTATCAGAATTTACTCAAAGGTAGAAGACTACAAAACTGAAAACAAAACGCGTCAACACCAAATACAAATGAGAGAAAATGGCGGCAGCCTTGACTTCATCTCGTTACTAAATCCTGCGGTAGACGAGAACTGGGTTTGCCATCATCATCTGCTGCAGTTCTTTGTTTAAAATGATGCCGTGTACGATGTTCCGATCTATTCAAACTTTTCCGTGAATGGCAAATTTGCTGAACATTTTTTTGTGCACGGATAGACCTTCTTTTGACTATTTTCGTCTGCTCATGTTATAGACCGTGTGCTACAATCAGGTTACTTCATCATTTTGGCTTTGTAATGTGCGTTAATTCTATGTTATACTGTATGCATTTTCGTGCCATTGACACAAAATACATAATGTTTTGTGTCGGTTGACGCAAATCTCTAAAAGGCAGCGCGACCCCTGGTTGATTTCTTCTTTATAATTATATGGCCCCATCACCCGCCTCCCTCCCTCCACACTACCAATGTGCTAACTGCTATAGGTAAAAAAATATATATAAAATTTAAGGGTAAAACAGGGACAAGAAAAAGGGTGTTTTGTCAGGGCAAAAATATATACAACATTAAACTTACCCCTTTTCCGGGTCTTCAGACGGGTGCCTGATAGTGATGGTTTTTCTGCCTTCTGACTCATAAAAATTCTGGAGGAAAAAAGAAGAAGTGAAATGAAACTAAATGACAATGACATCTTCAACAGCTTGCATCCATCTGGAACCTGATGGAATGTCTGTAGTCACTCTTGATTTCTTCACGATCAATGTCTCTACATTTGGGTACACTGCCTCACTTGTGACCTGCACACAAATGCAGCTAATAAAATGATACATTTACCTTTAAATTTTATTTAACAGCTCTCTTCTGTGGGACAATCATGACACTTTGATGCTGAAACTATTTTCCATCACTGGTACAAATCTGCTTGTAATTCAAGCCAATCAGAACCATATTTTAGCTCATCCATTTTATTACTTTTAATAGTTTTATAATTTACCTATTAAAGTCTGGCTGTGGTACAGTCTTTTTCATGTTCAGTGCACTGAAGGGGTTTTAGGTGGTCCAATTTGGTCTGTTGAATTTTTGTCTGTTATGTTTACACTTACACACTGACCTGTGGAGATATTTTTTTTCTTTTCTAAAACACAAACTAGTAAAACTAAAACCAAGTGAAATAAATCAGTTGGTCTCCAAGGCATTATAACAATATTAGTGTTTAAAACTTTATATATTTTATTACACACACATTCATAATTGTGAACTAATCATTGTCAGCCTATAAAAAGGAAACGTGACAAATTTGTTAAATTTAGAAGTTGTGGATGAGCATAAGCAGCTGACCTAATTTTGGGCCAAGTTCTAAAAATAACTACTTTTCGCCCCACCATTAGTAGTTCTAACACGTTTGGAACTTTAGCCTCTACTTCTAATTTAGTGTAACTTCGATGATTCCCGGTGCCTAAAAATAAAATACGAAAAAAATCGTTTTTAATACACTGACAAAACAAAAGAAAGGGCACAAAAAAGTCGTGAAACCAACAAGGACGCATATCCGCAAAGTAACCGACGCCATGTTGAGAACCTAAGCTTGCACAAGAAGAACAAAATTTCATCAACTCATTCAAACAGGGAAAATGGAGAATAAATGGTTATCAACATCGTAAGATAAGCACCAAAAATCCAAAACCATTACAGCCATTCACAGTTTTCATCACAGACAGAGATTAGAAAGATAAAAGGATTGAACTAGAAACTCGCCCAATATGCCGGTAGATCAATCATTCATTACACACGAGCGAGAAAATATGTGAAATATTCCTTTTTAACAGGAATTAGCTAAAAATTCGTTTACTAAATTTTCAACCGTAAGTCATGTTCTAAACACAGTTCTTGTAAGTCCATTTACTTACTGGATTCCGACTGTAGTCTGTGAAAAAAAGCGGAGCGACTTGACGGCTAGCAAGCTAACTTCGGTCCTGGGGAAAAGAATGAGCTCAACAATCTCGTGGAGTCTCGTGAATGACGTCAGTAACAAACATGGCGTCGCACATGGCATTGACTTTGAGAAAAGCACTTCTTTTGCAGGTTGGTGTTGTTAACTGTTTCATGTGCGTGTATTATGCGGTGTGCATGTGCGTGTGAATTGCATGGCAATACTGGTGATTTTGATAGTGGTGTTATTCTGTATAACTATAGTATAAGTCATATTCATAATCATAGTTAGGTCAACACTTCTTTACTAAGTACTAAAGTCGATTACCACAGTACAATCATGCAATGAAGATCATGTTAGATATCAGATTACGGTTCATAGGCTTTTTAGCCTTTTGCCTGCTAATTTGTGTTTTGGTTTCAGTTATGCTCGGCATTATACTTTTTTTTAGGAGTGCTGCGTAAGAACTAAGATGGCAAGTTGTTCCAATTGTTTATAACTCAAATGGTCATACGATTACGAGTCATAGTCGTACATAGTATTACTATTACTAGTATTAGTAAATAAAATGTGCATACTGATTAGTTACTTTAGTAAGAGCTGTTTTTATTACTTTCTTAGTCTGAAAGGGTGTCTAGGCCCTTCTATTGTAGTAGTAGTATTTTGCCTTATAGAGTGGCCATATCACTGACCGTGTCAGCATTATAATATATCCCATCAAGATAAGTGATCATCTTCTTCATTTCTGAAGACTCACCAAGTCACTCACTGACTCAGTCACTGTAATGTTACTGAGTTAATTTAAATACAGTTTTAGTTTCAAACTGAATAGTGTACACATGTCATGAGGGAGGAATTGCCAATTGGATTCAGCCTCTGGGACTGTGGGAGTGCGTCACTATCTGAATTGGCCTAGAATGACCTAAAAAGTATACTAAAAAATAAACGTGAGCCTTCTTCTTCTTCTTTCCTCAAAGGACAAGTCCAAGGTTAGGGGTGATTTTGATACAATTTCCGTTAAAGCTCGCTGAGAACGATGATGTAGGTGAAACTGTGATCTGAGGGTTATAAATGCACAAAAAAATGCATTTTCTGTCGTACCGAAAGTGTCACCACAATGCCCAAATCACGTGACCATATGCCTACTAGTACTATGTCACTCTGGGGAGTCGCTGCAAAATGGCCAACTCGAGCTCCGTAGATGAAACTGATACTTTGCCCAAGAGACCCACAAGGATACAGCCGTATCAGTTTGAGCCTGCCAGGCAGGATTTTGAAAGAGTACTGGTATTCCATGGGGTTTGTGAAATCACACTCACTGAAGTGCTCGCTACACAAATGGGCATGATGCGACGCAGCAAGAAAGTCAGATCATTTGAATTATAAAAATTTAATCCACTGTCGCCTCACTGCGGGTCGATTGCACGGAAGCTCGTGCATTGTTATACCTGGGGTCGTCTGCGAATTGTTACAGTTCACGGCAACACAGTAGGCCGGCACAGTTAACTTTTTTGTCAACCGCACGCATACACAGTTTTACTGAACAGTCTAAGATGGCAACCACACTGACTCCCCAGATTGACGTCACTTCCGGGAGGTCAGGTGACTGATGGAGGACCCGAGACTGTAGTCTCAGCCAGCCTACAGAAAATAAAAATTGATTAAAAACCCAAGGCAACATTTTTTAATTTATTTTTTATTTCATTAAATCTGAAACTAATGACTCATTTGTCAGTCATTTCAATGGTCATTTTGCATACTTAAAAACCTTGGACTTTTACTTTAAGCCTGTTCTTAACTGGGCGAATGTTTGTTCACTGAACATACTTCGGACAGTTCGACAAACTATGATTCCTTTCATAATTGAACTTTTAGTTCACTGAACATGGTTCGGACAGTTCGATGAACTTTACTTCATACTTGACTGGCTTGTAATGAGATGCAGGCTTCAGCCCATACTTGTGGCAAACACACAGCAGGCAGCATGAGCAAAAAATATAGGCAGTCAGGTCAAGTCAATATACTTTAATCATCCCTCAAAAGGTAATTCAACTATTATCTCATTCTCGGTCCCCGAGACAAAGCTGCGCCTCCCACAAGTCAAAAAATTAAAAAAATCCCTCCAAAGTGAGTGAAGAACCAAGCGACACCGTCATCCATTTTTATTTCTTCCTCATCCACAGGAGAGCTCCGCTCTCAGCCAATCAGAGGCATTTGTTCATTGAATAGGGAGAATGTTCCCAGAACATGTTGAAAGAAGCTTTTTGGACCCAGAATATAGCTTCATCGCAGTTCAATGAATACTCCTAACTAGGTTCGCGAAGCAAAAGTGTGCCTAATTAAGAACCAACTAGGTTCGCCAAATACTCCCAACTAGGTTCGCGAAGCAAAAGTTTGCCTAATTAAGAACCAACTAGGTTCGCCAAATACTCCCAACTAGGTTTGCAAACAAACATTCACCCAATTAAGAATGGGCTTGAGGCCTAGATGCCCACAATCATGTTGATGATTATTCCAGCACTTCTGACTTCATTGATGAACTTGGTCACTAGAATAACCTGGATGATTGCATAATCTGTCGAGTCAATTGAGGAATTTAATGACCTCTCCTGTTGTGATCAGGACTAAAGGGACAACAGAGTGTTTTTAAGTAATTTCATTTGATAATTGATTTTTGATAATTTTTGTTCTTCACATTTCTTCCCTCTGATGTATAACTTACTATAAAATTAAAAAGTATAAGTATAATATTAATTTTCACATTATATGCCAGAAGTAGAAGTGGCCATGTCACTGACTGTGTCACTGTCAGCATATCCCATCAAGATAAGTGATATTCTTCATTTCTGAAGACTCACTGACACTGTAGTGTTACTGAGTTAGTTTCACAGTTTTAGTTTCAAATTGAATAGTCACATAGTGTGCACAAAAGCCTGAAGAGGAAGGAATTGGATTCAGCCCCTGGTAACACTTCACTAGCTGGATTGGCCTAGTATGAATTAAAATAATAAAATGGCTGCTTCAGTTTACACTAATAAAATGGCTACTTCAGTTTACACTTACACTAGTTACAGTTACACTTAAGTTACTGCCAGGAACAGGCTTTCTTGATAAACAATTATGAAGTCATTTCATTTTCAGTTTACTATTTTTGGTTCACTCTCCTGGCCCTTGGCTGTATGTCCTCAATGTTATTGTTAACTTCTAGTTCTATACAAAGAATTTGGTTGCCTACACTGGCTACAGTGAAGAAGAAGGGTGGGAGCTGTGAGCATGTCTTTGATCAGGTTGTTCTGTGTTCTGTACAGCTAGTTCTTCTGACATTATATACTGTGTGAACTGTCAGAGTATCATAGACATTGCCATAGCAGACAACAAAAACAATTCATGCAGTTTTGAAAGAGGAGGAATTTTGTTGAGTTGCAGTTCATTTAAGACATGACAGTGCATGCAGCTGGGCCTGTAGGCTGTATACAGTCTACATGTTTAATACTGATTACTGTGTTTAGACAAGGAGCAGGACCAGTAGGGGTGATGAAGGTACAGGTATTATCTGTAAATGTAATTATGTATACAAATCACAACTACCTTGCCTAGTTGGAGTGTTGGCTTTCACTAGTTTCAGTTTCAGATTAATTGAAAATATTTGAAGGTACGGGCTGTGGTACACAGTGTTAGACTTGGAGAGAGTTGATAGTTGGAGATCTGTGTACTACTAGTTCTAGTAAGTACGACAAGTGATGGAGTGTAAACTGTTGGTTGCATTCCAGAAAGTATGCAGTAGCTGTGCAGCTGCCAGTGGTCTGCTAGCCTCCCATGTCCAAGTAAGAGGCATGCCGTCTACCAAACATTACGACCCAAAGTGGAGGAAACAGAGAAGAGAAAAGTTTCTGAAGGTATTGTATCACATGAACACAGCAACAAAGATCTGAACTGACCACACAGTAATTCTCACCTGGCATGTGAGCTGAGATATTTTAGTCTGTACATGAATTCTACCAAAGATGCACCCTCGAGAGAGTTGAATATGTATATTATATATATAATTAATATTATATGTGTGGGGACAGTATCCCATAACCATGGTCACTGATTATACTAGCCATGGAACAAACATTCTCTGTCAGATTCACTTTTACATTTCAGCATTGTTACTAATGTTAGCATCAGATTTTTGTAAGACTCCTGATTGACACCGTGACACTGACAGAGAGATAGATGAAATTAGTTTATATTAATTATAAGAAAAAATGATGGCATCATAAGTCAATAAGACCCAAAAAAAATTGAATGAATGTTACCCATTGAGATTCTGTAGAATGAAGTGTTGCGTTTACAGCAGTGTAATACAGGGGTCATGCTGACTTTGAATGATTTGCATTAGTTGACACATTATATTAGTTATTACATATTTTGTGGTGGTACTGGTACAGTGGTAGTATAAAATAAAAACTGCATACAGGTAACAGGAAAACCAGCACAGAGCTCAGGAGCTCAGGAGTTTTGTGAAAGTCGAGGTGGATGTCCTGGGCTCCTGTCTGTGGAAGTATAGCAACACTTCAGAACCAGCACAGGAATTAGTGCACAAACAAGGTCGAAATGATGCAGTAACTCAATCTAAAACAAAGTGACCATATAAAAAATATAAAGTCCTACATGCACAAGGTTAAGAGTAGATGCTTTTGAATGATCAGGTTAATGTTAAGCTGTATCCCCTGATCTCCGGCTAAAAAATAATTTTAAATCCACATACAAGGCACTCCTGGATATAAAATATAGATATTATAAGGTGCAAAAAAAGCCCTTGTATGCTGTTTGTGGATGTGCAACACTGAGCAGCCCACTTGATAAGAGAACAAGACTTAGAATTTTTGGCTTGTACTTGTGCCAGTGGTGTACTTATGATTCTTTGAGATACCAGTTCAGTAAAATGGGAATGAATGTGAAGTGCCTTGTTGTTTAGATGACAAGATGTTGACCAACAAGTTGTTAAAAAGGTGTGCTTTTCTTTTTGCTTTTTTTTTTAACAGATCGATCTTCCAGACTTCCAAAAGTTTGTCAGGGAGTCCAAGATGCCTCCTGATGAATTCCGCATGAAATTGAAAAAAGAAGGAAAACTGCCGCCACGGACTTTTCAAGAGCGACCAGTCAACATCTCTAACACAGGTGCTGTTTTGTTGTTGTTGTTCTCTCTCTCTCTCTCCCCCCCCTCTCTCTCTCTCACACACACACACATTCACACACACACACACACACACACACTCACAATGCATATATGTGCACACAAACACACAAAGTTTATTTCGACTGTTCACTGACTGATGTTGGTACATTTTAATGCATTGTTTGCATATAATAATATATATATTTGTTATTTGATTTCAGGAGCCATTTTTGAGGCTTTCATTCCACCTGAGGGTGATGGCAGATCTTCAATTATATCTAAAGAGGTAAGAGAAAGTGTTTCCCCCCATGTATTTATATCTGTGTAGGCAGTTAAAGCTGCTCCATCATGTGCAACCTTTTTTCTGAACATATTACAAGGTATGTTCACAAGAACAAAACAGTTAGTATCAGAGTTTACTGCTGCAGACACGCACACACACACACACACACACACACACACACACACACACACACACACACACCTGCACACACCTCTAAAACTACAAGTTAAAAGCAACAAGCAAATGTTGACGCATCTGCTCTTACCCAGGTTCTAGACCAAAAGCATTAGTTTTGATTTTGAAAATGTGATAAAACATTTTGGTACAGTTCTGTCCCTTCTGGCCCTGTGAGGGATGATTAACTTTTTCGCAACACTTTGCCATCATAGTTGCATCGGCTGCTGTCTCCCTTTGCAGCATGTAGCAAGCTGACTTGCAACATGTCGGCAGGGCTGACATGCACACAGCAACTATTCTTGCAACGGCGTTCTAAAATTAACTGACACTGCAATTTCCTGCGTATATGCAAACAAATCACATCCACATGAAGGGGAATCCTTCCTGTGTCATCTGACATTGTTTTACAAATCTGTGTAATGGAGCGGAGTGGTCAAAGGACAAGACACAGGCAGCGGAGTCAATAAAGTGGAGACCACAGCAGGCGTATGGCAGCAATCAGTTTTTACTTGTTCAGCCGCAGACAGTTTTCAGCACACACACAAAATCATCACGCTCACGCATAGATAAGAGAACGGCGCGGGCCACAGGGAACACACGCTATCGCTACAGTAAAATCGCCCCTCTGGAACACAAAATGGCTGACAATTGTGTTTCCCTGGCCCGCACAAATACACTTTCCTCTACAATAACTAAACTAATTAAAACATCAAAAACATCAAATAAAAGCTACAGTTACAATCTTTTAAACCGTATAAACAAAATGTACACACATGACTTATTTTATTTACAACAAGAGTGGGAAGCGTGGCTTGCGCCTGTCTATATACAGATTCGTACAACTAAATCACAACTAACACAATGTGCAAAATATAAACGTCACTAAAACTTACATCGGAATAAAGAGCACGCTCCCACGGTTAAAATGGTACATAACAATTACAATACAACGCTCTGTAAGAGAAGCAAGACAAACTCAAAGACTAGCATTAAAACAATCGGTGCGAACTTTCGCCTGGGGCGCGTAACCTTAGTCGCAGCAGCGCTGATAGTGAGATTAAGTAGTCTATGAATACAACTTAGCTTCTACAGTACACAATACTTAATAAGTTAATTTCAGCCCAACATAAACACTAAACATGAAGTCAGCTAAGCAAAATACTATACGACAACGCATTGATCGACACGGAATTACTTTAATCGAATCAAAACAACATTTCACTACCATTTACTAGTATTAAACAAAGCGCGCCATGCAGACGACGGCTATAAAAGAATGGACCTAGAGAGGCATCGGCTACTAATTAAGCTCGATCCGGTGTCTGAATAAACGTTAAATAAACATTCTAAGATGCCAAATTATATTATACATAGCTTAGTGCATAAAAAGGACTAGATAGACAAAGAGTAGGTAAACAAACAAGCAGTCAAAATGTTAAGGGAGAAAAACAGATTTGAAAAAGGCGCGCACTGGCGGCTATCGCCGGTCGGCTGTGTGAAGGCCATGTGGCGTTACGCCACACGCCGCGCTTCAAAACAAAAGCGTCGTCTGCTCCGGTTCCCGGGTTACTAAAGTACAGTAATGAAATTGCATTGATCCGTTAAGCGGGGCGGGATTATTGTAAAACGTACAAAGAGCACTTGCTCACATCTGTAACGTGTTTTTAGATTGGTTATCCAAAAATAAACTTACCAACCCCAGATTTTGTCTTGCTGCTCACTGAAATGAGCAGAACTCTTTCTTCTGTGATGGTGAAATGGCAGACTTAGCTTTCAAGCTCTAAAACTGATCATGCAGCCTGGTTCAGACAGTGAATTAGAAGTCGATCACTATAAAAGTGGCAGTGAAAGTGTAGAAGATGAGGATTTTGCCAAAGATGGGCCCAAACTTGATGGTAATCCAGAGCATGAGACCAATAAAGATGGTAAACTGAATGATGAACCCAGTGTCAATGATGGAGGTGAAGAAAACTATTTTGTTTACATTTTTTAAAGCTCCCAAAAGACATGTAAACAACATTGCTGACAAACAAGAAAATGTCAGTAAAAGAGAGGTAACTCATCTTTTATCAGCGGCAATGTCATGTTTATTTATGGCTTCTACATTTTATGATGATTTTTTTTAAACCCAGCTGTTCTGTAAAGCATCTGTATGCACGTGCACGTGCACACACACACACACACACACACACACACACACACACACACACACACACAGAGAATTTCACTGGCACTGCACAGTGTGCCAGATTCTCTCCCTGCCTGTCCCTTTACCTGTTTTCTCAGCCTCCTCACCTAAACAACCAGCCCTTATTGGCCCTCCCATCCCTTACTAACCACTGCACCTCTCCCTCCCCTCCCTCCATCCTGCTTCCTGTCCTCTGGACACCCCGGCAGTTCAGTGCTCTCCTGCCCCCCTCCATCGCCTCTCTCCCTCCCTCCCCCCTAGCGGTGGTCACTTGGTGTTTAAACTCAAGTTCACTTAACAGTGCAACTTCCACTTAAAATAGGTGATTTTGGCTAAATTTAGGTGTCCCCAGGCTACAGTACTTGCTGCCTTAGGCTGTCTGCAGTGTATATCTGTGTGGACTAGTACAGTAGTGGATGTGTTGCATGAGTTAAAGTATGCTGACTTGACTCGTATGTAGCCACCAAACAGGTTTGCTTTCCATCATCTACTGATGCCACTGGACTTCTGAAAATCGAGCTGCTGCTCTGTCTGAACAGCCAGTTAGTAATGTAACTCAGAACCACTATGTCCATGGTAGGAGAATTGACTGAGGTCATAATAAGGACTGTGAGCTTATTATTTGATTGGCAGGTCATTAAGGAAGAAAGTGATGTGGCACCTCTGACTCTTTAACACAAATAATGATAACTACATGATGTTTTTTTGGTAGTCTGTTTCTTGATGCAGAGCTTCAAGAACATTTTTTGTTGTTGTTCGTTTTTTTTTTAATGTACCCTTGAGATTTGTATCACTGTGTGATTATGTGACACTACCTTTCAGCAGTTTTGTCAGTAGACAGTTCAGGGCCATTCATTATCACAGTTAAAACACTTCACTGGCAAAGATGTTGACAACCAAAATTTTTTTCCATCTGATGGACAAAACTGGGACTTGACAGAAAAATCTGGAAGCAGTGCATCACTGCTGTTTTTTTTTGTTTTTTTTTCAGGGTGTGAAACAGAAGTATACAGAGCTGGAGAAGAAAGGGAAGTCACTCCTTGAGCTACGGAAAGTGCGGAAGTATGAGGAAGGCTTCAGCACCAAGGAGTTTGCTCAACAGGCGCTGGACATTATCATTGAAGCACAGGAGCTTCTTACAGAGTGAGTCATGATTCACAACTGTGGGTGGGTGAGGGGGTATGCGTGTGTTGATGGAGAGAAAGAGAGTAAGGTACAGTGGAGCCCTGGTGGAAGACCAGCATGTTGAAAGTCCACCACTGCTGGAAGGCCACTGATGAGAGACCACCCTGGTGGAAGACAACTGTGTTGAAAGACCACCCTGGTGGTAGACCAGCTCAGTGATAGACCACCCTGATGGAAGACCACTTTGATGAGAGACCACCATGATGGAAGACCACTATTTTGAGAGACCACCCTGGTGGTAGACCAGCTCAATGATAGACAACCAGATGGAAGACCACTTTGATGAGAGATGACCATGGTGGAAGACTACTGTGATGAGAGACCACTGAAGCTAGTTTTTGTTTTGCTAAAACAATTGCTATCACTGTATGACTATGAGAGCTGTCCATTATTATTATTAGTAGTAGTATTCTTATTCTTAGAAGGCCTGATGAGAGACCACCCAGGTGGAAGACCACCATGATAAAGAGACCATTGGTGAGAGACCACCCAGGTGGAAGACCAGCATGATGAAGACCACCCTGCTGGAAGACCAGTGTGATGAGAGACCACCTTGGTGGAAGACCACCCTGGTGAAAGACAAGCATGATGGGTGGGGGGGGGGGGGGAAACTGGTTGAAGACCAGCATGATGAAAGACCACCTTGGTGGAAGACCAGCATAATGAAAGACCATCCTGGTGGAAGACCAGGATGATGAAAGAGCACCCTAGTGAAAGAAAAACATGATGAAAGAACATCCTGGTGGAAGGCCATTGTGATGAAAGACCACCCAGGTAGAAGACCAGAATTATGAAAGACCACCCTGGTGGATGACAGCATAATGAAAGACCACCCTGATGGAAGGCAATGATGAAAGAACACCCTGGTGAAAGCCAGTGTGATGAGGGACCACACTGATGGAAGACCAAAATGATGAATGACCACCCTGGTAGAAGGCTATTGTGATGAAGGACCACCCTGGTGGAAGGCCAGTGTGACCAGAGACCACTCTGGTGGAAGGCCGGTGTGATGAAAGACCATCCTGATGGAAGGCCATAATGAAAGAACACCCAGGTGGAAGGCCAATGTGAAGAGAGACCACCATGGTGGAAGACACACACAGGAATTAGATGAAAGACCACTGATGGAGACCACCCCTCTGTTATAACAGCTTTTCAGAATCCTTCCCATCATATTTCCTTGTGTTTGAAGCTATGACCAAGGACCGCTCAAGACCGCTCTTTTTAGATTTGTATGATGGTCATCAAGAGAGGTTCCACTGTATTCACAAGAGCAAAGCATTCAGTAACCACCAGTCATTCAAATGGACTGACAGTGATCTAGCATTGAGACAGTTTAGGGTTATGTTTGTATCAGTGAGACTGGATTTTTTATGTTTGGTAATTATTAGTTGTAGGGAACAAACTAACATTGTTAATTTTTACGTAATTAAAAAAAAGAAAAGATATTCTAGATAAGATTTAACGTGGGGGTTTTTTGGGGGGGGTTTATGGTTCTAAACTCAAAACTGTCTCTGTGTTCAGTATTTGAATGTGAAGTAATAAACTTCTAAACTGTGTTACATGTGATTTCAGTGTGGAGAAGAACCAGGAAAGACTGCATGACCTTGTCACAGAAAAGGCCTTTACTGTGAGTATCATTAGATTTTTTGGTTTATCTCTGGCATGCTTGAACTGGTGTGTGAGGTGTTCCTTTAAAGACCACCCTGGTGGAAGGCCAATGTGATGAGAAACCACCCTGGTGGAAGGCCATAATGATGAAAGACCACCCAGGTGGAAGACCAGAATGACGACAGACCACCCTAGTGGCTCCATTCTCACAGAGTGGTGGGGGATGCCGAGTTTGAAAAACCACATCTGAAACAAGAATGACTGCTAGAATTCTAACACAAGATCCAAAGACATAAAAGGTTCAAAAGAACGCTATTTATTAGGACAAAAACACAATCTGCAAATTTTGGGGGTAATCCCCTTTGTCAAATGGCTGTAAGTTTGTAATCACACAACTTGAGTTATATCAGGCTGAGTTTCTTTTACAACTGCTCACAATGCTTCCACCAGCACAAATAAAACCAAAACTGTTCAAATTAAGAGAGAATTTCAAATCAAATAAATTACCCTGGGCGGACACACTTGATGTTTGCGGGAATATTTCGGCACTATGTTCCTTCCAGGGTCTTGGTAAGACTTAGTACTCGAACATTTCACTAAGTTTACAGAGGGTGCTGACGTTGCAAGACTTATCGGGGTGATTTCACTAGACAGATGTGCAGAGACAAGAAGTGCCCCTTCACTGGTGTAACCAATTATGGCAGTTTGGAGGAATGTGCAGAAATAAGAAGTGCGCCTTCAGTGGCATAACCAGTTACAGCAGAGTTTGGAGGAATGTGCAGAAATAAGAAGTGCACAATCAGTGGTGTAACCAGTTACGGCAGAGTTTGGATGAATGTGCAGAGATAAGAAGTGCACCTTTGGTGGCATAACTGGTTACGGCAGTTTGGAGGAATGTGCAGAGATAAGAAGTGCACAATCAGTGGTGTAACCAGTTACGGCAGATTTTGGAGGAATGTGCAGAGATAAGAAGTGCACCTTCAATGGTATAACCGGTTACGGCAGAGTTTGGAGGAATGTGCAGAAACAAGAAGTGCACAATCAGTGGTGTAACCAGTTATGGCAGAATTTGGAGGAATGTGCAGAAATAGGTTTGTGGTGTAACCAGTTATGGCAGAGTGTAGAAGAATGTGCAGAGATAAAAAGTGCACCTTAAGTGGTGTAACCTGTTACGGCAGTTTAGAGGAAGGGCGCTGGAAGGCAAGGCTTGTGGTGTCTACTGACTGATGGACTGCATGGTGATTTGATTGCTGCTGATACCTTTGGCCCTCAATAAACATGAACCATGTTTGTTGTGGATGAGCTGTTTGGAATCACTCAATCAGTCTGTCTTATTCTCTAGTGGCTATGCTGTAGCTTGTGTTCCAAATGCAAAATGATTTCATATACACACCAGTCTCATGCTAGCATTTTTCAACAGACTCCAACATGAACTGAAACCAAATAAGTAATAATAATCATGTACATTTATCATGCGCTCATCAACGCCCTGAGCGCTCACATGATACATATTAACCTAAATATGATATTCTATACACATGTAGAGCATAGTCCTACCAAAACAATTTACATAAAGTATTATAAAAAATTAAAAAATGCTCTACAAACACACACACACACACACACACACACACACACACACACACACACACACACACACACACACACACACGTGTGCACACACACATACACTGACTGTAGCAGAAACTAGGTACTGATATTAGTTAGGATGGAAATACTGTGAGAACAGGAAGGTTTTCAGTTTGGCTTTAAAAGATGACAGGGTTGAGCAGTGTCTAAGGTCTTGTTGGAGTGAATTCCAAATGTGGGGTCCAAAGCAAGAGAAGGTGCGGAAGCCATGAGTCTTGTGTTTGTAATTTTCATGATCATTTGTTAGTATATTATGTCTGTTGCTTCCAGCAGGGTTTGACCCTGAAAATATGTGCATGTTTTGTGTTGCCTGATTAAAATCAGCATTCTTTTTAACCTTTTGTGGTTTTCACCTCTCTAGAACTGAACTACCAAGCCCACAAAAATATCACCTGCAGTCCTTTTCACAAACTCCAATCACTGCATTACAACATCCTTCCTCCAACCACAGCCATAATTGATTATGCCACCAGTCTCAGAAAACTGTCTGCTAATGGACATTTATTTGCTGGTGCTCAAATGGCAGGAAGTTTGTAACAGACAACTCAGATTATATCAGGCAGTTCTTCTGTAACAGCCCATGTTCCTTACACCAGCACAAATAAAACCAAAATCCTTTGAATTGAGTTGGGACTTTTACTTTTGCCTGGGGCAGAGGTGCCTCATAGTTAACTGCATGCTTGGATGCTGCGTTGCTTCCTCAATCTTGTCAGTAGCTAAACCTTTCGGAGGGCACTGACAGTGTTAGTGGATCGCTGCGCAGGGATAAAGAGTGCCCCTTCAGTGGCCTAACCAGTTCTGGCACAGTTTGGAGGAAGGTGCCAGAAGTCGATGCTTAGAGTCAGAGTGTCATTTTCAGTCACTTCAGCTGAACAGGGTGCATTTTTGCTGCTTTACAGGAGATGGTCCATGGTTTGGATAGGCAGACGCTTCGCTGGAAGTTTGTTCAGTCCTTAGAGTCCCCACGTGTGGTTCATGTCAGGACGACAGAAATGCTGAGCAAGGAGAACCTGTACGCACAAGTCACCGTCAGACTGCACTCGCAGCAGGTAAAGTGGTTTGTACCTCACCTGGATGAACAGATGCAGACACTAAAGCAGCGTTCTCATGAACAGGTAATTTCTGTTATTTTGCTGGTTAAGATCAGCAAATACCAGAAACAAAATCAGTAATCGGTCAGGCTGTTACTTTGCTTGACCAAAGCTCAAGAAAGAAAAAAATCTGTAGAGTTCTGTGTGTGTGTTCTGTGTGTGTGATCGAGATGGGGAAGGGAACAGGGTGTTTGCAAGTAGAACTCTAGCAGACTAGTAGCAGCTGTAGAATGTAGTGTATCTGTCCACTTATGGTGATTGTCTGACTGGTTTTCCTGAACAACTTTCACTACCTTGTAGATGTTACACCGGTTTGAAAATTGTCAAGCATGATCATTGTTCTAAAGGCATGATTCCATTTGTAAGGATACATACACCTCTGTGGCATCAGCATAAATCGTGCCTTGGTACGATCAGTCTATGTCCATAACCAGACGCCGTCTCCATTCAAACAGAAATGTAGGAGTTACCTGCTTAATTTATCTTTTAAAGCTAGATACAGTTCATCCAATGTGAGGGGGAAAAAGGATGTTTCTTTGTTGGCGTCTATGTACCTTATAAATATAATGATGTACCCACATGCCAGGCGACAGTGACTGTGCGCAATTCTGGTCTCTGTTGTTGTGTCCTTTGTTACAGGTGTGCCGTGGTCACATCTTTCAAACCCTGTTAATGGCGCCTTTGTTTTATGAGAGCTGTAGTCCTTGTTCTGTCTCAGACTGCAGATTATCTTACTCAGTGTAACAAAATTAAACGTTCTGTTCTCTCTTCCCAGATTCTTGCTGTGTACGATCGGTTTGGGCGACTCATGTACGGAGACCCTGACCAGCCACGCGATGTTCTGGAATATGTCGTGTTGGAGAAGCACATCGCTAATGAATATGGACAGTGGCGCATCCATGGCAAGATCATTCCGGACTGGATGCCACCCCGTGGTGCTCTCCACAAGACCTATGTGAAACCCGAGTTTGATCCCTTGCCCGATCTGGAAGAGGAGGAGGAGGAGAAGAACAAGAAAGAAGAGAGCACACCATCAGAGGGTAGTGGTTTGGCTACTGCGTGATGACTGGTTGCATGGTACACAAATGTAGAAACTAGGGTGGGGGTGGAGGAGATTTCTGATACATACTCATGTAAACTGCAAGTGTTTTTAACTCCTTCACTGCCATGACATCATTTGAAAATGACCAGTAAAAGGGTGAAGTTTGAAAATCTTGAACCTTTCTGTTTTCTTTTTCGCACTGGTATGTGAAAGGACTTTCATCAAAACACATAGCATTGAAAGTAGATGTGTTATAGGAATGCAAAATATACTATTTGCAGCTGCATCCGTGCATCTTTCAGCCCGGAACTTTTACCGGGGGGGCAGTGAAGGGGTTAATTGTGACCGTGAGAGAGTGCGTAAGTGAAAGAATAGTTTTGTGTTTCTGATGGAGGTTAAGCAAGGTGATTCGTCCCTGCCCGCGATGCAAAGAGATGAGCAAATCCTGCAGGAGACTCAGGAGCTGCATCTGGGCTCACAACATTTGGGGTGTGTGGTTTTGTCATCTTCATCTGAAACGATGGGCTACCTACCATAAGCCAGGTGCTATGTTCATTTGTACATTCATTTGTTGATTGTTTTGCTAAGGTTATAATTATGTGTCCACACACACAGCAGTCTGAAACAAGAATGACAGCAAGCATTCTAAAACAAGATTTTGTCCTAATAAATAGCGTTCTGTTTAATCTGTGTTTGGATCGATGCATCCACAAGTTCCCCAGTAGCTTCCAGGCATAATTATGGACCTCCCCAGGAACTGAGGCTCATGGGTATCAGCTATAATCCACAGCCACAGGCAGACATTCATCATCAGACTTGAAAGAGTGGTAAGCTTCCAGCACCAGGGCAAACTGCTGAGGCAATCCTGCAGTTGATCCATGTTTCCTCTGTCGATAGAGGAAGGGCTGGCGTGGTGTTGGTCACATTGCTGATGATAAGTAGAGTGCTGTGTTTTCTCTCTTTTGTTGGCTTCTTTTTTCTTTTGTGCCTGTGTAACATTGCTGTTGCGTGTCAAAATGAGGCTGTACCTATATCCAGTTTTTCTTTTGTGCCTGTGTAACATTCTGTTGCGTGTCAAAATGAGGCTGTACCTATATCCAGTTGACACTGACATTCACCCTGTTTTAACTAATGCAGCTAATGGGTTAAAGGTGCCTGCAGGCAAAGGACATCAACAAACAGGCATTCAAATCACATATCAGAACACATAAAGGGATATAGATGCATTATGTATGCAGTCAACAATTCCAACCTGTACAGGTAGCACTATTCTTGGAAATCAGACAAACAGTACAGAATGATTTCCGTTTAATGTTTCAGCATGTCTTGAAGTTGAATACAGAATGACAATCTGGATACAATAAAATGGAGATAAAAACATTGACTGGTGTGTGTGTGTGTGTGTGTGTGTGTGTGTGTGTGTGTGTGTGTGTGTGTGTGTGTGTGTGTGTGTGTGTGTGAGCTGCTGTTTCCAGTATTTGACTTGCATGAACTAAGCAAAATCCAATACCAATGATACAATTATAAGGAAATGTGCATGGTGTCGGGATCCACAGTCCTCTTTTGTCATGACAGTAATTCCCTTTTTGTCCTTTATCAGAGCTACATGATCTGTGAGATGTGCATGCCTGGAAGTACTGTACCATACTTGCTAGGTGACCAAAACTGCTCACACCCGTTTGTTTGCGACAGCAATTATTCATTTGTTGAACCAAACTTCATATATCAGGGGGCCCAAAGTGCATATTCACATTGGATGAGGATGAATAGTATCCTACCATCACGATGACTATAACAAAAGGGCACTACCTGAGGAACCTTCCAAACCAAAAGATATTCAGAAAGAGAAGCGATGTCACCCGGAGAATATCTCCTTCCAAGTTAAAGACTGGAAATTAATACAAGAGCAGAACTTGCAAATTTTGAAAGAACTTGAATGGTTCAGAAAGAAAGCCCCAATGACTGACCGTAAGCTGGGAGAAGGGGCGCCACGTGTGTCTTTTGTACAGGCTGCAGAAGAACTGTCCGAGCAGGACTCTGAACACTTTCCACAGCCATGGCAAAAGAAAATGAAAACCATGATTTCTCACAGCATTCATGATGAATCAGACGAGTGTGATCCTGATGATCAGCTCAAAGAAATGATGGGACCAAACGAGTCAAAAGGTAAAAATGTTGATGGTGACATTGGTTCTGTCGTTTTACCAGTCCATCACCAGTAATGCATGTATTTGCAGTGTGTGTATCTGGGTGTGTGCATGTGTGTGTGATGAAATGAGTGTACCCTTGTATCTTTGTAAGCACTCTGGGCTCTTACAAGATGGGGCGCCGTAAGTAATCTATCATTATTATTATAACAAACATACTCTTGATGCCATTGAGCTCGACAGCGAGATTGGGCCTCTAATCCAAGAACAGCTTGCTAAGGTACTGACCACTATGGCACAAGGAAAGATGTACACTAAAAAAAAAAAGCAAGCTTGAAAAATGAAAACTTCTTAGAGATGTGATGGATGCTGTTGGCCTTGAACTGTCCATGGAGTGCAGAGCCAAAATTATGTATGCTCTGACAGTAAATCACAATCAGAAATGAAAACTTGTCAGAAAAGATCCCAGTCACTGAATTTTTATTTGGAAATGACCTGAAATCAATTCTTTCAGCCACTGACTAGTTGAAAGCTAGGGTTCAGCATGACTACACACAGGGGAAGGAAATGTTTTCCCAATCACACACAAAAGTGGAGTGACCGACACAGAGGTCAAGACTGAGGAAGGAAGATGAGGACCCTGATCCAGAGAAGGAACAGGGGTCATAGACACAGAACCAGGAAAATGTATCAATGATGCAACAACAAATGTTGAAGAGGTGAGTGCAGTAGCAGACAGTGCATTCATTGTCAATGGGAGCAGATGCGCTATGCCATACATGCATTTGCACCTTTCAGTTTGATCCAGAAGACGTTGGGAAAGCTGGAAAAGTATCAAGCTTATTGTGCCACACTGGCCCACAGCAGAGTGGTATCCACAGATGCTAAAACTGTGGATATGAACATCAATCCTTTTGCCTCGGGGAAAGAGTGGACCACTCAGACAAAGCTCATCCTCTACACAGACAGCTTCAACTTCTAGCAGTCTACTTATCAGATAAGCTGTCCAGGGACAAGGGAGAACTTGTGAAATCATCAGAGCATGCTAAAGGGAATCCACCGAGAAATGGTATGCTTCCTACCTTTACCACCAGAACCAATTCTGCACCTAAGGAACTCGAATTCTCTTTGACCAACTGTGGCTTCTGTGTTACAGTTTCTTACAAAACTGTTCAGGGAAGGACTAAAGTGCCATTAATACGGCATTTATGACTTTAAAAAATATAATCACAATGGACAATTGTAGTAGCTTGGTTGTTGTTTTTTACACCCAGTCAACCAGTACAGTTATATCAGGGTAACACAAAGTAGAAAAGCAAGCATTGCTTTATATATGTGCCAAAGGGCAATCCTCAGAAGAAAGTGAATGGAATATGATTAATAAACATACAAACCATACTGGCCAAAATTGGAAACACATGTTTCATTTTGATACGATGTATTAATTTATACATTTAAATGCAAATTTTGTAAACCAATGCTGAAGTCTTAAATATCACATAGCTCCGATAAGCAAGGAGAAATGGAATTAAAGACGTAAACAAGTACTTAATTTGGGATGACAGCTAGTGTTTATGTAGAATTCCATGACAGTAGTTCAAAGGTGTGGAGGGATATGAGCCCACCCTTGAGACTCCCACCCTATTTTTAGTTTTTCAAAGGAAGGGAGATAATCACGGAACTCTGCAATCTGGGCACTTAGTGTACATGTAAGGCATATATTACATATTATTGTTTAATATTTGATTTTATCAACTTCTGGGGTAGATCAATAATTATTTTGTGAAAATAACTGATCTGCTATGTTAAAGTATGATAATTGCAGGCATACAAACCTTACATATCCTTCCACTCCTTTAAACTACTATCATGGAGTTGTACCCAAACATCATCTTACCAAGTTAAGTACTTGTTTAGATCATTAATTAATGGTCTTTTTATACTGAACTTAGTTCTGGTAGTCTCAACATAATGTGCTTAGCAAGGGAAAACATTTATGATTCTGTAATACATTTTTTACCACCACACATGAATGGCTTCCATTCAAAACACAAAAAATGAAACTTTAATATTTTTTTCTCCTCATAAATTCAGATCTTCCTGTGACCTTGAAAATGAACCAAAGCCATGTAATAAAAACTGGTAAGAACAGACCAGTAAAACTAAAACGCAAGTGAGGTTGCAGTTCTCATGAAAACTTTTGCTGAAACTGTTTTCTAAAAACCTGACTTTCATGTTTTTGCCAGCTCAGAAATTGTCAGCGGCATCTTCTGAGTGCATGCTATTGCTAATATTAATACACTATAATAATTATAGTGTGACTAATATTTTGATTCTTTGACATTGGGCATAAGGTCCGTCTATGTCACAGCACCAGCCATGTGCGACCCACTTGTTCACATAATTATTACGGTTTGAATTCAACCAGAGGTCAAGAATTTGGTTAAAAAATAAAATTAAAATAAACTATTTCAGTTTAATCCTGTTTACGTCTGCCTCTGAGACGTTGAAAAACAACATAGGCTGCCCTCTGATCTATAAATATACATATATAAAAATTGTAAAGAGAGACTAGGGAGGCATGGATAGCACCAGCTCACAATAGTTACAGTACTGTGAATGACTATGAGCAAACTATGTGACATGCTCCACGATGCCATGGAAAACCTCTACTGACATATATATATATCTTTAAGCTTTGTCAATGTTGGCAAAGCTTCATCACAAAGTCAATGGTCACACACTCACTCTCACTCTCACAAACATCCACAAAGTCAATGGTCACGCACTCACTCTCACTCTCTCAAACATCCACAAAGTCAATGGTCACGCACTCACTCTCAACTCTCTCAAACATCCACAACATCCACATGCAGCTGGTTAGCTAAATGAAATAATTATCCTGACAAAGCACTGGCCATGGCACAGTCACCGACCCACTTTTGTGACAGTCTCCCTAGCACATCACAATAAGCATAGAACTCAAATTACTGATGCTGATGCACTCCATGTAGCATGTATGCCCACATCAGTGCTTGCAGTTGCACAATTGTTTTGAAGGGAAAACATCTAATGGACCGCATCGCACCCTGTGATGGAAAAAAACTTAATGGGTCCATCACAGTTTAATGGGCCCACCACACGCAACTTAATGGGCCCACCACAACCTGTGATGGAAAAATACTTAATGAGTTGTAAAAAAATAATTTAAAAAATCGCATGCCCATCACACTCTTTGAGTGTGATGGACAAAAACATAATGGGCCCACCACAAAAACTTAATGGGCTTGGTGGGCTTAAGTTTTTGCAGTGCACACACCTTGGGCCCACCACACCCTGCATAAGTGATGATCTGACATGATGATAAAAATGGTCACCATGTAATGCACATTGCAAAATTACAGAACTCCTAGTCCTACCCTCCTTTCAAAATTGGAATTTTGTAAACCAGCACAAAAACTCTGTGAACTGGACAATACAATCATGTACAATGAACAAATAATACCATCTTGCTAGGCTTGTGGTGTCACTGTCAGTGAAATCTGACAATAAAATGAGACAGCAATTTCAATTAAATTTAAAACTTTCATTCCTGGTTAGTATTTAGTAAACAGGACTCTCACTGTTTCTCTGCATTTTTGAATACTCGTGATTACTGGTGGCTTCACAGAATCAGTTTCGCAAGTTAATACCATACCTGGATTGAAATGTCCTGTCAACTGCAAAAAAGCAACCTTGGCTAATCAAACTTTGTGATAAACAAACACGCATTTCAAAACTTCTCATAAACCCTTTCTCAAGTCAGATCCATAAAATCATGCTACACACATGTAAAACGAAGTGTACAAGTATACACAAACATCAAAAAGTGAGTCCCTTCAATATGGCTCTTGTAGACTTGTTCAGAAAGCATTATAAGGCTAGGTCATGCTGCTGTCAGTAGTGTCACTGACCATTCCATCTGACTTATCGACACCAGTCTGAAACAGAATGAGGCCCAGAACACTCGTGCAGAATCAACACACAAGGGAGTTAATCAGCACTTGAAAAACAGAACACAAGTAAACAACAAAGACCTGAGTCACCTACAGTAACTCTCATCTGGCTTGTGTGTAAATACAAGGTACATAAACTCCACCGGAGTTTGGAGGATTAGAGGATGTACTTCTGGTGGAGTTTATGCACATTGTATTTACACTCATGCCAGGTGAGGGTTACTGTTACTGTAGGTGACTCAGGTCTTTGTTGTTGTATTTGTGTTAAGTGTTCTGAGAGCTAATTATCTCTCTTGAGTGCTGATTCATTATCAACACCAGATCAAAGTCCCAGGTTTTGCTGCCTTTGATCTCTTTAAGTTTTGGCCAAGTGGATACACCTAAAATTGGATTTCATGAGTTCAAGGTATCAAACAATTCATCAAACACACTGATGTATTTGACAGTTCAGTTCACGATGGTATCTATGCGCTCAGGAAAGTCCATATGCACTCCACCCCGTCTCTCATAAGTTTCCCCAGTGCCACCTTTGAAATGGTTCCAATGTTCATCTGATTGACTATGACTCTCTCTTGTCCTTTCAAGGAAGATCATCTAGCACTTCCTCTTAACAAGTCCTTCGCAAGCAAGAAACAGGGATGCAGCTTGAGCTCTCAGCCATAGCAGAGCTGTAGAGCATCCGCAGCCCTGGATTCATCTTCTTCGTCAGTTGCTGCCAACTGAAGTCAGTTGACTTCAGCTTGTTTCCTACACTCCAAGCTTCACTTTCTAGCACCATCCTCCAGAGCTACTTACACCGCTGAAGGGGCACTCCAAGCTTCACTTTCTAGCACCATCCTCCAGAGCTGCTTACACCACTGAAGGGGCACTCTTCATCTCTATGCAGCTGTCCACCAATGCTGTCAGCGCCCTCCGAAAGGTTTGGGTTCAAACAAGACTGTGGAAGCAACAAAGTGCCGAAGCTCACACTTATATAACTGCTTTCAATGTCAAGAAGAATGGGGTGCAGCCCAAACTGCATGCAGTCAAGTGTAGCGCCGACTGCATGCAATGTCAAGAAGAGTTGGGTGCAGCCCCAACTGCATGCAATGTCAAGAAGAGTCGAGTGCAGCCCAAACTGTGAGCAATGCCAAGAAGAGTCAGGTGTGCCCTCAACTGCATGCAGTGTTAAGAAGAGCCAGGTGCAGCCCTAACTGCAAGCAATTTCAAGAAGAGTCAGGTGCAGCCCTGACTGCATGCAATGCCAAGAAATCGGGTGTACCCTCAACTGCATGCAACATCAAGAAGAGTCGGGTGTGCCCTCAACTGCATGCAATGTCAAGAAGACTTGGGTGCAGCCCTTACTGCATGCAATGTTAAGAAGAGTCAGGTGCAGCCCCAACTGCATGCAATGTCAAGAAGAGTCAGGTGTGGCCTCAACTGCATGCAACGTAGAAAGGTTGGCTGATGGTTCGTCACAGGATGGGGACCCTGAATGAATACGTCTTTCATAAAAACGTCTGAGACTCTCCTTCACAAGATTGGCTCGTTCTTCGCCTGTTAAATTATCCAATGTCTGCAGCGCTGAGACAGAATCCTCACTGACATCTGGGGCTGCTGCCATTCTGCTAACGACAGACCATTTCCTTACCTGGGATGGGTGAGGCAGGGCCTGCTTAAAAGTCTTCCTCACAAAGCTGTAGGCCTTGGGTGAGTAAGAGTAGAGGGTTGTTGCGAATTCCTTCACTTCGGGAGAATATAGCCCCTTCTCAGTCTTTGACAGCCTTCCGAAAATATCCTTTTGTAGGCTTGACAAAGAGTCCATCATTTCTGCACATTCCCTGGCTGCCAGCTGGTTCTTTCGGAGTGCTTCTGTGGCCGCTGACAGTGTGCAGACCTTCTCTCTCAAACGCCTTGTTGCCTGCAAAGATGTCTTCAGCTTTTTACGCAACACCTCATTAGCTTCCTGTGCATCTAACAACATCCGTTTCAGCTTTCCTGGGGACCCCTCAGATGAATATGAATGTTCTGCATGTGCTCTGTCTGAAGGGCCAAAGTATATAGATCTTTTGGCTACATATGTTGTCTGAGATGCATCGAAAGATGTAGATTCACTAGGTCCTCTGGATACAGATGCTGTCTGAGAAGCAACAGAAGATGTAGATCCATTTGGACCAACGTAGATCACTTTGGATCCACTTGGTTTTCTGGCTACAGATGCTGTGTGAGTAGGGTCAGAAGATGTTGATCCACTTGGTTCTCTTGACACAGATGCTGCACGAGAAAGGTCAGAAGACATAGATCCATTAGGCCCTCTGGATGCAGATACCATCTGAGAAGCATCAGAAGATGTAGATCCACTTGGTTCTCTGGATGCAGATGCTGTCTGAGAAGGGTCAGAAGCTGTCGATTCACTTGGCCCTCTCCCAACAGATGTATGTGGGGATGTGGGAATTCCTTGTGTGCTTGCTGAAGCCCCAGCAACTTTGCCATCAGAGGCTTGGCCATGAACCAATGGCTGGACTTTGCCACCAGTGGTGTGTCTGCGAACCAATCGGCGATGTGGTTTAGGGAGAACCTGGTTGAACACAAAAAAACGTGTAACAACATTGTCATTGCTGACGCACCAGATTAAAAAAAATAAAAAAATTGAAGTACGTTTAAGCATACATCATTTAAAAAGAGAAAAGGGCACAGCAGTTTGAGGTAAAAGCAATTTAAAAATCATCAAAATTGCAAACAATCTCTCTCCCTCATTCTCAGACACACACACACACACACACACACACACACACACACACACACACACTCCTGCACACATCAAAACTGAAGGGAAAAAATCTGAAACATGACTACCATCCCAGCATTCTGAAACAAGATCAAAACACAGAAAAGGTGTGTCAACTGCTTTCATTTTTTTACTTTGTGCAAGGGTTTGGGGAAGTCAAAGATGGTGGGTTCGGCATCTTCTCTAAGTCGAACAGTTTGGCCTGTCCTATCAAAGCAGCTCGCTTCAAAATGTGCAGAACACAGGACTGTGTAGCGTGATGGTTTGAAATCCTGGCGCCTTAGATTGCGTACCCACTTCTGACAACGCTCTGGGTTGCTGAGAGGAAATCTGAAACAATATATATGTATAACTACATGTGTAAATAAACAAATATAATTTTTATACTATACATTATATTATGTATGTGGGTGAGGGTCATACTATATGATATGCTCTCCTTCTTGATCAGCGGATGTCATATCTGAGAATATATGTGCACAGCCCCCATGGGTCATACTCATAATGCTGATGTTAAGTGGGTGCCATGTTGCTGCTATTAAATTTCTCTTAGCAGCATTAGCCTCAGCTGCTATCTAGTATGAGTGGCAAACCAGTAGTCCTGAAGTGGAGTGCTTTACCTACAGTTAGACAGTTTGCTGGCATGTAACTGTAAATTTACATGAATGTTTACTGATTTGGCCCATGCAGGTAAATTTAACCTGTAAATCATACACTAATACTTGTAATAGTAATCGTCAGTGCACTTAAGTGGTATTTTTGGTAACATGTAAAAAATATTTTTATTCTATTAATGCAATTTCCGTTTTTTGTGAAATTAACCTGTAAAGTGCTTGAGCTGCCAAAAACACTTTATAAATTCCCATTTATTAATTATTATTATTATAGTGATGATGACGATGATGATAATGTTGTACTTGCAGCATTCCCACACTGAACACTTTGAAGGTCACAGGTAACATATAATAAATATTAATATGCAGTTTTATATATATATAATTACAAACTGAATAAGCAGACTGCATGTGTTGACTGTTTCTTTAATTTCTTATTACCCCGCCATATGCCATCTTCAGAGGAGGATTCATCACCATTTATGGAAGGTGGATACATGTTGTTATGCAAGGAGTTTGTTTATCATGGCTGAAGATAGTCCCCATAATTATAACTATGCAGCTCCTAACACTATTTTAATGTTGCCTGCCCCCACGAAGCGGGCTTCTCATGCTGGGGGTGTTTATACTAAGCTGCTCCACCCCTTTCTTGCATCTAGTTTCTGTCTACCAGCCCTTTTACCTATATTTCATTCCAAAAACTCTCCATGCGATACAACTAGAAGATAAACCTAAATTTGTTGTTAGCCCTGATATAACCCTTTGTGGTTGACTGGGCTCAAAGCACTAACTTAATGTTGCCTTCATGTTCTTGCTGGTGTCAGTGTGTTGTGACACAGCCCAGGCCAAGTGAGAGGATGAAGATGTGGATGATTATTATACACATGGAAGGAGAGAGTAATGTGAATGAGTGATCATCCATGACAGCTATGGCAGCCATGGAAGACTGGTTCTACTGATGTGCTGTTCATATCGTTAGCCAAGCTTAAAGTCAGTAATCACACACACACACACACACACACACACACACACACACACACACACACACACACACACTTCCCCCACCCCCACCTCAGTCTCTTTTGCAAACAAGCAGGATGCATAGATCAACATTCTGACATCAAAACCTGCCCTGGCCAAAATACAGTAACTGTGCTTGCACAACAGTTGTTTGGAGAAGAAAAGAACAGTTTGCCGGATTCTTCAGTTCCTTTTGAATGTTAATTTTTCTTGTTGTGGGTTTTAATTAATCTGTTGAAATTTATTAGATCGTAGAATATATAATTGATCTGTGGAAATTTATTTCTTATTAGACCATAGTATATATAGAGAGAGATGCCCAAGTGACCAAATTTGAAATAAGTTTAATTTCAAGACTATGTTTTCTTTTGGAGTGAAATGTATAATGATAGATCTAGCCATTATAACATTGACACGCACACGCATGCGCGGCGTATGCGTGCGCGCGCGTGGCTTTCGGAAGTTTTGCTCTAGCCTAGATCTGGTGGGGAAGTGTTGCTTAATGTCCTCAGTTGTCAGTTGACATATTAGGGACAAGTTGTGACCAATGCCGAAGCACGGTTCAATAAATCTTTACGTCCACGGAAACCAGAAGGCTCGTACGTTAGGACGCCGGGACAACCCAGGACGTCCCGGCACCACGACTCTCACACAGCTCCTGAACTATGTAGCCTAGAACTAGAAGACATTGGCATCATGACCAACAAAACACTCGCCTGTGAAAGGTTAATCCCTTTCTCCTCTCTGTTGGGCAACTTCGGCAACTGCAGCCCCAAGCCGCACAACATGGCATTTTATTATGTACATCTAAAAGCAAAACCCCGATGCTCAAAGTAATCCGCGAAAGAGCAACTGATGCTGTGCAGCATCATAGCGAACTGCTGGCCTCACTCGGAGCAACTCACGATACGCCAGCCGCCGATCCATGTATTTTTAGGTCAGCGTTCCTCTCCAGTATTGAACTGATAACTTTAATTATTTTAGCTCACCAGCTTTGCTACTTACCTCCCTTGAAGTAAAAACCACAATGGTTTGATGAGAACGAACACATGCGACTTTGGCACTGACCAAAAGGATTTTTGTTGTTGTTGATCTGGACAAGTTAAGAAGTCATCACTGGCACTTTACGTGGTCTTTTTACTATTGCACTATTGCCGATTGAGCAAAAACACCGCTCAAGTTAAAATTTCACTATTTTAAACCATCAGCAAATAATGTCAGATGTCAAACTAACAAAACGCCCACCTGTGAAACGTGATTCCTTTGCTCCTTTGTGCTAGGCATGCTCTGCGACTGCAGTTCCAAGCCGCACAGCACGACATTGTAAAACTGACAACCAAACAAAATCCACCTGAAAACCCGGTCTTCGATTCTCCTCTCAAAGTACTATCAGTACCGTCCGTTTTGAGTGCTGCAGACAGTACCAATATGGCGGACTGCTTGCGTCATTCTCCTGAACGCTCACGATAAGCGAGGCGCTGTCCATTTATTTTAGATCGGTGGCGGCCGCCAATGTTCCTCTTCTTCTCGACCAACTTTTCTTTTGAATGTAAACGTATACGTTCACACCGTGGGCATAAGGGGATGTACCGGGAGCATGAATGAGATGAAATAAGCTGCACAAAGCGATTTTTTGTTGTTATGAATTACTCAAAATTAGTCTTCAGTTCAGGGACTTCAGCAAAGTAATGAGTTCATATCGAAGTGTAGCGAAAAATAAACACCACATGCAATGGATTTTTGTGCCAAACACCTAAAAGGTTTCTTCTTCCTCTTCTTACTCCCCCCCCCCTACCCACCCACCCACCCACTCCCACCCACACACACACACACACGGGCTCGTTTTCTTCTTCTTTTCATTCCACGTTGATTTCCGACTGTTGTTTTTAACTTGACCAAAGCAAGGGAGGCAAGCACTGGACTTCCTGTGCGAAGCCAAGGTCAACCCAAGTGGTCTTGACGGCCAAGATGTCGTTTACAAACGAGGATTACCTTCCTTCCGTCGAGGAGCTAACAGTACCAGAATTAGAACTAACCTCTTCAGTGTTACGTGCTGGAGCGCATCATTTCGGGAAGTACTGTGATAAGCAATGCAAGGTGAATCACTCTCGAATGGAACCAGCTGACGGTCATGTGTAACACTGTCTCAGCACTAGGTCCAGCACAGTAGCAGACGCCAACTTTATAAATGATCAACAAATAACTGACTTTTTTTTTTTTTCCTTTTTTTTTAAATCTTGATCTTGATGTGCGCTATAAACCTGTGCCGTACGCTTGACAGGGCGCAATCAGTGGACAATACTGACACAGTGACAGTTCATCTGACAATGCTGAAAGTGAATCTCTCTCTCTCTCTCTCTCTCTCTCTCTCTCTCTCTCTCTCTCTCTCTCTCTCTCTCTCTCTCTCTCTCTCTCTCTCTCTCGCAGTGTATGAAGTTAGAAATTTATGGAAGTGACGATGATGCCGATGAGCATGCAGTGCTTCTTATCTCAGTTTTTGTTGAGCTGTGTTGTTGTTGGTTTGTGTGTGTGTGTGTGTGTGTGTGTGTGTGTGTGTGTGTGTGTGTGTGTGTGTGTGTGTGTGTGTGTTTCTATAGAATTGTTTTTTGTTTGTTTGTTTTGTTGTTGTCTATAGATAACTTTTGAGCAGGAGTTAATATTGCTGTGTTAACATTCTTAGTGACTGGAAGTGGAAGGGTGCATTTCAAAATGATGTAATGATATTTTTTCTTTTGCAGGAGTTCATGCTATGTGTGAAAGAGGACCCGGATCCTCGGAAGTGTTTGTCTGAAGGCAAGGAGGTGACACGCTGTGGCTTTGAGTTCTTTGGCAAAGTCAAGCAGAACTGCTTTGCTGAGTTCACCAAGTACTTTGAGTGCATCGACCACTCTGACAGACAGATGTCCTTGAAGAAGTGAGAGAAACAAATTCATTCCTCATTATTTATGGCATTTTTAGCATTATGACAACATGCAAATTTTGCATTGTCCAAAATCATTAGTTTTAATTTAAAATCATTTTACTTACCTTCAGTTGTCATTGTTTAGCACATTTTATGGTTTATGGGGTCAGACTTGGCATGTAACTTGTAAGCTTGGTTGCTGAAATCTTAAACACAGTGCAGTTGCAAAGGATTGCTACCATTACCACCCACACCAGAGACATTGATTAACATTATGACAGTACACACACACACACACACACACACACACACACACACACACACACACACACACACACACACACACACACACACACACATTGCATGCAATCCCCCCACCACCACTCACCCCACACATATATATTATACACAAAAATAAGACAAAACTGAGAGTGAGACACTAAGAGTAAGACTGTGTAAGAGTCTGTAACACAAACAGTCGCACTGACTGATTGAAACAACCGTGTGACGTACTAGTTTTAAACACCCCATCAACTACGATGGCTGTAAATTATAATTTATATCAGGCAAAACCATGTGACAGGTGCAGTGGCCAGTAGTATATTATTATAATGCTTACTGCAGATTTCAAATCTTGCTCATTTGGATGACAGGTCAGATGTTAAGTTATTAAGTGTGTCAAGCCTCAGTGCATGATTGTGTGTGTGTTGTGTGTTGCAGCCATTATGCAGAGTAAACATGCATAAATTTGCAGTTGTGTTTATTATTAGTATATTACTATGACATTACAACACTGTCAGTTTCATTCTAAATAAGTAGCCTGCTTTTTCACCAACCATCAGAACTTTATGAATTGCAGACTACACATGCCAAATTTGAGTGCATTAAAAAGTAAGATTTATCTGAGGAAAACAAATATTGACTTAAAAAAGAAGATACTGTATTTGTGCTTTGTATTTGAATGAATGAATGAAAATTTATATATGGCACATAAAAAAACATCTACACAAAACCTTGCTTGTTCACAGCATTTGACTGATGTAGTAATTATTTTGACAACTCAAGCCCTGTTTGACAAAGACTATCTGCTGTAAATAATAACTTCAAGTGGTTTCATTATTTACAGACTTTACATAACTCCAGCTTTGACTAGTTTGTCAAAGCCCCTATAGTTATACCTGATTTTGATTATTTATTTGACACCTTTGCACAGTCTGCCTTGGACTCTGGCCAGTGTCAGAAAGACAACCTTCTTCCATTTGATTATCTTGATTATGTATATTAATATAAAAATTATACACCTTTTGCACAACTCCAGCTCAGACCAGTGTGTTAAAGACAACCTGCTTTTATCTGATGAATTATTTGGATGATTTACAGCTGCCGTGCCACTCAGGCCGTGTTTGACAAATGTGTCAAGGACACCCTGGGACAGGACAGACCTCACCTCGGCTACTTTGCTGCGCCCCGTGTCCACCACTCGGATAGACCCAAGCCACAGCTGGCACCACACAAACTGCCTGAGAGCGTGCCCGATCCACCCGACTTCAAGACTGCCCCTGACCCCAAGTCTAAATTCACCCCAGCACTCTTTTAAGTTTGGCCTGCTTTAGGGTTTGAGTTGACTGTTTGCGTGTGTTTAATGTTACAAGCGACACTCAGAGTCAGACATGCCTGTGTGTTCAGTCTTGTATAGGTTGTTGAGGGAATATGACACTGCGACATACCTTTATATGTAATGGCTTTTTTCTTCTTCTTTTTCTAGGAAGAAAGCTGGGTTGGCTGAAAGTCACAGGTTTTGTGTTGGTGGTTACAATTATGAGAATTGATTTGTAGAACTCAGAGAGGTGTAGGGTGACGTTATTGCTACTTATTCAGTGTTGTCAGAGAACATTGTGACAATGTTGCACTGTTTTCCGCGACTGATAGTTGTGATTTCAAAGATTTTCTGTAAGTTATTCACTGGCACATTTGAAAGAACTGCTGGTACAGCTGGTGTTTAGCTCATGACATTAGATCCAGCAAGATAAATTTAAAGAGTTTAAAGCTAAAAATGGGTGTTGATAAATTATATAAGCTTGGGCTTTGGTGAAAGAACAGTGGCCACACAGTCCTTAAAATGAGTCAACACAGTCATTGTGCTTTGTTGTTACAAATAATCAGTTTTTGTTCTTTTCGTTTTTTGTAAATTGAATGCATTTGCCTATGCTGTTTTGAAAAGAAACCTGTAGGTTTGTGCTGTCAACTTGGCTCCTGTCAGAATCGGAGCCAGAATGAAAATTACAGGTCTACATTTGTCAGACAAGTGTTCTTGTTAATGTTGTAGATCTTGTATGTTAGATACACTGGACAATAAAAAGTGGATAGCCAGCCTGTTCTCTGTTCACTTTGTTTGTGTTGCTGATCTGGATGTTCAGTGGTATGTTTTGGCTGCAGATACACTCATGATGAACAGTTAGCTGTTTGTTAAAATGGCTAGTCTTTATCATCATCAGTGTCATCAAGCATTCTGAGGATGTTCATACACCCATGGTTTGTATTCTGGGTTTCAGTGAAGACTGCTCATATCATACGAGAGTATCCACACATTGATGATGATGATGTAGAGCTTAATGTCCTTGTGACCAATGTGTGCGCATGATTCAATGTTGCTTTACGTCCACAGAAACCATAAGGCTCATTAGGACGGGGACCCCAGGATGACCACCTCAACTTTGGCACAGCCCCAGAACTCTGACCACACTCATTTTTTTTTTATACAGATATTTTTGTTAATACAGCTGCCAGAAAGTAATAGGTGTGCCCATACCCATAATTTGACCTAGGCAGTTCAGGTACAGCACAACTTTGTTGTTTGTTTATGTCTTTATTTATTCTAATAAAGAAGTCTTCTTCTTTTTTAACATAGATGCTGACATTTAGTTAATAATGTCGTAAAGTTTCACAGCCATAGTAACTAAGAAAAGATAACCAGTTTTGAGCATGTCAGTTCCATAGCTACTGAAAGGAAACTTGAACTTTTGTTCGGTTCTTGCTGGTGTGTGGTTGCGCTCACACCTGCATACTGTACATGCTTGTAACTTCTACCATTTTCATTTTTCTCACTATATCTGTGAAACTCTATGACTGTTAACTAAGGTCTGAGCAATGATCAACCAGAATGGTTTGTTTGGACAGAGAGAGAGAGGAGAGAGAAAAAAAGACCAGCCAAAAACATATAATATGAAATGCCTATATATGGGCAGGTATAGCCACTGAAACACCTTGAAACATGCAGGTGTGGGCACACCCACTGCGCATGGGTATGTACAGCCACTGAAATGCCTTGAAAAATATGGGTGTGGGCACACCCACAATATGCATGCAGGTTTATGCATCCACAGCTCATTTCATTGATAATTGGATGCCATCACACACTCATCTCTTGCACTAGTTCTGTACAAACTGCTCCAACACCAAAGTTTCTGTTCTTTAATTCCCCTCTTCCATTGTCAATACAACTCAGATCTAAAATGTTTTTGAAAATAAATAAATACTGAATTAGAGTATTTCAACCAAACGTAACAACATGGTTCGGAAGGTTGAATTAAGAATACTCATGAAATTGAACATGTCAGAAAAACAAACATGCAGAAGAGAATGAAATGCATCACAATTAGCATCAATGGCTGCAATGAAGAGCATTCTAACACTCCTGAGTTACCTTTCTGTGATAAGCCATCAAGACAAAAGTGGCTGGAACCATGCACACTTAAATTCATCTTAAAATTATGGGGGGTTTCTGTTTCTTTATAAAAAAAATATTTTTAAAATGGGGGGGGGGATGTGGAGTGAGAAGACCAGTATCTGTCATACACAGAACTTAAGCATTCAGTATGTTGTTATGTTTAAGTACTTTGGACAAGACCACAAAGTGGAGGTCCCCCATGCAAACAGATCACATACACGTCAAATATCCTGTAGTCCATGTCAGAGTTCAGTGGGTTACGGAAACACCAAAATAACCCAGCATGCACAAACAGAAAAGTTATGCACAGCAACTCTGTTCAGGTGTGGAGAACAGCGCAATATAAAAGTGGTTGATCATAAATGTGAACGCTGGTTGGAGTCTCCAACTGCCCAAAGGCAAACCTTCACCAAGTTTATTTTAGCATGGCTGGGCCTTTAATGGGGAGGGGGTATGCAGGCTTCTAGTGTGAATGTGTTGAATCCGCATATCTGCTGGCCTTTGAAAATGCCCTGGGCTCTTGCAAGATGGGGCAGCACAAATAATCTGTGACTGTTATCATTATCTTGTGAGAGTCCTAAAAAGGATACTGTGCACAGTCTTGCAGGAGAGAAAGAAACGTCTTGTATGTAAGAACCATACAAAGCTTTCACCAGATCAGACAAAAGTCAACACCGACAGAATGTGACACAACTTACCATGTCAACTTTCTGATGCCTGTGTGACCTTAAACCGAGGCCAGGGATCAGCACATCTGATAGTAACCAGTAGATTACAGAGATTATATGTGCACTGTTTCAATAGCCTCATTTAAACTGTCCGAATAAAAAGCCAAATCATAATATTAACACTTTTACTGGCAAACTTTTTTCTCTTTTTTTTCTGATGCAATTTCCTTTCAAGATCAATCTTACCAGGCTTTCTACGGCTGTTCTGTTCCTTTCAAGATCAATCTGTAGAAAAGGCCAAGCAAACATAACCTGACGCTTTGGAGAACTGTTTCACATCAGACAACATATTTTTTTTTTTTTTTATCAGTTTGTATTCAAGCATGAAGTTAAAATAAGTAGATGTCAGACACAAGTAATTTATAACCATGATGAGATCATGCAGTGTGAGTGCTGGACCTTTCCAATATGATCCAACTGAGAAAAAAAAAAAAAAAAAAAAAATAAGTAAAAAAACAAAAACAAAAAAGAAATTGTTTTGGGACATGCTGGATAAATTCTCAAAACCAGTAGATACTGGCATAGATGTAGTCTTGCGTCTCAAATCCTGCCATACATACCCAATAATAATAATATTATTATTATTCAGATTATTATTATTATGCATACCTAGACATTTATTCAAATTATGTGTAATTCTAAAACTGAGTATGAAATGTTTTATCAGCACTGGCTCTGTACCCTAAAGCAATGTTATAGTCACAAGTTTGCCTCACCACTTTACCATGTAAAACTCTAAACTGAAAAAGGCCATATGAAAATGTGAAATAATTATGTGATTACTTTCATTCTTAAAAAAACAAAAAAAACAAAAACTAAATCAGAGATCTGCATGCCATATTGAATTTGACGATCAATTTACAGGAAAAACAACAACTGCAGGAGCTGAAAAGTAAAGCCATGTGAAGATGAAAGCAACAAAACCAGTCAATTCTTCAGTTCAAAGAAAACCACTGAAAGCTAACCACTACCCTGTCTGATTATTGGTCTCAATTCAGTGTACCCCCCCACCCCCCATTCCCCAAACAAATCCCAACAAAACCATTAAAGGGGATACCAAGTGAAGATATATATCTATGTGTGTGTGTGTGTGTGGACCTGAAAACATGCAGATATTCCCATTTCCAGGCTTTGTACGACTGTTCTGTTCTGTAAATATCAATACTACAGTGGTGCATTTTTCTTTCAAATCTGAGGGTGTACCCATGTTGGATCACCCTTCACCAATGAAGAGCAGAGAAAGGGTTGCACATCACATAACAGACACTCACGCCACACATTTGCCACAGCATAACTGCCATGGGTAACTGTGGGTGAAAATTCCATTATCTACCTGCCACAAACGCCAGCCTTATGCATGGCACCAAAGACGCAGACTACCAGACACACAATGGCAGCACTCAGAGTCATGTTTTTCACAACTTTCAAACATCAATGTTTAACCAACAAGACCAGACATCCAGTGAAAACAGCTGCTGTGAGTTTGTTTTTGTTTTGTTTGTAATGCCACTCCTTTTAACAGGACCTGTTCTCTTTCTTCGTTTGGGATCCCCTTCAAAGCACATCACAACACAATGGTTTACCATGTAAACAATCTACAATATAGTATGGTATGTACAACAGGTGATGGATTCACATTTGGACAAATTCACAGTAACTCCACTATGTTGTTTCAACAGTACATGCATTTAACAAAAAGTTGTAAAACAAATCTTATTTTAAAGTAACAAATATAATCAGATTTTTTACTACAAACAACAACATAATAGATTCAATGGAGACTCGAGTTTCATATTTATTTTAGTCAATGCTCAAACCCTTTTTCAAAATATGTATACATCTTGATATGATTCTTTATGTATTTATATTCTCTCGGTTTCCCTCTCACACTCTTTTGCAGTTGCACACACACTTTATACATGCTTGCACATGCAGACACAGAGTTCAAAAACACACTATTAAATATACATGCTATCAGCCACAAATTCAGCACAAAAAAATTCACAAGTACACCTTCTAAACACTATACAAAAAACACACGCTGCTGACACTAAAATCAAGCACAACACGCACACACACACACACATACTTCTGACATGCAAATCTTTCATACACAGCATGACTTGGTTTAAGTATCACAGCAGTTTTTTGTTTTTGTTTTCTCAGTCAGATAAAATCTAAGCTGGTAAAACCAGCTATCAAACAACAGGACTGACCACATCATCCACCCCAGAATCTTGCGGCCACCCAATCCTTATTTGAGGCAGGAGTGGGGGAAGGGAATGACAGATGCATGCATGAGGGTGAAAGTTCAGCGGAATTCTGGACAAAAGGCCATTCTGATGCAGCAATAGGCCACACTAACGACAGACCACCATCGGGAGATCATCCCGATGAGAGACAATCCTGATCTCACAATTCTGGTGATAGACACTACCCATTAATACAAGCCAAAAACTATTTCTGGAGACTTTTCCTCTGATGTTTCTATGTAGATGAATTCTGACCACTTTTGCTTAATTTCTGGAGTGGTCTTAATACAGTAGTTCCACAGTGCTTAAATCTCCATTTCTAATTGCTCAGTACAGAATTTCTCAGCAGAGAAAAAAATTAAAAAGCAAAAACTGACCATGATCAAAGATTTGCAATAATTATATAATGAAAAGATCCATTATAGTAGTCATTCTTGCTTCAGATGCTTATATAATAAAAAATAAAGACCAGAACTGAACATTCTTTGCTTGTGTAAATGGCCCCAGAACTGAAACACATGAAAACTTTCAGCTACACATGCACCAGCCACAGCTTTTAAAAGACAGCAATGGAGGCGAGCTGTTCCTCA
The DNA here is from genome assembly GCA_963584105.1 of Alviniconcha strummeri. Classification (NCBI taxonomy): domain Eukaryota; kingdom Metazoa; phylum Mollusca; class Gastropoda; family Provannidae; genus Alviniconcha; species Alviniconcha strummeri. Next base: position 10,667,059 of record OY757553.1, on the reverse strand, counting down.
AACAAACTGTACTGTTTCCATACAGTGCCCAAACACACACAGCTAAACATCTAGAAACCTTCTCATCCAAGTGTCTGGATGTCAGATCAAGCATCTGTCACAGCAACAGTGGAGCGACCACATCTGCGAGTTTACCTCAAGAGCAATTCCCTGAAATCTGGTGTGGAAGGAATGGTATAGAGCAATTTTCAGTCGTAATTACTGAAACAAATCCAAACAGTTTAGCTTGCACAGGGCTCGGAAGAGCAAATCCTTCTTCTTCTGTCTCATGAAAATGATCCTTATTTACCATCAACCTTTTCATTTACCACTGAAATATATTTATAGTTCATCTTATCTATTGGGTGGTTCAGGGAAGCTGGTTTGCACGAGTGAATGCCCTTTGTAATCTTTCACACAAGAAGTCATGAAAGGTTGCAGCTGTCAATGCCAGGCCGATTTATGAGTAGGCACCGGTTCACACTGTGTATAGCAATGGAAGTTTAACCTAGAATTGCCAAGCAGTACAAATGCCACCAATGTCTCATTGGCGGGAGCTGCCACAAGTTTAGTTTTTGTCGCAACAAAAGTATGTTTGTCATGACAAAAGTTTTTGTTGCAACAAAATTATGTTGGTTGTGATAAAACATTTTTGTTGTGACAAAAGTTTTGTCATGACAAATACCTGTTGCGACAAACATAAATTTGTCACAACAAACATACTTTTGTCATGACAAACATATGATTTTGTCGCAGCAAAAATGATACTTGTGGCAGTTCCTGCCAATGATACCAATGTTGTAGTTGCAAAAATTATCGGGGAAAGGTGATGGAGCATGGCGAAAAGATGTCTCTGCATCATTTTTCAGCTGACCAGATCACAAGTTCGCGGAAAAAATTAGGTTTGGGGCATCCTATAGCATGAGCAATAAGTTGTTGCTTCTTGCCGGACACATTCTAACTATGGGCTTTCAAAAATGCCTTTATAGTTGGCAACATAAACTTTGCCAATTCACTGTCACTGCCTTCCACTGTGAAGAAAGTACGCACCAGAAGTAAGAGTGGCCAAGGGACCTGAGCAATGGCGGAAAAAAGTCAAGGGAGTTAACAACCCCACCTGAACTGCCCAACACGCAACAGTGCAATGTATCACAACACAATAATATCCTATGCACAGTGATAAAACATAACAAAGAAGGAGTGAAGGGGAGGGGTGGGGGTCTCCTTTCTTGTTTGATCAACTTAACAGTTTGTTTTGTTTTTGCATGTGTGGTGGTTGCTGTTGTCGGTTTTGTTTTGTTTTGTTGGTTGGTTGGTGTTTGTGTGTGTGTGTGTGTGTGTGTGTGTGTGTGTGTGTGTGTGTGTGTGTGCATGCACACATTTTGTATTGGGGTGTTTTGAATGTTTTTGTGGCAATGTTTTATGCTTGTACATACTATGTAAAGAGCTAAGAGATCCTGAGGAACAGGGTGCTCCATAAACTATACTTATCATTACTATCGTTAACTTTTTCCATAGTATCACTGAGGCAAAAATTACAGTTTTCAAAAAAATAAAAAAAATAAAAAAAATGCAACCTCATGTAAGTTTTGGTCACTGGCCCATGACAGTGGGCATCTTTTGAAAAGTGCTGCAGCTTCATTTGATCACAAAACACTAACCTGTGGCGAGGTAGACACAAAAATTACCACCCTGTTCAACAGCATGCAAAACGTTCCATGTATTTCCTACAACCACCTGGCACCAGAATTCATGCAATCGCTCTGACAGGCAACCTCAAGAACATGGACAAATCTGTGGAGAACATCATGTTTGTACTTCTCCAAACTTGTGTAGCAACAAATCTTGCAAAAATTCAAAAGGAACCTGTTTTTTCAAGTTATGTGATGCGGCACATGCTGATGACTGATGGGACGGAAGTCCAGCATCCAAACAGGCAAATGGTGGTGATCTAAAACATGTATGTCTGTGTCACACAGGTACCCATTAACCATAGCATATATCACTGCAAAATGAAGACACACAAAGATCGTTACACTGCTACACTGAACATAATGCCAGAAAGGTGTCCAAGAACAAACTGCAGCCACTGTCACAGAAAAACCCTGCAATGCCAAAGGACGTACTTTTGGGGCTTACTTTCCACTATCGTAAAACTGACCATCTGCATCCTTCCACCATCCTCAGACTGATGGTTTTCCTCCATTATCCTCATGCTGATGGTCTCCACCCCTCTACTAAAATTAATACACAGAGTTTATCCCCAAAATGACGGTCTGAATCTGCCAGCATCATAAAACTGACGGTCTCCAGCCTTCCATTATTCTCAAACTGATGGGCTCCTGCTTTCCACTAAAAATAATGTATGCAATTTATCCCAAACTTTATGGTCTCAACCTTGCCATCATCTTCAAACAGATCATCTCCACCCTTCCACTGTCTTCAAATTGATGGTCTCCACCCTTCCACTATCCTCCAACTGATGGTCTCCACCCTTCCACTATCCTCCAACTGATGGTCTCCACCATTCCACTATCCTCAAACTGATGGTCTCCACCCTTTCACAATCCTCAAACTGATGGTCTCCACCCTTCCACTATCCTCAAACTGGTCTCCACCCTTCCACTATCCTCAAACTGATGGTCTCCACCCTTCCACTATCATCAAACTGATGGTCTCCATATTCCACTATCTTCAATCTGATGGTCTCCATCTTCCACTATCCTCAAACCGATGGTCTCTACCCTTCCAGTATCTTCAAACTGACAGTCTCCATGATTCCATTATCCTCCAACTGTTCCTCTCCATGTCAGAGGCATCTGATTGTGACGTTCAGGACATGGAGGGCTGGATTGTGGGTTCATCATCATGACCGAGCGATGCTCTGCAGCATCTTCTGTATACGGTTGTCGTTCCTGATGATGTTGGACTTGGATGCGGCAATCAGGTCCAGCTGGTCTGAGATGGCTCGGTCCACCTCCGCCAGCTGAGCTTTCAGTGGCTCGATGGCACGATCTGTGACACTGGAGGGAGGAAACAAAGACAGTTTTTTTTTTCCACAAACAGTTCTGACCTCAAAAATCTGAAACAAGAATGACTGCTAGCATTCTAAAGCAAGATCCAAACACATAAAAGGTTCATTTTTCATCGTTTTCACCATTTAATTGTTAAAGTGTTGTTTTGTGACCTGACAAAGGGGATTACCCAGAAAATTTGCAGATTGTGTATTTGTGTGTCCTAATAATGGGATTACCCAGAAAATGTGCAGATTGTGTATTTGTGTGTCCTAATAATGGGATTACCCAGAAAATTTGCAGATTGTGTATTTGTGTGTCCTAATAATGGGATTACCCAGAAAATTTGCAGATTGTGTATTTGTGTGTCCTAATAATGGGATTACCCAGAAAATTTGCAGATTGTGTATTTGTGTGTCCTAATAATGGGATTACCCAGAAAATTTGCAGATTGTGTATTTGTGTGTCCTAATAATGGGATTACCCAGAAAATTTGCAGATTGTGTATTTGTGTCCTAATAAATAAGCATTCTTTTGAACCTTTTGTGAGTTTTGACCACAGCTGAGCAGCAAGAAAGTATCAAGTTCAGACAACACTCAGTGAAAAAAAGTGAGTGAGAGAGAGAGAGAAAAGAAAAAAAAAGGGCAATACAATGCAACCTTTATGTTTGTCTGCCATCCCTCCCCAGTGTTCACAACAGTGAAGATGGGGGGAAGGGCGGGGGGGGCAAAAGTGTTTTTTCTCTGAAAGTAAGTCAAGCTAGGCAGAACATTTATCCGCTCTGGCTTCTCAACAGTGGGGACCTGGACAGCAGGGACAGCTCAGTGGTTTGAATGCCGGATTCATGATTGAAAGGTTGCGTTTGAATCCCTGCAGGAGTGGCAGGAGTAAGTAACTTGGCATTTTACGCCCAGTCAACCAGTGCGGTTATATCAGGGTGAATGGAGCTGCTGAAGTTTCTTCTCCAGAGTCAACTTTCTGTGCTGACTCTTATTTTGGTACTGATTCCACCCTCCCATGTTACCGCAGTAGCACATAAAAAAGATCCTGGTCATTCTGCCAAAAAGCGCAAAGTGGCAGGTTACAGTTAAACAAGCATGCACCTTACGTATGTGGCTTTGCATGAAGTGACATGGTGCATGGTTGTATGGAGTACACAGAACGCGCCGAGACAGCAGCAGTTTCACGTGGCACCAGCCATGCCAGTGCTGTAAGTACACCACTTTGGTGGACATTCAAAAGCTAGCCACATTAGAATCACATGCGAGCGCAGTGAGTCCGACCAAGAGTGGAGAATAGCTCTATATAAAAGCGTTCAACAACCTTGACTTCTGTGTCAGAAGTACAGAATTGTCGCTGTTAGAAAAGTGTTTTACTACTGTGTGTGTACACGGGCATGCCACATGCTCTCTCTCTCTCTCTCTTTCTTGTGTGTGTGTGTGTGTGTGCATCCCAGTGTGCTTGCATGTGTGAATGAGTGTGTGCACATGTGTCTGTGTGTGCATATGCCATTTTCTGTTGTTATTAACTGGTTTTTAGCTATAATTGTAATTTGTTTAAACACTTTTTTGTGTGTGTATGATATATGTCTTACCTTCAGAGAGGGTGCATGCACAGCCGCAACCAGCCATACTTGAATTATCATGCATTTAATTTGAACTGATCTATTTTACATGTTACACTGATGGTAATTGGTAAGTTTCAAAGCAAATTTCCTTTTACAGGACAATAAAGTATTACCTTTCTTATTTTTATGTTATTATTATCAATAAAATCAGAAACACAGACAAATCAGAACGGAGACTGCACTGTGGCGACCCCTCAAACAGGAAATATCAGAACTCACTTTCTCTCCCGCCGTAGAGCCAGCGCATGCTCCTTGTTCTCTGTTCGCCATCGGTCCAGCTCTTTCTGCATGGAGTCCATGTCCTCTTGAACGTAGTCCATGATCTTGCCCAGCGGGTTGGCGCTGCGTGTCAGGGACTGGATGGACGTCT
>OY757553.1:10643543-10661868 GCA_963584105.1 Alviniconcha strummeri | reverse complement strand
ACCAGCCATGCCAGTGCTGTAAGTACACCACTTTGGTGGACATTCAAAAGCTAGCCACATTAGAATCACATGCGAGCGCAGTGAGTCCGACCAAGAGTGGAGAATAGCTCTATATAAAAGCGTTCAACAACCTTGACTTCTGTGTCAGAAGTACAGAATTGTCGCTGTTAGAAAAGTGTTTTACTACTGTGTGTGTACACGGGCATGCCACATGCTCTCTCTCTCTCTCTCTTTCTTGTGTGTGTGTGTGTGTGTGCATCCCAGTGTGCTTGCATGTGTGAATGAGTGTGTGCACATGTGTCTGTGTGTGCATATGCCATTTTCTGTTGTTATTAACTGGTTTTTAGCTATAATTGTAATTTGTTTAAACACTTTTTTGTGTGTGTATGATATATGTCTTACCTTCAGAGAGGGTGCATGCACAGCCGCAACCAGCCATACTTGAATTATCATGCATTTAATTTGAACTGATCTATTTTACATGTTACACTGATGGTAATTGGTAAGTTTCAAAGCAAATTTCCTTTTACAGGACAATAAAGTATTACCTTTCTTATTTTTATGTTATTATTATCAATAAAATCAGAAACACAGACAAATCAGAACGGAGACTGCACTGTGGCGACCCCTCAAACAGGAAATATCAGAACTCACTTTCTCTCCCGCCGTAGAGCCAGCGCATGCTCCTTGTTCTCTGTTCGCCATCGGTCCAGCTCTTTCTGCATGGAGTCCATGTCCTCTTGAACGTAGTCCATGATCTTGCCCAGCGGGTTGGCGCTGCGTGTCAGGGACTGGATGGACGTCTGCAGTCGATCTATCTCCTTGGCAACCAGCTCACGCTGCTTGCGGCGCTGCGTGTCCGACATGGCTGGGCGCTCCTGTAGAGCACAAAGCAAAAAATAATGACTGCTTCTTGGCTACCAGCCCATGTTGCATGCAGCACTGCGCGTCTGACACGGCTGGATGCTCTGTGGATGTAAAACGAGAAATTACTGCTCCTTGGCCACCATCTCATGGGGTTTGTGAAACTGCGTGTCTGACATGGCTGGACGCTCATGTGGACATAAAACAAGAAAGAATGACTGCTCCTTGGCAACCAGCTCACACTGCTTGCGGCACTGTATGTCCGACATGGCTGGACGCTCATGTGGACATAAGACGAGAAAGAACGACCGAAAGGAGTGAGTGGCAGAAGGGGCACGGTTACTTAGTTCTTGGGTTTCCACATCCCACGAACTGCAGGGGGCCACCACTTGATGAATAACATTTAAATCAAACTTCTTCCATGGCATAGGAGCTCTAAACACAATTCACCAAATCACAAGCGCAAACCTAGCTCACAGTTCTGGACACAACACAGCAATAATACTGTACATTTATCATGCACTCATCAATGCCCTGAGTGTTCAAGTCAACATTCAGAGTTCTTCCCGCACAGTTCCAAGCAGAAGTCACGGAGTCACCAACAAAAACCTGTCACACGTACTCCAGGCTTTACAAGGAGAACAGTTGTCACCTCTGGGGTCTCAACAGAGCAGACCTTGATTTCTGCATCCACAGTACCCTACTGTGGGTAACTGAGCAAGAATGAAAGAACAAAACAAACGTCCAAAGGAGCACTGGAGTTGGTCCACTATGCTTGAATGCTCAAACACACAAAGTAGTTGGTCCACTATGCTTGAATGCTCAAACACACACATACAAGTAACAAGAAAGTTCAGATATGAAGGGGAAAAAATCTGAAACAAGAATGAATGCTAGCATTCTAAAACAAGATCCGAACACATAAAAGGTTCAAAAGAATACTATTTATTAGGACAAAACATGTGAATTTTCAGGGCAATCCCCTTTTTTGACCTATAAAACAACACACAACACTGAGATGTAGGATAATTATCTGCTTCTAGCAGAGGTTTTTGACACATTGTTTTGGTGTCCCATTTTTGACCAAAAGCACATAATTATCCTAAATCTCTTTTTTTCTTCTTCTTTTTTTTTCTTTTTCTTTTTTGCCATTAACAGTTGTTTGTTTAAGTCTTGCTTTGTAGCTTGAAAAACAGGCTTACCCCATAATTTTGCAGGTTGTGTTTTGTCATAATAAACAGCGATCTCTTTAACCTTTCATGCGTTTGGATCAGGCATGGAGGTACTTTGCAAAGAGATGTGTAATGTGTACTCCAACCTCCCTCCCCACCTTGGAAACATCATCCAGACCATGCCACTTACGATTTCTGTTTTCTTTGTTGGTTGCTGCTGCTGTTCCGCCTCCTTCTTGGATTCCAGCATCTTCTTTACCAGAGCACCTGCACATCACATCCACAACAACCATATACATTTATACTAATGATGCAGAATCATCTACTGTTCACATCACACTCGCATCATTATATATAGTAACAGTACAGCATCGTAGTGATTACAACGTGCTCAGAAGTGTTTTTATTTTAGCTTGTTTTGGGGGTCATCTTTTGTCATCATCTCTTTGGGGGTCAGGGGTGGGGGGGGGGGGGGCGGGGGGAGAGGTAGGGGGCTGGTGAGTATCTGTGCTTATTGCAAGAGAGTGGAGGTGTAGGAGGGTTGTTCAGTTTCTGGTTTTGTCTCCATGTGAGCTGAAAGCCTGAGTCTGCCCTGCCGATTGTGTATGACTCTGTGCTAGCATGGTTAAGTGGAAGTTCCCTTCTGCACAATCTGCTTCTATTCACCAGTTCAGATCAGACACAGCTGTGCTGCTTGGTGAACTGAGGCAATAAACGCCAGATAGGTTCTACTCCAGGTCCCATCAGTAACTCATGCACCACACACACATGCACGCATGCATGCACACACACACACACACACACACACACACACACACACACACACACACACACACACATACACACACACACACACACACACACAATCCCCATTACAATGACAACTGCAATGCTAGTGTGTGTATGTGTGTAATCACACTGGGTGTGGGTGGGCAGGCATGGAATGTTTGAGCATTGTGGTATGTACTATACACAGTACCTATCCCTTTCATTCAATGTTACAGTTTTACTGTTATTGTTGATACTATGATAATGTACAACATTGCGAGCTTGTCATTTTTTTACAAGGTTGATTTTTTTTTTTTTAATGGCGTATAGCGCTATACAAGTTATCACTACTATTATTATTATGAAGCACAGTATACCACCAGAAAGCTGATTCACTAACTCCTTGAAACTGATTCACACACTCTAAACATTTTCAGTAAAAGATGGTTCATTCAGTGGTTTGAGCAAAATGTTACTGAGATGTATTTCGCTTTAAACTGGAGGCAGTGCAAGAAACAGCAAAGGACACTTACCATGTTCAGCATCATCTTCAGGCTCAGGATGTGCTGAAATCTGCAAACAGACAATGACCATTTCTGCTTTCCACCTTCACAATGTCTGGTTTCCATGCACAACTTCTGTGAGTGAAAAACTAAAAAAGTGACATTCTGATGAATGTTGCTCTCACCTAGCATTTAAATAAGCTGACAATTTCACATTTCACACACAAACAGCACGTGTGTTCTGTGTAAATCTGCGTGACAATGTGCATCTCAAATCCACTCAAACAGGGACTCAATTAACGTCCACATGTTTAACTGTCAAAAGATGACTGTCAAACACAAAATATTTTGTCTGCTTGTAATGTTCAACAACTTCAGCAGCAGCATAAGCCTTTCATAATTTTTCTGTCCTTAAATTTTTATTATTACCAAAAACGCTTATCAGTGAAGCTTTATCTGACCATGCTGACGCATGGTTGTAATAACAACATGAAAAATAATGGGCACTTAGCCTGCCTAACTTGTTATGGTCCTAAGTACAAACATGTTCTTTTAAATGTACACATACATATCTAACTCTCTATCTCTCTCTCCAGGTTGACTGGGTGTAAAACGCCAAGTTTTTTTCTGTGTGCATGTGCATGCATGTGTGCTTGTGTGTGCACATGTGTGTGTGTGTGTGTGTGTGTGTGTGTGTGTGTGTGTGTGTGTGTGTGTGTGTGTGTGTGTGTGTGTGTGTGTATGCATGTGAGCTTACATGTGTGCATACATGTGTGTTCATGTGTGTGTGTGCATGCATGCGTGCGTGTGTGCATGCACATGCATGCATGCGTGTGTGCATGTGTTTTCAAACAAACATCCAAAAGCAGTAACTTACAGTCTCTGGTACGGGTGGAGGGGGAGCAGCCTCCTCCACCAAGAAGTTTTCATCTTCATCGTCTGACTGTTTGCCATCATCCACAATCAGGTTGGCAGGTGCGCCTGTACCTAACCTGTAACACAGCAAGGCTTTTAATAATGATAATAAATGCATTTTTAATGCCTTGAATCCATCTATGATACACAGGCGAGGCTCAAAGTGCTACACAAGAAACATTAAAACTGTACACAAGCAAATTTTATAATGTATTACATAGTTCACTCTGATCTATCCCTCTCTCTCAGCCACATTCACATGCGCACGCGCGCGCGCACACACACACACACACACACACACACACACACACACACACACACACACACACACACACACACACACACACACACACTGTCTGAATGGCACCTATTGTGTATTTTGACCCAAAGTGCTTAAAAGCCTTAATATTCACTGTTTGCATGTCTCACAGTTGTGCACCTTGACCAGCTAGTCAATGTTTGAATGTCTCACTGTTGTGCACACATAACAGTATGCCAGTGTTTGAATGTTTCATTACTGCACACACAAACCAGTCAATGTTTGACTGCCTCAGTACTGTGCACACTGACCAGTTTGCCAGTGTTTGAATGTTTCACTGTTGTGCACACTGACCAGTTTGCCATGTTTGAATGTCTCATTACTGTGCACACCAACCAGTTTGCCAATGTTTGAATATCCCATTACTGTGCACACTGACAAGTTTGCCAGTGTTTGAATGCTTTATTACTGTGAACACCAACCAGTCTGCCAGTGTTTGAATGTCCCACTTCTGTGCACACTGACAAGTTTGCCAGTGTTGGAATGCTTTATTACTGTGCATACTGACCAGTTTGCCAGTGTTTGAATGTCCCATTACTGTGCACACTAACAAGTTTGCCAGTGTTTGAATGTTTGCTATCATGCACCTTAAAAGTGTCTGGAGAGAAGAGAATGAGTACAACAGCGTATGTTACTGGCCACAGTACCTCATTGCTGGTTCGGCCTCCACACCATCCTGTTTGGGTCGGGGGGGTGCAGGCCGAGCGCTGGGTGGCCGTGCCATCCTGCGACTGAAAACACAACACAATGCCATCAGCTATCATTATGCTGGGACTCAAAACACAACACACTGCCATCAGCTGTCATCATCCTGCGACTCAAATCACAACACACTGCCGTCTGCTGTCACATGCTGTGACTCAAAACACAACACACTGCCATCAGCTGTCATCACACTGCAACTGAAAACATAACACATTGCCATCTGCCATCATCATGCTGTGACTGAAAACACAACACAGCTGTCATCATGTTATAACTGAAAGCACAACACACTGCCATCCTCCATTACCATGTTGTGATTGAAAACACAACACAATGCCATCCTCCATTACCACGTTATGACTGAAAACACAAGACACTGCCATAGTCCTTTCTAATGTTGTGATTAAAATCACAACACACTGCCATCCTCCATTACCATGTTGTGATTGAAAACACAACACAATGCCATCCTCCATTACCACGTTATGACTGAAAACACAAGACACTGCCATAGTCCTTTCCAATGTTGTGATTAAAATCACAACACACTGCCATCCTCCATTACCATGTTGTGATTGAAAACACAACACAATGCCATCCTCCATTACCACGTTATGACTGAAAACACAAGACACTGCCATTGTCCTTTCCAATGTTGTGATTAAAATCACAACACACTGCCATCCTCCATTACCATGTTGTGATTCGAAACACAACACAATGCCATCCTCCGTTACCACGTTATGACTGAAAACATAAGACACTGCCATACTCCTTTCCAATGTTGTGATTAAAATCACAACACACTGCCATCCTCCATTACCATGTTGTGATTCAAAACACAACACAATGCCATCCTCCGTTACCACGTTATGACTGAAAACACAAGACACTGCCATGCTCCTTTCCAATGTTGTGATTAAAATCACAACACACTGCCATCCTCCATTACCATGTTGTGATTCAAAACACAACACAATGCCATCCTCCATTACCACGTTACGACTGAAAACACAAGACACTGCCATGCTCCTTTCCAATGTTGTGATTAAAATCACAACACACTGCCATCCTCCATTACCATGTTGTGATTGAAAACACAACACAATGCCATCCTCCATTACCACGTTATGACTGAAAACACAAGACACTGCCATGCTCCTTTCCAATGTTGTGATTAAAATCACAACACACTGCCATCCTCCATTACCATGTTGTGATTGAAAACACAACACAATGCCATCCTCCATTACCACGTTATGACTGAAAACACAAGACACTGCCATGCTCCTTTCCAATGTTGTGATTAAAATCACAACACAGTGCCAGCTGCTGTTACCATGTTGCAATGAAAATGCATTAACAAGGCAGAACTTGCAGCAAACGTATGACAACATCTAGGCAGACCTACACAAAAACAAATACTTACGAGGCTGTAATCTGGGGTGGTAAATCATTTTCGCTGATGGCTGGTTCATGGTTCTCTCTGTGCTGATACTCTTCATCATCTGAAACAAGACCAGCAGTCCCCCTCCATCAGCAATGCCAGTAGTCATGCCAGATAGTGTAAACTCGGGATGCAGTATTCTCTCAACTTCTCATGAACAATTTTTAAAACAGCAATGTAGGTACAGATTACAGTGTCAAATGATTATTTAATAAGTGATCAATGCTCAAACTCTACACAATCCATGGTCCAGAAAAAAAGAATGTCACTCAGTGGCATTTTTGTCTGTGCACCATCTTTGATTTACTTTCTCAAAGAAATGAATGTTTTTAACAAATTTTAATTGGCTGAATTTTGGTAAACCTTAATTCTTCACTTAACATTATTGGATTGTTAGATTTTATTTGTTTCAAATTGTTTTATGTTGATGATTCAGCCTGTTGATGCTGATGATTCAGCCTTCTATGTCCTGCAATTTACATGTATGATGGGCATTAAAAACCAATTATTTGTTATAGCTCACTCCTGAAAAAAAGCAAGCATCATCAAATAAGTCTGCCCTATTTTCTGTTATAATAAATTCAACAGACTTTCATAGCTGGCAAAAAATAAAAATAAAAGCTACTCTGACACTGCTGACTCAAACACAAAATTAAGCACAATAAAAAAAGACATAATTTTTTTTAAAGCATTCAGTAACCGCCTCAGAAAGAAAAAGAAAAAGAAAGCAAAGAAGTTTCAACCTATACAATTTCTCTCCTGCTCTAAGACTAGTCCATAAAAAAAAAAGAGTTCAAGCTAACTATAAACATTCATTTTGAGAAGTCTGCCTTGTATTTATGAGAAAGTAGGGAAAGTCGGAATTCAAGCAGGATACCATAGTTACAGTATCCTTTCTGCATATAAGAAGCACTATACCACGGATGTTATATGATGTTCTGATGGCAGGGAAAGGGTTAACTGACAGCACAGTAGAGTAAAACTCAACCCCTATGCATGACTACTGGACAGAAAGTAAACCCAACCATAGAAAGTAAACCTAACCCCTAAACATCATGACCGAACAAGACCACAGAAAGTAAACCAGTTCCTGTCCATGATAACTGAACAAGACCACAGAAAGTAAACCCAACCCCTACGCATCATTACTGAACAAGACCACAGAAAATAAACCAAATCCCTGTCCATGATTATTCAACAAGACCACAGAAAGTAAACCCAACCCCTATAGTACATGATTACTCAACAAGACCACAGAATGTAAACCCAATCCCTATACATCATTACTGAACAAGACCACAGAGAGTAAACCCAATCCCTACACACCATTACCAGACAAAACCACATAAAGTAAGCCTAGTACCTATGCATGGTTACTGAACAAGACCACAGAAAGTAAACCCAGTCCCTGTCCATCATTACTGAACCAGACCACAGAAAGTAAACCCAGTCCCTGTCCATCATTACTGAACCAGACCACAGAAAGTTAACTCAATCCCCCATGTGTTAAAGGAGAACCAAACCAAAGAAGCATCATGGGCACTGCTGACAGGAATGGAATAAAAAGTTAAGAAAGACACACAAGTTTGTTTGTTTTTACTCAGTTTCTGGTGCTGATTGTTAAAAAGTCGATGCCTGAAAATTCACAAAAACACAACAATGAGTGCTGCCATTTTGTGCCCAGTATTAGCGACATCATAAAACGGCCACCATGTGTGGTAAAAGTATCAAATACACCACAAACCAAACTGTTTTTGAAATTCAAAGCAAAAATGTACGTCTTCTGCATGAATACTGATAGAACTGCCAAATCAGCTATGCAAACAAAAATAAGTTGCACATTTCCAAAATTTTCCAGCCAACTCGCTTCATCAGTTCAGTTCCCCTTTAATCATACCACAACAGACAAATCTAATGCCCATGCAGGATTACTTAACCAGGCCACAGAAAGCAAATCCAATGCCCATACAGGATTACTAGAACCAGACCACAGAAAGCCTTTCAACCTCCTCAGTGAAAAAGACACAGTTAATGTTTACAAAAGCCCTTGATTACCTCCTCAGTGAAAAAGACACAGTTAATGTTTACAAAAGCCCTTGATTACCTCCTCAGTGAAAATGACACAATTAATGTTTACAGAAGCCTTTCAACCTCCTCAGTGAAAAAGACAGTTAATGTTTACAAAAGCCTCTCAACCTCCTCAATGAAAAAGGCACAGTTAATGTTTACAAAAGCCTTTCAACCTCCTCAGTGAAAATGATACAGTTAATGTTTACAAAAGCCTTTCAACCTCCTTTAGTGAAAATGACACAGTTAATGTTTACAAAAGCCCTTCAACCTCCTCAGTGAAAAAGACACAGTTAATGTTTACAAAAGCCTTTCAATCTCCTTTAGTGAAAATGACACAGTTAATGTTTACAAAAGCCCTTCAACCTCCTCAGATAAAGCCCTTCAACCAAAAGCCTTTCAACCTCCTCAGTTAAAAAGACAGTTAATGTTTACAAAAGCCTTTGATTACCTCCTCAGTGAAAATGCCACACTTAATGTTTACAAAAGCCCTTCATCCTCCTTTAGTGAAAATGACACAGTTAATGTTTACAAAAGCCTTTCAACCTCCTCAGTGAAAATGCCACAGTTAATGTTTACAAAAGCCTTTCCACCTCCTCAGTGAAAAAGACACAGTTATGTTTATGAACAGAAGCATGTCAGAACCCTTATCTCTGTTAAACATATACATCAACTCAGTGGCTCAAATCATTAACCCAAAATGTGTAGCTGTTCCATGGTAGTATGATCAACCAAGTAAACCCCTCAACCACATTATCTTTTCATCACACTTGTACAAATGCATGCATAACAAGTATGTATAGTGTTATGACCTCTCCCTCTGATATATACAGGCATCCAAGCATACACACTCCTCCTACAGATACATACCTGTACATTATATAATGTGATAATGACTCTCACTGCCTTTCTCATTCTCACTCACACACAATTGTCAAAAAATACTGGTTAATAGAAAGAAAAGGGGAAAATCAAACTGTGTATTAAAACACTAGTAAGATAGAAAGCAGAAAGCACCGGAGCCAGCTCCAAGACTTACCATCGTCCCTGGCTTCACGGCCTGTGGAGAGCAAACAGAGCAAGCGGCATTAGTGCCAGCACATCAACACGTGATGCCACGCATGACACAGCATCCCACACCAGCGTACTGTGTACGTGACATGTCAGACGTGTGGGGAGTGACACCGGTTAAAACAAAAACTCAAAACAAAAGCCCCACCCCCCACCCCTCCGCCCCATCCCAAATACTACTCTGACTAGCTTCAAGAGATTTCTAATACTGCTATAACCAGCTACTGTTCCTAATGCTTCTCACCTACCAACTTTCATGCTACTATGGCCAGCTGCCACTCCTAATGTGAACCTAACTAGCTGCTATCTCTAATGCTACTCCATCTAACTACCCCCCCCCCCACACCACCACCACCAAACCCTACCCTCCAGTGCTATCCAACCCTAACTAGCAACCACCCCTACTGTCAGCCTAGTTAGTTACCACAGCCTTAATGCTACCCTAACTAGCTACCACCCCTATTGTCATCCTTGCTGGTTACCACATCCTTAATGCTACCCTAACTAGCTACCACCCCTATTGATAGCCTAGCTGGTTACCACATCCTTAATACTACCCTAACTAGCTACCACCCCTACTAACGTCAAAGCTGGTTACCACATCCTTAATGCTACCCTAACTAGCAACTACCCCTATTGTCAGCCTAGTTAGTTACCAAATCCTTAGTGCTATCCTAACTAGCTACCACCCTGACTAACATCAAAGCTGGTTACCAAATCCTTAATACTACCCAAACTAGCTACCACCCATACAAACATCAAAGCTGGTTACCACATCTTTAATGCTACCCTAACTAGCTACCACCCCTATAGATAGCCTAGCTGGTTACCACATCCTTAATCCTACCCTAACTAGCTACCAGTACCACCTCTACATCAGCCTAGTTAGTTACCACATCTTTAATCTTTAATGCTACCCTGCCTAGCTACCACCCCTACTGTCAACCTAGCTGGTTACAACCCTTAATGCTACCCTAACTGGCTACCACCCCTACTGCCAGCCTAGCTGGTTACCACATCCTTAACACTATCCTAACTAGCTACCACCCTAACTAATATCAAAGCTGGTTACCACATCCTTAATGCTACCCTAACTAGCTACCACCCCTGCTAACATCAATGCTGGTTACCACATCCTTAATGCTAACCTAACTAGCTACCACCCCTGCTAACATCAGTGCTGGTTACCACATCCTTAATGCTACCCTAACTAGCTACCACCCCTGCTAACATCAATGCTGGTTACCACATCCTTAATGCTACCCTAACTAGCTACCACCCCTGCTAACATCAGTGCTGGTTACCACATCCTTAATGCTACCCTAACTAGCTACTACCCCTGCTAACATCAATGCTGGTTACCACATCCTTAATGCTACCCTAACTAGCTACCACCCCTGCTAACATCAGTGCTGGTTACCACATCCTTAATGCTACCCTAACTAGCTACAAGTACCACCTCTACTGTCAGCCTAGTTAAGTTACCACATCCATAATGCTACCCTAACTAGATACCACCCCTATTGCCAGCCTAGCTGGTTACAACCCTTAATGCTACCCTAACCAATGATAACCCATCCTTGGTTATCCTTTTCAAAGCCTCTAGCTGTTTGATGTGAATTTCCTGTCTTTCATATGGCTAAATTTGAGATCTCCCCCCCCCCCCCCCCCCCCCCCGAGACAAAACATTAAAGTCTAGCCTTTACAAACGTATCATCTGCTTTTTTTTTATACATTATCATCTGCTTATCCACATCACTTTCTTGAAGACACATTGTCATTTACTGTTATTTAAAAAAAAAGAGTTATATATGATTTTCTTAGCACACACTCCAAGACGTAAGCATCACTAGAATCTTGCTGAGTTTCAAACCAAACTTGTACTTTTCAACCTCTGCACCCATCATTCCGTGACTGTGAATAATGAGCAAATAAATAATATAATAAAATAATACGAGTGATGTCAAACTATGCAACAAAGTGAGTGTGACACATCTCCAATTGTTTCTCTTATTCTCTTACTTCCACTGCATGCAGCTGCATTGACCAGTCTGCTTAACTGTGTGCACAAATTAAAACCAGGTACACATCTCGCCACAGTTATAAAAAAAATAAATAAAAAAAAGCTGACAGAACCTCTGTAATACAAAGAAAACTTATCATCAAGTGAAATAACTTCCACCCTGCCTATGAATGATACCCAAAACACTGCTCAGTCAATTAATCAATCAGTCAATACAAAAGAAAAAACTAAAAGCAGGAATGGAATGTTACAAATGACGATTCATAAAAACAAAACACTTAAAGTGGGTTCTGCACCACTCTGACATGAAAGTCTGACTGCTGCCAGACCCATACTCGATGTCAATCCACAAAGTATTTAGTTTGGGCAAGAATTACAAATTACAAGGAATTATGAATTACAGGGGAGAATTATGGGTGCAAGAAAATGGGGGGGGGGGGGGGGAGCAGGTTTCAGGCTGGAGACTGATAACTTGTGGAACTTCGAAATTTCGTGGACCTGTGTGTCACCCATATGAGTCAATTTTCATGCTAAATTGGCATGAAGGCAAAATCAAAATGGAAAAGAAACAAGAAGAAATGCATGTCTAGGGTGCAGCCAAACAAAAAAGGACAAAGCGCACACACTCAAATGCCAGTAGAGATTTCCACAGCAATGTCACTGGAAAAAAATCCCCCAAAAGGGGAAACTAATAGAACACTACTAGGAAACTCTGGGAAGGACTGAAGTAGGAAAACGGTTTGCTTCAGGATAATTAGCCCACAGATTGAAAAAGCAAAGATGGGGGTTATTTTCTCTTGAACCAAACTATTGCACACTCCACCTTCATCTGCGTTAACGCTTTTGTAAAGAAACAACACCAGTCAGCTTTGAATGATGATGGTGGCTACCAGCAGCCATCTTGGGTTAATTCAAAGCAAAAGGGTGTGGCACAAGCCTGTGTGTGATGCTTCACATTGCAAAGTATCAGGTGGTGGTAACGCATGTTTTAAAAGAACAGATGCTGCCCCTTTTCTCTGTTTTTTCTTTCTTGTTACTGATGTATCACCACCATACGTAAATCAACATACAGCTTCATGTAGCAAGATTTTTCTCTATGACTGCATTAGTACAAGTAGCTGGATTTAATTTATGATATTTAAAAAGAAATTATCATCACAGCAGTCAAGAACAGGTCTGGAATGAACTTCAACCCAAATCGCCATTGGGATGGAGAGGGGGGAAAGGGACAGGGGTGTGGGGGAGGCGGAGGGAGGGGGGGGCACCACTGCTAAGTTCATTCATGTTTGAATTTTGTTTTTCCGCTATTGTCATTTTAAGTGATGTGATTTCTTTTTCTAAGTGTATATTTTCTGCAAAAAATGCAACATGCAAAAGGCTGTTTGCTGTTTGTCTTTCATATCCATCTAGTAAAAGGGAGTTAATAAAAAATAAAAAATAAAATCATTTTACAACTGATACAAACAAGTAATTGAGAATCCTAAACACAACATTGAATAGCTTCCAAAATGGTCTTTTTGCACAACACAACTTCAATATTTTTTTTATTTTTTTATTAAATCACTCTAAAAAAAATTAAAATAAAATAAAATTGTTTGGTTAGAATAGCACCACTTTTGTTTATGTGCTTAGAAACGTCACAAATGTCTTCTTCAACTCATTGACAAAAGAGGTTTCCTTCTAGTGACAACACCAACTCAAAACTAAACTTCAAACTCAGTTCAAAAACACATTTCAGGTCAAAGCATCACAACAGCAGGTCAGCCCGAAGGCCAGCATCACACCCAATCGTTTTCAATTCCCCTCTGATGTCACAGACGTGCTGAAGCCAGCACCCACCTTGGCGACGTCGCCGAGACCCTTTGGCGGAAGTGGGGCGCTGCAGTCGTGCTGGGGTGTCCTGAAAGCACATGACTACGCTGTGAGTTCTGCCTGATGCAAGTCTTTTCAAGAGTGCTACAGAAACAACAGTGAGGCTTGGGAACCCGAGATTGTTTCAAAGACAGCACTGGGAAAAGTAAAAAACTGTTTCAAGACAACAATGAGGACTGATGCAAGTCTTTTGGGGGACACCAATGCTGCTTCAGAAACAACTGTGAAGCTAGGGAACCTGAGATTGTTTCAAAGACAACACTGAGGAAAGTAAAACTGTTTCAAGACAACGATAAGGACTGATGCAAAAAAAATTGGGGGGGTGTCCACCACTGCTTCAGAAAAAACAGTCAGGATAAGGAACCTGAGATTGTTTCAAAGTCAACACTGGGGAAAGTAAAACTGTTTCAAGACAACAATGCAAACTGATGAGTCTTTTGAGGACACCAGAGCTACTTCAGAAACAACACTAGGGAACCTGAGATTGTTTCCCTATTGAGATTTCTCTGAGATTGTTTCTCTGTTCTTTCCCAACACTAGGGAACCTGAGATCTTCTGCTCAACGCTGCTCCAGAAACAACAATAGGGAACCTGAGATTGTTTCAAAGACAACACTGGGGAAAGTAAAACTGTTTCAAGACAACAATGAGGACTGATGCAAGTCTTTTGGGGGACATCACCACTGCTTCAGAAACAACACTAGGAAATCTGAGATTGTTTCAAAGACAACACTGGGGAAAGTAAAACTGTTTCAAGACAACAATGAGAACTGATGCAAGTCTTTTTGGGGATGCTACCACTGCTTCAGAAACAACACTAGGAAATCTGAGATTGTTTCAAAGACAACACTGCAAATAGTCAAATTGTTTTAAGACAACAATAAGGACTGATGCAAGTCTTTTTGGGGACACCAATGCTGCTTCAGAAACAACATTATGGAACCTGATTTTGTTTTGAAAGACAACACTGACGAAAGTAAAACTGTTTCAAGACAATGATGAGGCAACTGAAACTGTTCCAAAGACAAAACTGGGGAAATTCAGACTGTCTGGGAAACTTGAGACTGTTTCAAAAGACAACAATGGGGAAATCATTTTTTTCAAAGACAGTACCGCGGAAATTGAGACTGCTTCAAAGACAGTACTGGGGAAGTGAGACAAACTGAGATTGCTTCAAAGACTGTACTGGGGAAGTGAGACTGTTTCAAGAAAAACATCAGGGAAACCGAGACAGCTTCAAAAACAAAATTAAGGAAACTGATACTGTTTCAAAAACAACAATGGGCAATTAAAATTGTTTCAAGACAACACTGAAAGAGGAAACTAAAAGTGTTTCAAAGACAATATTGGGGGAATTCAGATTTTTTTCAAAAACAAACTGACACTGGCAGTAGTGAGATTGTTTCAAAAGATTGTGTAAACAGACTGTTTCAAACACAACACTGTGTAAATTCAGATTGTTTCAAAATAACACTGGGAAAACATAATTTCAAAGGCTACAGTGGGAAAACTGAGATTGTTTCCAAGACAACATTGGGGAAACTGAGACTGTTTCAAAAACAACACCTGAAAAACTCAAATCATTTCAAAGACAGCATTCAAGAAATTCAAGGGGTCTTTACAAACTCATCCAACAATAATAATAGTAATAATGGATACTTACCGCACCTAACCTGCACAGGCCCTAAACACTTACACATTCTTTAGATGTACATATTGTCAAAATTCAACACATACAACATGAACACACACACACATCCATGCATGCACACACACACACACACATGCACGCACACATGCATGAAAACACACACAAACACACACACACACACACACACACACACACACACACACACACACACACACACACACAGAGTCACATATCACGGCAACCCTGTGACAACCCTGCTTGTAATGCTACCCCAAATAAACCCAGTCTACAAGTACAACTGACCTGTGAAGATTCCTTCTCTCCATTCTGTTCTGGAGACTCGTTCTCCTTCTCCTCCACCTCCTTCTGCACAAACAAGTCACACCCAGTCAGTGAATGAACACATCCATACTCTTTCGGTGTCAAAAGATGCAAGTGCGAGCGTCACAGCGTTGCATTATGGGGATGCCAAATTCCTCGTTATCCACACATGGTCTACATGTTTCATTTGATCAATCAATACCAGTCAATACTGACTCATCAAGGTCAAATCAGAAGATGCATACCTATAAAACTTGCACGAACATTTCTTCCATTAAACAAGCTGCACAAGCATTAAGACAACACAAACTCAAACTCTTGTGCACCCTTGAAAGTGAATAAAGGTCGTCAAAACTGGCATGACCATATTATAAGGCCTGAGAAAGGATATCAGCATTCCGAGTTTAAAAATAAAACCTCACTCAGTGTTACACTATCCAGAAAACAAGCTGCCAACATGATGGTTCATGCCCAGGCAGCAGATGCATTAACTGATTCCCTCAAAATAAAGACAACAGTTGCATAAACCAGTAATATTAGGAGTATGTCCATACATGAACCTCAAATTTTTTTTTTCTTTTTTTCTTTTTTTCTTCTTCTTCTTTTTTTCCCTCCCTCAGAATAAAGACAACAGTTGCATGAACCAGTAATTTCATGAGTATGTCCAGATATAAACCTCCCTTTCTACTTTAAAAAATATATATAAAAAAATTCATTATATATATTATTATTATTTAATTGACTCAGTTTCATGTTTCTGTCGCAGACATGACCTTGAAGTCTGATCAAGCTCAACAAGATTGGTACATAAGAAACTCAGTGGAGGTGCATTCCTTCAATATGCCATTCACAGCAAGCACACTATACCTGGTTTACACACAAAGTTTGAACTAGCCATAAAGTTGAAACTCTAGACCTGTCTGTATGTTTCTAACATTTATGTGATCTTAAATAAAGATCATGGTCATCCAATCATGGTATAAATGGCTAGAAATATACAGTGGTTATAATCGTACAAACTCTGAAAGACTTCACTAGATCAGTGTCCAGGAAAAGGCCAATATTAAAGTGTTGACGGAGTCTGAAAATGTATCAACTATTCCTTTAAACAAAGGGCAAAAAATAGCAGTGTGTGCATGATCTAGTCCACTTTATATAATATCATCACACAAAGCATGAATGGAAAAAGAAAGAAAAAATTACACCCTGAACACTGGACCCACTTTTACAGAAATCTGAACAAACTGTGTCTAGTCAAGTTTTGCTTTGTCATTTTCACATCAATCAGCAAATGCACCAACTGACTCCCTCAAAATAAATACAGCAGCTGCATAAACCAGTGTTAACATTAATCTCACTCCACTGCATAGAGCATCAACACACACACACACACACACACACACACACACACACACACACACACACACACACACACACACTAAACACACACACACACAAAATATACACACACGCACGCACGCACACACACAATACACCATGCAGAGAGAGATGGTTGCACAGGTCTGGGGGATGACATGTTCAAGGCATTCAGCCACAAGGGGGGTACTTTAAAATATATTTTAAACAGTAAACACACACACACACAAACCCATTTTACATGCATTTTGCAATTGAAAAAGGTCACCACAAACTGTTCAAGAAAACTCACAAGACCACAGCAGTCAACAACCATAATCTACACACAACAAACATGCTTGTCAACAACCGAACAAACAACTCCTGCAGATGTACAAATATGCATTTCAGTAACTACACAAGCAGTGACAAAAATAAAGTTCACACAATGTGTATTTTGGGACTAAAAAAAAATAATTCAAACAATGCTGCCCATAAATTTTTGTCAGAAAGTAAAATCACATATAGTACACATTCCGTTTATGAAATAAGTGTCATTTCATGCAGTGGTGTGGGACTTTGAGTGAGTGTACATACGCATGCATCTGCGGTGGGGTGGTGGGGGTGGTTCAGTTTATTAGACCCAACAAAAAGTGACGAACAAAACAAAACGTTCCTACTGATAGTCACAGCAGCAAAACAGCACAGATTAGAACTGGAAATATAAAGGTTACGAGATTAAAAAAACTGTCCGACGTTAGTCCGCTGTTCAGTAACTTCGCAACAGGTCTGCCCCAGCCACAGTATCTACAACTCCAACAGCTACGAATGGTAACGAGAATTCCCCGACTCTCATCTCTGGATGAACCCTGTACGCAAGCGCTACAGACTAGCAGCAAGCTCTGAAGCCTGCAGCCACCTGGTACAGTTTTACAACTCTCTCTCCACACCCCTACAAAGCTCGGCTCAAAGAGCTCACCACAGAGGAACCCAACGGCATGCACACATGCCAAAGGAACTGGGGGGAAACCGAAATGTCAAACTCTTCATGCAGCTGAACACAGCGTCTGTGACCTGATTGGGACAGCTGGGCCCAGCGGTGGTGGTGCAGAGCGCTGCGGAGGACTCCACCTGAAGACTGAGGTGACTTAGACTGGGTTTGACCGCCACACACCCCACTGTTGACTCCAACCAGCCTCCGGTGTCCGCCCCTTCCACAGGCAAAGCCTCCATGGCTCCCAGGCTACTGTTCTGCTTGAGCGCCTCATCACT
>OY757553.1:10633543-10638543 GCA_963584105.1 Alviniconcha strummeri | reverse complement strand
AACCTGAAAAAAACAGCCCTGCAACAATCAGGAACTTTTTCACACACTTGTCACTGTGTAACTGGTGTAACGGCTGGCCTAAAAGTCACCCTGGCCCAGTGGTTATATGCATGCATCCTACATATGTGGCTTTGCATGAAGTGCAATGACATGGTCCATGGCTGCATGGTGTACACAGAACACACCTAGACAGCAGCTGTTTCACATGGCACCAGCGATGTAACAACCAAACAGCGCTGTAAGTACACCACTTTGGTAGATATTCAGAAACACGCTATAAAATGCTAACCACTCATTCAGAATCACATTTGACATGAGTGCAGTGAGTCTGCTCAAGAGTGGAGAGTATTGAGAAGAGTGCTAAACAGAAGCCAGCAACAACCCTCTGCCTCTTTGATTGTATGCCTCAGGCAATGTGAGCAGATCTTTGCACCTGATACTACAAGGCAATGTGTGCCACACAGGCAAACTCAGACACTTGTCACTGTTGTGTGCAGCCAACCCACTCATCCATTGCTAACAAAACTCAGTTTAGAAATTCAATAAATATACGCAGTGTTTTGATTCTTTGCTTTTTAATGGGCTTGTGTGCTCCAATATGGAGAAATAGCACATGAAAAAAGAGCACACTATTATTACTATTATTATAACATCAGGTGAGCATTCTGAAACAAAATCCTTGATTTTAAGTTTACCTTTTCACTTCTTCTACTGTTCTAGCTAGTTCTACGAGTGTAATGGAAAGAGAAGGAAAAAATCTTTTTCTTTTAGACTGCTGTCCATTTAAGATGTAATGCAGATGACTATCATTAGTAGGAGCTGCCACAAGTGTCATTTTTGTCATGACAAAAGTTTTGTCACGACAAAACACGTCTTTTGTTCCAACAAAAGTATGCTTGTCAGGCATACGTATTTTTGTTGCGAAAAACATAATTTTGTTGCGACCAAAGTTTTGTCACAACAAGCTTACTTTTGTCATGACAAACATGTGTTTGTCACAACAAAACAGCTTAAAAATATTTGTCATGACAAGCATACTTTTGTCAGGACAAAAATATTTTGTTGTGACAAATATAATTTTGTCACGACAAAACGTTTTGTCAGGGCAAGCATACTTCTGCTGCAAGAAAAGACGTGTTTAGATATTTGCGTCAGCTCCCGCCAATGGTAGATTACAGCATTAAGCGAAGATAACATGTACTCACGTTGGCATTGATGGCAGCTGCCAGAGCCTGCAGGAACTCGTTGGTTTTCTCTGGTTCATGTCCAGCCACAATTTTGGCTGGCTTGGCCGACACGCTGTGACCAGTGGCCACTGCTGCAGGAAGAGAACACCTCCATGATCAGTTTTCCATCAAGTGAACTGAGAACAGGTCACGCCTGGTGCGAAGACTACAGAATAGTAACATCCACACTCTTCTCTGTAAACTAAAATAAAGAAGATGAAAATTGAAAAAAAAAAAAACTCAAATATTTTTTAACTTACCCTCTGTATACACACATGCCACAGTATTACATGTGTGTGTGTGTGTGTGTGTGTGTGTGTGTGTGTGTGTGTGTGTGTGTGTGTGTGTGTGTGTGTGTGCACGCATGCGTATGTGCATGTGTGCGTGTGTGTATGTGTGTGTGTGCATGTGTGTGAGGTACGCATGTGCATGTGCATGCATACACATGTGTGCATGTGCACGCGTATGTGTGTCACTGTGTGCTGTGTGTATGTCTGTCTGTGTCACAATGCACCTGTTTGTATGTGTTTTCCTCAGTAAGGTGTGGTCTTAGCAAACAAAAATACTTTCCAGAGTTACTTACCAACCATGTCAATGGCTTTCTGTAAGAATGCTATTTTGCCATCTTTTTCCTGGAGGGGAAAAAAGAAAAAAGAAACATATTTCACTCTCTCTACTTGACTAAGTACTAGGACAGCCCTTCAGTGTCAGACTTACACAGGTGCTGATATAAAAGAACAAACAGTTACTGCTGCAGTTCACAAACAATGATCAGTTTCTCATTTCAGCATCATTCAAGTTGAATCTGGCTGATTTGTAACAACATGTACAGCAAATTGGTTAATGATGCAAGTAAAAATGACTCAGTTCAGAAAAAATAACTTCCAAAGTTCAAACCCAGAATCATGACTTTTTTTCTTGACAAATAAGGCCCAACTGTACCATAGTTTAGATTACAATATAACTCTGTTTTCATTACAAATACAATGTAACCTATGCCTGTTCTTAATTGGGCAAACATTTCTTCTGCAAACCTAATTTGGGGTATTTGTCAAACATGAAAAAAGTTGCCAAACATAGTTGGTTATTAACTGGGCAAACATTTTGCAAACCTAGTTCAGGGTATTCATCAAATTATAACGAAGCTCTGTTCAGGGTCTGAAAAGCTTCGCTCAACATATTCTGGGAATATTCGCCCAGTTTGGTGAATCTTGTCGCTGATTGGCTGAGAACAAAGAGCACTCTCATGTGAATAAGGAAACAATACCAATAAAAATGGATGATGGTGTTCATACTTCACTCGCTTTGGAGTGAAGTGACCTATTTATCAACTTGTGGGTGGTGCAGCCTTGTCTCTGGGACCCAGAATGATATAGTAGTTAGTTGAATTACCATGTGAGGGATGATTAAAGTATATTGACTTGACATGACTTTAGCCTACATTTGGATTATGCTGTTTGCTCTACTTCTGCTGCAAGTTTGGGCCGAAGCTTGCATCTCATTATAAGCCAGTTAATAATGAAGTATAGTTTGTCAAACTGTCCAAACCATGATTGGTGTTCAACTGAGCTCAATTAAATGAATTATAGTTTGTCAAACTGTAAGAAGTATGTTTGGCAAACTAACAGTTCACCCAGTTAAGAATGGGCTTAAGGGACAAACCAGCAAAGGCTAAGACTGAGTGTTTCTTTAGTGCCTCATGGGCAACAAATCCAACTCCTCATGTGGGCCTATCTTGACTAACACCATTGATGATTATGAGTAATTCTTGAACTTTTCATTAATAACTCACAACAATTTACAGTCTGAATAACTGATTTAGAATCTCTGCAATTCAAATCAAACACAGTGGAGCTTACAAAAGATTAGAAAAAATAAATAATTCCTGAACTGTTCATTACTACCAGCAGTTCACACTCTGAATAACTGATTTAGAATCTCTGCTGTTCAAATCAAACAAAACAAATGCAGTGGAGCTTACAAAAGAAAAAAGGAATAATTCCTGAACTTTTCATTTATAACTCCCAGCAATTCTCAGTCTGAATAACTGACTCAGAATCTCTGCAATTCAAATCAAACACAGCTAAGCTTTAAAAAAAAAAAAAAAAAAAGGGGGGGGGGGAGGGGGAGGAAGAAAAGGTTAAAGTCTTAAACTCTTAAATCCAGATGTATTTTACTATTCTCACTAACCTTATACATTATAAAAAATCTAAAAACAATTACCTTGACATTCTCAGAGTTCATCTCTGCATCTGTGTACAGGCCTTTCATGAAGCCTGTTGTTTTGATAACCTGAAACAAAAGCAAACAACAATTATTAACATAAAGAAACCTCTACTAATTTGTTCAAATTATTCATTGCCCGGGTGTTGACTTGCATCATTCACATCATTCAGCATAAATAATATATAATATCAAACAATATAGAAGCTGCACTGTCTTTTGTACTGTGCGCTTCAGGCTCAAGATAGGTGTAAATGACTTACAAAGACTCTTTTACATTACATTTACAGACAGTGGTCAAACCTTGCTTGACAATTAAGCCACACCATGACTGGTCTTCAGTGACTGAGCCATGAGTATACTCTATGAGATCCCGTGGTCTGCCGTTTTCTTGAATGTGAAGCTTGATCTCTGAATCTATTTTGCCTGCCAGCCATTCTCAACAGTGCCTTCCTAAGTTTGTTTGTTTTGTAGTTTTTGTTTTTTGGCAAGAGTTTCTAAAGCCCATTTTTAATTAGGTGAACTTTTGCTTCATGAACCTAGTTTGGGGTGTTCATCAAACTGTGATGAAGCTATGTTTGGGGTCCAAAAATCTTCACTCAACATGTTCTGGGAAACTTTGCCCAGTTTGCTGACTCTTGTCTCTGATTGGTTGAGAGCAAAGAGCGCTCTTCTGTGGATGAAGAAGAAAGAAAAAGAAAAATGGATGATGGCATCAATACTTCACTTGCTTTGGAGGAAAATTACCTATATGTTGACTTGTGGGAGGCACAGCCTTGTCTCAGGGACCCAGAATGATATAGCAGTTAGTTGAATTACCCTGTGAGGGATGATAAAATATACTAACTTGACTTTAGCCTACATTTTGCATCATACTGTCTGCTGCACTTCTGCCACAAGTTTGGACCAAAGCTTGCATCTCATTATATTAAGCCAGTTAAGAAATGATGTATAGTTTGTCAAACTGTCTAAACCATTTTCAGGGAACTAAAAGATTGTCTGAGATCAACTAGCAAACAACTTTTAGTTTTGCATCATACTGTCTGCTGCACTTCTGCCACAAGTTTGGACCAAAGCTTGCATCTCATTATAAGCCAGTTAAGAAACAATGTACAGTTCATCAAACTTTCTGAACCATTTTCAGGGAACTAAAAACTTGTCTGAGCTCAACTAACAAACAACTTATAGTTCATCAAACTGTCTGAAGTATGTCTGGCGAACTAACAGTTCACCCAATTAAGAATGGGCCTCACAGAGATGCCTGAATCAGTTTGGGTACCTTTCCCACTCCTTGGTTTGCTTCTGCTCTGTTAGCTGGCATACTTGTAAAGTTGTAGTACTGATTCCTCTGACTGACCCATTCCAGACTTGCCCTGTCCTAGTCTGCATCCTTTTGGTAATTTGTGTATTTCACAGGTTCTGAGTGTGCTGCTGGGATTTTCAACAGTACTGAAGTACGCTTTGACCTGTTCCACTTTCCATCTGGTGACCATCAGTGGGAGATCTAGCATGAACTGTATGGTCTCAGAGGGTGTGTCCTTGAGGGTTCCC
>OY757553.1:10626809-10630843 GCA_963584105.1 Alviniconcha strummeri | reverse complement strand
GCTTCTGAATTAAGGTCTTGTACCACAGATTTTTGCTTCTGAATTAAGGTCTTGTACCACAGATTTATATTTCTGAATTAAGTTCTTATATCACAGATTTATGCTTCTGAATTACATTCTCCTCTGCTGAGAACCTAGAGTAGGTCAGAATATAGCTTTATGTATTTAACCTGCTGCCAGGAACTCTGCCTTTTCAGTCCTGTGAACTTCAGTTTGTTTTCATAAACAGTGAACTGGATTTTTTTTTCTTGTGGTTTGATGATTTACAAATAGTGTTTTATGAAGATATGGCCTTCATGGTTGACTGGACACTAAATACCAAATACCTTACAGACTACTTGGGGGGGGGGGGGGGGGGGGGGGGTAAAAGTCCTGGCATGGTCAGAAGCGTAAAATGTAAACTAAAAATGGAAAGTCTGTCTGTGGGGCAACTGTCCCTGCATCTGGAGGTTTTGTATTTTGCTGCTGTCTGCCCAAGTTGTCCTTTTACCAAGCCATCATTTTACCACAGTTCTTGTTTTCACAAGGTTGTACTCACCCAGTCTTGGCAGGCCTTTAAGGGTCAAATTTCTTCCTCTAAATATATGGATAAAAATAAAAAAAATAAAAATGAGGTGACTTTTGTTGTTGCTTTTCAGGTTGGTGTTGGATGAAAATTTTCCCTTGGTGACAGCTGCACTTTTGACAGCTTGGATCTGTTGAGTGAATGGACAGTCTTTGTGTTATATGCCACATCATTTCCTAAACCTTGTTCATTCTCAGTGCATTGATTTTTCTGTGTGCTCTTGTATCTAGGCTGCATTCTCTTGGGTGTGCTAACTGATGATGGTGTTTTCATTTTTTTTTTTTTTGCCAAGCACCTCATTGTTGGGCATTTATGCAAAAAAAGCTAGTCATTCATTTATAAATAATGCGACAGAAGTGCAGTGGATCTGCTCAGGAACTCAAGACACAGGTATGCACAGGCATAAGACAGGACCAGTTTTTATTCAAGACCGGATATAGTCCTTTGAACTCGAAACTGGTTCACCACATAAACACACAAAGACACACGTTTATATGTTAGCCTCAGAGTGAATTGTCACGAATCAGAAACAGAATGAGACCCAGAGCGCTTGTGTCGAATCAGCACACGAGGGAGTTAATTAGTGCTTACTATACATAATACAAATACAACAGTCCTGTCTTATGCCTGTGCACACCTGTGTCACCGAGTGTGCCTGAAATGGAGGGTATATATATATGCCACTGGGGTGCATCCTTTCTTGAGGATGTACCTCTGGTGGAGTTTATGTACCTTGTACATCTACACGCCTGCCTGGTGAGAGTTACTGTAGGTGACTCAGGTCTTTGCTGTTGTATTTGTGTTATGTATATTGAGCACTAATTAACGCCCTTGCGTGTTGATTCTGCACGAGCACCCTGGGCCTCATTCTGTTTCAGATTTGTCTCTCATAACAAATTAGTTCCATCGCTTACAGATGTCCAATCAGTAAAGTATTCTTTCAAAGTGATGTCAGTATTGGTTGTGACATTATCAGGTGTCAATACCTATTAATTGATGAATCAGGTGTTGTGGTGTGGAGTGTCCAGCTTTTGTCCTTCAGCAGCTTGTAGGGTAATCAGGGTGGCTCCTGCTGTTGTCACTGGCCCATCTCATTCAGTATCTCATTCCTCCTGCACTCGCCCACCAGGCCATGTCGGTGTCTCCTGCACTGGCCCACCAGGCCATGTCGGTGTCTCATGCCTCCTGCACTGGCCCACCAGGCCTTGTCAGTGTCTCCTGCACTGGCCCACCAGGCCTTGTCAGTGTCCCCTGCCTCCTGCACTGGCCCTCCAGGCCTTGTCAGTGTGCACCGGCCTGCCAGGTCTTGTCAGTGTCTTATGCCTCCTGCACCAGCCCACCAGGCCTTGTCAGTGTCTCCTGCCTCCAGGTCAGAGGAAGTAGTTCACCACCCTGATAGTATGGTGACTTACTAGTGTCAAAAGACAAAACAACTAATTATGCGCACATAGTATGGTGGCTTACTAGTGTCAAAAGACAAAATTATAAATTATGTTCACATTGTATGGTGGCTTCCTAGTATCAAAAGACTAAATTACTAATTATGTGCATGTAATTACTGATTATGTCTTTTGACTGACAGTTAATGGCTTCCTTGCGTCAAAAGCACTGTTAATGGTTTACTTGTGTCAAAAGCACATTATTAATAATTATTTTAATTAGGAAGTATGTGCACATAATAGTATGTGCCTTTTGTGCTGCCTCCAATGGCTTACTTGCATCAGAAGCACACAATTACTTACTATGTACACATAACAGTAATTATTAACCTTTCAGGCTGCTTTTAGTGGCATACTTGTGTCAAAAGTACATAATTACAATTATGTGAAGACAAAATTGGTAATTATGTGCAGATAATTGCTACTTTTGTCTTTTGATGTTAGTAAACCACCATATGACAGCATGTACTGATGATGATGCTATTACACCCCCCTCCTCCTTAATGCCCCCCCCCCCCACACACACACACACACTTTTATGTGCAGATAATTGCTACTTTTGTCTTTTGATGCTAGTAAACCACCATATGACAGCATGCACTGATGCTGCTGCTATTACACCCCTCTCCTCCTTAAGGAGAGAGACAGGACAGACATGCACTGATGACCATGCCCTTAACCCCACCCTCCCCTCTCCACCAACTGCCACATAGACATGCACTGATGACCATGCCCTTAACCCCACCCTCCCCTCTCCACCAACTGCCACATAGACATGCACTGATGACCATGCCCTTAACCCCTCCCTCCCCTCTCCACCAACTGCCACATAGACATGCACTGATGACCATGCCCTTAACCCCACCCTCCCCTCTCCACCAACTGCCACATAGACATGCACTGATGACCATGCCCTTAACCCCTCCCTCCCCTCTCCACCAACTGCCACATAGACATGCACTGATGACCATGCCCTTAACCCCTCCCTCCCCTCTCCACCAACTGCCACATAGACATGCACTGATGACCATGCCATTAACCCCTCCCTCCCCTCTCCACCAACTGCCACATAGACATGCACTGATGACCATGCCATTAACCCCTCCCCCCACTCTCCCCCAACTGCTAGTGCAGTAGGTCTGCCCCCCACCCCCCCACCCACCCCCTCCTCACCATCCCCTGCCCCTGCTGTTGCCACTGGCCTGGCTTGACAGTGCCTCACATCCAGTCAAGGAGAGCAGGCCTTCCTTTGTAGGTAGGCACAGATGATCATGGAATTACCCCACCCCCTCTTCCCCACACACACACCTCCACCACACATACCCTCTCCACTCCCCTCCTCCCCCAACTGCTGTTGCCTTGCCGCGGGCCTTGGCCTTTCTGCACTGGTCACAGTAGAGGCTGATAGGCTTAGGGGTACACTGAGTGATCATGACAGGCTTAGGAGTACACTGAGACAGGCATGGAGTGGCCAGGTGTGCTCCAGACTGCAGTTCAGTGCAGTGCTCTCCCCGCCCAGATACAGTGGGACTCTTCATGAGGGACCACCCATGATGAGAGGCCAGTCTGATGAGGGACCACCCTGATGAGGGACCACCCTGACGAGAGGCCACCCTGAGGAGAGGCCACCCTGATGAAGGACCACCCTGATGAGAGACCACCCTGATGAGAGGCCACCCTGATGAGAGACCACTATGATGAGAGGCCACCTTGATGAGAGACCACCCTGATGAGGGACCACTATGATGAGGGACCACTATGATGAGAAACCACCCTGATGAGAGACCACCCTGATGAGAAGCCACCCTGATGAGAGACCACTGTGATGAGACCATCCTGTTGAAAGACCACCTGCATGAGAGACCACCCTGATGAGAGATCACCTTGATGAACCTGGATCAGAAATCATCCTGATGAGAGATCAGTTTGATGAAAGACCTCCCTCATGAGAGACCACTATGATGAGACCACCCTGTTGAAAGACCACCTGCATGAGAGACCACCCTGATGAGAGATCACCTTGATGAACC
>OY757553.1:10611809-10624309 GCA_963584105.1 Alviniconcha strummeri | reverse complement strand
CCGGCAGTGGCTGGGCACTATCCTCGTCTTCATCGGACTCATGCTCGACAACATCTACGGAAAACCCCTCAAAAAGCCTGAGGTTGCGAGGTGATGGGTGCAGGGGCTGCTGGTCATGCTTCTTTTGGCATTATTTATTTTTTATAGTTCGTTTTATTTTGTTAAGATTGATGATTATTTTTTTTTCATTTTAAGAAGTGACTTGTACATGGACACGTTATTTTGTTTGTCCGTCATTGTCAGGGGGTTGTGGATTATTGTCAACAATGTTGTAACTGGGAACAGGAGCTAACATGGCATCCACCGGATAATATTTTTTGGAGGGAAGGGAGTGCAAGTGGGGCTTGGGGGGCAGTTGTCTCAATGTTGTAGCTATGTATTTGGATTAGAATTTGAACTTGGTTTTGGATGTTGAATTTCTTGGATGGGGGTTGGGGGTGGGTCTCAGATCAGGATCATTTGTATTAGAATTTGTGTTTTTGTTGTGTAAAAAAATGAAGTTACTTACTTACTTGTGTTTTTGTTGTTGTTGTTGTTGTTTGATGTTGGGGGCAGGGACAAGTCTTAGAACTGGACCAATACACTTGCAGAAGCAAAGAAATGACTGAAGTGTGCACTCACCACATAAAAAAATATATACATTAAAAAAGTTTACCCCCCCCAAAGAATCTTTTGACCAACTTTACGATCTGTATGCTTACGTAACAGGTGCTACTGAGTGATAGTTAACTTTGTGCTGTGTGTTAATGTTATGTTTGTGCTTAGTTGTTTGATTTCGAGTTTGTCTTGCCAGAAACAGATGAGTTAATGTTATGTCTGTGCTTAGTTGTTTGATTTCGAGTTTGTCTTGCCAGAAACAGATGAGACAAGGTGAAAAATGTCACAAAATCAGACTTTTATAGAATTGTTAAACTGTTCACATGGAGGCATTCGTTCATTGTGTGCTGTTGTATATGCGTTGATGCACGGTTAAGTCAGTTGTGTCCATGTAGTGCTTTTTTGAGAGGAATGGCTGTTTGGGTGAACACTTATTTTCAAAGCAAAAACTTAATTCAAACTGATATTTACAGAGTTTGCATGGTTTGTGTTGTAAGCATTGCTTGAGTGGGCCTTGTTCATATTGTTATTGTTTACATTTCATATGAGAGTTTTTTTTTACCTGTAAACCTATGTGTGAGGAGTGGCATGCAGGGAACAGTTTGTATCCTCAAGAAACATTCTGGTTTTTGCTGCAGACTAGGTCAGATCAGGTACAGTTTAACCCCTTCACTGCCCCAGCCAGTAAAGTTTCCGGGCTGAAAGATGCACAGATCCGCCTGCAAACAGTAGATTTTCTGGTCCTGTTACACGTCTGCTTTCAATGCTGTGCATTTTGATGAAAATCCTTGCACATACCAGTATGAAAAAGAAAAAGATGAAGGGTTTGCAGTTTCGCACTGTCATTTTCAAGTAACATCATGGCAGTGATGGGGTTAATCTGTCTTTTGTGATGCAGGGAACACAGTTTCTATCCGCAACAAACATTCTGTGTTTTGCTGCAAACTAGGTCAGATCAGGTACAGTTTAATCTCTCTTTTGTGACCAAAGCCTGGTTGTCAAAAAAGAAGAAGATTCATTTGACTAAACAGCTGAGGTACGACTTGTTGATGCAGTATGCTGCGTGTGTTGGCCTGTATGAATCTCAACTTCCCGTTTAACACTTCAATCCCATGATAGGTGTAAGCGCCTTATAAATACTCTTTTACATTACATTTCATTTTAACTCCCAGAACTGCATTGATTCTTCATTCACCTTTAGTATGGTTTCAGACATGTATGCAAAGTGTTTTGACTGTCTATCCACTGATGACAGTGCTTGTTCATTCTGAAATGACCCTGTGCCACTGAAAGGCTGCTGAAATCCAGTTAGCAAGTAACTTAAAGGGGAGTTTCAGCAAAGAAGCATGCTAAAAGCCAGTTAGCTACTAACTTAAGGGGAATTTCAGCAAAGGAGCATGCTAAAATCCAGTTAGCTACTAACTTAGGGGAATTTCAGCAAAGAAGCATGCTAAAATCCAGTTAGCTACTAACTTAAGAGGAATTTAAGCAAAGAAGCATGCTAAAATCCAGTTAGCTACTAACTTAAAGGGAGTTTACGCAAAGAAGCACACTAAAATCCAGTTAGCTACTAACTTAAAGGGGAGGTTAAACAAAGAGGCATGCTAAAATCCAGTTAGCTACTAGCTTAAAGGAGTTTAAGCAAAGAAGCATGCTAAAATCCAATTAGTTACAAAGAGTAACTTAAAGGGGAATTGAATTGATGATGCAAAATGCAGTGTGCTTCCCTGAACTGCATCCTTCCTTCACTCAGCTGCAGCATGGCTTGAGGTGTGAAAAGTGTTTTGACTGTCTACTGACTGGTGAAAATTGTTGCTCATCATGAGATGACGAGTCGACTCTGTGCCATTGAAAAGATGCTAGAATCCAGTTAGCTACTAACTTAACAGGGAACTGAAACAAAGAAGACTCTCAGAGCTCAGGAGCTGTGTGAAAGTCAAGGTGGCTGTCCTAGACACCCCATCCCTAATGGTCCTTATGGTCTCTGTGAATGTAAAGCAACACTGAACTTGAACTGGTCCAATCAGAGCTCAGGAGCTGTGTGAAAGTCTAGGTGACCATCCTTGGCTCCCCGTCCCTAACGGTCCGTACAGTCTCTCTGGACGTAAAGCAACATTGAACAGAAGCATCAATCTTGTTTTAGATTCCATGACCCTCTGTGACCTGTCTCATGGTGTGTAAGGGTACCAGGCTTGTTTTGTAGGTATTTGTCTGCCTGCAGTATTGTCTGTATCACATCTTAGAATTGTGTGTGCATTTGTTCCTTTCATTATAGAACTGTGTGCTTGATGTTGTTTGTCCTTATGTGCTTAGAGCTGCTTGTCTTCATCCTCTTCATTTTTGTCTTCTTGCTGATGTTATAAATGGTTTTTGACAGAATTGTTCATTCTTATGTCTTTAGCTTGTTTTAAGACATGTAGATTCACTGTCGCATTCCAGAGAGAGAAAGTGTGTGATCTGATTTTTTGTTGTTAACAGATTTCTGTGTGTGTGTGTGTGTGTGGTGCTTTTCTTTCTTTCTTTTTTTCTTGGTTACCGTCACCTCTCCTTTTTTATGCTTTTTGTTGTTTGATGTAGTGTTCGTGTGAAGTACCTTGAATGAATGACAGCAAGATGGAGCACTTTGCACATCTTTTGTGTTAAAGCATTACTCTTTTTGTCCTGCCTGTTTTTGCAGCTTCTCTTTTTGTGTATTGACAGATTTGCGGTAAACCAAGGTCAAGAATTAAGATGACCTGGGAAGGAAGAAGAGGAAAATGGTGGCGACGTGTAGAGTGTTGGTATACATGTCCACACCGTGGCAACAGCAAAACAAAAAAACAAAAAAGATAATGTAGGCACGTTGAAGATCCTGTAGGCCATGTTAGAGTTTGGTGGATTATGGAAGCTTGTAGGCATGTGAAGAACTCAAGAGCAGTCAGTAATAATAATAATAGCATGCTCATTGCATTTTGAGAGGTGGAAAATGAAAGGGAAAAAAATAAGAAAAAAGAACAGCCCTCCCCCCCCCCCCCCCCCCCCCCCCAAAAAAAAAAGGAAAGAAGAAGAAGAAGAAGAAAAAAAAGACCAGAAAAAAGAAGAAGGGGGAACTAAAACAACAGAAAGGAAACAGGTTTTTGTTGTTTTAAACTGGAAGAGGGAAGGACTGCAAAAAATGAAAGTCTTTGGTGGGCCTTCAGAAATTCTAGTGCTTTATTTATCTAGCATGTGTGACGCTCGGCATTCTTCAGTTCATTGAGAAAGGTTTGAAGGAAACCGAAAATTCTGAACAGAATGTGGTGTTACTGTTGTTTTTATTTACACTAAATTCTAGTGCTTTGAGAACAGACACATGGCTTCAGGTTTTTCCTGAGAGCCATCTTTGAACTGCTTTCTCTGGGAGGAAAGGGTGTGATGGTCCACAGTGCATGTTATACAGCATTACCAAATGTTCTGATTTTAAAGTGTTCTGTGGATAGGGGGGAAAGGGGGTGGAGTGGGGGTTCAGTGCCACCAGTGGGGATGCTAATGGACGGGAGCTGGTTTACTATGCAGTAATTGGTTGATTCAGACAATGCTTAGTTGTCAAATTGACAGCCAAGACAGATTTCCTCTTTTGTTTCCTCCCACCCCCACACCACACCTTCCACCCCCACCACATGTAGATGTCCGATGATGTAGAGGTATTATTTTTTAAATTGTATTTAGCACCCAGTGTATGCCTTTTCGATCAAAATTCATGCAGATTAATCCAAAGAAGTGTGATTTTTTTTTTCCTTTGTGCTAAAAAAAAAAAAAAAAGAGCATGTCATTGTGTGACTGATGGGGATGATTGGATAACGGGGCTGACTGTCAAGGTCTGGTGAATGAAGACATGCGTTGGTAACACTGCATCTTTGACACCTTTCCAACAGTTTTCTGATCATGAACAGTTTTACCTGAGGATGAACCTCTGGAGGAGTTTATGTACCTTGTGTTTACTCATAGGCCAGTTGAGAGTTACTGTAGGCGACTCTAGTCTTTGTTGTTGTGTTTGTGTGACGTCTTTTGCACGCAGATTTTTGCGTGTGATGTCTTTCAGGCGCTAATTAGGTCCCTTGTGTTTTGATTTTTCATTTTGAGCTGAGCTGCTTCATGTGCCTGCGATGAAATCTGGTAGTTTTTGTTTTTTTAGTGAAAGATTTTACGAGACAGGAAAATGCATTTCACAAGACATATCAGCAATTATCAAAGAGACTACATATACCATGCTCCCCCTCCCCCTCCCATCCACCCCCACCCCCAACCACCATCCTACCCCTCCTACCTCCACATCCCCACCCCCTGACACCCCCACCCTCCCCCTGACACCCCCACCCCTCTTACCTCCCATCCCCCCACCCCCTAGCACTTGCAGTTGTGTGGATAGTGGGGAATATATAATTTGTAGAATGTTAGTTCAGACTGGGCCCAGACCCTTACACCATGTGAAGGGCCAGTTTGACAGGCAAGAGATTCTGCTGCCCTTGCCGTGTGCTAGCAGGGCTTGAGTGATGGGAGGTAACTTGTGAAAACGTCTTGAATGTTATTGATGTCGCACTTCAGGCTCTGATGCAGTCCGTTCATTCCGTCATGGGTGGTGGGACCAGTTTGACAGGCTAGTGCGATTTTTCTCGTCATGATGGCTAATGGGAGGTAACTTCTTAAATGTTAAGGTCACATTTCAGGCCTCAAATACAGTCCCTTCCATCATTGGTAAATGTTAATGTCACACTTTAGGCTGTGATATCCATTGTCCATTGTATGTGTTTATGCATTTTTCTGCAGCTTTTTGTACGGCGCATTGTGCCCTAGATCTTGCTAAGGATGTTGCGCCATAGAAATGTCCATTATTATTAGTAGTAATAATACAGTCCCAAAGATCATCGGTGATAGGGCTAGTTTGACAGGCAAGTGAGGTTCCCTTGTCCGGCTCTGTAGTTGACTGGGTAATGGGAGGTAACTTTGTAAAACTGCGTAAATGTCAGTGTAACACTTCAGGCTGTAGTACAGTCCCTTGCGCCATCTGAGGGGCCAGTTCCACAGGCTGGTAAAAGCTGACAGTCCCAGGACTAAATGAGCAAAGTGAAGATCTTATGCTCCAGGATAGTTCAGGCTTTGTAATGGCCTACTAGAAAGGTGAGGCCAAATTTCCCTTGAATCGGATGAACTGGTTTGGCCTAGCGGTAAGGCATTAGGCTGGTAAGCTGAAGGACCTCAGTTCAGTTCTGCTTCGGCTCTGGGTTGACTGGGTGTAAAACACCAAGTTTCCTACCTCTTGAAAAGGTGTGGTCTGTGGACACTGTCCTGTGACGTTGCCCCTCACAATTAAAGAAACATCAAAATGGCTCTCATCGCTGCTCATCTTAGTGAAGGAGTCATTCTGGTGGGGGCTGAACAGTGTTGGGTCTCCCTCTTTGTCCACCTCCTGGGATCTTGGTCCCCACCAGCACCTCTTTGGAGACAACTTGACATTAAGCAAGTTTAGCCAGCCATCCAGCCAACCCTTGAGATGGCTTTGCCACCCATTTCCTCACTGCCAACAGCAAGTACATCACATAGACCCAAAATGTCACAGGAAAGAAGACATGTCATGACTGTCATACATACATCATTTCCTTCAGACTTCTCCTTTCTCTCTCTCTCTCTCTCTCTCTCTCTCTCTCTCTCTCTCTCTCTCTCTCTCTCTCTCTCTCTCTCTCTCTCTCTCTCTCTCTCAAAGCGAGGACACTACAATAATATGCTCTCTTCATGTGATGAGCTGTAAGCTGTCAAACACTATTGTGTAATAGTCTTCGCAGTTAGCCATAATAGTCTTCGCAGTTAGCCATGAAGCCAGTTATGAAGTGCCATACCTCGCTTTGCCTGTCCTTGCATTTTGGGCGCAGACTGCGCTATCATGGTGTAGAATATCCAGGCAAAGGGAGGTAAACTTGTTCAAGATTGCTTGTGTCTGGTTGTGATTTAAAATGTGTGAGACTGTGCAGGCGATTCTGTCCTAGTTGACAGAGTATGTGCAAAATCAGGATCCAAGTTGACACCTAGTTGACAGAGTATGTGCAAAAGCAGGAGATTCTGTTCTAGCTGACAGAGTATGTGCAAAAGCAGGAGATTATGTCCTAGTTGACTCTTTTGTAGTTAGTTTTCAGTGCATCAAATCAAAGGATTACACATATCCACTGTTGGTTAGGCAAGGTGTGAAACATTGCATATAATATTGTAAATGACGGAACAAATGGACAGCAGTTTTTGTTTCTGGAAAGGTTATCTTGCACTTGGAATCTCGATGTCTGGCAGGTGGTTTCACACTGCCTCCTTGAACAAGTCAATGCACATTCAAAGTTCTTCTCATGTCTGAAACCACACTACAAAAGGGTATCATGTGGGGTTTGTCTCCTTCACAGGTACACAGCATCAGTGATTTTTTTTATGATTTTTTAATTGCCTTTATAAACTTCTCAAGTAAAGAACTCAGCTGAGTTCAACATAAAAACAGCCACACTGCAGAAATGAACTCATTGTGCACTCTGTAAAATACACAGATGACTGTAGTAGTCAGTGTAAATGCTCTTGAAGTGCAGTGTTGTCTGTTGGATGTACAGTACCTCACACACTGGACTTTTTCTGGTTTGATCCTGCTGCTGTTACTCTGCATGTGTGTGGGTGGGTGTGTTTGTTTGCTGGAGATGGTGTTTTGTGATGTGGGAAAATGTGATGTTAAATTGGAATAAAAATGGAGGAAAAACAATGACACAATAGAATATAGCACTCTTTTTTGTCCTGTTACCTGGGGATGGCCAGTGTGTGTGTGTGTGCGTGTGCATGTGTGCATGCATGCGTGTGTGAGTAGGTGCATGCATGCGTGCATGTGTAGGTGTGTGTGTGTGTGACACTATGCAGAAGATACTGGCATGAAATGGAGACACTGCCAGTGCCAAATGAAATAACACAAATCTCTGGCTGCATTAATATTGTTGGCCTATGGAGAGCTTCAACAACAATAATAATAATAATAATAGATAACTCTGTGTGTGCGTGTGTGTGTGTGTGTGTGTGTGTGTGTGTGTGTTATAGATATATTTTAAGTATAAAAAAGGTAATAAAAAAATTAATACAAATAAAACCTCCCCCTTTTTGTACACTACCACACACCCACACAAAAGGAAACGCACACATCAACTGCTGTCCAATCGCCCACTTGCTATTGTATATAATGTTCATCTCCTATCCCATTCAGTTTTATTTCTTCATCACCGAAGACAGCCACAATAATAAACAGACCATTGCTTACATGTTCGGCAACACGACAGTCGGACGCAGAAGGGGCAAGTAAGTAAACATGGTGCTTAACGTCCACAGAAAACATAACGCTTATTAGGGATGGGAGTCAGAAGAGGCGTAAAGTAAGGGAAATAAATACGTACAACTCACATTTTGCAGCAGTGACTAGGGTTGCTTCCCTTACCTCGTTACGCTGGTCTATGCGGCCACCCGCAAAAATAAAGCAAGGAGGCGACCTGGTGCCAGGCTGTATGTAGCCGTCTTCTCTTTTTTCTTTCTTTTTTTCTCCCCCCCCCCCCCTACCCCCCAAGTTTTCAAACATTTACTAGTATTTCCAAAGACGGAATTCATCAAATTACGGTAATACATTTGAGTGATGAACACATCCTACTATAAAAATGTACGCGTGACACAGGGAGATAAAAGGTATCGCAGAACATCCATCTGGGTCTCAAATTATGCTTTCTCCCAAATTTGTGTTCCGATTCGATTTTTTACAATCTTCTGAGCGTGTGCTAACAGAGAGACAGAGAGAGACAGAAAGACAGAGACACAGACAGACAGACAGACAGACAGACAGAGACATACAGGAACAGAGAGAGAAAAGGAAATCGACCAAACATGATTAATCGACC
Organism: Alviniconcha strummeri; assembly: GCA_963584105.1. NCBI lineage: Eukaryota > Metazoa > Mollusca > Gastropoda > Provannidae > Alviniconcha > Alviniconcha strummeri. The sequence continues at coordinate 10,615,799 of OY757553.1, read as the reverse complement.
AAACATGTATATATATATACAGAAAAACAACGCTGTCTGTACTCCTGGGCACCTCACCGTGCAGGAAGGACTGAGTATGGTGTCATGTATGTATGTATATATATATATATCACATTGTCTCCTCCTCTCGCCCGCCCCGGCTTCTTCCACAGATATACACCCGCAAACACATGTGTAATGTTCAGAACACATACACATACACACACACAAACGCGCGAGCGCACACACACATACACACACTCTCTCTGTGTCACACACATACACACCACCACTACCACCACCACCACCACCGTCTCCCTGTCTCCCCCTCCCCCCTCCCCCTCCCCCCCCCCCAGCCCCACCCACCCACCCTTGCACCAATCTTGAAAGCTGTGCCGTATCGTGTAAGCTGTAAAAACAAAATCAAGATGTCATCCATCCCCTAACACCTTCCCCAGCTGCAGACAAGGGTTAAATTAACCCTTTCTCTGCCTGGGCCTACGTGCTCGTTTGCTGCGCCACACCTCGTCAATAGCCCAACGTCTCCTTCCCGCCGCGTCAAGCACACGTCATTGCAATTACACGTCACAATGTTTGGCAAGCGAGCCGCGAAAAGCAGGGAACGGCGATGGCGCATTTTTCTCTTCGCTTGCTTTGCGTACAATTGCAACAAGGCCAAAGGGCGATGGGGGGAAATGGTTGTGAACCAGTGTGTACGATGTTTTACACCTGAGACGTTTGAGGGGCTATTGAAAAGCTAAATGATAGATCAACTTCTCATACATTACCATGATTGTTGCATTGAGGAAAGCCATGGGACTGAAGGTTTCGACTGCGGCCTAAATCAAACTGGCTAATAATTAAAGGAACTAGCCCTCGCAGGCTAAATTTCTCGCAAATCATAGCAAAAGAGAATTTTATATATTATATATAAAAAATCGTTGTTTTCTCCCGCCAAACCTGGTACGGCTAGTTCCTTTAATGTCGTAGGACGCTTCATTGTGAGCAGATTAACCGAATATGATCAGCAGTAAAAGTTTTGTGATTGAACGTGTCGTTGAAGTTGAAGTGTTGCTTTACGTCCACAGAAACCGTATGCTTATAGGGACGGGAGCCCAGGACGGCCACCTCGACTTTCACACAGCTCCTGAACGATGTGATCGTGTCGTTGATTTTATATCAGTTTTATAAGGTGACTTTGGGGGACATCATAAATAACTTGTTTCACGTGCTGATCGCTGCGTTGTATGCTCTTTTCCCGCGCTTCATTTCCACGTCACTAAAGTGTTCTTGGCGTCAAGGCTAGACCGCCAAAAGGTCATAGTTTTGTCCATCTGTCAAGGAAGAAATACATGTGGATTGCAATCATTTTTGTCACTGATTATTTCTGTCTCTGTGGTGTGACATTTTGATGACGTACTTCAGCTTTCTAGAAATAATAATAATAAAGAAAGTCAGTCCGCGAGGAAAGGTGTGGTCTATTGGGTTTTACCCCAATTTATTATTAACTCATAATGATTGATGGTTAAAAAAAAAAAGAAAAAAAAAAAAAGTAAAATCAGCCGGCAGATCAAAAAAAGAATGCAACAAACAAATCATAGCAAAAGATAATTTTATATATATCTAAAAAAATCGTTTTTCTCCCGCCAAACCTGGTATGGCTAGTTCCTTTAATGTCGTAGGACGCTTCACTGTGAGCCGGTTTGGCCTAGCGGTAAGGCGTTAGGCTGGTAAGCAGAAGGACCTCGGTTTGATTCCGCTTCGGCTTTCCCTTCTCTTCAAAAGTTGTGGTTTGTGGACACTGACTTGTGTGAGCCGAGTTTGGCCTAGCGGTAAGGCGTTAGGCTGGTATGCGGAAGGACCTCGGTTCGACACCGATTCGGCTCTCCTTTCTCTTCAAAAAGGTTGTGGTTTGTGGACACCGTCTTGTGACTTTGTTCATCACTTCCTACTGAAACATTAAAATGGCTCTAATCGCTGCAGATCTTAATGCAAAAGTCATTCTGGTGGTGACAGTGTAGCGATAGGTATATAATCTCCCTCTCCCCCCACCTCCATACCCCCTTCCTCCCCTTCTCCCCGTCCCTAATAAGCCGTACGGTTTCTGTGGACGTTAAGCACCATGTTTACTTACTTACTAACTTCACCACCATACCCCCTTCCCCCCTTCTCCCCGTCCCTAATAAGCCTTATGGTTTCTGTGAACGTTAAGCACCATGTTTACTTACTTACACTGACTTGTAATTTTGTCCCTCACAATTAATCAAACGTTAAAATGGCTCTTTCTGCTACCCGACCGTTTTTTGATGTGAGAGTAGGAATGGAAGCAACGAAGGTGAATGAACCGGGGCGACAAAAAATAAGAAAGCTGCATAATTTCTCTGTGTGTGCGTGCGTGCGTGCGTGCGTGCGTGCGTGCGTGCGTGTGTGTGTGTGTGTGTGTGTATGTGTGTGTGTGTGTGTGTGTGTGTGTGTGTGTGTGTGTGTGTGTGTGTGTGTGTGTGCAGTATGTGTATTTGTAGGGGGGGGGGGGGGGGGGCTTACCTGTGTTTGTAGTTTAGTACGGACGGACTGGCTGTTAGATAGGTCCGATGGATCTTATGCTACTATCTCGAGTATTAAAGTTTTGGAGTTCGATTTTTTTCTCTCCGAGTCTGTCTCTCTGTCCGTCTCTCAAAAACAACAAAACAAACAACAACAACAACAAACACACACACACACACACACACACACACACACACACACACACACACACACACACACACACACACACACACAGAGCTACAAAAACAAAACAAAACAAACGTATTTTTATTACACTTGGAAGAATTAACTTCACACTTCTCGGGGATCAATCAGACTTGATCAGTTTTCACAGGTGACGTACCGAAGCGCGGACGTCACATCCGCCGCCTCAGTACCCCTTACTCCGTCTCAGTCGGTACAGTCGGCTAGCCTTTCGGCCCTTCCCGCACTCTCTGCCCCGGCCATTTGCACTTCGTGGGAGACTCGCCACCGGCTCGCCCGCCCAATTGTTCCATTGTACAAGTGTCCCCAATCTCTGCCGTTTGTGGCAGTGGGCGGTCATTAAAAGACCACTTTGCTTCTCGAGCCCCTCGCTCATTTTTCCCCCCATGTCGCACACAGCGGCGCGCCGAAGGAAATAATGAAGTTCCTATGAGTAGGCGGCGCTAGAGGAAAGCTCCCACGGCCTGGGCCAATGATTAGTCATCATGCCACTGAAAGCTCAGCCAATGGGAGCGCGGAGGCTCCACCGAGTCGATCAAAGTTTGGCCACGCCCCCCACCCCTCTTTCTGTCTGTCTCTCTGTCTCTTCTCCGTGCGCGAGATTGTCGCCAGCGTGTGACGGAGTCGAGCGACAGGAAGGGCGACTGGGAGAGTGTGTTTCTGTGTCTCGGTGACAAGACGACAGTCAGGACAACTGCGCTGTCGCTCGCACGCCAACTATCGCAGTCTACGCGGCTGGTTGTGTGCGCTGTAAGTGTAAGTGTTTGGGGCACGATTTCCAGAGGTACGGCTTTTACGTCGTCTCGTAGCATTGCAGATTATAGATAGGGTGTCGAATTTACTTTATTTAGTGTTGGCGAATTTAATAATGTAATTATACGATGTCTGACGAACCTGGACAGTTTTGGGAGGATTGGCTTGATGAAATGTTGTCATAATATAGTTTTTATTTTCGTCAAGTTCATCCTAGTTACCCAAAGTTAGCTTTATCCAGAGTTATTTTTATCCGAAAGTTGTTTTTATCCATGGCTTTATCCAAAGTTATTTTCGAGCATAAAAACTTTCATCCAGACTTGGCCGATTTTAACTGAAACAGATATTTACGTTTCTTCTTTCAAGTACCATTTCAACGGTGCGCTAGGCAAGTATGAAGTGTTTAATTCAGCGGCCCTGTTTTATATTGCCGAACATTCAGTCTCTCGCGTTTTTCTGTTTCAGATTCTACTTTAGAGTTGACAAAAGCAGTGACGCCGGAATCTCGTG
>OY757553.1:10599309-10606809 GCA_963584105.1 Alviniconcha strummeri | reverse complement strand
CCCAGGCCCATGACACAGAATAAAGAATTGTCTTGAGCAGTGGTGTCAGCAAATGTTCCGGTTTTATATGAGACCACTATCATAAAAACAGTCAAACTATATATATATATATTTAAAAAAAGGAGTGTAAAACAACCGAGTGCATAATATTTTAAGACATTATTGATGCTCTCGGTCCAAAGAGCCTTTAGAACCAAAAAAACAACAAACAACAAAATAGAATTTAAATAACCCTTCTGCTCTCTGTTTAGGATTGTGAGCCAAAAATCTGCTTCGGCTCGGGGTGGGGGGTGGAGTTGAGGGACGTGGGGGGAGGGGGGGGGGGGGAACTGATGCAGATGCACCCAGTAGACTACGCGAAGGGAGTAGGACTCTTGCCTGCGTGCGTGCGTGCGTGCGTGCGTGCGTGCGTGTGTGTGTGTATGTCTCTCTCTCTGTCTCTCTGTAACCTCACATAATTATGGCGGCATACTAGCGTCAAAAGACAAAATATGTGTATATCATTATAATTATGTACACATAGTTACTAATTATGGTGTATAATTACTGATTATGTCTTCACATAATGGTAATTATGTACTTTCGGCGAACGTAAGCCTCTGGAAGCAGAATGAAGGCTTTTAATTAGTAATTATGTCCACATAATTACTAATTTTGTGCTTTTCACATGTAAGTAAGCCGTTGGAGTAAGTAAATAAGTAAGTAACTTGGTGTTTTACGCCCAGCCAGTCAACCTTTGCGGTTATATCAGGGCGAAAGCTGTTGGAACCGAGCACTAAAAAGACATTCACTGACTATGTAGAGATAATTAGTCATTATATTCAGATAATTAGTAAGCATGCTGAAATAACAGTTCCGTGCTTCGCCAAACGGCTTGCTAGCGTCAAAAGCACAATGAGTAATTGTCACCGACAACGCATGCGCGAAGGACAGCCAGTTAATTCGACGGTCTGATTTGGCGCGAATGATTGTCTGCGCGGGAATCATGTCCCCTGTGACAGTGTAGCGGTGCAATGATTTTCAGTGACTCAGTGAAAGTCTAGGTGAGTGTATGGTTTCAAAGACTGAAAGCCTGGGTAAATGTATGGTTTCAAAGACTGAAAGCATGAAAGCATTGCTAAGTGTATGGTTTCAGAACTGAAAGTAAGGGTACGTGTATGGTGAACGCGTTTTGCCAATGAGTGCTTCAACAACAAATTCGACCGCGTCAAAAATTGCTCGATGCCGTCGGCAACCACCATTGACACACACACACACACACAAAAAGGAAGTGCTGACAGGCTCGCACATGCGCACTTAACGTCGTTTGAACAAGATTAGTAATTATGTGGACATAATTGTAATTATGTACCTTTGACGCATGTAAGCCGTTGGAAGCAGCACGAAAGGACTAATTATGTGCACCTAATTACTAATTATGCTAAGATAGTTACTAATCATGTGTTTTTGAGGCAAGTGAGCTGTGAGTCAAAAGACAAAATGAGCAATTATGTATTTTCTCCGGAGTGTTGGGGACTGGTGGGGACCTAGATTCCAGGAGGAGAGGGGTTGGGTGGGGGGAATGGGGGGTAGGTATACCGAAAGTTACACTGTGGGGGACGGGTGGGGAGAATGGGGGGTAGGTATACCGAAAGTTACACTGTGGGGGACGGGTGGGGGAGAATGGGGGGTAGGTATACCGAAAGTTACACTGTGGGGGGACGGGGGGAGGTGTCGGGTATAGCGAAAGTTACACTATGACCACCAGAATGACTCTCAATCAACCAGCGTCTTTATTGCCACGTCTCAAGTAAAATATACACGGACATGGAATGAGGCATGGTGTTTGAGAGCATTCGTGGTCATACACACATTCACAGTAACGTTAACAAGTTAACAATGTATATAATACTAATAATAATACGATCAACTGACAAACCATAAAATACTCATGAATCAAACGCACAGTCACAGCCTGTTACGGTAACCGCTTCACGTTTCGTTTAAACGAGAGAGGAGCATGAGGATGAGCAGGCAGCGATGAGAACCACATTAATGTTTCATTTGTTGCGAGGGGCAGTCACAAGACAGAGTCCACCAATCCCAACCTTTCCAGACAAAGGAGTATCATTAGCGGGAACTGCCACAAGTATCATTTTTGTCGCGACAAAGTTATGTTTGTCGCGACAAAATTATGTTTGTCGCGACAAATATTTGTCGCAACAAAAACTTGTCGCGACAAAAATAATACTTGTGGCAGCTTCCGCCAATGATAAAGGAGATCTATTCGAAGCGGGGAATCAAACTCACGTCGCCCGCTTTACCAGCCTGACGACAACGCCTTGCTACCGCCAGGCCACGACGGCTCACGAATCCAGCGAGATGAGATGATTTTTTTTTTATTTTTTTTTAATCTTAAATGCTGCTCTTTTTTTTTGGAGGGGGGGGGGGGGGGGACTGGGGAGAGGAAGGGGAGGGCACACCCGGCGCCCCACTCTTTGTGTGCACGTGTCTATGCACAAGGTCGTTAGTTTCCTTTCAACTGATGGCTCTAGTTTTTAGAGTGCATTACTTTCCTTTGTTGTTTGTAGGGTCGTCGTCAGTCTCCCGTCACAGTAAGTTCCCTTCAGCTGCTTGCTTGTGCTCTTTCCCTACTTTCCGTAGCAGTCGAGCCTTTTGAGCCGGGTTGGATCGGGTGGGGGGTGGGCATGGGGATCTGTATAATAGATGAGGTCGGCAGCAGTTGCAACAATACGTACTAAGAAGGAAGGGGACGGATTGATTCTCGGTCTGTAACGCCCAGTTAACCATAAGGGTCGTACACGTGCATGGACGAAGACAGAGCAGGGGAATCCCAAGGGGTAGAAGGAAAACGAGAGTCCTGTTGGTCTCTGTGGGCTTAAAGCAACACTGAACTCGGGGAGAGGCATTTTACCCAGGAGCTGTGTGGAAGTCCTAGGTGTAACAGTCTGTGAGTGAGTCTGCTGGAGAGCGGAGAACAGCGCTATATAAAAGCGATCAACTACGGTCTCTGTGGACTTGGGGGCGGGGATAGCTCAGTGGTTAGAGCGCCGGACTCGTGATTGAAAGGTCGCGGGTTCGAATACCTGCTGGAACGGCGGGAGAATTTTCTTCTCCAGGGTCGACTTTCTGTGCTGACTCTTATTTCGGTATCCGTTCCACCCCCGTGTTACCACAGTAGCACGTAAAAAATCCCGGTCATTCTGCCAAAAGTGCAGGTGGCAGGTTACAGCTAAACACGCATACATCTTACGTATGTGGATTTTATTGAACCGTGCTTCGGCATTGGTCACAACTTGTCCCTAATATGTCAAATGACATCTGAGGACATTAAGCATCAACTCATCATCATCATCTCTGTGGACGTAAAGCAACATTGAACTCGAGTTCGAACGCCAGGAGAGGGAGAAAAACGAGGCAGACGATGAAATGAAAGAAAGGAAGGCATGAAAAGAAGAAAGACGAGAAGAAGAAAAATGAAAATAAAAGGAAAGAAGGGGGAAATCGGGGAAGGCGAGGAGTAGAAGAAAGGGAAGATGTGAAAGATAATAATAATATTTTTGGGGTGTTTTAAGCCCAGTCAACTAGGATGTGAAAGAAGAGAGAGAAGAAGGAGGAGAAAAGAAGATGAAAAAAAGGAAGGAAAGAAAAAAAAGAAAGGCGGACAGATGAGAAAGAAGAGGAGAAGAAGAAAGAAACGTAAGATGTGGAGGAAAAAACTGACGAAAAGAGAATAGATGGAAGAGGGGAAGAAACGGAGAAAGAAGAGAGGAGGAGGAGGAGGAGAAAGGTGGAAAGATGGAGGAAGGAAAGAGAGAAAGGAAGAGAAGGAAGAAGGGAATGAAAAAGAAACGGAGGACGTCGAGAAAAGAAAAGAGGAAAGAGAAGAAAGAAGAGCAGGAGAAGAAGAAAGACAAGGATGAGGAGGAGAAAGAGAAGAAAGACAAGGAGGAAGAGGAAGAGGATTATTTATGCGTATGGTTATTCACATCGCAGCGTTTGACATTTTATATTCTACAACTAGGACAAGGACAGCATGATTTTGTCCCATATGGTAGCTCTGATGTAACTCTGTGTGGTGACTGGGCTCAAAGCACCTACTAACAAAATGGTCCATATGGCATACTGTCTATATGGTCGTCTCTGATCACTCAGAACATGGTACCTTACATCATGACTGCTTCTCAGCTCAGACCCGTTAAGGTTTACAGAGATCGTAACTTGCTTTCAAGAGTGATTTCGTGGGGTTTTTTTAATAAGTATAAAAACGGGGACCCAATTACCCGAACCATTACCCGCCCCTAATAAGCCTTGTGGTTTGTGTGAACGTTAAGCACCATGTTTACTTACTTACCCGAACTATGGTATGTTACATCATGATTGCTGCTCAGCTCAGAACCATGAACGTTTACACAGACAACTGTAACTTGCTTTCAAGAGTGATTTTATGTTTTTTCACTAAGCTTAAAAAACCGGGACCCTTCAGATCCATTCTGGACGCAGCAAGAATACAGACAGGTCTGGCTGGCTGTTTTTTCAGCTGTACAGCGATCGCGCTGGACATTTTGCAAATGTTACAGCTGTACAGCGATCACGCTGGACATTTTGCAAATCGGCGCGATATCTACCAGCTGGCGAAAGTGGTTCACGGAAACCGGTCAAGCAAATCACTGTAGCCGGTCAGATAGACTGTGCCGTCGATACTGTTACTAGCGTTCTACTAGTACTAGCCAGTTGCTCTCTTTTTTGTCACAGACAGACAGACAGACAGACAGACAGACACACACACACACACACACACACACACACACACACACAGTGTGCTTTTTGTTGTTGTTATTGTCGTTTCGTTGTTGTTGTTTTGTTTTGTTGGGGAAGTGGGGGTGAGAACCGATAAAAAACAATAAAAAAAAAAAAACAGCAACAACAGTCAGCGCGTCTGAAAGATTTCTGACTGGTATGTGCTGATCTCAACCGCTAATATACCGGACATTACCGGAGATATGTGTGTGTGTGGGGGGGGGGGGGGGGGGGGGGGGGGTTGTTGGGGGTAAAATCTCAGTTGAAAGAATCGTAGAGACGGAAATGTAAAACATATACAACAAGGTACGTAGCACTATGCTAATCAGCGGCCCGACCTCATGAAGGTGAGCCCACGCAGACCAGAAGGGTGTTGCGTTATCTAACCGAAACGCAACAGCCGGTTGTACTGTTTTGTCAATCATTGCTGCGATATCACGAACGAAGTGTTTCCAGTTCAGAGAAACTCATCTGGTTATCTTAAGGCTTTGCAGCCTCTGTCGTGAAAATGTCTCGGTTATGGTTGATAAGCCGATATCCTTAAATAGCCGCTATGTGTAACCAAACTTCGTTTCTGCAGAAGTGCTTAAAAGTTGCTGATGGCATACTTTCAAACGGTAATGGCAACGGCTAAATTGGTTTCAGCCTGCATTGTTTTCCTGTTTTGCAAAAATGCAAATGCAGCGTCGATGGAAGGGATTAAATACACATCATTTGCATTGATTGGGTGTAAAGTTATTTTTATGTGTTTGGTTTTCCAGGCCCAGACTGGGTCTCCACCGAGGCTGGAAGAGTTTACAATCTGACTTTCCCCCCCGGAAAGTGCATCTCCCAGCAAATCCCTTCTTTATGTCCTTCGCTGCAGCTGAAGTCCTTGTTTGTTCGAAATCCGCTTTGGCAAGGGGAATAACTGCGTTAGAAAGTGGAATAACTCCGACGCGAAGGGCTTAGGTAAGTCCGTTTTGAGAACTTCAAAGAGTTTTAATGCCTTGGGTTTACTGCCAGTAAAACAAACAAGAAATCGCAGCTTTGCAAAGGTGCGTTATCACCTGACAGCCCCGCGACAGCTTTCTCGCCTCATAAAAGATGGAGGGCCCCCGCTCATGATGGGGAATTTCCTACCACATGAAACGGCCGACTCATCCGCACGTTAGTGCTAAAGCTCGCACAGTATCGAACCGTCGGGGAAGGAGACCAAGGGAGGGCACCCTCCAAGAACAATGACGAGTAACTCGCCTTTGATGGTGGGTTTGTTCATCGGGGTCGAGTGGTCGCGAGGGTTGCTAATGCTAGCGAGGCCTATTTCCAGTCCGTCTGGAGTTTGCACTCTGACCGGACTCGCCGTTCCGCGGCCGTTAATCGTTGATTCCAAAGGAGGGAACTGTTTGTCGGTCGTCATTGTATGACGTGCGCGCGCGTTGTTTTATGATTTCCGCAGGCTCGACTTCTCATGCTCGTGTATTCGTTGTGTCATTAAATATCAGCCAATCACTTCGCGACATAGAGTATCTGTTCCTGCCCCCCACCAACCTCTCCCTTCCCCCCTCCCTTCCGCTCCCCCCTCCCCCTCTCTCTCTCTCTCTCTCACTTCAGTTTTAACTTATCCTAAACTACAATCCTTGTAAAAATCAATAAACTCTGTCTTTCTGTCTCTCTCTGTCTCTGTCTCTCTGCCCCCCCCCCCCTCTCTCTCTCTCAGTTTTGACTGAACCTAAACTACAATCCTTGTAAAATAAAGTTTTCGAGTTCGAGTTTGACTTCTCTGTCTGTCTGTCTGTCGGTCTGTCTGTGTCTGTCTGTCTGTCTGTCTGTCTGTCTGTCTGTCTGTCTGTCTCTCTCTCTCTCTCTCTCTCTCTCTCGCTCTCTCTCTCGCTCTCTCTCTCTCCCTCCTTAGTTTAGTAGTTTAGCAAGCACTAGTTGTTAGACAGGTTTTAGACTGAACTTCCTAAACTACAATCGTTTTCGAGTTTGAGTTGTCTCTCTCCTGGGTTCTCATCGTTTTAGGTGTTTACGGGCAAACTGTCTTCTTCTTTTAAATGCCTTCTATGGTAATTTCTTAGGCAATTCCGTCGTGTCTTTTGTCTTTTCCTCTTTCAAGTTAAATTTGGAATCGTCCTCGTGACGTCATACAGTCTACGTAGCTACTTTAAAAAAAAAAAAAAGCGCGCGCGCCGTGTTTGTGTGTGTGTGTGTGTGTGTGTGTGTGTGTGTGTGTGTGTGTGTGTGTGTGTGTGTGTGTGTGTGTGTGTGCGCGCGCGCGCGCGCGCGCGTGCGTGTGCGTGCGTGCGTGTGTCCGTGCGTGCAAATTAAGGAGTAACCATACTAGAGCTCAAAAGTTAAGCTACTTTTTACAAAATTGCACAGATTTTCAAACCTCAGTACACTATTTCCACAAAACCTCTTCAGGTGCAAGGCTTCTTCATTGGTTAACGTACATTCAATATGCAATCAGTTTCATACGTACTCTCCTGCATTAAGATGGGCAGCGATGACAGCCGTTTATTAATGTTTCATTAATTGTGAGGGATGAAGTCACAAGACAGTGTTCACAGACCACAACTTTTGAAGAGAAGAGAGCCGCAGCGGAATCGAACCGAGATCCTTCTGCTTACCAGACGTACCGCTAGGCCAAACCGGCCCCCATATTCGTTGCTTGGACGAGGCGTGGTTATTGGTTTAAACAAAATTTTATTCATTCAT
>OY757553.1:10576715-10599109 GCA_963584105.1 Alviniconcha strummeri | reverse complement strand
ACTGACCTTGATGGTGGACTCAGGAAGGTTGAGGGAGGCGGCCAGCTCGCATCGCTTGGGGCGTGACACGTAGTTTTCCTTGAGGAACTCCTTCTCCAGCCGTCCGATCTGTTCCCGCGTGAAGGCGGTGCGGTACCGCCGTACCTGTCCGTCGTCAGGGCAACCGTCTGAAACCACGATCACGTACGTGTTAGTACGTCGTGACATAATGGTAATAATGATCATTACAGTGGGGCCTTAGAGCGCCCATTCTCAAACATGAACCCAAGGCCCTAGCCTGAGACGTCATTCACAACTAAGTGCCTACCTGGCCGAAACGCATGCTTAGTTTTTGTTTGTTTGTTTGCGTTTACAAACATACTAACTTAAAGTTCATTCGTACACTAAGAAATAGCTTTCTAAACGAACGTACCACCTTTACATTATATATTGAGACATAAAATTTTGAAACTTTCTGGAAGCACTCTTCTGGAGAGAGAGAGAGAGAGAGAGAGAGAGAGAGAGAGAGAGAGAGAGAGAGAGAGAGAGAGAGAGAGAGAGAGAGAGAGAGACACACACACACACACACACACACACACACACACACACACACACACACACACACACACACACACACACACACACACACACACAGACAGAAAGACAGACAGACAGACAGACAGACAGAGAATTAACCAAAATCATTAACAAGCAAACAAGTCCAAAACAATGATCTGTGACATCTGGGAAGGATGGATACAGAGACTGCGAAAAAAATAGGTGATACTAATTTTTAGAAAGGAACAGACGTGGGGAAAAGAGAAAAGAGTATATATATATCAGTCCTGCAAAATATTTAGGCTGCTTGTGACTACAGTAAAAACCACCAGAGAGAGAGAGAGAGAGAGATACAGCCAATCACTGAATCCCGCAAAATATTTAGGCTGTTTGTGACTCTGAGAACAAAACCCATCACGAGGGACCACTCCAACGAGATACAACCCAGATAAAAGACCCTCTTCCCCGATGAAAGACCACCCTGATGAAAATTAAACTGATGTAAGACCACCCTGATGAAAGAAATACGGTTTTTGTTTTTAATTATTATTCACCAGTAGCTTAGCAAGGCGGACTAGTTGTTAGACAGCTTTTGACTAAAACTAAACTACAATCCTTGTTTAAAAAAAAAAAAAAAAAGTTGAGTCAGTTCGAGTTCTCTCGCCGATATATATATATATAGAGAGAGAGAGAGAGAGAGAGAGATGAGAGAGAGAGAGAGAGAGAGAGAGAGAGAGAGAGAGAGAGAGAGAGAGAGAGAGAGAGATTTAGTCTATTACTTTTGTTAAAGCTATTTACGTTTTTCAAGTCTGTACACAGGATCAAATCGTCTTGCTGCCCCTTTGCACTCCGGCATTACTCCATCCTTACTTACTGACAGTATTTCGTTGTTCATGTATACAGTCTTCCTCTCTTTTGCCATACCAAAGACACAGCCCTAGCCTGTCTATTAGCCACGCCCACATCCAATCATCTTCATCGACGTCTGCTTCAGCCACGCCCCTTCAGTGTCAGCAACCGGCAGCAGCACTGAGAGGCGTCAGTCTTGTGCAGTCTTGTGGCGTGACGTTGAGACTGCCTTGGCTGCCGGTGCCAGTCTAAACTCCGACCCGACTCATCCCTGTTTAATAGAGAGCCGGTTTGGCCTAGCAGTAAGGCGTTAGTTAGGCTGGTAAGCAGAGGGACCTCGGTTCGAATCCGCTCCAGTTCTCCTTTCTCTTAAAAAATTATGCCCTATGGACACTTGTCTTGCGACTTTGTCCCTCACAATTATGAAACATTAAAAGGGCTCTCATCGCTGCCTATCTTAATGCAGGAGTCATCCTGGTAGTGACAGTGTAGCGATAGGTATATAATGTCCCTCTCTCCCCACCTGCATACCCCCCCCCCCCCCATCCCCGTCCCTAATAAGCCTTATGTTTTCTGTGGACGTCAGTATACTAGCACCGTGTTTACTTACTATATCGCTGTTTAGTCAGTTTCGACCCGACTCATCGCTGTTTAGTCGGCCTTCTCTGTTTCCGGTTAGCGTCGTCATAAAGCAGCTCTCACACCTCGTTGCCACGATCGTTATTTTTCGGACTGACACGGCTTAATCATTATTTTATCAAATTTGCTTTTCAGTCGAGCGGCGCGGAGAGCGTGTCAGTGTGTGTGTGTGTGTGTGTGTGTGTGTGTGTGTGTGTGTGTGTGTGTGTGTGTGTGTGTGTGTGTGCGTGCTGCGTGCGTGCGTGCATACGTGTTTTGAGAGAGACTGAGAGAGAGTGCCGTGTGTGTGTGTTGTGTGTGTGTGTGTGTGTGTGTGTGTGTGTGTGTGTGTGTGTGTGTGTGATCAGTGTCGCTTCCGTAGGGTAATCAAAATGCTTACAGACTTGAAACTGTGTCACAGTTCATGACGAGTAATGTTATGTGTAAGAAAAGCATAAATGCAGTTTTAGTTGAACCGTGAACTGGACAAACTGATAATGTTCTTGTTCCGTTTAGAAACGAAACATGATGAAAAATCGCACCAATTCGGCCTCGTCCATGCGGTTTCAGCAGTTGTTGCTGTAATGGTAAATTATTTTATGTTAGTTACATAGCTATAATATCCATTGTATCACGGCCGATTCAGACTGTTCAAAATTTGAGATAGTCTAAACAAACCAGGTGTACCAAACACACACAAAAACGGCTAAACCCGACATACAACTACAAGCCATCATGGCAATCCTGTCAGTTATCTCCCTTCCCTCGCCTTTCCACGTGCAGTTTACAACGTGTGATATTTGCCAAGACGGAAGAAGCTTGTCTCGTGGCCCGCGTTTACCGCCACAAAGCACCCCTCCTCCACAACATCAAAGACTCCTCCTTTCTCTCGGGCCGAGCAAGCCTGAGCTGTTTTCATTACGGCGCGTTCAGCGCGCGCCTTGGGTTCGCGGCTTGCTAAGTGAATACGAAGAGCTAACGACATTTTTATGAAGGCTATTCGACTTTTTATGACCCAGTGTTGGCCCGGTACAGGGGGTCGGGCCGCCGTTGCGGCCTGTGTTCAAGGAGTCTTGGTGAACACCGTCGATTGTTGTGGGCCTGAGGTGGTGCAAATGAAGCGTGCTTTCGCTGTAGGTTGACCCTGCTGTCTGGTGGAGCACCAGTGAGGGTCTGTCGGATGAATATCACTGGCGGCCGAATCGGGGTCCACGATTCGTGATTTGCAGCTGCAAAATTTTTGTCGCTGCAAAAATGCACGGTGTCGTCTTCCCAATGCCCCTACCCCCACCCCCTCCTTATCCCCCCTCCACACCACCCATCTTTTTTTTTTTCCTTTTCTTTCTCTCTCTTCTTTTCGTGTGTGTGTGTGTGTGTGTGTGTGTGTGTGTGTGTGTGTGTGTGTGTGTGTGTGTGTGTGTGTGTGTGTGTGTTGTTGTTGTTGTTGTTATTGTTGTTGCTGTTGTTGTTTTTAAGGCTTTTCACATAAGTAATATCAGACGTATTTACCAAAAGAAGATATTATTTCAATTTTAAAACTGGAAGCAAACACACATGGTGTCGCTGAAACTCGAAGTCACTATTTGAGAGATGCAAAATAATGAGAAAAGTTTCGCGTTAGAAATTGCAAGTCACGGCCCTTTGCAGTTACAACTTTACTTTCGTAGCCTCGAAATGGAAAGGCAGCTTTGCAGTGACGACTTTCCTTTTTAATCAGCAGGAAAAACGGGGAAAAGGCAGCTTTGTAGCAACAGAATACATTTACAGCCATAAAACTGCCTTCCTCTCAAATTTGCAGCTACGAAAGCGACGTGTGGCGTCCAGGCCACTAGGCTCTTTCGGGTACGTTTGCAGCTCCAGAATGTTCCAGTGATGAAGCTGAACTCTCGACAACGCTCTTCAACGTCTAAGACCTTCCGTGACGCATGCTACTTGAGACCACTGGAACCTATAATATTTCAGGGTTTTCAACAGACGTGGGCTTTCTGAGCAAAGTTGGCATACGAAAATGGACATAATAACAACTAGGTTCTTTCATTCTAAATTAGATCTACTTCCAACCTGTCTCATTGCCAGCACGTGAGAATTAGTCCAAAGTAGACGCGATACCTGTACAAATTGCTCGTAATCCAAACAAACCACTGCACGTGACAGGTTAAATTGTATAGACAGATGCGAGTCGTTTCAGACAAACACGGAGTACTTGAGACACTGCGGGAGCTGCCCTACTTTCCACCCCTCCTCTGCAACCCCACCCACACACTTCAAGAACATCCACGGTAGCGGGATCAGCAGGGTATGGGTCAGCATACGGAGGGGGTGGAGGGATGGTGGGGTGGAGGGGAGAGGTCTTTATGACGTGTCAAACTTCTTCACAGGTGTCCAGGACTGCTGTTGTCTTGTTATGACAAGAGCGATGACGCAGTGTTTATGACGTCGGTAACACGCGATGCGGGACAATAAAACATCCCTCCATCTTCATCCCACTGCCCCTTTCGTGCACAGTGAATCAGGACGCCCAGCTCAGCCTCCCTCCCCCACCCCCAAACCATCCCATCCCATCTCACTCACTCTCTTCAACAGCTGAAGACAAAGACATACAGAAAGGAACTTATAACCATGCCAAGATAGAATTATTGGGAGTTTTATGCATCGTTGTTTAATATCAGTAACATCACTCATCACTGGAATGAGATCTGTACTCAAGTGTCTGTTTACTTTTTTCATTGAACTCATGCGTAGCTGTGTGCTTGGGATTACTTACGGGAATGCTCTTTTTCTTCTGTTTCTGTTTCTTCTTCTTCTTCTTCGCCCTAGTTGTGGATAACAGTGTGAAAAAAGAAAAGAAAAAGAAAAGAATTTTTTTTTTCTTCTTCTTCTTCTTTTCTCCTCCCCCCCCCCTCCTCCTCCTCCTCCTCCTCCTCCTCCTTCTTCTTCTTCTTCTTCTTCTTCTTCTTCTTCTTCTTCTTCTTCTTCTTCTTCTTCTTCTTCTTCGTCGTCGTCGTCGTCGCTCTGAGTCATGGTTGGCTGGGCGTTAAATATCACTTATCTGTTACAATCTTCTCTCTCTCTCTCTCTCTCTCTCTCTCTCTCTCTCTCTCTCTCTCTCTCTCTCTCTCTCTCTCTCTCTCTCTCCGCAAACGTGGACGCAGAAATCAAGGTTCTTTATTGCAGAGAATCTAGAGTTCATTATTTTTTACCCCAAAGATTCGCCCTTTGAAAGCTTGCAGTAGGCTGGAATATAGCTTTACATGCTTCGCCTACTACCAGAAATTCTGCCCAATTCTCTGCCTTGGCCAGTTCGAGCTCAGTGTTGCTTTTCTTCCACAAGACCGTAATGGACTATTAGGGAGTCCAGGACGGCCACCTCGACAGTTCTGAAAAGTATTCAGAGTTCGGGAGCTGTGTGAAGGTGGAGGTGGCCGTCCCTAATAAGCCTTATGGTTTCTGTGGACGTAACTCGCCGTGAAGGAAGAAGTTTGAAAATGGACAGAGCTCAGGAGTTGTCAGACCTCAGCGACGGGAGCCCAGGACAGCCACCTCGACTTTCACAGTCGAGGTGGCCGTCTTGGGCTCCCGTCCCTAATAATCCTTATAGTATCTGTAGACGTAATGCAACACTAGAACTGGAACTTTCAAAATGGCCTAGCAACCGAAGTTTTTGTTTTGTTGTTGTTGTTTTTGTTGTTGTTGTTTTTACTACATTCAAGTATTAAAGGTGACTGGAAAATTCTGAAATGGCCTAGCACTGGCCTGAAATGGTTTGTGTGGACGTTAAGCACCATGTTTACTTATTGTAAAAAGTGCCTGTGACAGTCCTCGGAACCCAGATTATTTACTACGTTCATGGCTGTATAAAAGGTGACTGGGCAGTTCTGTGAATGGATTACCCGTCCCTAATAATCCGTACGGTTTCTGTGCACGCTAAGCACCATGTTTACTTAGTTACTGACTCTGTGAATGGCCTCGCAACCCAGGTTTTTGACCGTGTTTATTCCTTTATGTATGTAATGGTATAATAGGTGACTGGACAGTTCTGAAAACGTCCTCGCAAACGAATTTTTGGTGGCTGAATATTTTCAAAACGGCCTTGAAATCGCAGGTTTGTGACTGCGTTCATGTATAAAAGGTGACTGGACAGTTGCGAAAAGTATTCCCCCAACTCCCTACCCCTCCCCCCTTCTCCCCGTCCCTAATAAGCCTTATGGTTTCTGTGGACGTTAGGCACCATGTTTATTTACTTTCCGAAAAGTGCCTGAGACAGTCCTCGCAACCCAAGCTTTTGACTACGTTTGGGTGTAAAAGGTGGCTGGACAGTTATGAAAATGGTCCGAGCTCTGGAACTGTGTGAAAGTCGAGGTGACCGTTCTGGGCTCCCCGTCCCTAATAAGCCTTATAGTCTCTGCGGACGTGAAGCAGCATTGAACTTCAACAATCTGAAACGGGCCTGGGAAGGTCCTCGCAACCAAAGCTTTTCACTACGTTCGGGTGTAAACGGCGACTGGGTGTCACATGCATTACGTATACTCTTAGTCCATGTTCCGGCGCTCCCCGACGGCCGAGAAGTTGAATCGTTCTTCAGTGACACCCTAACAAATCAGCCACCCTAACAACAGGTGGCCGTAAAGCAATAATCCCCAACACCCACCCGACAAACTCCTCTTGATTTGACCATTGTCGCCCACAATTCACAAGAGTAAGGCCTGGCTGCTGCCAGTGAACGGTCGTCGATTTATGAGATCAAACCCTCAGAAATTAAACCGGGCACTCCGCTTGCATTCTGATCTAAAGAAAAAGACAAACTTGCACGGGAAGTTTCCCCGAGCTACTAGGTGAACGTATTGGAGCTAATCCTGCTGCGAAAATTGCACCCAACAAACGTCTGGGTTGAAAAGCGGGTTGAGTGGCACACGACAGAGACGTCTGAAGGGAAAATAAGGGTCAAGGATCATCGGTGACTTGCTAAGCTCTGTGGATCTAACCTGTGATTATCTATGCGTGAGGCTGACGTAAAAGGGCAAACGAAGCGTGTCATGTCCTTTCTGCAATGCACGTAATCTATGACAACGGCACAGGAGCGACAGTTTACGGTTCTCAACGTCACTTGCAACAGTTTTCATGCCTTGTCTTGATGCTGACAGGGAGGGTTTCTGGAAACGGACCTGTTGCGTGTTCGGTGTCCGCCCCCCAAACCGAAGCTGAGTTGGTTGAGTGTTGTTTTACGTCCACAGAAACCGTAGGCTTATTAGGGACGGGAGCCCAGGACGGCCACCTCGACTTTCACACGGCTCCTATGTACAGAGCAAAACGAAGAAAAGTGGCATTGCTTTTATTTCTTTTTCCATAGAGTGTCCAACTTCAACCATTTGAAGACAAACACTTCCTTCCTTGTGACTTTTGTTCCTGACACAGATTGTTCCGGAGTTTGTCAGTCCAGTCTGCCAAACCAAACCATTCTTCGGCAAAATTTTGAAACGTATCTGCACGTGAAATACTCTGTGTTTCATCCTTATGGTCGGGTTTGCACGAAATGAAACCAACATCTAGTGTGGGTGGGTGCGTATGCTCGTGTGTGTGTGTGTGTGTGTGTGTGTGTGTGTGTGTGTGTGTGTGTGTGTGTGTGTGTGTGTGTGTGTGTGTGCGTGGAGAGAGAGAGAGAGAGAGAGAGAGAGAGAGAGAGAGAGAGAGAGAGAGAGAGAGAGACGGTGGAGAGGAGAGGGGGAGGGAAAGAGTCATCCAGAAATCCTGGTTAGGTAATCAGTTAATCATCTTTGCTTTTATCGGATTTTACCATTTCACACACACACACACACACACACACACACACACACACACACACACACACACACACACACACACACACACACACACACACAGAATTAATATGTTTCTGTTTTTCTTAAATTCTCATAACTTTGTGTCAGAGACAGCAGGATGGGAGAAAGGCACCCATCTTGTACCGCTATCTCAATTTTCAAAGACTGTCAAGTACTGTGCCTAGTTTTCGCTGATTTTCAAGACTTCCAAGGCCTTGAAATGGGCTTTCAAAACTCAAGTACTTACCAACACTCTCAAGGAGGACTGCGCCAATCTCGAAATGAACTGACTCCAAAGCTAACTGTCAGAGACACAGACAATTGAACAACTTCATTACCAACTTTAAGATAAGTAGATCGAATTCCATTCCTCTCATGTTCCTCTCATCGTTTGTCTGTCTCTCTGTTTGTCTGTTCGTTGCTTGAAGAGGGAGGAGGAACAAAATGAAAATTTGGCATAATGTGTATTGTCTGATCCAAAATAAGCGTTCTGTTTAACCTTTTGGCTGCTTTGATGTTGCATGGCTTTCCAGCGTGACTAGAAATATATCTTCAGCGTTCCATAATTAATATTATTACTCGCACACGAGCATTGGACAAGTTTCACCAAACAACAAACACTACGCTTTAATTAAACCTGACTAGACGGGTAACCACGTGCAATAAAATCACCGATCAACGTAACAGCGCGAGATCAAAGCCGACAGGGGAGGAAAGTGGCGTGGCAAAACACGTCCGTCTCAAGGGGACAGTATGCGGTTTCTGACCCACGCTCGCATGCCAGCCGTTCAGATGTCCGGCGCAAACTAACTGCACGTCAAGCGCTGTCTCCTGGATGACCGCAAGCCGTTGTAAGTAAACATCGCGCTTAACGTCCACAGAAACCATAAGGCTTATTAATATTAGGGACGAGGAGAAAGGTGGAGGTGGGCGAAGATGAAGATGATATACCTATCGCTACACTGCCGCCACCAAAATGATTTCTGCATTAAGATGGGCAGCGATGAAAGCCATTTTAATGTTTCATTAATTGTAAGGGACAAAGTCACGAGACAGTATCCACAGACCACAACTTTTGAAGAGAAAGGAGAGCCGAAGCGGATTTGAACCGAGGTCCCTCTGCTTACCAGCCTAACGCCTTACCGCTAAGCCAAACCGGCTCACATAAGCCATTGATCGTTGGAGCTAATGATACAGTTAAGAGTACCTCCGCGTTGATCGTTGGAGCTAATGATACAGTTAAGAGTACCTCCGCGTTTTGAGGGTCCCGTCCCTAATACTGGTAATAAGCCATACGGTTTCTGTGGACGTAAAGCACCATGACTACTTTCGAGGGTCTTCCTTTCTTTGACAAGTCCCCAAATACACTAATATCGTAATACCTATTATACAGTTGTTCTCCTACGGTTCGTTATTATCAGTTATAGGCACTACATTTTTGTAACCTGTTAATCTATATTCAGAGCTTAGGAGCTCTGTGAAAGTCGAGGTGGCCGTCCTGGGCTTCCCGTCCCTAATAGTCCTGATGGTCTCTGTGGACGTAAAGCAGAATTAGAAGAAGAGAAATCTATTTTATCGACAATAAAATCGTACTGTCTCCAAATCCTGTAGTCTGTTATATTTAAATCGACTTTAAAATTATGTGCCCTGCTGCTCAATAAAGCCTGAGTCTATTATTGCTGTATATCATTTTCAATATGATGTGTTGTATTTTATTCCATATCATAAACAATTAAACTCGTATAATACAATACGCTGTGTGAAAAACAATACATCCATATAGTCTGTTATTCTACAGTCGACAACGTACTTTTGTAGTCCGTTATTTTAGATGAAAAATAAACTCCGGTAATAAACACCGACAATAAACATACAGCACAACTCTGAATAGCCTATTGTTATCTCAGACAAAGGTTTCGTGTAGTCTATACGTTGGTGTTCATTGCAGCAAAATCGCAAGATTATTGCACGTGCACTCAACCAACTCCTTTTTACAACAACAACAAATGTATATTATGCAAGCAATCAACTTGCGTAGTTTAGCTGTTACTCTATACACACAAAACACTCGTGCACTTTAAGTGCTGTTCTATATAGACAATAAATTCCTGTATTTTAGCTGCTATTCTATACTGACAATAAGTTCGTGTAGTTTAAATGCTACACTATACAGATAATAAACTCCTGTAGTATACTGCTATTCTGTAAAGGTAAATTTCTGTAGTTTTGCTGTTATTTTATATAGAAAATAATCTCGTGTAGTTCAGCTGTCATTTTATATAGAAAATAAACTCGTGTAGTTTAGCTGTTATTTTGTATAGAAAATAAACTCGTGTAGTTTAGCTGTCATTTTATACAGAAAATAAACTCGTGTAGTTTAGCTGTTATTTTGTATAGAAAATAAACTCGTGTAGTTTAGCTGTCATTTTATACAGAAAATAAACTCGTGTAGTTTAGCTGTTATTTTGTATAGAAAATAAACTCGTGTAGTTTAGCTGTCATTTTATATAGAAAATAAACTCGTGTAGTTTAGCTGTTATTTTGTACAGAAAATAAACTCGTGTAGTTTAGCTGTCATTTTATACAGAAAATAAACTCGTGTAGTTTAGCTGTTATTTTGTATAGAAAATAAACTCGTGTAGTTTAGCTGTCATTTTATACAGAAAATAAACTCGTGTAGTTTAGCTGTTACTTTGTATAGAAAATAAACTCGTGTAGTTTAGCTGTTATTGTATATAGACAGTAAACTCGTGTAGCTTGCATTATAGACAACAATCTCGTGTAGTCTATTAATATCAATGAACCAAAAAAGTCTATAAAACTCGTGTTATCTGTTATTGCATTTAATCTTTTAAACAATGAATTTGTGCAGACTCTTAACTTTATATGCAATAAACTGGTGCACGCTACCATTACTTACATTCAACAACCACGTGCTGTTTATAACTCTACACAATAAACTGACCGACCTGGCAAAAGCTACCCTCGAGTATAAAATGTGTGTAGTCAACATCTATTTAATACATCCGTGTAGTAGCCTAATTTAAGACAAATGTGTGTGTGTGTGTGTGTGTGTGTGTGTGTGTGTGTGTGTGTGTGTGTGTGTGTGTGTGTGTGTGTGTGTGTGCGTGTGTGTGACGGAACAGGCAACAGATACCCTCGCTCATATAAAACGCTTGTAATACTTACTAATAATTTATTCTGTGTAAAAATCAAACTCGTGTGACTGAGGTATTATTCCATGCGAACAGATTTAATGAAATGATTTAATCTAATATTATTCCTTGCATATAGTTAAAGGCAATGGTCTAAGTTAATGAAACTCGTGCAGTCTGTTGTTTTCGCTCACAGACTATGAACTGACGAGACACACAAAAGGCATTGTTAGTCACCCGAAACTCGTGTAGTTTATATTTATGCTGATAATAAAACGTGTAAAGTATTATTCAACACAAACGATTCCCCCCCCCCCCTCCCTAAAGCCTTAAATACCATCAAGGGCCACGAGAAGGGAACACTAACAACAAAATTGTGCAGTCTATACAGATACGATAATCTGATTTTTTTTGGAAACTATAATTCAATACAGACAATAAGCTCGTGTTAGCTGATAAATTAATTATACCTCGACAGCAATCTATAATTCAATATTGACAATAAGTTCGTATTGTCTGGTAAACTAGTTATGCATCAACAGCAAACTCTGTATCAGACATTAAATTCTATGAACAGACAGTGCAAGCCTAGTGACTGTCGTGGCAATAGGCACTGGTGCCGTCATTCATAATTATTTTTCATAAAATCATGTCGCCTGTCGTTCCATAATTATGCTAGGCAATCAGTTGACATGCATGATGCAAAGGAAAAAAAATCACCAACACCCACATAAGCTCGTGTTGTTGACTATTCTGATTCACACTCACAGACAACAGATTTACAAACGAAGCAAAAAGGCATCGCCACCCATAATAAACTCGTGTTGCTGATATGATTATTCTACATTGTAGGCAATGAACTGACACACAGGCGAAAGCATCAGAATCACTCACATAAGCTCGTAATGTCTACTGTTCTGATTCATCGACAAGAGACTTACAAATGAAGCAAAGGGCATCACCATCCAGAATAAACTCGTGTTGTCCATAATTATGATGATTCTACATCGTAGGCAATGAACTGACGCACAGGCAAGAAAATCAGCGTCACATAAACGCGTGTTGTCTAACATTCTGATTCACAGACAACAGATTTACAAATGAAGCAAGACAAGAAGCATCGCCACCCAGACTAAACTCCTGTTGCCCATATGATTATTATACATCGTAGACAATATGAAACTGAGGCGCAGGTGTGAGTGTGTGTGTGTGTGTGTGTGTGTGTGTGTGTGTGTGTGTGTGTGTGTGTGTGTGTGTGTGTGTGTATGTGTGTGTGTGTGTGTGTGTTTGTGTGTGTGTGTGTGTGTGTGTGTGTGTGTTGGGGGGGGGGGGGGGTCAGCGTTGCTTACATAAGCTCGTTTTGTCTAATATATTTATTCATAGACAACAGACTGACAAATGAAACAAAGGGCATCGACATACAGGATCGACGCCCATATGATTATTCTAAACCGTAGAAAAATCAACAACTGAGGTGCAGGTGTGAGTGTGAAGGGGGGGACATAAGCTCGTGTTGTCTAATACTGACTCATAGACAACAGATTTGCAAATGAAGCATAGGGCGTCGCCACCAGGATTAAAAAACGCGTGTTGTCCATAATTATGATGATTCTACATCGTAGACAATGAACCTGACGCTCAAGTAGGGAAATCAACGTCACGCACTTAAGCTCGTGTTGTCTGATAGCCACCCCCAATAAACTGGTGTTGCCTTTATGATTATTCTACACGGTAGACAATGAACCTGACGCGCAAGTGGAGAAAATCAACGTCACTCACTTAATCTCGTGCAGTCTATTAATTCCGCGTGATAGGCAATAAACTAGAGGAACGTGCAAAAGGAACTGTCACTCGCAGACGAGTACCCTTGCAACAACATCCATCTATCTGCGGTTTTCTTTGTTTGACTGCCGAGTCGACACAGCGTCACAGCGTCACGCGACCACTGGATGATACGTCTTCTTCATCAAAGGCGCGTGATGGATGGGTTACACGGCCGTTGGGCACTTGCGGTCGCACATACACGAGCACCTTCGGCAAAATTAAAGAGGAATCGTTTTCGCGGTGGATGAGCTGGGTTTACTCGGATCCACAGGGAAATTAACCTCTTCGCTGCCCCAACCTGTGCAGTTTCCGGACTACATGGTGCACACAAAGTTCTGCAAAGGGAACACATTCTGCCCGGGCCTATATATAACAAACCTACTTTGAATACTCTGCATTTTGATGAAAATCATACTATATCATGCTAAAAGCTGAAGGATTAAAAAAATTCACATAATACTGCCCGGCACATGTCGTGCCTGAAATGCACGGCAGTTAAGGGGTTAAACTTACCGTAAATCGATTGTGTTACTGTGGATGAAACGGATATTATTCTCTAGTTGGAAATTGTACCTATACAGATAATCGATGATGTTATTGTAGATGAAATGGAATTACTCCACAGGGAAATTGTACTTACAGTCATTCGATTGTGTTACTGCTTATGAAACGGATATAGTCTACCTGGTAATTGTACCTATACAGAAAATGGATGATGTTATTGTCAATGAAATGGGTTTACTCGACAGGGAAATAAATTGTACCTGTACAAAAAATTGATATTGTTAAAGTGGACGAAATGGGCTGACTCTACAGGCTAATTGTATCTACAGTAAATGGATGAGGTTATTATGGATCAAACGGATTTACTCTACGGGAAAATTGTACCTCTACATTAATTGTATGAAAATTATTACTGTGGAAGAAATGGGGTTATTCTACATGGAAATTGTACCTGTACAGAAAATGAATATTGTTACTGTGGACGAAATGGGATTACTCTACGACCAAATTATATCTACAGTAAATGGATGACGGTATCATGGCCAAAAAAAATTGTGCCTGAGCAGAAACTGGATGAAGTTATTGTGGATAAGGTTATTGTGGATAAGGTTATTGTGGATGAAAGAGATATACATACCTCTGGTGAAGTTTAGGTACCTTGTATTTACACGTGCATGCCAGGTGAGAGTTACCGTAGGCGACTCAGGTCTTTGTTGTGCTTATGTGACGTCTTTCAAGCGCTAATTACCTCCCTTGTGTGTTGATACTGCGCGAGCGCTCTGGGCCTCGTTCTGTTTCAGGTTTGTGGATGAGAGGGGTTTACTCTACAAGTCAAGGAAACTGCAGGCATACGCATGCACTAACTGGATGATGTTACTGTGGATGAAACGGGTTTAGTGGTTCGTAACTTGCTGGCTGATGCGCTGGATTATAAATCCAGAGACTAAGCTTTCACTTCTGGTAGCGACAGGGTGGCGAGTTTTTGTGTGTTATTTTTTTTTTATGTGTGTGTGTGTGTGTGTGTGTGTGTGTGTGTGTGTGTGTGTGTGTGTGTGTGTGTGTATGTGTATGTGTGTGTGTGCGCGCGTGCGTGCGTGCGTGCGTGCGTGCGTGCGTGCGTGTGTGTGTGTGTGATTTTTTTTGGGGGGGAGGGGGATTTTTTTTTTTTTGATTTTTTTAAATCTTCTGCACGACTTGATGGGTCACAACAGTCAGGTGTGATTTAATATGTCTCGCGCCAGTCAGGCAGCTGCACTCACGCTTCAGTGGAATTTGAGTTGGTTACTATAAGAATTACGAACCAAACACAAAGAAGGTTATCGGGGGATCAGCGGTTTCTAGAGTGCTATACTATTCATGGACGATAATACCCAAACAGCCAAGAAGCGCCAAAAAAGCCTGAGTTGATAAATATACCCCCTCCAGCTACCCCCCCCCCCCACACACACACACACACACACACACACACGCACACACACTTTCTCATGCACGCGCAAGCACGCGCACATACACACACACACACACACAAACTAACACACCTGTACTGACCACCCCCCTCCCCTAGAAAAAAATATAACATGCACTAGTACCTGACAACCACACTGCACTTCCAATAACATCCCAGGCTGCGTGGACCTTCCTTCCACCAAGGCAATAAATATAACGTTTAATTATACACATATTACCCCCTTGACCCCAACCTGCGACTGCGGACCGGACAATCGCTTAATTCATAAAGCACCTGACCAGAAGAGAAAGAGGCCGCCTCCCCCTCATCATCTCTAACAACGACCCGGCGAGCTGCGCCGACAAAGGAACCCTAGGTTGGGGCAATATGGAGCGATAGGCCAAAGAGTGAATGGGTTGACAAGGTGGACGATGATTGACTCTGAGCGCTGCGCACCCCGTGTACTGACATATGGCGCGAGGCTGGCCACAGACAGGAGTTGTGTGGAGTGAGAACATCAAAGGGCTTGACCGCTGTCCGCCGCTCTTGACCATCCGCTACTTGAGTGACGGGGAGGATTTTTAGGGTCTTATAGCCATGTAAATATACTTGCTCTGGCCCTCAGAGCTCGGGAGCTGTGTGAAAGTCGAGGTGGACGTCCTGGGCTTCCTGTCCCTAAATAAGCCTGGTCGTTTCTGCGGACGTAAAACAACACTGAAACGAAACAGAGCTCAAGAGAGCTCACAGGACCTGTGGGAAAGTCGAGGTGGACGTCCTGGGCTCCAGTCCCTAATACGCCTACGGTTTCTGTGGACGTAAAACAACAATTGAAGAAGAACAGAGCTCAAGAACTGTGGGAAAGTCGAAGTGGCCGTCCTGGGCTCCCCTCCCCGTCTCTAACAGTCCATACGGTAAAGCAACACTGAACTCGAACTTGCTCTGGTTTTCCGGTTAAGGTTTGGTTTGGTCGGACTTGTTATTTTAAACAACACAACTATAAATTAATATTCTGATCAGAGTTGATGTCAGCACAGCACCCAAACTCCAAGCACTGGTTTACGACATCCTTCCTTCAACCACTGCCGTACTTAGTTACGCCATAGGGTCCAGAAAACTGTCAGCTAACGAGCAGTTTTTTGTTGGTGCTCAAACAACAATAAGTTTGTTACAAACAACTCAAATAAAACAAGGCGTGTCATTTATAGCCACCAACACAAATAAACCACAATCGTTTGAATCGAGACGGAACTCTTCTCTTTTTTTTTTAACCCGGGGTGGATGCGTCTCATGTTTACGTGCGTGCTTTGGCGCTAGGTTGCTTCTACAGTCGTATTAGTACCCGAACCTTTCGGAGGGCGCTGACCGCGTCGCTGGACAGCTGCGCGGAGATAAAGAGTGCTCCTTCAGTGGCGTAACTAAATCTGGCAGAGTTTGGAGGAAGGTTCCGGAAAGCGATGCTCGGAGTGTGCACAGCACCATGTCTAAAGCCCCTTTTTAACTGGGCGAATGTTTGTTCGCCCGAACATACTTCGGACACTTCGACGAACTATGATTCGTTTCTTAACTGAACATTTAGTTCGCCGAATATGGTTCGGTAATTCAACTACTATCTCATTCTGGGTTCTCCGAGACAAGGCTGCGCCTTCCACAAGTCAACACAAGTCAACAAATAAACAAATTCCCTTCGAAGCGAGTGAAGAACCAAGCGACACCGTCATCCATTTTTATTTTTGGTTTTTTTCTCCATTTACAGGAGAGCTCTGCTCTCAGCCAATCAGTGGCAATGATCGTCCAATAGGGCGAATGTTCCCAAAATATGTTGAGCGAAGGTTTTTGGACCCCGAATATAGCTTGGACGAATACTTCCAACTAGGTTCGCGAAGAAAAGTTGGCCCAATTAAGAACCAACTAGCTTCGCCGAATACTTCCAACTAGTTTCGCGAAGAAACATTCGCCCAGTTAAGAACGGGCTTAAGGCAGCACAGGTTTTCCAAATCGAGAGCAAGGAGGTGAAAGGATTTATTTATTTTTATTATTATTTTTTATTTTTTATTTTTTTCTCTCTCTCTCCATTGTTAAGGTTGCTATTATTCTTAAAATACGTCTCTTTGCAATCCGAGTCGGTGTGTGTAGAAAGGACAGCCTTGCTGAAAACTGGTAAACAGAAGCAAAAAATCTTGTCCTCCACTTCTTGCACTTTTCTCGCCTAAAACAAAAGCTGCCACAAATCCATTGAAATAGGACCTCAATCCGAACCCATCTGTCATTTTTTTAATTATTTTAGGTTTTTTATTATTATTATTATTTGTATTTTTTATTATACTTGTGGTTTCAACCTTGCCTGTACTCTGCTGCGTACTCTTAAACTGTAAATCTTTTAGACATGCATATATTGTTTCTTTGTTTGTAATTCATATGCAGCATCCACGTTTCACTTTGAATGAATAAAGAAGTACCTGACTTATTATTATTATTTATGTACAGAATACACGTTTCACTTTGGATGAATAAAGAAGTACTTGACTTTACTCATTATGATGATGATGATTATTACTACTATTATTATTGTTAATGCACAGAAGATTTAATAAACCAAAGTCAGTGACGAACGACACTCATTTAACAATAAACACATTCAACTAACACCACCGCCACTCCCTCCCTCCCTCCTCCCCTCCACCTTCCACCCTCTACTCCCGTCCTCAACGCTATCTCCGCTACCAGCCACCCTCGCATTTATTTCAAGATTATAAATTTCCCAGTTCGCTGGCGGAGAGAAGAGAAAAAGGAAATGTCTTTCCACGCAGTTTCCCTGTTTCTGTCCACGCGGCGTGATCGCCAATCAAAGCGGTGCCACGGAGTGCAGGAGGTGGCCAGACAAAAGCCGGTCTCCACGCCGTACAAGCAATTAGTGCAAGTAAAATAATGATCTCCCCTGTCATTAAGGGGGGACAAACCCGGCGTTAATCGGCGGAGTGGTTTCAATGCTCGCTTTATCCGGGAGCCATATCCGCCAGAGCCTGTTGCAGCGCACGTGTTGGCTCGACAAGGTTTCCAAAGAGAGAGGCTGGGAGGGAAGAGATGAGGGAGAGGTGGGTGGCGGTTGGGGGTGGCGAGGGGGAGGGGGGGGGGGCAGGGAAAGAAAGAAGGGGGAGAGGAGGAGGAAGAGATGGGGTTAGATGGATATATATATAGACAGACAGAGAGAGACAGGCATTGAATGACTGAATATATTATAGATTACTTTTTACGACGGTAGTGTGTCAAGCACAGGGTCTTTTTTTACATCCAGCCATCGGCCAGTGAGGGAGTAATTGTTCTGATACGACACATGCACACAGAGAAAGAAAAGGTTTCCAAGAGAGAGGGAGAGACAGAGAGAATGTAAATTGGAGTACACAAAAGTGACTCCAATTTACATTCGTCACATTGTGTGTGTGTGTGTGTGTGTGTGTGTGTGTGTGTGTGTGTGTGTGTGTGTGTGTGTGTGTGTGTGTGTGTGTGTGTGAGTGAGTGAGTGAGTGTGTGTGTGTGTGTGTGTGTGTGTGTGTGTGTGTGTGTGTGTGTGTGTGTGTGTGTGAGTGAGTGAGTGAGTGTGTGTGTGTGTGTGTGTGTGTGTGTGTGTGTGTGAGTGTGTGTGTGTGTGTGTGTGTGTGTGTGTGTGTGTGTGTGTGTGTGTGTGTGTGTGTGTGCAGGGGGGGGTCTTGATGTAAATGGCCAGATTTTGTTGCTCTTTTGAAAAAATGTTTGTGGTAGTGGTTATTTTGTTTATTCTTGATTGCTTTTATTTGTTGGTGCTCTGTGTGCGTGCATGCGTGCATGTGCGCGCTCGCGGGTGCTTGCGTGTATGTGTATGTTGTGGGGGTTTTTTCTTAGAGGAGGAGGGGGGCTATTTTTAAAAAAAATAGCTTTTGTTTTTGTTTCGGGGAGAGGGTGTAATTAGTTTTATTATGCACGACAGTTTGGAAAACGGCACTTATAAATAAATAAAAATGATGCTTATACTGTTGCATTTGTTTTGTTGTTTTGTTTCGCCCTGATATAACCGCTATAGCTGACAGGGCACTAAAAACCAATTATCTATCTGTCTGTTGTGTTTCCAAATACAATTTGCATTTATATCTTGAAACCCTTTATCCGCGGCTCTGAAATTCACACAATGCACTCACAACGTAACCCTCCCAGACCTACTTATGTTCCAAACTGCTCGAAATAGATTTCTTTCCCTAAGATGTACGTATGGCTGGATTTTTACCCAGATCTCGACACATTATCATGGCAACCCTTTTTCATTAAAAGCCCATTTTGCACGGACACGACCTGGGCGTCTCTGCATCAGGTGCCGTTTTCTGTTCTTTTCACGATCTTCACCTTTTGGTGTTGGAAAACACAGAAAGTCGTCTCTAAGTTGAGCACTTAGCTCTCGGGACAACACTCGATTTCAATCAATTATCTCGCAAAAGGACAATCATCTCAGAGAAAACAGTACAATTATCACCGATCATGCATTCAATCATATCCCAGACGGACCAGGCAATTGTCCGAAAGAGGATGGAGAAGCTATTGTCCGCGTCCGGAAATCGTCTGCAAGGGAATGGAGAAGCTATTGTCCATGTCCGGAAAACCGCCGAGAACGATGACTTCAAAATGGTCCTTATTCGCGTTATGTTTCACCAGCGCATACAAAGGCCGTTATGAAATTAATGGTGGAGAACAGGTCAAGGTCCAGATATATGTAATTACGCGACTGTTCCTATAAATTATTTTCGGTTGTTTCTAGGGCGTTTTAAACCAGCTCTACCGAACACATTCATATAAGTCGATAATTATATATACACATTTCCCCCCTGCAGTGGTTTTTAATCTACTTGGCAGAATCTGCTCTGATTACAACAATTTTAGTTCATTTATTTTAATCAACAGTCCGTTGCACTGAGTGCCTCTGACTGGTATGTGAGCTGTGAAAGTAATTAATGAGTAGTTATAATATTAATGCGTTTAACCCTGCATGTATTTGATATACTTCTTGGATTTCAAAGGGCCTAAAAATCAGACACAGCTTTGATTCTTTGCATTAGTGTATGAAAGTATCAGATCCAAACACACAAAAGGTTAAAAAGAACGCTGTTTATTAGGACAAAACACAGAGAAAACACATGCTTTGCATGTTGTGTTTTGTCCTAATAAATAGCGTTCTTTTATTTTTAAACCTTTTCTGTGTTTGGATCTTGTCTGAGAACGCTGGCAGTACTTCTTGTTTAAGATCAAAGTATAAGGATTGTTTCGTCTGGATGTGATTTTAACCCCTTGCACAGCCAAAAATCTTATTTGAACGAATAATGCGGGACTTTTAAAGCCAACAGATGTCAGTTATAACCATAAGCAGTTCATTATTGCCAAACTGACGTTAAAGAAAGGGGGGATCATATCACCTTCAAACTCACTACAAAATGTTTGCTTATTTGTATAATGTGCATGTATGCATTTGGCCTGAATATCTCAGTTCCGTTAAAAAAACGAACAAACAAAAACTGGTGTACACTACTCACAGCAAGCTTTTGTTCAGATTTTTTAAAGGATTCTTAGCTTACAATTAATTGCACAGTCCTACTTATTTATACAAAATAAGTATGAATTTCTCATTACAGAAAAGGCCTAGTAGGAATTTGAAAAAGGTTTATCTCTCATTACAGAAAAGGCCTAGTAGGAATTTGAAAAAGGTTTATCAAGTCGAGCTAACCAAAAGCGCACTGCTACATTGTGGTGTATGTCTGTCTCTATTCATTTACATGTTACATTGATTGCATGTTTCAAAGCAAGTTTCATTAAGGAAAACAGAGTATTATCTTATATTGTGGTGTATGTCGGTGTCCTAAATTTTAATGTATGTCAGTGTTCTATATTGTGGTGTTTGTCCGTATTTATTCAAAACAATGTTATAAATATACATAACACTGCTATAAATGTATGTATATTCATACCGGCGTGTACACCTTTTCATTGCTGTCTTTCCACAATTGTTGTCTTGCTTCAATTTAAATTTAAATTCACCCTGAATGAATAATGTGCAACTTATCATACTGATTGGGGCGGTGAAGTGGCGGGAACAGATCAATGAAATGAGATAAACTGAACAATAAATTACTGTATCACTGTGCTGGGAGACACATAAAGCAAATATATCTACAATCATTAAAAACGACCGGTAATACAATTCCAAACACACCAATAACAATTACTTAAAAAAAAAAAAAAAAATTAAAGAAGAAGAAGAAGAAGAAAGAAGAGAACAAGCAGCAAGTATAAACCAAACAGGAATTGATTTTTTTTCTGAAAAATGAATACCCCGAAAATTCGCATGTTGTGTTTTGTCCTAATAAATAGCGTTCTTATGAAGCATTAATGTGGATCAAAGAGGAATAAATAAATAGGCAGGGGGGGGGGGGGGGGGGGGGGGTGAGGGGGGGAAGGGGAATCAGTAGGAAAGCGTTCTGAGCCAGAATCAAAGCGGTGAGGTATTATTTGCTAATTATGATAATAATGTATCTTTTACAAACTATAAGTACAGATATATAAACTCTGTGTGCGCGCGCGCGCGCGCGTGCGTGTGAGTGAGTGAGTGAGTGAGTGAGTGAGTGAGTGAGTGAGTGAGTGAGTGAGTGAGTGAGTGAGTGAGTGAGTGAGTGAGTGAGTGAGTGAGTGAGTGAGTGAGTGTGTGTGTGTGTGTGTGTGTGTGTGTGTGTGTGTGTGTGTGTGTGTGTGTGTGTGTGTGTGTGTGTGTTCGTGCGTGCGTGCGTGCGTGCGTGCGTGCGTGTGTGTGTGTGTTTGTGTGTGTGTGTGTGTGTATTTTGATTTGAACTGCTTGCAGCCGTTGCTGTTGAGGTTTCTGCTTGGGGTGTCTCAACGTAGGTGTAGTGTGTGTGTGTGTGTGTGTGTGTGTGTGTGTGTGTGTGTGTGTGTGTGTGTGTGTGTGTATACACACACACACACACAGAGCAGAGAATATATATATGCATCAAGCTTTATTTTTTATCCTAGACGTTCGCCATTCACAAATATTTTATCATTATTATTATTATTATTAAAAACCTTTTTTTTAAATCAATGTATACATAATATGTACAAATAAAATAAGAGTAGAATAAATGTATACATATGTACAAATAAAATAAAAGTAGAATAAAAATATTAAAATGCCGAATAAGCAGACCATCATTGCATGGATAAATAATAAACAAATTATTTACACCCAAAAAATAAACAAATAACTCATAATTTTAATCAAACGTTATCTGTCATATTTTTTCTGGCTAATAAAATTACACACAAACGAATAAAACAAGTGTTTCTAAAACAAAAGCCGTTGTAGTGAACATACTGTTCGGACACTGAAAGGGTAGGTACTACGGTAGAATAAATAAATAAACTTGTAGATTATATATATATATAGATATATAGATAGATATATATTACAGACTATGCATTTTCAAACAAGCTCAAACGAACAGCAAGATGAATGAGAACTCCCACAAAATGGCTACTTCGGCTACTGCTGAATGTGTTGCAATACATGATGTTGGCTATAATGATTACAGTCAAATTATATCCTACAACCAGACAGTTAGATAGGTAGCTAGATAGATA
>OY757553.1:10567022-10576515 GCA_963584105.1 Alviniconcha strummeri | reverse complement strand
GCGCTTCTCTCTCTCTCTCTCTCTCTCTCTCTCTCTCTCTCTCTCTCTCTCTCTCTCTCTCTCTCTCTCCTGTCTTCCTGGCTAGCAGTATGAAACGATCTAACAGCTGAGGGGCCACAACGTCACAAAACAACTTTTGAAGAGAAAAGAGAACCGAAGCGGAATCGAACTGAGGTCCGTCTGTTTACTAGCTTAACGCCTTACAGCGAGACCAAACCTGTTCAATAACGCGTTACAGCGAGACCACACCTGTTCAAACACGCACAATAATTTGTTTAATGTTCGATATTTCTTTCTGCGGACGTTTCTGATCCGAAAAAGTGGACGAAACCTGCTGATCCTGACTCAGAGTTCTCGCGAGAACTGGGAATAACTATGAAAGCCTGTACAAATAGTAAATATGGTGCTTAACGTCCACAGAAACCATAAGGCTTATTAGGGACGGGAGAAGGGGAGGAGGGGTATGGAGGTGGGGAAGAGGCAGATTATATACCTATCGCTACACTGTCACCACCAGAATGACTCCTGCATTAAAACGGCAGCGACGAGAGCCATTTTAATGTTCATTAATCGTGAAGGACAAAATCTCAAGACAGTGTCCACAAACCACAACCATTTTGAAGAGAAGGGAGAGCGAAGCGGAATCGAGCCAAGGTCCTTCTGGTTATCAGCCTAACACCTTACCGCTGGCCAAACCGGCTCACGGAAGCCTGTACATCAGTCACAGCTTGGTCATCTGAATTGTAAGCCGGTTTGGACTAGCGGAAAGGCGTTAGGCTGTAAGCAGAGGACTCGGTTCAAATCCGCTTCGGCTCTCCTTTCTTTCAAAAATTGTGGACTGTGACACTGTCTTGTGACTTTGTCCCTCACAATTAATGAAACATTAAAATGGCTCTCATCGCTGCCCATCTTAATGCAGAAGTCATTCTGGTGGTGACAGTTTAGCGATAGGTATATCATCTCCTCTCACCCCACCTCCATACCCCTTCCTCCCTTCTCCCCGTCCCTAATACGCCTTATGGTTTCTGTGGACATTAAGCACCATGTTTACTTACATCTGAATTCTGCCTCAGCCTCTAGAAGACCCGTTGCAAAGCTTGGCTTATCGTGACTTCATTTGACTAAATTCCTCCTCGATTCCTGTAAGACGTTACCACAGAGCTCAGGAGCTGTATGGGCCGTCCCTAATAAGCCTTATGTTTCTTGGACATAAAGCAACATTTGAAGAACAGAGTTCAGGAGCTGTGTGAAAGTCGAGGTGGCCGTCCTGGGCTCCCCGTCTACTTCTGTCTTGGGCTGCTTTTATTTTTACCTTTCCTCACGACATAAAGATGGTCTTGAGCCAATCCATGGTCCATGGTCTTTCTCCAGAATGTGTCGGGGAGCTTGATGTCTGAGTCCATGGTCTTTCTCCAGAATGTGTGGATGGTCTTGAGGTCTGAGTCCATGGTCTTTCTCCAAAATGTGTGGAGGGTCTTGAGCTCTGAGCCCATGGTCTCTCTCCAGAAGATCTGAGTCCATGGTCTTTTTCCAGAAGGTCTGGAGGGCCTTGAGGTCTGAGTCCCTGGTCTTTCTGCAGAATGTGTGGATAGTCTTGAGCTCTGAGTCCAGGGTCTTTCTCCCTGTAAATGCAAGGAATTTTTCTTCCAGAGTCAACCTTCAGGGCAGACTCTCTTACTGTGTCCGTACAGCCCCCGAGTGCAATCGCATGCATCAACATCCGTGCGCACGTTAAAAATCCCATACCATTGTTTGTTGGATGCACGGAAACACCTCACTCATTGCTAGGAATGGGTAGCGCTGCTCTTGTGTCTGCATGCTGTGCCTTACCCAGGTAAGGTGACTCGAACAGGTGTATGTTGACATATGAGAGAGGGGAGAGGGATGGGGGAGAGAGGGGGGAGAGAGAGAAGGCGCACAACCGCACCCACAGAGCGAGAGAGAAAAGTAACTTGGTGTTTTACGTCCAGTCAACCAGTATGGTCATATCAGGGCGACAAGAGAGAAGGCACACACCCACACCCACAGAGAGAGAGGGGAGAGAGAGAGAGAGAGAGAGAGAGAGAGAGAGAGAGAGAGAGAGAGAGAGAGAGAGAGACAGACAGACAGACAGACAGACAGACAGACAGACAGACAGACAGACAGACAGAGACAGACAGAGACAGAGATAGAGACAGAGAGACAGAGAGAGACAGAGACAGAGACAGAGACAGAAACAGATAGACAGAGACAGACAGACAGAGACAGACACAGAGAGACAGAGACAGAGACAGACAGACAGACAGATGAGTTAAAGTAGATACAGCAGTAACATTTGGACAGAGAGAAGGGTGAGGGAACAGAGAGAGACAGAGAGTTACAGACAAGCAGAGACACAGACAGACAGAAGGTTTAAAATAGTTACGGCAGTAGCATCAGGCCACAGTTTAGCATCGTGAATGGGGCAGTTGATCATAGGTAGGTAGCTACATATCAGGGCAGTGTTAGGCGTGGACCTTAGTGTCAAGCGAAGGGAGTGAGGAAATAATTGTGGCGCTAAACCATTGGGTCTAACAGGAAGGAGGGAGGGAGTGGAGGGTCGGAGGGCTGGAGGGGGGTCAAGGACTAAGCGATGGTGGGGTGATGGTGTGAAGTACAGTCATGAGACCGAGGGAGGGGGAGGAGGAGGGTTGGGGTGGGGGGGGGGGGGACTAAGCGATAGTGGGGTGATGGTATGAAGCACAGCCACGAGACCGTACCTCTTCATCAGAAGAAACAACTGAAGCTGCTGCTTATCAGCACACACACACACACACACACACACACACACACACACACACACACACACACACACACACACACACACACACACACCCCAAGCTCATCAGCCGTAAGATGACCGCTTGAACTCTTAGGTCAACGCTCGGCACGCGGAATGGATGTGCAGGCCAACAAGCACCGATTGGAAACAACCTCGCTACGAGCCGTTTTACACCCTCGCCTTCCTCTGACGGATCCTTTCCGTGCCCGCAGCTGACGTCAGACAGGTGAAAATTTGCAACCGAGCTTACTCTCCTGTCTTTGGAGGCGGGTTTATTGCATCAGTTGACGTCTCCGAGACGCTGCAGTTTGTAGTATCGGTTCGCCAAGCCCATACGTTTTGATGTTGAAGGCAGCGAGGCGAGAACGCTACAGGGCCCCATCAAGTCGTTGGCGGCAAGGACATATTACTGTGGGGACACGGACCGGTTCAGATGCATGGGGGCTTAATCTGGTCTAATGTGTCCCGTGCCACCCGCGCTAAGTAGCAACTAATGTCTCGCTGTCCGAGTAAACCACCTTCTCGTGCTGTTCCTGAAGGCGTGTCAGAGGCGAGACAGAGGAAATTAACTATATCTTTGTGTGTGTGGGGGGGGGGGGGGGGAGGGGAGGGGTTGTAGGTGTGGTGTGTGTGTGTGTGTGGGGGGGGTAGGTGTCAGTGTGTGTGTGTGTGTGTGTGTGTGTGTGTGTGTGTGTGTGTGTGTGTGTGTGTGTGTGTGTGTGTGTGTGTGTGTTGGGCAAAAAAGAAGAAGAAAAAAGGCCAGTTTGCGTGAGAATGGAGAGATAGGAGTGGAAGAGGAAAGAGGGTGACAAAGAGAGACAGAGACACAGATAGTGTGTGTGTGTGTGTGTGTGTGTGTGTGTGTGTGTGTGTGTGTGTG
Source organism: Alviniconcha strummeri (assembly GCA_963584105.1). Taxonomy (NCBI): domain Eukaryota; kingdom Metazoa; phylum Mollusca; class Gastropoda; family Provannidae; genus Alviniconcha; species Alviniconcha strummeri. The sequence continues at coordinate 10,572,835 of OY757553.1, read as the reverse complement.
TGTGTGTGTTTGTGTGTGTGTATGTATGTGTTGGACAAAACATAAGGCTAGTATGCGTGAGAATGGAGATAGGAGTGGAAGAGGAAAGAGGATGACAAAGAGAGACAGAGACACAGATAGTGTGTGTGTGTGTGTGTGTGTGTGTGTGTGTGTGTGTGTGTGTGTGTGTGTGTGTGTGTTGTGTCTGTGTGTGCGTGCGTGCATTCGCGCGTGCGTCTTTGCGTGCGTGTGCGCGCGTGCGTGTGTGTGTGTGTGTGTGTGCGTGTGCGTGTGTGCGCACGCGAGCGCGCGTGTGTGTGTGTATGTGTGTGTGGGTGAGAGAGAGAGAGAGAGAGAGAGAGAGAGAGAGAGAGAGAGAGAGAGAGAGAGAGAGAGAGAGAGACAGACAGACAGACAGACAGACAGACAGACAGACAGACAGACAGACAGACAGACAGACAGACTTACTTAAACACTTATCCAGCATATAGCGAAGACGAGAGAGAGAGGTGGCAGAGACAGACGGTGAGAGTAGTTAGTTAGCTAGTTCCAGGATTCGAACATCCCGTCTTCATATTCAGTCTTGCTTTACGTCCACATAAAACGTACGGACTATAGGGACGGGCAGCCCAGTTCGTTTACCTCGATTTTCACACAGCTCCTGTGTCACTCGCGCAGGGTCACCTCAAGACGAATCACTGTCACAGTTGTTTAATACCAGGTCGAAACACAAGTCACCACACCATAAGATAAAAAGCTGGCTCACAGTGCTGTACACAAAATAACCAACAGCAAACGCAACCAAGTCAACCAAGTGTGTGCGTGTGTTTTGAGTTGTTATTCAGTGTCTTTATCTTACCGATCCTTAGGTCTATTGATTTCTAAATAATTTTAACATCAATTTAAAATGTGATTTTTTTTTTAATCAAAATAAAATCTGTGTCATACCTCTAGATACGTGGTGCATACGTCCAGATGATGGTGTTGCCCACATCAAAAACTGGCCTCATCCACCACCTTATCCACAGCCGTTACATCGTGAAACCCTGTCACTTAAGTCGTTGGCCACACTGCCATTGCCTCACCACCTCGCCCACATTCGTTACATCGTGAAACCCTGTCACTGAAGTCGTTCGACAAACTGCCATCACTCCACAGCAACAATAGTTACATAGTGGAACTGTCACTTAAGTTGTTTGACACACTGTCATCACCTAACCACCTCATCCACGACCGCTACATCGTGGAACCCTGTCACTGAAGTCGTTTGACAAACTGTCATCACTCCACAAAAACATCATCAACAACCGTTACATCGTGGAACCCTGTCACTTAAGTTGTTTGACACATTGCCATCACATAACCACCTCATCCACAGCCGTTACATTGTTGAACCCTGTCACTGAAGTCGTTTGACGCACTGCCACCACCCCACTGTCTCATCTGCGACTGTTACATCGTGGAACCCTGTCACTTAAGTCGTTGTACACACATTGCCATCACCTAACCACCCCATCCACAGCCGTTACATTGTTGAACCCTGTCACTGAAGTCGTTTGACGCACTGCCACCACCCCACGGTCTCATCTGCGACTGTTATATCGTGGAACCCTGTCACTTAAGTCGTTGTACACACATTGCCATCACCTAACCACCTCATCCACAGCCGTTACATTGTTGAACCCTGTCACTTAAGTTGTTTGACACATTGCCATCACCTAACTACCTCGTCCACAGCCGTTACATTGTTGAACCCTGTCACTTAAGTTGTTTGACACATTGCCATCACCTAACCACCTCATCCACAGCCGTTACATTGTTGAACCCTGTCACTTAAGTTGTTTGACACATTGCCATCACCTAACTACCTCATCCACATCGTGGAACCCTGTCACTAAAGTAGTTGTGCACACTCCACGCCTCATCCACAGCCGTTACCTCGTGGAACCCTGTTACTTAAGTCGTTGGACACACACATCCACCACTCCACAACCTTTCCCTTGTTGAACCCTGTCGCTTTAGTCATTTGGCACATCGCTCCCACACCACAACCTCATCTACAGCCGTTACATCGTTGAACCCTGTTACTTACGTCGTTGGACACACTTCCATCACCTCACCACCTCGTCCACAGGCGTGTCATCGTGAAACCCTGTCACTTAAGTCGACACACTGCCATGACTCCACCATCTCCTTCACAGCCGTTATATGTAGAACCCCGTCACTTAAGTCGTTTGACACACTAACGTCACACCGCCACCCCATCTACAACCATTCCCCTGTAGAAGCCTGTCACTTTAGTCGTTTGAAGCAATGCCACCACCTCCTCTGCAACATTTCCCTTGTAGAAGCCTGTCACTTAAGTCGTTGGACACACTGCCACCACCTCATCTACAACCTTTCCCTTTTTGAACCCTGTCACTTAAGTCGTTTGACGCACTTCCATCAACCACCACCTCAGCTGCAACATTTCGCCTGTAGAACCCTGTCACTTAAGTCGTTTGACGCACTGCCACCACCTCATCTACAGCCTTTCCATTGTAGAACCCTGTCACTTTAATCGCTTGACGCACTGCCACCACCTCACCTACAATCTTTCCCTTGTAAAACCCTGTCACTTTAGTCGTTTGACGCACTGCCCCCCACCTCATCTACAACCTTTCCCTTGTTGAACCCTGTCACTTTAGTCGTTTGACGCACTTCCATCACACCACCACCTCATCTGCAACCTTTCCCTTGTTGAACCCTGTCACTTTAGTCGTTTGACGCATTTCCATCACTCAACAACCTTTCACTTGTTGAACCCTGTCACTTTAGTGGTTTGAGGCTCTTCCATCGCACCACCACCTCATCTACAACCTTTCCCTTGTTGAACCCTGTCACTTTAGTCGTTTGAGGCTCTTCCATCACTCTACAACCTTTCCCTTTTTGAACTATGTCACTTTAGTCGTTTGACGCACTTCCATCACTCTACAACCTTTCCCTTGTACAACCCTGTCACTTTAGCTGTTTGACGCACTGCCCCCACCTCATCTACAATTTTGCCTTGTTGAACCCTGTCACTTAAGTTGTTTGACGCACTGCCCCCACCTCATCTACAATTTTGCCTTGTTGAACCCTGTCACTTAAGTTGTTTGACGCATTTACATCACTCTACAGCCTTTCCCTTGTATAACCCTGTCACTTTAGTCGTTCGACGCACTTCCATCACTCTACAACCTTTCCCTTGTTGAACCCCGTCATTTAAGTCGTTGGACACACTGCCACCACCTGATCTACAACCGTTCCTTTTTTGAACACTGTCACTTAAGTCGTTTGACGTACGTCCATCACTCTACAACCTTTCCCTTGTTGAACCCTGTCACTTTAGCCGTTTGAAGCACTTCACCATTCTACAACCTTTCCCTTGTTGAACCCTTTCATTTTAGTCGTTTGACGCACTTCCATCACTCCATCACCTCATCTACAGCCTTTCCCTTCTAGAACCATGTCACTTTAGTCGTTTGACGCACTGCCACCACCTCATCTATAATCTTTCCCTTGTTGAACCCTATCACTTTAGTCGTTTGACGCATTTCCATCACACCACCACTTCATCTACAACCTTTCCCTTGTTGAACCCTGTCATTTTAGTCGTTTGACGCACTTACATCACTCTACAACCTTTCCCTTGTACAGCCCTGTCACTTTAGTCGTTTGACGCGTTTCCATCACACTACCATCTCATCTACAACCTTTCCCTTGTTGAACCCTGTCACTTAAGCCGTTGGCCTCTCCTCCAACTGTCTCTTTGTGCGCTCCGATCCCTCTTGATGTGACAGATTTGCAGCGTATGAACATAATCCTCACCTTGTCGCCTCCACATGCACACGACATCAATCGTCTCTGTTGTTGTTGTTGTTTTTTTGTTGTTGTTGTTTTTTTTGTTTTTTTTTTTGGGGGGGGGGGGGGCTATTGTTTGTTTTTACCCAGTATTTCGCAATTTTTTTGATGTTGTTTTGTTTGGTGTTTATTTGCCCAAGATTTTTCCAGGTATTTTGCAACATCTCTGTTGTCTGTTTGTTGTTTGTTCCCCCGGTATTTTACACTTTACACCGGGTGACTGGGATGCAGCTGAAGCGGAAGGAGTTGCTGAGACGTGCCGATAGTCGCAGAACGTCAGACAGGCTCTATTCACAACGTTCCCAGTGGCTCGTTCGCCAATAACAGGAAGCTGCTGTCACTATGTGCGCTACTTCCGGTTTGAAAGAAGAAAAAAAGCGTGAGAAAGAAGAAGCAAGCAAGCGAGCAGAATAGATCTAGATCTACGACGAAAACTGTAGAGAAAACTGTACAGTCCGTGTTTGTAGCTACAGTCAGAAAAAAACTATACAATGTTTTTTGAATGCAATGTTTCAAGTTCAATGTTGCTTTACGTCCACAGAAACCATAAGGACTATTAGGGACGTGGAGCCCAGGACGTCAGTCTCGTCTTCCACACAGCTCCGGAGCTCTGTATGCTTCAGCTGCAAAGCACTGCTTAAGGCGGAATGTTCATATGGAATCCACAAGATGCCAGACAGTGCCGACATAAAATAAAAAAAGACAACGGTTAGCGGCACTGTGCATTTTTCATACTCGAAAAAAAAAAAAAAAGTGTGTTAGGTTTTTGGTTCGTTTGTTTGCTTTTTTGGTTTTGGTTTGGTCCCCCCTCCCCCCCCCCCCCCACCCCCTCCCCGGCCTTCCTCCCACCGTAATCTCTTTCTGCACATCCTCGGTGTTTACGATAAACGTTTGTGGACCCAGAAAGGTTTTTGTTGTTGTTGTTTTAGCTGGAAAAATAACAAATCTCCATCAAAGTAATAAAATATAAAATAAAATTAAAATAAAAAAGAAGAAGAAGAAAAAGAAAAAGAAAAAAAGAAAAAAAAAGTAAAGTATAAAACAACAACAACGGAAGAACATATATATTCATAACCACACGATCGTCACCTGTCAGAGCCTGGCTGACTTTCTGTAGACAAGTCAGAGCCTGATTGATGTTCTCTGGATCAGTCAGAGGTTCTGTGTACCAGTCAGAGCCTGGCTGATGTTCTGCGGACCAATGACACGTTATGTGGACCAATCATACGTTCACTGGACCAGTCAGCAGCTGGCTGACGTTCCCTGGATCAGTAAGATGTTATGTGTACCAGTCACAGCCTGGTTGATGTTCTGCGGACCAGCAATACGTTCTTCTGGACCAGTCCTACTTTCTATGGACCAGTCACCGCTGGTTGACATTTTGCGGACCAGTAGTACTTTCTGTCGACCAATCAGCGCCTGGCTGTCGTTCTCTGGATCAGTCAGAGGTTATGTGTACCTGTCAGAGCTGGATAACGTTCTGAGGACCAATAATACGTTCTGTGGACCAGTCATACGTTCTATGGAACAGTCAGCGACTGGTTGACGTTCTGCGGACCAGTCATACGTTCTCTGGACCAGTCAGCGCCTGGCTGTCATTTTCTAGATCAGTCAGAAGTTCTGTGTACCAATCAGAGCCTGGTTGACGTTCTGTGGACCAGTCGCACGTTCTCTGGGCCAATCACGCCTAGCTGACATTCTACGGACCATGGCTGACATTCTGCTGATGCATCGGTGCCTGAATGATGTCACACGGGCCAGTAAGTGCCTGGATGATGTTCTGTGACCAGTCATAGCTGGCTTACCCCCTCCACTCCCCCATCTGCGCCCCACTCCCACCATTCTCACTCTGTTCCATGTTTATACTGCGAATACCAAACCTGTTCTCAGTGACACGTACCTGATGCATATGGTAATAAAAGCAGGGGTTCCCCACCACACGCAAGATGTGT
>OY757553.1:10545361-10562861 GCA_963584105.1 Alviniconcha strummeri | reverse complement strand
CTCATCGCCAGACACGTTCAGTGTGTGGAACTGTCATCACTGCTGTGCAAGTGGGGGCGCGGATAGCTCAGTGGTTAGAGCGCCGGACTCGTGACTGAAAGGTCGCGGGTTCGAATCCCTGCAGGAGCGGCGGGAGAATTTTCTTCTCCATGGTCGACTATCTGTGCTGACTCTTATTTCGGTATCCGTTCCACCCCCGTGTTACCGCAGTAGCACGTAAAAGATCCCGGTCATTCTGCCAAGTGCAGGTGGCAGGTTACAGTTAAACACGCATACACCTTACGTATGTGGCTGTGCATGAAGTGACATGGAGCATGGTTGTATGGTGTACACAGAACTTGCGCCGAAACGGCTGCAGTTTCATGTGGCACCAGCCATGCCAGCGCTGTAAGTACACCACTTCGGTGGATATTCAAAAACGCGCTATAAAAAGCTAGTCACTCATGTAGCACCACATGTGAGCGCAGTGAGTCTGCTCAAGAGAGCGGAGAATAGCGCTATATAAGCGATCATCAATCAAAAAAGTGAATGCTTCACAGAGCCTCACGCACCTTGCTCTGGTGGCGACAGTGTGTCGTGGGTCTGCATTTTGTCGTCGTCGTTCATTTGTACTCCCTTTGCTCTTTACCGACCCTCCTACCACCCCCTTGTCAAACTTACTTCCTGAGTCTTCCTCTTCATTTCCCCTCTCTTCCTCTCCCTTCTCTTCCTCTTTCTTCTCTTCTTTTTCCGTCTCAGTCTTACTCTCACGTGTTTCCTCTCCCTTCTCTTCTTCTTCTTTCTTTTCTTCTTCCTTCTCTTCCCCTTCCTTCTCTTCTTCTTCCTTCTCTTCCTGTCCCTTCTTTTCCTCTTCCTTCTCTTCATCGTCCTTCTCTTCCTCTCCTGTCTGTTCCTCTCCTTTCTCTTCTTCTTCCTTCTCTTCCTGTCCCGTCTTTTCCTCTCCCTTCTCTTCATTTTCCTTCTCTTCCTGTCCCGTTTTATCCTCTGCCTTCTATATGTCTTCCTTCTCATCTTTTCCCCTCTCAGTATTTCTCTACCTTCTCTTCCTCTCCCCCTCTCTCTCTCTCCTCTTCCTTTCCCTTCTCTTCGTCTCTATTCCCTTCTTCTCCCGTCTCTCCGTCGTTGTGTTCCTCAACTTGGTCTTTTTTCTTTCTTCAAATAAACACAGTGGAGCTGAACGGCACCTTGCTATGAACTGTACGGTATGTTGTAGGTGACACTTGAATGGCACTTTGTTATGAACTGTACGGTATGTTGTAGGTGACAGTGTTGGGTGACACCTGAACGGCACTTTGTTATGAAGTGTACGGTATATTGTAGGTGACAGTGTTGGGTGACACCTGAATGGCACTTTGTTATGAACTGTACGGTATGTTGTAGGTGACAGTGTTGGGTGACACCTGAACGGCACTTTGTTATGAAGTGTACGGTATGTTACAGGTGACAGTATTGGGTGACACCTGAACGGCATTTTGTTATGAAGTGTACGGTATGTTACAGGTGACAGTGTTGGGTGACACCTGAACGGCACTTTGTTATGAAGTGTACGGTATATTGTAGGTGACAGTGTTGGGTGACACCTGAATGGCACTTTGTTATGAACTGTACGGTATGTTGTAGGTGACAGTGTTGGGTGACACTGGACGTCTTGGCCCGTAAGCTAGTCACGACAGGCAGGGCGAGCAACAGAGGAACGAAGACAGATGGACAGCCCCAATTCCCTTGCATCTTTAACACCCTGCTGTTGTCGCCAGTCTCCAGTCTGCCTCTCAACGCGACCGATTTCACTGACTTAATTAAATGGCCTACTCATACAGAACGTGGACAAATTCACCGGGACTTAAATTTGCAAATTTAAAGCGAGCTAATAGCCTAGTGTAAATGAAGGTCGATGATTGCTTTTGTTGTTGTTGTTGTTGTGATTGTTGTTGTTTTCTTTTCGACGAATCTAGTGTAGCGAGATGATAAGAAACTTATCAGCGTTGAAGGACTTTTTTTCTTCTTTTTTTTTTTCTTTTTTTTTTTTTTCTTTTTTCTTCTTCCGTTTTTGTTTTTGTTTTTTCAGTGACAACCAAAAATGTTTTTGGTATTTTCACGTGGAGGAGAGGTGATTCTACAGCCTTTTCCAACTACTCAAAGCCCAGTGTGGCACAGGGATCACTGCAGAATTGCAGAACGTAGACATGTACACTCATTGTCGCTCACTGTGTGTGTGTGTGTGTGTGTGTGTGTGTGTGTGTGTGTTCGTGTGTGTGTGTGTGTGTTCGTGTGTGTTAGTGTGTGTGTTCGTGTGTGTTAGTGTGTGTGTTCGTGTGTGTTAGTGTGTGTGTTCGTGTGTGTTAGTGTGTGTGTTCGTGTGTGTTAGTGTGTGTGTTCGTGTGTGTTAGTGTGTGTGTGAAGGTTATATTATCCCCCCTCTTTATATATATATAGTGTGTGTGTGTGTGTGTGTGTGTGTGTGTGTGTGTGTGTGTGTGTGTGTGTGTGTGTGTGTGTGTGTGTGTGTGTGTGTGCTCTTTTTATTTTATTTTTATTTTGTGGGGGTGAGGGGGGAATGGCTCTTATTTCAATCTGAGGGCTAGGTCCTTTGCACAATAGACTATTTCTAACATCGCTGGACCCACATTCGCACGGTCTCGGGGACAACTGTACCATCTCCAAACGGCCTCCAGAACACCTCTGTGTCCTGGTTCGTTCGCTTCATGTCCGCCGGCTGAAGCAGGCGCCCGGTGGGGTTACACAGCGTGCATCCGCTCCCGTTAACCGGCCCCATCCACCAACCAGACTCGTGACGTTGTGCGCAATTTGTGCTGACGTCACCATCGTGATCTGCGTCGTAGGTGCTGAAAGGCTGACCTTTCACCGCGCTGAGACAGTCCCCGAGAGAGTGGCCAGCCACGAACGTGTAGCTGGAGCCGAAATCCAAGGTGAAGTTGTGGGAAGAGTCCGCCACTGTGGCTGGTTCGTACACGGCTTGATACCAGCTGCTGTTGGCTAGGATGGCTTCGATGACCATGCAGTAGCGGAAGGATTTGGTGAGGATGGACATGCGCGTCAGGCTCAGCCAGTGATCGCCCGAAGGGTCTCCAAACCCGTTACTGTAATTCAACAGGCACTGTATTGTATTGTATAGTACGGTTGGCTGAGCATGTCAGAATGTCAGTGGTTATCTAGAACGGTATTTACTGTTTCGAGTACAGCCGCTTCTCGACTATAATTATACAACTCTGCCGTTGTCATCATTTCTAGCAAATGCACCTTCATCACCCACTTCGGAAGTTAGACTCAATTTGTTGTTGAGGCTCGTTACCGATCTTTTTTTTTCTTTTCTTTTTTTAAATTGTAATGCATATCTGAGTGGGCGAGCATGGACTGACTGATGCGAGCGTGTGTGTGTGTGTGTGTGTGTGTGTGTGTGTGTGTGTGTGTGTGTGTGTGTGTCTGTGTGTGTCTGTGTGTGTCTGTGTGTGTCTGTGTGTGTGTGTGTCTGTGTGTCTGTGCCTGCGTACGTGTGTGTGTGTCTGTGTCTCTCTCTGTCTCTGTCTCTGTCTATATCTGTCTGTCTGTCTGTCTGTCTGTCTGTCTGTCTGTCTGTCTGTCTGTCTGTCTGTCTGTTTTTTCTTCTTCTTCTCTCTCTCTCTCTCTCTCTCTCTCTCTCTCTCTCTCTCTCTCTCTCTCTCTCTAGTTTAAACATTGTTTCTATTAGTGAAAGCAGAGAGAGAGAGAGAAAGAGAGACGGGAGGTGGGGGTGGGGGGATGAAAGAAGGAAAGGAGACTCGATGTCTCTAAGGAAATCATTTATATAAATTAATAAAAGAAGTCTCAGGACAAAACCTTGTGGTACCCCCTGCCAAGACATATGTGTAGTCTGATCTACAGTTTTTAATCACGACTGCCTGCCTACGTCCTGCCAAGTAATTTTTAAAACAGCCTTTATATCTGTAGCTTCTGATTTACTTACAAGGCCGCGGTGACAGACTTCATCAAATGCTTTGCATACATCAACAAAAGATGGCTTGAATAGTGACTCCGTTAACTAGGAATCTACAAACAGCGTCACAGAGAGCTAGCAGCTAGTAAACTGATGAATCCCTTGGGGTGGAACTGGACTGAAAGGGAGTTAAAAGGCGGTTGTTACTTAGGTTTTCGAAAACGTGTACTTGTACGCATTTTTCTAGAACCTTCCCGACACAGCTTAGTAACAATCTATGGCGGTAATCTGTACATCTTTGCTTATTAAGGTACTCGAAAACGTGTGCTTGCACGCATTTTTCTCGCACCTTCTCGACACAGCTTAGAAACGTTAAAGGGCGGTAATTTGTTCACATTTGTTTATTAAGGTACTTGAAAACGTGCGTTTGCACACATTTTTCTAGAACCTTCCCGACACAGCTTAGTAACGATAGAGGGCGGTAATCTGTACACATTTGCTTATTTCCTTTCCCATGGATTGGTGTGATGTGAGATGATTCCCAAATAGAGGGCAAGTGTCACTGTTGTCGTTTAGTACTCATTAACCTTTGCTGCTTTTATCCCATACTGTGATCAGTAACTTATTATTACTGCTTTGATTTCATGCGGCAACCAAGGAAAAATATGGGTGTGATGTTCACGCGGTATCTCTCTAGCCCATATATAATCCTGTGTGGCTGACTTGGCTCAAAGCACCAACTAACTAACAGTATGTCTCACCTTTTCGTACGCTTCCAGCCCCATCTGGTCCTGGGTGTTGGTGACGCAGTCGTCCAACACGACCCGAGTACACAGGTGGCAGACATGTTGGACCCCGTCCCACAGAAAGCTGAGGCAGTCGGACCGCTTCGCGCACTGCAGCGAACACCCACCCACCACTCCTGCGCTGCCGGACACCGGACACTGGTCAAGACTGACCACCTTTCCGGGACAAAGCGTCTGCTTCACGAACAGCTGGCTGACTTTAGTCTCGGTCAGAGCACAGGCAACGAGACACCACAAGAGCGAAATTGACAATGTCACAAGAACTCGGGAAGAGGTGGTGGTTCTACGTGGCATGTCTAGACGTCTGCGGTTGGTTATAGTTTCGGCTCGTCAGATTTGTTGAGTTTTAGCTCTAAGTCTAGCTCTAAGATCGTGCCATGGCGCTCAGAAAAGCCCATATGCGCTCCATCGCGGCCTCTCCTACAGCTTTGCAGTAACGCCTTTGAAACTGTTCATTGTTTGTCTGATTGACAAAGTTGTCCCCGTTTCGTCATCTCAAGGTAGGCTATTGACGGCGTGTACCCCCTTTCTTTCTTTCTTTTCTTTTTCTTTCTTTGTTTCTTACAAGGGTCAAAACTCACTGAAACATCATTAGTGTCTAGGAAGCGCAGGTTATTGTGACTCACTGTAGAGAAGTGCCCACGAACCACAAGTCAGTGTGACTCACTATTGACAAGTTTTCACGATATAAACAAGTGTTCACGAACCACAAGTAAGTGTATTTCACTATCGCACAGGTGCCCACGAACCACAAGTCAGTGTGACTCACTATCGACAAGTGCCCACAAAACCACAAGTCAGTGTGACTCACTGAATCACAAGTCAGTGTGACTCACTATAGACAGGGCCCACAAAACCACAAGTCAGTCTGATTTACTATAAATAAGTGCCCATAAGCCACAAAATAATCACTGGAACTCACTATAGACAAGTGCTTATGAACCACAAGTCAATGTTAGTTACTATAGACAAGTGCCCACGAGCCACAAGTCAGTGGGACTTACTAGACACATGCCCACAAAACCACAAGTCAGTGGGACTCACTGAAACACAAGTCAGCGTGACTCACTGAGCCACAAGTCAGTGTGGAGACTCACTACAGACAAGTACGCACGAACTACAAGTCAGTGTGACTCACTATAGACAAGTACCCAAAAAGAACAAGTGAATGTGACTCGCTATAGACAAGTACCTAAGAAAGACAAGTCAATGTGACTCACTACAGGGAAATAACCAAGAAAGACAAGTCAATGTGACTCACTATAGACAAATAACCAAGAAACACGAGTCAGTGTGACTCACTATAGACAAGCACCCACGAAACACAAATCCGACACTGTGACGTGACGACTTCCGGAAGTCCCTCTGAGGGAATCAACGCTGTGTGGGTCGTTTTTTCACTACTGTTCCAACTTTTCCTTTTCGCTCACCCCGAACGATTTTCCACCCGGCCGTGATCTGCAAGACAGGTTTTCAATTACGCGCAATTCTTAGTCCAGGAATTGAGCGTTTATTTGCTGTTTTGAGTGGGTTCGATCAGTGTCTAGAGGCAACGCGTCTGATCGTATTCTGTCTGGGCAAAACTAATCATCGGCTCTTACTTATCGATCTCTTTGTCGTTTGTAGCCTTTTTCGATTTTACACAGGTTTCCTGTTCAGTTTCGCGCGCGAGGGAGTGTGTGTGTGTGTGTGTGTGTGTGTGTGTGTGTGTGTGTGTGTGTGTGTGTGTGTGTGTGTGTGTGTGTGTGTGTGTGTGTGTGTGTGTGTGTGTGTGAGATTGAATCGGTACGTGCGTGCGTGCATTGTGTGTGTGTGTGTGTGTGTGTGTGTGTGTGTGTTTACAAGCTCGTGCGCGTATGTGCAGGTGTATGTGCATGCGTCCATGCTTGTGTTTGTGTGCGTGCATGCGTACGTGTGTGTGTGCGTGTACATGCTTGCATGCATGCGTGGGGTGGGGGGGGTATGTGCGCGCGGGTGCATGCGTGTGTGTGTGTGTGTGTGTGTGTGTGTGTGTGTGTGTGTGCGTGCGTGCGTGCGTGCGTGCGTGCGTGTGTGCGTGCGCGTCTGTCTAGCTGTCTGTCTGTGTGCCTGCTGAGGGAGGTAGGATGACTATGCATTCTTTGTTAAACACGTTTACTGTTCCCAGGTCTTTGCGAGACGATGGTTGCTCTGTTGAACCAGCCTCTCGATCAAAGGATCATGATCGATCCTGAATAAAGAAAGAATAAAAAAAAAAAAAAAAAGTTCTGTCTTATGTTTACACACGTGTGTCACTGAGTGTGCCTGAAATGGAGTGTGTGTGTGTGTGTGTGTGTGTGTGTGTGTGTGTGTGTGTGTGTGTGTGTGTGTGTGTGTGTGTGTGTGTGTGTGTGTGTGTGTGTACAGAGAGAGATGTGTGTTTGTGTTTGTGTGTGTATGAGTGTGTGTGCGTGCGTGTGTGTGTGTGTGTGTGTGTGTGTGTGTGTGTGTGTGCGTGCGCGCGTGCGTGCGTACGTGCGTGCGTGCGTGTGCGTGTCGAGGATGTACTTTTCATGGAGTTTGTGTACCTTGTATTTACTCGCATGCCCGGTTACAGCTGCTGTGGTCGATATATTTATAATAGGTGCTCCGTTCTTGTGTCCAGATTCAGGCTTGTGACGTCCGTCGAGCCTTTTATTCCCATTCGTTGATTGGTACCTACTTTTGCTCTGGGCGACGCAAGGCCGTCGATTATTCTCTTTGAGAAGGCCGGGACCGTCTTCGGTAGCCTTTGGTGGTGCCGGTGTGGATTGTTTCAAATAATCCTGGTAAGACGATTGTTCGTTCCTCCTCTTGTTTCCCTTAATAACCTTTAGGTCCGTGAATATCACCTGGCGACCTTGGCCCCCCACGCCCCCAGTATCTTAGCCCCCCCTCCCCCAATTGCTCCCTCCCCTTCCCTCCTCCCCCCGCCCCAATTCCCTCCGTCCGCCTCACCCCGCCCTCTCCAATGAAATCTAGGCCCATTGGCGTTACGGTTGCTAACAACTCAACGATGTCTGCGCGATACACAGACTGTGGGCTGATTCGTTTCTCGCAACAGTCAAAATCTGAATAAATGAAACTTGTGACAGTCATTTCATGTCGGTGTTTTCTTTCAGATGCTCGCTGAATCCACAACCTTACAAGATGTTATGCTATCATATCTTACAGCCTTCTCTCTACCCCTCCTTCGGCCCCCACCCCACCCCTTCCGATCATATTTATTTTGCATATTCGTAAAATAAACACACACACACACACACACACACACACACACACACACACATACACACACACACACACACACACACACACACACACACACACACACACACACACACACACACACACACACACACACAACGCACACTCACACAAACAAACGCACACTCACACAAAAAAAAACGCACACACAAACAAACACGAGCACACACACACACACACACACACACACACACACACACACACACAACACACAAACACACACACACACACACACACACGCACCCCCCCCCCCCCCACACACACACACACACACACACACACACACACACACAGCACGCTGGGAAGGAACTGTGCGCTTTATTTCACACGCACCCAAGTAAGGTTCATAAAGAACCGTGCAGGAACGAAATTTCAACAGACTTATAAGATATGTTTACGCAAAGTTGGACAATACAACTGGTGCTGCACGTTGCACGTTGCACGCTGCACGTTGCAACCACTTCATAATGTCCTCGTCTTTCTGAGTGCATCAAAGTGCACAGAGTTGAAGACGTCAAAGACAAAGCCTGCCACACTAAGCATGTGAGCATTCACGGCTGTGTTTTTAAACGCGAGCTCCAAAAATCGATTTGTAACAAACTAGGCAGTAAACCGACTGGGAAAAAAAAGGGGGGGGTTGTTATTTTTATTTTTATTTTTTATTTTTTACTTAATAGGTTTTTCTATCTGCGTCCGACTAATGGGTTTTCCTCGCGGACACTCCGGTTTTGCTATTCACCCCTTCCTTTTCCAAAGGTCGGACCCCCCCCCCCCCCCCCCCCCCATCGTTCTCTCTGTCATCTAATTGTGATGTCATCAGATATGTATTACATCACGCCTATTCCGCTACACGTCATTGTCATGCCAACATTGTTTCATACAGTTGGCACAAATACACCATAGCCACAAGCAGATAAGTAGCCTACAGTTCATTTTTCACCGTTGAACTGTTCTTGTGTCTCTTGACAAAAGTTACCCCGAAAATTCGGACTTTGTTCTTTGTCTTAAATTAAATATACGTTGTTTTTAACTTTCGCGTGTTTAGACTGATTTGCGTGCGTGCGTGGTCTGGCCGTTCTTTCTGCTTTCTCAAAGCTGCTATTGATCTGTCTTCTCCGTTGTTTAACTTCTCTGCAATTTCTGTCAGTGGGTGTTTTGTTGTTGTTTTGTTTGTTTTGTTTTCAAAAAAGCTGACTGTTTATAAAATTTTAATGTACGTCTGTTTGCACCGGTGTAAACAAAACATTTTCCTCGTGAGTAAAAGGATCCAAGAAAAATGTATGTCATATTGAAAAACCTTGGCTCTTATTTGTAATGGAGTGGAGTGGTAGAAGGACAGGACACAGGCAGCGGAGTCAGTAAAATGGAGACCACAGCAGGCGTACGGTGATCAGGTTTTATTTTACAGCAGCAGACAATCTTCAGCACACCCAAAATCATCACTCGCACGCATAGATAAGAGAACGGCGCGGGCCGCAGGTACACACGCTATCGCTACAATCAAATCGGCCCTCTGGACCACAAAATGGCTGACAATTGTGTTTCCTTGGCCCGCACAAATACAGTTTCCTCTACAATAACTAAACTAATTAAAACATGAAAAAATCAAATAAAAGCTACAATTACAATCTTTTAAACCGTATAAACAAAATGTACACACATGACTTATTTTATTTACAACAAGAGTGGGAAGCGTGGCTTGCGCCTGTCTATAAACAGATTCAGGCAACTAAATCACAACTAACACAATGTACAAATATAAATGTCAATAAAACTTACATCAGAATAAAGTGCAAGCTCCCATGGTTAAAATGGTACATAACAATTACAATACAACGCTCTGTATGAGAAACAAGACACACCCAAAGACTAGCACTAAAACAATCGGTGCGAACTTTCGCCTGGGGCGCGTTATCTTAGTCGCAGCAGCGCTGATAGTGATATCAAGTAGTCTATTAATACAACTTAGCTTCTACAGTACACAATACTTAATAAGTTAATCATGAACAATCATTTTAATCTTACGAGCAGTTTGCAAGAGTGAACACGTCGACTTTCTACACCGGCAGAGAACATTCATTCACAATTTTAACTGACTTCGATCCGCGCAGACAACTCGTTTCCCCAGGCTGGCTGACAAACGCTTTCTTCGAGACTAAGAATCTTTCAAGTTAAGAATTTAAAAATTTAGGACAGGAAAGCATCACAGCTCAACCAGAAACAGAAAGTGACGATAAGACAGAAACAGCAAGAGGACTTGGTACAAAGGCAAAAGAGGCAATAGAAAGGCAGGAATGGTTAAAGTAAACATGGTGCTTAACTTCCACAGAAACCGTACGGCTTACTGGGGACGGGGAGAAGGGGGGGAGGGGGTATGGAGGTGGGGGGAGAGGGAGATTATATACCTATCGCTACTCTGTCAACACTAGAATGACTTAAGATGGGCAGCGATGACAGCCATTTTAAAGTTTCAGTAGGAAGTGATGGACAAAGTCACAAGACAGTGTCCACAAACCACAACCTTTTTGAAAAGAAAGGAGAGCCAAAGCGGTATCGAACCTTCCTTACCACTAGGCCAAACCGGCTCACAGGAATGGTTGTGGTAGGGGTGACAAATGACAGCCCTTAGATTCAGCAAGAGGACTTTGTACAAAGGCAAGAGAGGCAACAGAAAGGCAGGAATGGTTGCGGTAGGCGTGAAAAATGACAGCCCTTAGATTCCAGACAGGAGGTTGACATCAGATATCTTCCGCGTCCCTTCGGGGCGAAAAGACTCAACAAACAAGCGGAGTGAACAAGGCCTGACTGACGTCACACCTATCAACAAGGGACACAACCAAAACAGACACTGAATGTCGCCCACTACCATTGTACTATCACCTGGTGTGCGCCTGAATGCAAGGTGCATAACCTCCATCAATTTCACATACACAAACTGAAATATGCAAGGACATAAGACATAAGACGTTTATTGTTCGTTTAATGTTGCTTTAGGTCCACAGAGACCGTATGGACATTGTCAAAGGGAAGATGCCCAGGACGTCCACCTCGACTTTAACACATCTTCTTCTTCGGTGTTGCTTTATGTCCACAGAAACCTTGCGGACTGTTAGGGACGGGGAACCCAGGACGTCCACCTTGATTTTCACACAGCATCTGAGCTCTGAACTGTATTGCGTAAAACACATACAAAAGTACATGACAAAACTCACACTCCGAGCACCGCTTTCCGGCACCTTCCTCCAAACTCTGCCAGATTTGGTTACGCCACTGAAGGGGCACTCTTTATCTCTTCGCGCAGCTGTCCACCGACGCGGTCAGCGCCCTCCGAAAGGTTCGGGTACTAATATGACTGTAGAAGCAACCTAGCGCCCAAGCACGCACGTAAACATCAGGCGCATCCACCCCGGGTAAAAAAAGGGTTCTGTCTCGATTCAAACGATTTTGGTTTTATTTCAGCTGGCGTAAGTAACATGGTCAATTATATAACAAACGTCTGACATAATCGAAGTTGCTTGTAACACACTTACTACTGTTTGAGCACCAAGGAAAAACTTATCGTTAGCTGACAATTTTCTGGACCCTATGGCTTAACTTAATACGGCAGTGGTTGAAGGAAGGGTGTCGTAAACCAGTGCTTGGAGTTTGGACAAAACTTTGATTCCATGGATTGGAAATTTATATTGCAATTTTTGCATGATTTTCGATTTGGACCTGATATATGGTAGCACATATTCACATTTCATAAACATACAAAGTCATATGTCGCAGTTAATGAACAATTATAACAATGGTTTTCAATTCAGAGGGGATGTAGACAGGGGACACAACATCAGCATATTCATTTTATGCGTAGAAATGCTTGCTACTTTGATTTGACAAAATCAGAATATTAAAGAGATTTTCAAAGCAAAAACTGATTTAAAAGGTTTTTCACAGTATGCTGATGATACCAAAATCATGTTAGAAGGTGACAAGAAGTTATTTAAGGAAACAGTTAAGACCCTCAATACATTTAGGAACAAATCAGGTCTCTTCTTGAGACCAGTGAGGACACATGGCTTGGGAAAAAAGAAATTCTACTTTTAAATATATGCAAAAAAAATTATGTAGTGGAATTACCTAAATTCACAATGCTTAGTATTTGGTTTACTACTATACGGACATGTTTTAGGTAGTGAACCTTTGCAAGAAATTTTCTGAAATAAAATGTTGTAGCCTACAAAACATGGTTAAAGACACAAATAACGAAACTCGGTAGAGCAGCTGTCCAGAGGTGGCTGATTTTGTCTTAACACTTTCACTGCCATGACGTCACTTTAGAACGACCGATAAAAGTGCGACATTTTAAATCGTTACGCCTTTTCGCTTTCTTTTTAGCATAAGCAAGTGAATAGACTTTCATCAAAAAGCACAACATTAAAAGCAGGTTTGTTATATGGCAGGAACATGTACCGTTTTGTAGGTGTGTGCTTGCACATCTCAGTCAGGAAACTTTACAGGATGTGGCAGTGAAGGGGTTAAGTTATTCACCTGTGGATTTTACTGCCGAATCCACAAGACAGCCTTGTGGAGACGTTGCGATGGACAGTGCTTGTATGGAATAACAAGACATGATAAGTGGATCATCATCACCGACATCAATACCCAAACCATCATCTCATCAAGTGGATCATCATCAACACCAACATCAACAGCCAAACCATCATCATCTCATCACGGCTCATCACCGTCATTGCTAACAACGCTGAACCCACATAGCAATGGTGTTAGGGACAGTTGTACCATCTCCAAGTGGCGTCCAGAACACCTCTGTGTCCTGGTTCGTTCGCTTCATGTCCGCCGGCTGAAGCAGCCTCCCGGTGGGGTTACACAGCGTGCACCCGGTTCCGCTCAGGGTGCCCATCCACCAGCCGGACTCGTGATGTTGTGCGCAATTCGTGCTGACGTCACCATCGTGATCCGCGTCGTAGGTGCTGAAAGGCCGACCTTTGACCTCGCTGAGACAGTCACCCAAATTATTTGCGTGCATCATGTAGGCGTGTAAACCCAGAGAGAAGTTCTTGGAGGCGTCCGCCACGGTGAACCCATTGTACCAGGCCTGGTGAAAGATTCCGGGTCCTATGTTGGCCTGGATGTAGAGAGTGTAGCACATGGCTTTGGTGAGACTAGACATGTGGATGAGTCCTATCCAGTGGTCGCCTGAAGGGTCACCAAAACCGTTCCTGTTTTAACAGGCAATATCATGAAGAGGACAGTGACTTTTGTGCGAGAACAGTGCAGAACAGTTAAGACAACATCTCTCTCTCTCTCTCTCTCTCTCTCTCTCTCTCTCTCTCTCTCTCTCTCTCTCTCTCTCTCTCTCTCTCTCTCTCTTTGTGTGTGTGTGTGTGTGTGTGTGTGTGTGTGTGTGTGCATGTGTGTGCGTGCGTGCGTGATTGCGTGCGTGTGTGTATGTCATCAGTGTGCGTGTGTGAGTGTGCGTGCGTGCGTGCGTGCGTGCGCGCGCGCGCGCGCGCGTGTGTGTGTGTGTGTGTGTGTGTGTGTGTGTGTGTGTGTGTGTGTGTGTGTGTGTGTGTGTGTGTGTGTGTGTGTGTGTGTAATGTTTTCCGAAGCGATTTACTTACACATACTCGTTCCATCCCCGGTAAAAATTCGAGGCGCGGTGTCCGTGCATCATGAGATACGTCCGTTTGTAGTGCATCGAACACTTCACTCTGAACGCAGCCTTGGTCGCGGAAGGGCGGATCCAGTAGATCCCGTCTGGGAATCCTTCATCGCACCAGTCCTTACAGTCTGAGAATATTTTACAGTGAGGAATGTTAAACGCGTATGTGATGGTGATAATGATTATTCAAAGGAACTACTGGGCGGTTCAACGAAGCTGGTTTGCAAGAGTGAATGCACTTTATAATCTTTCGCGCAAGAAGTCGCGAAATGTCGTAGCTGCCACTTCCGGGCCGATTTCTGAGTAGGGGTTGGTTCACGCTGGATCTGCGAAGCAGTAAAAATGCCACTACTGTTGTATTTGCGAAAATTACAGGGGAAAGGTGATGGAGATTGAAAAAAAAAGTGTCTTTACATCGTTTCGGGGCAGACTGAAAGTTCGTGGAAAAAATGCGTGAAACAATTTATTGCTTGTTGCCAGACACATTTTGACTGCTGGCCTTCAAAAATGCCCCCAAAGTTGGCACTGTAAACTTCGCAAATTCGCTGTCTCCGCCTTCCATTGTGAAGAAAGTACGCACCGGAAGTAAAAACAGTCGATGCAGGGTAAAAGTCAAGGGAGTCAACCCCGATTGAACCGCCGGGGGGGGGGGGAGACAAGTTAGATTTTTTTTAAATTATTTTTCAGGAGCTTTTTATTTTTTATTTTTTAATCTGCCTGCTCATTTTACAAAATGTTTAAAAAAAAAAAAAAAATTGACCAGATAATTATAGTGAATTATCAACAACACAGAAAGAGGGGTAATAATATGCATACCAAAAGGAGATAAATAAAAAGACTTAATCAAAAACTGGAGGCCAATCTCACTTCTTGATGTTGTTTATAAAATAGGATCTGCATGTATTGCCATGCGTTTAAAAAGCGTTCTTCCTTCTTCGATCAATGAGGGCCAAACTGAGCTTATGGCCAACAGATACATTGGAGATAACATTCGATTGATATATTATCTTATTAGTTACTTGTATAGAGAAATTAAACCTGGGTTACTCTTGTGCTCAAACTTTGAAAATGCCTTTGATTCTGTTGACTGGAAATTCATGTTTAAAATTTTACGTGCTTTTGGTTTTGGGCCAGATATTTGTCAGTGGATATCTACGTTTTATAAAGATATAAAGTCATCTGTCACGGTTAATGGACAGTTATCACAATGGTTCACTATTCAGAGGGGATGTAGACAAGGGGATCCGATATCACCATATTTGTTTATTTTATGTGTTGAGATACTTGCCATTATGATCAGACAAAATAAGCATATAAAAGGTATCTTCATAGGAGAAACTGAATACAAAATTTCGCAATATGCAGATGACACTGAAATTACGCTGGAAGGTGACAAAAATTCATTTCAAGAAACAGTTAAGCCCATCAACACATTTGGAAAAACATCAGGCCTCTTCTTAAATGTGGGGAAGACCAGTGCCATATGGCTCGGTGATAAACGAAATTTTCCAGTTAAATATATGCCACATTTGCAAATGGAATGGAACCCACCTAAGTTTAAAATACTTGGTATATGGTTTACTGACGACTTAAAAAAGTGTGAGGTACTCAACTTTAGTGATAATTTTTTTGAAATACGAGCTTTGTACAAAGTATGGTTAAAGAGACAAATAACATCACTAGGCAGAGTAGCAGTTCTAAAATCGTTGATTCTATCTAAGGTTATTCACCTATGGATGTTATTGTCAAACCCACCAGACAACCTTGTTAACGAATTGCAGAAAACACTGTTTCAGTTTGTGTGGAATAGAAAACAGGACAGGATAAGCAGAAAAATAGCCGTCAGATCCGTCGCGAAAGGAGGGCTTGGGATACCGAACATAAAAGAATTATATTAATGCAATGAAGTTAATTTGGATTCGAAAATTAAAAACAAGTGAGCACAAGTGGAAAAAATATAATTAAATCAACTTATCCTAAAGTGGCGTGGTTTGAACAACTGGGATCAAGCCTTCATTTTCAGGAACATGAGGTTAATAAGTTTTGGAGTCACGTATTTATGGCATATAAAGAGTTCAGTAAACAAATACATGTAGACAATTCAGAAGAGCTAGTTGCTGAGCCAATTTTCTACAATCAGAATATCCTAGTTGGAAACAGTATTTAAAAAATAAAAATAAAATAAAAACTGGATTGACAAAGGCGTGTGCCACATTAAAAATATGCTGAATGACAATGGTACATTTATGTCATTTAAAAGATTTAAAGAAAAATTCGGAAATAAGACCGATTACATTGCATATATTGGATGTGTGCAAGCTATCAATATCTACATACGTAAGACAGAAATAACAGTGGAGGGTAAAAATTCAGCAGATTTAATTAAGACGCTTAAGACGATTTATAATCAACAAAAAGGATCACGCTTTTATTATGAGGTACTTACGCAGAATATAATTAGAACTAACTGCTGTGACAAGTGGGAAGCTAAGCTAAATAAAGATATTAATCACCTCTCTGTATTTTACAACAAATTCAAGAAATAAAACGGAAATGGTTTCAGATAAGACTAGTATATAGAATAATTGCTACTAATGTTGTTTTAATGCACATATGAATTGAAAATGACACTACTTGCTCTTTTTGTCGACAAGACCGAGACTCAATTAACCATATATTTTGGTCATGTACATACGTGAGGTCATTTTGGGAACAATTCCAGATTGTAGTTAATGCTGGCTGTTCAAATGCGACGTCAGTTACACTTAATGAAAATATTGTAATGTTTGGTGACGACATCCATTTTAAATCAGATAACACCTTTGATTTGATTATTTTGCAAGCAAAGTTCTTTAGTTATAAATGTAAAATTAACAAGACTATACCACAATTGCATTTGTTCAAACCTTATTTAAAAACTAACTTTGAGGTGTACAAATATAATGCAAAACTGAATATGTCATCAGCTGTTTGACGTATAGACTATGTCATAGATGGCAAATGTTAAGTGACACGATGTACAACATACATACACGCATTCAGGCACTTATACATTGTTTGCATGCACGCTTAACTCGAAGTACCTTCTGCCGGTGATCGTTTTACCATTCTAACAGAAGGGATTTGCGGAGGGAGGTGCAAGGGAGGGGGTGAGAGTGGTTATGAAAAGTACCTGTCATCATGTTCTGGCACAGTTCACCGGTTCGATACTCCGGACACAGACACCTGTTGTTGACCGCTGGCTTCCCTGTGTCTTGTTCACATATCTGAAAATGAAATCAGTCAGTGAACACTAATTACAGTGAAACTGAGTTTTTTAAAGGCACTTCTTGTTTGTTTGTTTGTTTTTTAATCTCAAATTTTATTTAACGTAGCCCTGATATAACCCTATGTAGCTGACTGAGCTCAAAGCACAAACTAGCTAACTTTCTTCTGACCACCAACCGGAGGCCGTGGATGTCCGATGTCATTTTCCTGTCTAGAATCTGAGGGCTGTCATTTCATTCCCCTTTCCTATCTCTTCTGCTGTTTTTCTGCCTAGACCTCTTGCACTTTCTGTCCTGTAATTTTTCTGCCCATTGATGATGATGATAATGATGATGATGATCATGATGATGATGGTGGTAATGACGATGGTAATGTACGAATGGTGTTTCTTTTATTAACACTAATGTTTTTTTAATCAGATTCGATTGTATTCTTGTAATGTTTCGTGTTTAACGACATCAAGAAATGTTCCTAGCGTGCAACGAATGGATGAAAAAGAAAGGCAGTAACCGTCGCTGTTAATGATAATGCCAAGCTTAATTCCCTCAGCCGTTTTCTCCGAAT
>OY757553.1:10534568-10545161 GCA_963584105.1 Alviniconcha strummeri | reverse complement strand
GAGTACACAGGTGGCAGACATGTTGGACACGGTCCCACAGAAAGCTGAGGCAGTCGGACCGCTTCGCGCACTGCAGTGAACACCCACCCACCACTCCTGCGCTGCCGGACACCGGACACTGGTCAAGACCGACCACCTTTCCGGGACAAAGCGTCTGCTTCACGAACAGCTGGCTGACTTTAGTGTCGGTCAGAGCACAGGCAACGAAACACCACGAGAGTGAAATGAACAGTCTTAAAGGAACGCGGGAAGAGATAGCAGCGGTTTGCCGTGCCATGTTTGGACACCAGGATGTCTTCCAGCTTTGGCTGCTAGTCTGTCAGTGTGGTCCCTTTCCGCAAGGCCTAAGCTTATGTACCTACACGCAGTCGTCCGGCCTAATGAGGTTTGCCGATCAGCATCGGGTTCTGCTGAGTTTCTGTTTAATTTAAATTGAGACAGAATCGGCAAAAGCCATTTACACGGTCTTATAATTATGCTTTATGTTCCACTTAGCTTTTACCTGGCTTTGGTCTGCGCCGGTTCTCGGTGCAGAGAACTGTTTTCCGCTTTCAGTTATGCCAGGACTGGTGTGCTATTACTCGTGTTTTATAAAAGATTTATAAGTTACCAACAACTGAGCTTATGCCTGCTTTTACCGGTGTAAAAGTAAAGGGTGTCCCTCTGGAAAAAGAGACCTCCGGACAACATATCCTTCTTCTCTTCTATTCAGGCTTAAGGGCCTAGAAAGGCAGTTTTGGGGTACAAAATCGCTCCAAATCGTTTCAAAACAACATATAGGTCCGTACTAACATTCGAACAGAAGAAACAGTCTATTACTCACTTGTTTAAAACTTTTTCAGGGCTTCGATTAGGTTGTAATGCGTTTATTTTGGCAAAAAGGTCGGAAAATATGGTCAACTGAACGTTTCAAAACCAGCGCCATTTTGAATGCGAGATTTCGCGAGAGCTATTTTAAGCTAAAGGTCAACGGTCGGGCAGTGACGTCACAAACAGGCCAGCAACCAAACGTGGAAGTTGGGTTTGTGTGTCCGTGTCCACGTGTCCACGGGGCAACCG
Source organism: Alviniconcha strummeri (assembly GCA_963584105.1). Classification (NCBI taxonomy): domain Eukaryota; kingdom Metazoa; phylum Mollusca; class Gastropoda; family Provannidae; genus Alviniconcha; species Alviniconcha strummeri. The sequence continues at coordinate 10,544,102 of OY757553.1, read as the reverse complement.
ACTTGGAAAAAATCCCATTTCGAATCTCCAAGGATGAAGCTCCTTTTCAGTAGTTGGGCCTTTCTTTATTTCCCCCTTGTTATTTCATCTTTCTCGAGCCTTGTTAGGTGCGTGGCGTTTCGGTCTTTTTCGTTGTGTTTACTCTAGCTTTCACAACAGCCTAGACCTCTTCAGGGAGCCTGCCTTTTATTGGGTGTTTTATTTTATTTTCCCAATTTAGCCTTGTTTGTTTCATCATATGTAACGATGAAAAAGGTTTGTTCGTTCTAATTCAATAGACTAGCGATTTCGTGGCCTCCCTGGGTTAGAGTTTGGGGTTGGGCTAGTTGCCGGTTCTTGCCATTCCCTTTCTTTTTTTCTCTTGGCTTGCCTTTTGTTTCTCGCCTTTTATTTCTCAAGTTACATCGTTCATTTACGATGTACGAATGAGGGTGGGTAGTCTCGATGTTTAACGAGACCGCTCATTCTTTCTTTGTGTGGGGTAGTTCTTGAGCGTCTGTTGTCCTGCCGTGTTGTTGTCGGCTGAATGGATTGTATCGTGTGCACGGATTACGTGTATCCAGCCTTTGGTTTGGTTTTTCTGTCTTTGCCACAGGCATTTGTGGTCTGTTCTTTTTTTTTTTCTTTCTTTTTTTTTGTCACAGGCATTTGTATACAAATTCTTTCTTACACGGCCTTTTCTGCTGTAGGCATTCGTGCTAGACTTTCTGTGTTTGCCTTCTTTCTTTCTTAATGTCCTCAGATGCTTAACAGCATATTAGGCACAAACTGCGATGTCGACCGGCTGGTGCAGTGGCTTCGGCGCGGCCCCGTGAGAGTGCCGCTATTTTTCCTTAAGCCCGGTTTTCCTTGGTCTAAAATATGCACAGGCCAGCCGAGTTTCTGTTTTACCTTTAGGCTTTTGCTTTTCTCTCGGTTGTTTTCACTAATTTTTTGCCTCGCATTTGTTTAGTTTCTTAGACAAGGCAGGGGTATTTGTTGGTAGTTCAGTTTTTCCTTTCTTTTCTCCGTGTTAACCATGTCCATTCGTTGTTTTGTGTGTGTGTTTTTGTGTGTGTGTGTGTGTGTGTGTGTGTGTGTGTGTGTGTGTGTGTGTGTGTGTGTGTGTGTGTGTGTGTTTTGTGTGTGTGCGTTCGTGCGTGCGTGCGTGCGTGCGTGCATGCGTGCTTACGTGCGTGCGTGCGTGCGTGCGTGCGTGCGTGCGTGCGTGCGTGCGTGCGTGCGTGCGTGTGTGTGTGTGTGTGCGTGTGTGCGTGTGTGTGTGGGGGGGGGTTCTCCCCTCTTCTTCTCCTTTTTCTTCTTCTGCATTTATTACGAGTTCATTCTTGCTGGGGATTTGTGTGTACATTTGCCTCTTTTGTTTGTTTTTCTGGAGGGTTTCTTATGAAGGTTTTTCTTCTTTTTTAATCTTTGCACTGTGTGCCAAGGTGTCAAAATATATTTCTGAGTCCTTTGGTCGGTCTGGATCTATTCCTTGTAGAATTGCCAAGGACGGAGGTTTCATCCGAAGAGACTGTTACTTCCATCTACCAATGATCAACTAGCGAAAGCCGGGCGATGCGTGACCGATACCCTTCAGTAAAAAGTTCATGTCTGTGTGGGTGTCCACAGGGTAAACGACTTGGAACAATTTCCAGTTCAAATATCCAAGGATGAAGTTTCCTTCGACTGCTGTCTTTCGGGAAGGTGTGAAAGGAAAACAACGACCCTTTGGTCTGCAGCTCTGCGCATCCCACGGCCGCACATTCGCGTGGCATTTTCGTTGTGGACTGATTGATGGTGAAAACGCGCCTCATTCGCCATTCGCCTCAGCGCCTGTTCGTGACGTGAGAGACCTACATCACGGATCTCGTGCGTATTTCGAGATTTAAACAAGCAAACGAAATTCGGCCTGATCGGCATGTATTTCTTCCTTCGTAAACATATTTTCGTTCATGGCAGTGACTGTTTTTATTAAATTTAAAGGTCATGTTATGCACAAGACTTTCATAATTGGGTCCATTTTCAACGTTCTTTTGCACACAAAAACTGCCTTTCTGGGCCCTTTGCCGTCCACAGAGACCACTTAGGCCTACGGTTTATTAGGGACGGGTAAAGTAAACATGGTTCTTAACGGCCACAGAAACCATTAGGCTTATTAGGGACGCGGAGAAGGAGGGGGAGGCAGGTTGTATACCTATTGCTACACTGTCACCACCAGAATGATTTCTGGCATTAAGGTGGGCAGCGATCAGAGCCATTTTAATGTTTTCAGAATTGTGAGGGACAAAGTCACAAGACGGTGTCCACAGACCTCAACTTTTGAAGAGAAAGGAGAGCTGAAGCGGCTTCGAACCGAGGTCCCTCTGCTTACCAGCCTAACGCCTTACCGCTAGACCAAACCGGCTCACTAGGGACAGGGGTGGGGCGGGGGGTGGGGGGAGGGGGATCTATGAATATCTCGTCCCAATAGATATTAAAGTGATGGGTACCTCGCCAGTTTTTACACATGTTAACCTTTGTCTAGTCAGATCTGTCTTTTGTTTATGTCTATTTCTCTGTAACCCGTCTTCTTTCCTCTTCTTCTTTTCTTCTTCGCGCGATTCCTGTGTGAGAACTACGACTGCTTGAGACCATGTTGCTTTACGTCCACAGAAGCGATGTTGCTTATTAGGGACGGGGACGGGAGGGTGGGGGGCAGGGGGAAGAGGGCGAGAGAGCGAAGTTTCGACTGTGGATACCGCCCGAAAAAGACCGGAGAGACCGTGGACCGCCGCCAGAACAATGGAAGTGTTAAGGCCGTGTCCCCTCGAAATCGCGCGGCGACTAATGCACTGCGCAGTTGCTGTTTCAACTGCAGTGCTGGGCAGAGTCACAAAGACAATATCCGTTGCACTGCTGTTGAGGAACAACCCGAAGCGAAAGAAGTCCAACTTTCGCAGCCCAGCTCCATCTCCCTGCTCATGATCTCTTCTGGGCTAACTTGAGGGTCCAGCTCCACCTCCCTCCTCTTCATCTCGCCTGGAACCCTGACTCCTTGAGAGAAGAACATCCGTTTTTATCAGCCAGTGTCCATGAACGACAACTCGGACGAATTTTAACTGATCTTGCAAGCATTTAAAAGAAGGGACATACTGACGGTCTGCACAGGTCGGCAAAAAACACTCATTCACCATTCAGAGTTTTTCCTTTCACAGGAATCTTTGTTAAGGAATCAATCAATGTGAACTGGTCTCGATTACTTTGTCAGGGTCGACACCGGTTCACAAATACATTTTATGTCCGACAGCCTAGCGTCTCCATTAGTGATTGCCCCCAGAAAGGAAACTGCGCAATCTCAGCTGGCTTTGTTCAGAGACGGGTTTACAATGGCTGTCGACCGCAGAAGTTGCTAACAAAAGGAACGAGAAAAATAGACTGGAAACCAAGTGCAATAAATAATAATATATTATTATTGTTATTATTATTATTCACAGCACAGCGTCTCCATTGGCGATTTCGATAATAAGCTTGAGTTCAGAGACGTGTTTGAACGGCATCGACCGCAGAAGTTACTGAAACTAGTGAAAGGAAAGAGAACTTTACGCTGGGCACCAATCTGGATGAGGAGGTCGATGACAGTTCAAAATCATGATAATGACGATAATCATGACGATGATAGTTATCGTTGATGGTTGCTGCCACAAATCGGCAGTTGCAGCTGCAGAACTTGATGTTGTCGCTGCAGAGTCGGCCGCGCGCACGCGCGATTGTCAGTGTGTGTGTGTGTGTGTGTGTGTGTGTGTGTGTGTGTGTGTGTGTGTGTGTGTGTGTGTGTGTGTGTGTGTGTGTGTGTGTGTGTGTGTGTGTGCGTGCATGCGCGCGCGCGTGTGTGTGTCACATCCACCTGGGTTAGGTGACTGGACTGTTTGTGACTTGTGTTTAAAGCTGATTTTTGACAGCAGTTGTGTGAGTCCATACCGTGCTGACAGTGGGACCGCGATTGCACGGGTAGGCCCGTGAGTCCGGTCGGGTATGTATAGGTCACGTGGACTAAGTCAACCAATGAGGGAGTAGAATTAGCTCGGCCAGCGTGTGACGCGAAATGAGCTAGAATAGTCTGTTTGTCCACCTCCGACCAGAGCTCAAGAGCCGTGTGAAAGTCGAGGTGGACGTCCTGGGCTCCCGTCCCTAATAAACCTACGGTTTTTGTGCACGTAAAACAACACTCAACCAAACCATCTCCGAGAGGGAAGGCCGTTTGGATCGCCAAAGCGGTTCTTTGTTGGGTTCCGGTCGTCAGCAGTGTGATCTTTTCAAATCCTCTGTCCTGTAATTTAATTACAGGGAAGCTCGGTAGAGTGGTGTACTAATTTATATTTTCAGTTGACGTTCGAGGAACGTAGGGAGCTGAGCGGACTATCACGAGTCGACTGGTGAGTCAGAATCTATTCAGAACGGAGTGTGAAACCATTACTGAGCTAGAAACTGGATGAAGGGAAGCAACTGCTGCACGTCTAAATTTTCGTATCATTTTCATGTTGCCTCTCTTCGACTGCTTTTGTCACCGTCGATAGAAGCAATGTTTCGTACAACTGCATGCTTATTATCATTATTATCAATATCATTTTCATCATCACTGTTGTTGTTGTTTTTCTGTCTGCCTCTACGTAGTGTTTGCTTTCGTGGTCCGCCATTATTATCATCATCGTTATTGATCACTTTTACATGAATTGTTCTCCGCCGGGTCTTGACCAGCAGATTCGATAAGCTTCACGTTTTTTTTTTTTTTTTTTTTTTTTTTTTTTTTTGCTGTTCTTTGTTTGTTTATAGAATCTGCACGGAATTTGATTCCGGGGAAATTCTAGCGCACAGCACGTTATTGTTTGAAAGTATCCTTTGGTTTACGAAGCCGGGACTACTCTCAGACCAAGACGTTCCAGGGAGGTAAGATTTTCGTGAGTACTCCTAACTGGCTTTGTCTACCGCTTGAAAGAGTTGTTCCCCTTGTTATTGCCATGTCATGGCACAGAGACAAATATATAGTCCGTCAGACTTGTTTTGTCGCCATCAAAAATGTTTGCCAAAAACCGGGCAACAGTTTTAGAGCCAAAGCAAAGCGATCAAATTATTCAGGAACCAATGCCCTCGGTTTAAAAAAATAAAAAATGCATAGAACATGCTGGCAAACTTCGGTCAGATTTTGTCTGATTTATCGATGCCAGTTTAAATACAAGTGTTGCTTTTAAGGAGAAAATGGATTGGACAAAAGCAATAAAAACGTTATTATTTTTTATTTTGATACATTATGGAAAATACCAATGCTATATGGTAGCAAGCTGGACATACCACTTAACAGTCTCCTAGCTGGTTCATAGTTTTTGTTTTGCCGCAAAGATGAGTGACCTAGATATCCCAATAAAGCGAGTTTCTTCTGTCTCTGGCCTGAGTTCAGTTCAGCTCAGTTCAGTTCAAGATGGTATCTATGCGTCGGGAAAGGCCCATAATATGCTGTCCACCCTCCGTCTCTCGTAAGTTTCCCCAACGTCGCCTTTGAAACAGTTCCAATGTTGGTCTGACTGACGATGGCCCTCTCTCGTCCTTTCAAGGAAGATCATCTAGCGCTTCCTCTTTCCACGCCTCTCTCCTCCAGGCGATCGATGGTGTGATGTCCTTGGCTTTGTGCTAGCAGGTAGTGTCTCAAGCTCCTCACCACTTCAGATCTTCCGAGAAGCAAGCCACTTGTGTCTGCTCGGTCATTTCCCTTCACTCCGGCATGTCCAGGGCAGTGCACCCACAGGAGTTTTCGAATGTAGATATCGACCATTGACACACTCCAGCCTGGGCTTCCCATTCCATTTTTCACTTTTTGTAGCAAGTTCATTGAATCTGTGAGGATGATGGCATGTATCAGAAACTCCAGTCGGGCCGATGATACAAACTGCCATTTGCCAGGAAGAATGTGTACAAAAAAACAACACTTATCCCAAGTGCTATTTCTGTTTTAAATTCTAGGGCTGCTTAATATGTTGGCCCTGTGGGTTTCAAGGCTCAGCTTACTCACTCTGTGACAGTGTTGATCTGATGGATGTTTAAGTTACTCTTTTAGTTCACTGGCAAAATAACCAAGTATGCTGCAGGTTTATCACATATATATCAGCATAACCGTCTTAATTCTGAGTTAACTAATAACAACTGTGTGCAGTATTTGCCCATGCTCTGTGTGTTAGTATTTTGATGTTTAAGGAATGTTTGTTTTAATGTAATAATTATTTAATGTTTTAAGTGATTGGTGAGCCAGAAGAATAATGTGTACGCGGGTGTGTGTGTGTGTGTGTGTGTGTGTGTGTGTGTGTGTGTGTGTGTGTGTGTGTGTGTGTGTGTGTGTGTGTGTGTGTGTGTGTGTGTGCACGCGCGCGCGCGAGCATGCCTGCGTTCGTGCGTGCATGCGTGCGTGCGTGCGTGCGTGCGTGCGTGCGTGTGTGTGTGTGTGTGTGTGTGTGTGTGTGTGTGTGTGTGTGTGTGTGTGTGTGTGTGTGTGTGTGTGTGTGTGTGTGTGTGTCCCTATGTGTGTGTACGCATATTGATAGTGTTAAATATTTTGCTTTTGCATATTGGGCGGTTTTTAGCTCCGTGTTTTATTGAATTGTTGATGTTTTATTGTAAAATATATTGAATATTTTATGTAAATGACGAGCCATAAGGCAAATGTCTATACACAGAGACAATAAAGTTGTATTGTATTGTACTGTATTGTATTGTGGTCCGACTGTCACCTCTTGAGGCAATCCAGCGGAGGGGATGGGTGACTGCTTCCACCTCCATTGCCAAGCTGGAGGTTGAGACCATATAGGCTGCACTGTTTTCATGAATGGTTGTCGCACCTTGCTTGACAGTGAAGCCCCGCCCTTACTGGTATTTGGTGACTGAGCCATCAGTGTATATACTATAAGGTCTTGCGGTTTGCTGTTTTCTTGAATAAGAAGCTTGATCTATGACTCTGTTTCGCCTGCGGGCCATTCTTGACAGTGCTTTCCCAAGTTCTTTGGCAGGAGTGTCTCATAGAGACTTGTCCGTTGTAATTTATTATACTTTATTTTCCCACAGTGAGGTGCAATTTTATTAGACGGGCTTCAAAGGGGAGAAAAAAAGAAAGACTAAAGAGAGAACTCGAACTTGAAAACTTTAATTTACAAGGTTTGTAGTTTAGGTTCAGTCAAAAAGCTAACAACTAGTCCTTACTAAGCTACTGATGAGTAAATATAAAATTACAGGCATCATTGTGAGAGAGAGAGAGAGAGAGAGAGAGAGAGAGAGAGAGAGAGAGAGAGAGAGAGAGAGAGAGAGAGAAGAAGAAGAAGAAGAAGAAGAAGAAGAAGAAGAAGAAGAAGAAGAAGAAGAAGAAGAAGAAGAAGAAGAAAATAAGAGTAAATAATGTTTTTATATATAAAGGAAACCAACAAAGAAAACGTAGAAGTAAATGTAAATAAAAATACTGATGAAAATGAAATATATAAAAATAAAATAGAGACAGAATAAGAATAGACAAAAGTATAAAGACACAGGTCAACAGGCATATTCATGCTAAACACACAGGTAAACAGCTGCTGTACTCACACTAAACAAACACAGAAAGAGGAACAATTTATCATAGTTGTAGCAACAACCAGGTATTACACATAAATGCAGCACTGAAGACCTTGCTGCCCCACCCTAACTAATGATACAATTTGATCAAATCAATTCACATCCCAAGCATAATTTAATAACTAAGACTACATTTAAAATCATATGTTTTATTTGTAAAATTAGCCACACGCACGCACACACACACACACACACACACACACACACACACACACACACACACACACACACACACACACACACACACACACACACTGTCAGACTCAAGTTATGAGTTTTTTTAATGTGATCCTAAGCTGCTTGACTAGTGATTCCTTCAAAGACAGTGAGCACAGCTACTCAAAGAAGAGTGGAAAATGTTCAACTTACAATAAGTGACATAAATAATCACACATGACTACCAGCATTGACAAATTAATTCATAAAGTTAATTCATCAACAGCCAACCTAACCTGCATTTTAACAAACGGCATTGCCTATCAGTTTTGTCTATATAAATTCTCATGAAGGTATGAATATGTACACTGTACAATGTCAGAGAACACTGCTACTCTACTAGATGGCGAAGAAATTGCAAGTTCCTGTCCAATTTATTTTGTAATTATGTACTGTATGGCAATATTTTTCTGCTTCTGCATTCAGTTTTGTAAGTTACAAGCCAGGGACTTCAACTGTTCACTAGAAATGCAAGTACCCAGACACTGAAATAGTATGCAATACATTTCTCATTATGACTGATCCAATTAAACATCTGAACAAAGTGAGTGGAAGAAGATTTTTTTCTCATAACACTGAGCCAGAGAGAGGAGGGAGGTGAGGAGGAGAGGGAGATTTGTACAATTTGCAATTTCTTCGCCTTCACATTATTATAGACTTGTAAAGATGTACATCAACACTTTGAATATATGGACTACTTATGATAAGTTTAATTCAGTTAGTAATATTAATAATAAAGATATAAAAATGGGTGTGTAGAGTGATTTAAAACACACACACACACACACACACACACACACACACACACACACACACACACACACACACACACACATACACACACACACACACACACACACACACACACACACACACACACACACACACACACATACACACACACACACACACACCCACACACACACACACACACACACACACACACACACACACACACACACACACACACACACACACACACACACACACACACACACACACACACACCTGTTAAGTGATAAAGAAAATGAAGAGACTGAGCAAGAGGCTTAAAAATTAGCTTTTGAGCAGGCGTTTTCTGAGGACAGTTTTAAAAGAGGAAGCAGAATCAGTTCAAAGTCAGTCTCTTTATTTGCTTATTTTCGAAACTTTTTATAAATGGTATTAAAAATCAAGTAGATATTTAATGATTTATTCACAGTTACTTGTCAGTTAGTGTTATTTTCCTCTCACAACACAGAAGCGTACATATGAATGAAACTGAAAAGTAAACAGCATTAACAAAATGTAAAACCACAAAACTACATCAGACACTGTGTGAGGACTGCATTTTGTGAATTGCATTTTATTTTTTTAAAGCACAATGTGTGCTTGCAGCTTGTGTGTGTGTGTGTGTGTGTGTGTGTGTGTGTGTGTGTGTGTGTGTGTGTGTGTGTGTGTGTGTGTGTGTGTGTGTGTGTGTGTGTGTGTGTGTGTGTGTGTGTGTGTGTTGTTTTAATTATTGTACTCTTAATCTGTGGCTGCATTTATTGTACATTAATTTTTAAAATAAGTAGAATGGATACATACCCGTTGTGTGTACATATAATATGTGTCTAAACTGACTTGCATATATGTATGTATGTGATATATATGTACAGTAATACTAATATGTGTGTGCGTGTGTGTGTGTGCGCGCGCGCGTGCGTGCGTGCGTGCGTGCGTGCGTGCGTG
>OY757553.1:10504724-10529724 GCA_963584105.1 Alviniconcha strummeri | reverse complement strand
AATAACTCTCATGACTACAAAGGAGTACTTTTGAACAATGGATTGAGCCCTCACCGGTTCCCAGGTGTTAAAACTCACCAGGGAAGTGATGTGCATTTACTGACAACCCGGAGGACGAGGGTTTGGGTTGCAGCCGTGAGGAAGCATCACGTTTGAGCATATTCCTTCGTCGATGTACGTTTGCTCCCGGCATTTTCATGGAGGTAAGTTTGTTCAGAACCTTTCTTGATCATCCCCCCATACCCACCCACCTTGCTTTTTGTTTCTTCCAGCTCACTCCCCACGGCCACCGTGTTCAGAAACATGAACGTGGCCACTTAACGAGCAGCACATTAATGATTCGAGCTGTACATTTGATTGGTAACAAATATTACAGCAGAGAATAACTATGCAGCCCAAAGTGTTGATGTTGTCAAAAAGCTGATTTGTTTCGAAATTTTCTGTTTTCATTGTGTAAACTGCAACTGAGGATAATTTTCAGATTGTCACAGTAAATTTAATATTTATGTACTTGCAGGTTGCCCAACGTATGAGCAGTTTGACTCCAGTCCAGACTGGGCACCATCACTTCATTTGGGACACAAGGAGACAAAACAAACTAGTACAGAGCGCCACAGACGACACACGGAGAGAGCGGAGACAATGAAGACAACAGATGCAGAGCTGCAGGAGGAGAGAGTTGCAGTGGAAGAGGCATTGGAAGAAGCGAAAGGAAGGGCCGTAAAAAGTGATGGGACAGGCGCTGCTCAGGACTCGGAAGACAACAGCAAGGAAGTACAGACAGAGATAAGTATAACATTAAATCTTGTAGATAGTATGCAGCATGAAATTAATCGGCTCCTTGAAGAGAACCGTGAGTTGACGAAGAAACTTGCCGATAAAGAATTAACTCGGGGTTGTTTGGAGGGAGATGACGATAAAGTTAGGTATTACACAGGCCTGGCAAGCTTTTCTACATTTATAACCTTGCTTAATCACCTTGCACCATACCTTCCTCAGGCATCACGACAACTGCTCTTGCCTTTTCAGATGCTGTTCCTGGTGTTTCTGAGATTGCGCCTGGGTTTGCCTATCCAGCACATTGCCTACTTCTTTGGGATGCATCGTACGACTGCTGCGAACTACTTCGTGATGCACAGACGTCTTTCTCCATTGATACACTGGCCAGACAGGGACAGTCTTCGCAAGAGCATGCCACACCAGTTTGTTGAAGTCTATGGTAAACGTGTTGCTGTAATTGTAGACTGCTTTGAAATATTTATTGAACGACCATCCAACCTGAAGGCCAGGTCACAGACCTTTTCCGATTACAAACACAACAACACCATGAAATATTTAGTTGGAATTACTCCGCAGGGATCAATTTTTTTCATTTCAAAAGGGTGGGGTGGTCGCACTAGTGACAAGCATGTTACTGAAAACTGTGGATTTTTGGACAATCTGCTCCAGGAGACATAGTTTTAGCTGACCGAGGCTTTGACATAGATGAAATGGTGGGGATGATGTGTGCAGAGGTGAAAATTCCCTCATTTACAAGGGGCCGCAGTCATATGAGTGCTCGTGACAGAGTACCAGAGAGCTGGCTCACCTCCGCATTCATGTGGAGAGAGTTATTGGGAATTTGTGTGCCAAGTACACAGTTTTAACCGGAACTCTACCAATTTGCTTGGTACTCCCCTGTGAGATTGAAGGAATTACGTTCCTGGACCAAATGGTGACCCTGTGCTGTGCACTGACTAACATGTGTCCCAGTGTTGTGTAAAAGCTTGTGTTTTTCAAGTGCTGTGTATCAGGGGGAGTTGAAACCTTGTGTCCAGTTGTGCGGAGTGTGTATGATAATGGAGTTATTACTGCTGTATGTGCATGTTTAAAGTTTTGTTAACAAGGACAACACTGAAGGGACCAGCTTCTCATAAACTGTGGATATTGTTTCAATTTAGTCATAACATCAGCATGCTGAGATGTGTTTGAATTATGTCATTTGTACAAGTGATCATGAGCATCAGACTGAATGCGGTTCTCCATAATCTGCGCTTATTTGCTTTGTATTGCAGTTCTACATAATTTCCATATAGCCTATTATCCAGCTTGGACATGTTACAAATGTGGTCTGCTGGTAGTGGTACTAAGAAACTGGCTTGTTGCTTAAATACGTTTCAGGCCAACGTATGTTTTGCTTGGGGTCCCCTTTAAAGCAAATTTGACTGTGGGTTATGTTGGCTAAGGCTTACACACAACAAACAATTTTTTTAAATATATAAACACATTTTATTTTATATATTTATATACATATAATGATATTGGTAACACATTGTGTAACATTCTGTCCCAACATCATTGCTGATAATATAAAGAATCTGCTAGCCTGAAAGTCTTATATATTATATGTGCACACACACATGACACAGTCTCACATACAGCGACAGGCAAGACCTGTACTAAAGACTTCAACAGATAATCACTTCAGTTCTGGTCATTTACATCAACTACACAAGTCGGGCAAAACCAGACATCATCGGCAGTTGGCGGCTGATTTAGCCCAACACAATTTAAATGAAACCACTCGACTTCGCAGTTCTCATTTTCACATGCTACCATGTCATCCTTCTCTTCTGGCTGGTGACAGTAGCACCACAGAGGCTTCTTCTGCCTTCCCTTTGATTTGTGAGCTTTGGTTGGTGTGGAAGTGGCAGTGTTTTTTCGTGATGAAACACTTAAAGTCTCTTGGCCCGTCTGCTGTGTCCTGGGTCACCAGCAGATGAGGACAGTGGCTTTGTGCTTGAGCATGATTGTGGCTGCATGCTTCTCTGCTCTGTGAAATGTTTTGCCACCAGCTCTGGAAGCACCACCTTTTTCACGAATTCTTTTGCCTTCAGCCGACAGGAAGCCCAAAATTCATGATCAGGCTCAATGCGTATTGTTGTGAAGTCCACTTCTGTCCACACAGCAAAGTCACAGTAGTCTGTACTTGAAGTAAAGATCTGACACTGGACTTGCGAGTAGTATGGGTGAGTTGTCTTCAAGATTTTTTTTTTTTTTTTTTTTTTTGTCATCTTGTGAAAACAAACAAGCCTCAGAAACTGAACTCTGCCTGTGTTTGAAAGGACATTTAATTTCTAAGCAGCCTGATTTCTGACCACAACAAGAGCATGAAACAAGACCATCAGCTCAGGTGATGACCCCATGTAGGGAAAGTCTGGGTTTACAATAAGTCCACACCTTTCCATTTGAAGATGCACATGTTCCTTCTGCAACATGTTAGTGTACTGTTGTCTGGCAGTGTCCTCATGCAAGTTTCCCCAACGGGTTGCTGGCACACTTGTTTTTTGGCTGCGCTCAGGGTAGCACACATTTGAAATGGTACTCATTGCTGGCTTGTCAACACTGGTATGGCACACTGCATGTAACTGTGAAGCAGTTACTCTTCCCACCCTGGCTGCATACCAGGCTGAACACTTTGTTTGGTTCCGAGTCTGCCTCTCTATCTTTGTGGCTTGCTGATCTGTCACATTCAGTTTTGGAAACAAATCATCACAGTGTTCCATCAGGGATTGGTAGTCCATTTTGTCACACTTGGAGTTGCGCAAACTTCGAAGTGATTTTGGAGCTGTAACTGGCTCCACAGGGTCCTCAAATTCTGCACAGTATTCTGGCATGATAGTGAGAATGGCAGCTTTGTCCCCAGTGTTAAACAGGTCACGGAGCAGACTGTCAGTTTCCTCTTTTGTTGGTACAGGAGTCGTGCTCTCTTTGCTTGCAGATGTACGAACAGACATTTCTTGTGGTTGTCCATCAATGAGTTTATCCAGTGTTTTTCTCTTCATGGCAGCCGACGTGTAGTCAATCTTGAATCCCACTTCTGGTAAAACTTTGTTGACACTGCTTGGGATCATCCAGTACGCTGGAACACCAGTGACAGTTGCCTTTTCCCGGACTCTCACGACAGCTTCAATCTTAAAGAGAAGTGCGCCAACGTGGGTGCATGTTTCTGCAAGCCCTGCCATGCAGTCACAATGCGCCGACACTACAACCCCAGACTGACTGACGACGACCCATGGCTGGAGCAACTTTTCATTAAGCCTCATGGAGAGCATCACTGTGTTAAAAAAAGAAAAAAGAAAAACGCTTGTTACCCACATGTATGTAAAAGGCATTTAAGCAGTTCTCTCTTGTAATGTTAAACATACCATCTGAATCACTCCCTAAACCTAAACTGTTATGACACAACTTTTTAAGCTTTTAGTAGCCTGTAGGTCCATCAAACACACCAACTAAATCACTCTAAGGGTCAGATAGCTTAAACTGGGGGTCACCACACTGAAGATGAAACAGCCTATGATATATATAATACATACAGTAGATGAATATTCAGTAGCAACCATTTTTGTGCTTTTTCCCAACACCACACCACAATTTTATGTTCCGTCATTACCATTAAACTGATTTTATGTTTGCGATGTGATTGGTTTTGTGGACTGACTTGAAAAAGGGGTGTGTATATAATATATAAGAAGAGTTTGAAATGTGCATTTGCTTATGTCCTGAGATGATCCTGTGGCTGACAGAACATTAAAATACTAACTAACCAGCCTCTCTGTAGCGCTGTGTAACACTGCCATCAACAGGTAAAAATTGCTAATTTTCAACTTGTCATACGTTTCCACTAAAAAACATGCTTGGACTTTGTTATACATTCTCTCTCTCTCTCTCTCTCTCTATATATATATATATATGTATGTATCTGCTGTTTTTTGTGCAGTCTACCAGTAAAAATTACTGATGCCAAGAAATGATCATTTTACGTCCTAAACATCAGTTTTTGTCTGAATGATGTGAGTTTGGAGAGAGTTTTGGTGAGATTTGTCCTACAACTATGCCAGACATACTTTCAGCACCGCTGTCACTGTGTGGGTAGGCAAAAACAGTCAGAAACGGTTCATAAGTAAAATACACAGTTCATTGGGGGGGGGGGGGGAGAGATAGGAGGGCAGGAGGTACATATACTTCATATTATGGAGATATATATCTCATGTCCATCTCTGTCACTGAGACTCTACATCTCTGTCTCCGACTCCGATTCTCTCTCTCTCACATACACACACACACACACACACACACACACACACACACACACACACACACACACACACACACACACAAACACATTATAGATATATCTCTCCCCATCTCTGTTGACTGCTGCACATGCTCAAATACACCGTGACACACGACACAACATTAAACGCTCTCCCCGTTTTTTCGTCGACATTTATGCCAGAACATGGCCCAAGCCGGCGTAACCATCAAGATCAAGAACAAAGTTGAACTTACCTTTGTTAACACAACAACGTTTTCGCAGTTGTCTGGCACAAACACTTTCATCTCCTGCACCCAACCGGTGGTGAATTGCATATGAGCTTCCAAACTCTTGTAACTTTTGAAGTCCTGCAGAGTGTATGCGCTGCACCCAAGCACCAGGTAATTCACGGTGTCAGGGTAAGACAAAGAAAGCAGGAGACTTGGGTCAGTTGACCACAATTTGGAGACTGCTTCATACGAATCAGACCCATTAATCTGTTCCAGTTTTTGAAGATATCGACCCTTCGGTTCACCATCCAGCTTGTCAACATATTTTCCTTTCTCTTTTGCTTTTTGTTTCTCCATAATACCGGTTACTTGACGCTCGCTCAACACACTATGCTACTACTGTTTACAAGATGGCCACCACGGCGTGTACTTTCAACATGGCGGCGTAGCGACAAATCGTGACGTCAGCGCTCGGAACCGATAAACACTAATTACAGCTGTATTTCTAGTTGCAGTTGACACTGTATTTACGGTCGCTTTTCAATTTAAAAAACAACAACTGAAGCTGAAACTCCATTTCTATTCGCAATTGACGCTGTATTTACAGTCGCATTGCATTTTCTTTTTTTAACTGAAGCTGTAACTTCATTTCTAGTCGCAGCTGATGGTGTATTTATAGATCATTCCCATGAGAGGAAATTTCAGAGTGCTCTGCCCCTGCGTAAGGAGGAAGTTTGTTGACTGGGATGTTCCGGCGGCTGTGTTAGGCCTACTGGGTGTCGCCTGAGCGAAGGCAGTTTCGATCAACCGCAATACTAAAAAATAACTACCATAGAGAAGGATACTGTGTGTGCTGTTTGAACTACAAAGCAAAGGAGGTGGAGGGCCGTGAATTAAAGTTGCACAGATTAACTGCCGACAAGAAACTGCGGAAAGTTAGGTGGTCGCCGCTCAGTGAAACTGGTCAAAAAAGTGACAGCATATTTGCCACTATAATCCGCACAGCTTTGTTTTATACTATTTTATTTACTTTATTTCGGACAGAACTCTTTCAGTATCCTGATGCTTTTAAATATTGGGATAGGGGTGTATGTTTAAAGAGGATTCACAACAAAATCACCAAGCCTTTGTGCTATCATTACTGTGTCTACGCTACAGTGAGACATGCGGCCTAATCCTAGCCCTAACCCCATCAGCAGTGTGCCTTTAATTTATTTTGTAATCTTTAATTTTTCATTCCATGACAAGAGTTTCCTGTTGGCACATGTATGCCAACTGTGTTTGAGTGTGTTTGTGCCTTTATATGGCAGATTGTAAATATTAGGTTTGAGTGAGACAGTAGTGTTGATGACATCTGATTTCCACTGACAAGCACAACATTTAATTATTTTTTCGGTCTAAAAAGCATGGAGTAGTTTATAATATAGCTTTTAATATTACACCCACTGCTACTTACTAACTTAGTGTAAGGAATGTGGCCTGAGTTTTACCTTTTGGCTTCTCGCTTCATTTAAAAAAATAAAAAAATTGCCCAGTCAAATTATCAAAATTTCTTTAAACTTAAAAGAGGTCTGAATCACAACAGTGTATATTACAGCAATATACAATTTATATCTATACATATACTGCTTTTTAAGAATCAAGAATATTCATTTGTCCTCTGTCAACAAAGAAAATTCAAATTACGGCCACAAGCAAAATAAATATAAATTATAACAAATAGTGTAGGCACCTGCATTAACTATTGATCACACACACACACACACTATATATATATATATATAGAGAGAGAGAGAGAGAGAGAGAGAGAGAGAGAGAGAGAGAGAGAGAGAGAGAGAGAGAGAGATAAACTCTGCTAAAATATGCAAGTCCGTTTAGACACAGATTAACAAATAACTGATAGGCACTCTTTCTCTCCCTTACACACCCACATAACAACACCTTTCCAACCCAACCCACACCCTCACCCCTCCCACACACATATACACAGACAACCGGTATATATGCATTCTACTTATTTTAAAAATTAATGTACAAATAAATACAGCCACAGATTAAGAGTACAACAATTAAAACAACACACATACTCATACACACACACACACACACACACACACACACACACACACACACACACACACACACACACACACACACACACACACACACACACACACAAGCTGTATGCATACATTGTGCGTTAAAAAAAAGAAAGCAATTCCCAAAATGCAGTCCTCATTTACAGATTGATGTAGTTTTGTGGTTCTACATTTTGTTAATGATATATACTTGTCAGTTTCATTCATATGTGTACTACTGTGTTCTGGGAGGAAAATAACACTAACTGACAAGTAACTGTGAATAAATCATTAAATGTTATTACCATTTATGAAAAGTTTTGTTAAATAAGCAAATAAAGAGACTGATTTGAACTGATTCTGCTTCCTCTTTTAAAATTGTCCTCGTCCAGAGAAGGTAAGGTCCGCGAGCACGGGTACGCGCCCCCCTCCATCCCCCCCGCGCGCGCGCGCGCGCGCGTGTGTGTGTGTGTGTGTGTGTGTGTGTTGTGTGTGTGTGTGTGGTGTGTGTGTGTGTGTGTGTGTGTGTGTGTGTGGTGTGTGTGGTGTGTGTGTTGTAAATCAGTCTACACACCCATTTTATATCTTTATTATTAATATTACTAACTGAATTAAACTTATCATAAGTAATCCATATATTCAAAATGTTGATATATATCTTTACGAGTCTTTAATAATGTGTAGGTGAACAAATTGCAAACTGTACAAATCTCCCTCTCCTCCTCACCTCCCTCCTCTCTCCTTCTCTCTGGCTCAGTGTTATGAGAAAAAAAAATCTTCTTCCACTCACTTTGTTCAGATGTTTAATTGGATCAGACATAATGAGAAATGTATTGCAAACTATTTCAGTGTCTGGGTACTTGTATTTCTAGTAAACAGTTGGCGTCGCTGGCTTGTATCTTACAAAACTGAATGCAGAAGCAGAAAAATATTGCCATTCTCTCTCTCTCTCTCTCTCTCTCTCTCTCTCTCTCTCTCTCTCTCTCTCTCTCTCTCTCTCTCTCTCTCTCTCTCTCTCTCTCTCTCTCTCTCTCAATGATGCCTGTAATTTTATATTTACACATCAGCAGCTTAGTAAGGACTAGTTGTTATCTTTTTGACTGAACCTAAACTACAATCCTTGTAAAATAAAGTTTTCAAGTTCGAGTTCCCTCTTCAGTCTTTCTCTTTTCTCCCTTTTGAAGCCCATCTAATGAAATTGCTCCTCATTATGGGAAAATAAAGTATGACAGATTACAACGGACAAGTTCTGCCTTTCTGCCCCTGACCAGTTGTCCATTTTTCTTCGCCCATACTTTTAAATCTAAAAATTAATGTTCGTCGAGTGAAATGACCGTGCACTCGCCTCTGATGAACGGCCCGAGACTGACGTACCAGTCGGCAAGGGGCGATACTCACGCCTCGCTCGTGGGAATGGTCCGTAGTCGCATTGCCTTTTTTTTTTTTTTTTTTTTTTTTTTTTTAGGACAGTAAACACTAATTACAGCAGCATTTCTAGTCAGTAAGTAAACATGGTGCTTAACGTCCACAGAAACTATGAGGCTTATTAGGGACGGGGAGAATTGGTTGAGGGGGTACGGAGGTGGGGGGAGAGGTAGATTATATGTCTATCGCTACACTGTCACCACCAGAGTGACTCCTGCATTAAGATGGGCAGCAATGAGAGCCATTTTAATGTTTCATTAACTGTGAGGGACAAAGTCACAAGACTGTCCATAGACCACAACTTTTGAAGAGAAAGGAGAGCCGAAGCAGATTCGAACCGAAGTATAACCAGCTTAACGCCTTACCGCTAGGCCAAAATGGCTCGCATTTCTAGTCGCAGTTGACACTGTACAGTCGCTTTAAATTTTGTTGTTGTTTTTTACTTAAGCTGAAACTCCATTTCTAGTCTTTTGGCTTTTATGTTGCTTAACGTCCACGGAGGCGGGATGACCTATTAGGGACGGGGACAGAGTGGGAAAGGGGACAGGGTGATTGGCTCGACCGCGGAAACCGCCCGAAAAAGACCGGAGAGACCGTGGACCTCCGCCAGAACAATGGAAATGTTAAGGCGGTGTCCCCTCGCCATTGCCCAGCGACTTGTGCACTGCGCAATTGCTCTTTCAACTGCTGTGCTGGACAGAGTCACTAAGACAATGTCCGTTGCACCGCTGTTGACGAACAACTTGGACAACTCGAAGCAAAAGACGTCCAACTTGCTCAGCCCAGCTCCACCTCCCTACTCATAATCTCTTCTGGGCAAAAGTGAGGGTCCAGCTCCACCTCCCTCCTCTAAGATCTCTTGATCTTTTGATCTCGCCTGGAACCCTGATTTCTAGTCGCAGTTGACGCTGTATTTATAGTCGCATATTGCCTTTTTTTTTTTTACTGAAGCTGAAACTTTATTTGTAGTCGCAGCTCACACTGTATGTTTTACCTTTTTGTACGCTTCCAGCCCCATCTGGTCCTGGGTGTTGGTGACGCAGTCGTCCGACACGACCCAAGTACACAGGTGGCAGACATGTTGGACACGGTCCCACAGAAAGCTGAGGCAGTTGGACCGCTTCGCGCACTGCAGCGAGCACCCACCCACCACTCCTGCGCTGCCGGACACCGGACACTGGTCAAGACTGACCACCTTTCCGGGACAAAGCGTCTGCTTCACGAACAGCTGGCTGACTTTAGTCTCAGTCAGAGCACAGGCAACGAGACACCACGAGAGCGAAATGAACAGTCTTAAAGGAACGCGGGAAGAGATAGCAGAGGTTTGCCGTGCCATGTTTGGACACTAGGATGTCTTCCAGCTTCTGCTGCTAGTCTGTCACTGTGGTCCCTTTCCGTAAGACCCTAGCCTTACCTACCTAGCCACTCAGTCTTCCGTGATGTTTGCCGGTCACGTGAGCATCGGGTTCTGTGAGTTTTTGTTTCAACTTGAATAGAAGCGGCAAGGGGTCTGGTGATTCTGATTTGTGTTCCACTTAGCTTTTGCCTGGCTTTTATCTGTGTTCTCCGTGCGGATCACTGATCTCCGCTTTTCGCGTTGTTTTACACCAGGATGGAGCGTTATTACCCGTGTCTTATCAAAGATGTAAAAGTTAACAAGAACTGAGCGGACGTCTGCTTGTACCGGTGTAAAAGTAAATGATGTCCATTCTGGAAAAGGAGACCTCCGGACGACATATCCTTCTTCCTCTTCTGTTGAGACTTAACGTCCTCAGAGACCACTTAGACCTGCGGTCTATTAGGGACGGGGGATGGGAGGGGGGGGGGGGGCAAATATCTACGAGTAACTCGTCCCAATATTAAGGTGGTAAGTGCAAAGCAACTTGTGTGTTTGGCAACTTGCTCTTTCAACAGTTGTGGGGAACACAGTCACAAGGACCGTGCATGCCCAGAGAACCAGCTGTTGAAACCGGAAGGAAACGATTTTCCAGTTCACTACGAGAGCAACGTTGGGGAAACTTCTGAGAGACGGGGTGGAACGTATATTGGCTTTTCGAGCGCATAGATACCATCTTAAACCGAAATGACCTGAACTGAACAGTGAGAGCCCAGCTCCACCTCCCTTTTCAGACCGCTCCCTGGA
Source organism: Alviniconcha strummeri (assembly GCA_963584105.1). NCBI lineage: Eukaryota > Metazoa > Mollusca > Gastropoda > Provannidae > Alviniconcha > Alviniconcha strummeri. Next base: position 10,518,771 of record OY757553.1, on the reverse strand, counting down.
GTCTTGGACAACATTACAAGATTCCAAGAATATTTATTTGCCAGTGACAGAATGTGTACAGGAATTTGTCATGATGACGTTCCCTTCATTACAGTGCGCATATAACAAGACACCGTGTATAAAGGTTAATGTAACAATCTCATTCTTGAAATGTAAACTATCGCACGCACGCACGCACGCACGCACGCACGCACGCACGCACGCACGCACGCACGCACGCACGCACGCACGCACACACACACACACACACACACACACACACACAACCCTCCCCATTTGTCTCTGCCACAGTTGTTTACCTCACAGCCAATCCCGACTTCCCTTCTGTAGTGAACCGCTAGAAAACGGAATGTTGTGTGTCACTTTTCCATGCTGTCACGTAACCAGCTGCGGGAGAGACGAAACTGGAAACAGCAGGTAGAAATTCACTGCGTTTAGTGTGAAGCAGACTGACTACAGATCGGTTGCCCCTGGCAACTGGTAATGTGTTGGGACTGACGGACACACGTTAGTGCGTCCGTGTTCATGAATTTCTATTATGATTTAGTGTGTGTGTGTGTGTGTGTGTGTGTGTGTGTGTGTGTGTGTGTGTGTGTGTGTGTGTGTGTGTGTGTATGTGTGTGTGTGTGTGTGTGTGCGTGCGTGCGTGCGTGCGTGCGTGCGTGCGTGTGTGTGTGTGTGTGTGTGTGTGTGTGTGTGTGTGTGTGTGTGTGTGTGTGTGTGTGTGTGTGTGTGTGTGTATGTGTGTTTTCTGTAGTCCTTTCTTTTTTTCATCTTCTCGCAAATCCTGTGTGAGAACTACGATTCATTCAGAGAACATCCGTCCTATCACTGAGCCATTGTCCATGAACAATAACTCGGACGAAGTTTAACTTATCCAAGGAGCATTTTAAAAGAGGGAACATACTGTCAGTTTACACTGGCAAGAAGAACATGCATTCACCATTCAAAGGCTTCGCTTTTCACATTTTTCTTTCTTTCATGTTTTCATTTTATTTTATTTATTTATTTTTGTCAAGGAATCCGTCAGTGGGCGGACTACGCTTGACTGAATTACAGACAACAACCATACAAATTTACAGGTCTTGGTTTGTTTGGCAGAGTCGACACCGGCTCACAAATACACGTTATGCTCGACAGATTAGCGTCTCCATTGGTGATTTCAGTAAATAAATGAAACTGCACAGTCTCCGCTGGCTGTGAGCCGGTTTGGCCTAGCGCTAAGGCGTTAGGCTGGTAAGCGGAAGGACCTCGGTTCGATACCGCTTCGGCTCTCCTTTCTCATCAAAAAGTTGTGGTCTGTGGATACTGCCTTGTGACTTTGTCCCTCACAATTAATGAAACATTAAAATGGTTCTCATCGCTGCCCACCTTAATGCAGAAGTCATTCTGGTGGTGACAGTGTAGCGATAGGTATATAATCTCCCTCTCCCCCCACCTCCATACCCCCTCCCCCCACCCCCTTCTCCCCGTCCCTAATAAGCCCTATGGTTTCTGTGGACGTTAAGCACCATCTTTACTTACTTTCCGCTGGCTTTGTTCGGAGACGGTGTAGACTGGCTATCGACCGCAGAAAATGCTAAAAAAAAAAAACAGAGCGAGAGAGAGAGAGAGAAATTAGACAGAAAACCAAGCGCCATGAATTTTTCTGTTTTTATTTGCAGAACAAGCATTCATGCATACAGACTGGAATCTGTCCTCGAAGTTCAAGTTTTTAATCGGCACCATTCCAGTTTCAGCGGTGGGCGAAAGTGTCCTCTTAGATAAAGCCAACACAAATAAAAGTAATTCAACACGATAATCTACATCTTCCTTCTCAAGGAAATTTATCGTTTTCTTAGAATAAACTAAAGAAAATTTAAATCCACAAAACATTTGTGTAGAAAAAAGAAACGATATTAAGTCAACACAAACAGGGTGGTGGAGCGGTAAGGGGGAATCGGGAAGGTGTTAATTCGCGCGTGCACGTTGTTCCGGGTCTGTGAGTGACTGTGGATGTGTGAGTTTTGCTGCTTAACGGCCACGGAGGCGAGAAGGCCTATTAGGGACGGGGACGAGTGGGAAAAGGGAGATAGAAGAGTGGAACCTCGAAACAGGCGCCAATCCGGAAGAGGCGCCAACCCCTAAGACCAAGGCTGCCGTGGACCGCCGCCAGAACAACAGAATGTTAATTAAGGCAGTGTCCGTCCGGCATTGCGCAGTGCCCATACCGCACCACGTATTTGCTGTCCCAACAGAACAAAGTCACAAAAACAGTGGATGTGTGCATGTCCGTGTGTCAGTCAGGTGTCAAAGTATTTTGGATTAGGCTCTGGTGTAGGAGGCATCTGGTCACGCCCCAAGGAACATGGTGTGGTGCGTGTGAACGCTGTGGAGAGCCAAGCTGAGTAGCCACAGGTCGGCTGCTGGGAGGCGGTGTAGAAGGCGGCGAAGGACAGGCGGCCATGGACGGGAGAGGCACAGTTTGCTGCTTCTGACCTTCAGTTGTAGGGGCTCCATCGCCGACTGGTGGGTGTTGCAGACCAGTTACGTAGCGGCTAGTCTGCTGACTGTACTGTGATCTGGGTTAATTGACCGGGAGAAGATGTCGTCTGTATCAAAACAGTCTGCTCCATCAGAAGTAACTATGTATGACCTGGGACTGTCTCGAACTGACTTCACCACTGCAAGCTGTTGTTGATCGATTTTATATACTCAGTATGCTCGCATGTGATTGATCGCATGAGTGAATAGCTTTTTACAGCGCGTTTTTTACTATCCTCCGAAGTGGTGCACTTACAGCGCTGGCATGGCTGGTGCCACATGAAAATGCTGCCATCTCGGCGCGTTCTGTGTACACCATACAACCATGCACCATGTCACTTCATGCAAAATCACATACTTAAGGTGCATGCGTATTTAGCTGTAACCGTCCCCCTCTGTGGGTAGCTCCTTCGCTCTCTCTCTCTCTCTCTCTCTCTCTCTCTCTCTCTCTCTCTCTCTCTCTCTCTCTCTCTCTCTCTCTCTCTCTCTCTCTCTCTCTCTCTGTGCAGGTCCCTCTCTCTCTCTCTGTGCAGGTCTTTCTACCCCCCCCCCCCTTTTTGTGCAGGTTCCCCCTCTGTGGGTAGTTCCCCCACCCCCTCTGTAGTTTGTGTTCAGCCTCCCCTGCTGTTCTGTTTGGGAGCAGCCGAGCAGGTCGGTAGTGTGGGATCAGTAGGCTAATCTCTTACATAAGCTGTAAGTAGATTTGCTTCTTGGTCGGCGCCATGGAGGAAGACCTCGTGCCCGCCTAGATCCCGCCCGACCCGGGAGGGGATCTCGTGCAAGACGGGCCAGTTGACACTGGCATCAAGCAGGGGCCTGGCCCCCTCAAGACCACCCCTCCCTCCCCCGGGGATTCCTCCGGGTCGGAGAGTGAGGACTGCCTCTCCAGAGGCAAGAGAAGGCGCCCCATCGACAGCGGGAGCTCCGGAGCGGAGGGAGTTGCCTCCCAAACCCCGCTCAAAATTTCCAAAATCGGGGAGGGATGTATGACTGACGCTTCGGCGCCATCGTCCGCCCCAGCTAGCCCGACCAAGTCTTCGACGTCCGAGACTGCGATCTCTGTCGCCACTCTACGGTCTGCTGCCCAAGTAGACAAAGGGGAGGTGGGCTTGCCCCCTCCTCCTGCCAAGAAGGAAAAGGCGCACGCGCCTGCCGCTCCCAAGGAGGCGCTGAAAGGTCGGAGGGCGACCAACGTACCAAGGAACGGCACTCAGGGTGGTTACCGCAGGAACCCGTCACAACAGGGCTCCAAGGCTCCAAGGCTCCCGCCTTTGTTGACCACCCGGTCGTGATCCACGACCTTGGTGGCGGAACGGCCCGCTTCGACAAGCTGGGCCCCTGGCACCGTAGCCAGCTGCTGGCCAACGCGGTTGGAGCCGTCAGCTCCATAAGACCCCTCCCGTCCGGGAAGTGGTTGATTGGTTGCTCCTCGGAGGACCAGCAAACGAAACTGGCACGATTGGAAGCGCTCCCTGGGGGCGTCCCCATCGGTGCCAGAATCCCACGTCCTGTGGTTGAAGGAGCCGTTGGACCCATCCCCATGGGAGGCGAGGAACTGTGGCTGGTGAGGAAGGCTCTTGAGTCTGGGGGCCAAAGGGTAGCCGGAGACACCAGACTCAACAACCGAAGGAACGAGCCTTCCATGGCCGTAAAGATCAGCCTCGAGGCAACCGAGTTGCCGGAAGAGGTCTGGCTGGGCGCCACGCCGTACTGTGCGCAGGTGTATGCCGCGCCTGTGCGACGGTGCACCAAGTGCCAGACGCTTGGGCACACCAAGCAACAGTGCCGGTCCAGGCAGAGCCGCTGCTCCAGATGCGGCAAAAGCACCCACACGCATGACAACTGCGATTCAAAGGAGTTGTCATGTGTCAACTGCAACGGTCGCCACTCGGCCGCTTTCAAAGGTTGCCCGGAGGTTCTGATCCGTCAGCGGGCCAACATCCTCCGGAGTAAGAAATATCTGCCCTTCAATGTGGCCATGGAGAGGGCACGCGCTGACTTCAAGCCACGCGAGCAGGAGCCCGCTCCATCGACGTCTAACGCGGTGGACGGATGCTGGTCGCGTGACCGGGTCAGCGTGGCCGCCGCATCCCTGAGGTCAGGAAGCGGCCCCCCGCTGTCGTACGCCAGTGTGACGGCGGGGCGTGTCGGCAGGATGGGCCAAGGAACGGGTCGTGGCCCTGTCCCTAGAACCGCCAAGACGACGGATCCTAAGCCGGCGTCGGTGTCTGCCCCTGGGGCCAGGAAAGACAGGGCCGCTCTAGCAGTAGCGGACCTGTTTGCAAGACTGGCCGACGTCACAGGAGGAGTGCCCGCCGGGAGACCGGTTAGTCCGCTGCCGGAAGCCGGCTCAGAAACAGCACCCACGAGGTCAGCGGGTTGCAGTGGGACCCTCGGCACTGATGCCGTGGAGGAAGTGCTGCACAGCCCCAAGGCCAAGCGCAGGAGGGTACGCAAGCAGAAGACGGGGAAAGCCGGCCTTAAGAGCGCTTCTCTCCAGTACCAGCTGCTCCTGGAGCAGCGCAAAACGAAGATCCTGGAGAAGAAACTCCAGGAGGTTACACCAGCTCCCCAGCGGGAAGACCTGAGGACAGAACTCAACGAGCTGTTCGACACAGCCGGCGTAGAGCCGCAGCCACAGCAGGGCGCAGGGGAGTCTCAGTCCCTCGACGTCTCTCTGTGGAAGCTGATGATCAGTCTTCTGCAGACGAGACTGACAGGGGACCGTGAGCCCCTCCTCAGGAACCTGACGGCGCTCATCAGCGAGCTCACCGGTCAGGGTCTGACGGGCCTGGCCCGCTCAGGCGACAAGGACTTATCCTCGGCCACTCGTTGACCGACGGATTGTTCTTTTTTTAATCTGTTTTATATCTACTCTTTTCCAACGTCAAGTTCAGTCTCAAGATCATGCAGTGGAACTGTCGTGCCGTCAAGAGGAATGCAGCTCAGCTGATCCAACACATCTCCCACGTGGACTACGAAATTCTGTCTCTGCAGTCACTGCACTGTCTGCCGGGCGACCTGCCCAGGCTCGAAGGGTATTATTACCCGCCGGTCTGAGGCCCGGTCACCCCGGCCGGCAGAGTGATGGTCTGCATTTACATTAAACTCAATGTCCAAGCCAGTGAAGTAGCCGAGACCTCGGGCCCTCCCAACGGATACTCTTGTGCCGTTCGGGTCCGAGTGAAAGGCCGGGCTGACTTCACTGTGGTCAACTGTTACACCCCCGCTAAGTGCACCACTTTCCAGTGGCTGAGCGAGGTGGGGGGTGGTAGCAAGTGCTTGGTCATGGGTGATTTCAATGTCCGGGACAGCAGTTGGGAGAAGGGCTTCGAGTACTCCAGCCCGACGCTAACCGGCCAGATCAACGATAGTAATTTCATCGTGCTGAACGACGGGTCGTTCACGAGGATACCGGATCGGTCGTATCAGGGCCAGACGGCCATTGACCTGACCTTCGCTTCTGCGGATATTGCTGACGGGGTGGGCTGGGAGGTGGGAGAGGACTCACTCTCCTCTGACCATCGTCATCAATATGTACTGTACAGCTGAGGTAGGGTGTCCGGCTCCAGTATCCAAATATAACTACGATAAGGCGAACTGGGACCTGTTTCGGAGTCTGCTGGGATCCAAGGATATCGACATAGGCCAGGCCGACATCGAGGAGGTCAACAGTCAGACAATCTCCTCCATTTTGGCAGCGGCAAGGGTAGCTATCCCCACCTCCAGCAGTGGTACTCCACGCCCGAACAGCAACCCTTGGTGGAATAAGGACTGCGAGGAGGCAGTCAAAGAGAAAAGAATGAGGTACCGCTTTTATTGCAGAAACCAGAACACGGAGACGCACGAGGAAATGAAAGCGGCCAACCGAAACTGCAACAGAACTCTTGCTCAGGCCAAGAAGGACCACTGGATGTCTTTTGCAGATTCCGTGTCGACCGACAAACGGGACCTGGGTGCAGTATGGAGGAAGATTAAACAGATGAAAGGGCAAGTCGTTGCCCCCGAGTACGACTTACGGCAGGGTGACAGCGTCTACAGCACGGACCAGGCCAAGGCGGACGCGTTCGCCGAAGCCTTCGCCGAGGCGAGTGACTGCGACAGTCTCCCTGCGGACATGCGCCAACGCCGTCGTGAAATGGAGGCCGACTACTCTGACCCGGATCCGGACGACAGTCTGACGGTTAACTCCCCTCTGACTCTCGCCGAACTCAAACGAGCCCTATCGGCTATCAAGAAGGTCAAGGTGTCCACCGGCGTGGACACAGTGTCGTACCACATGCTGAGGGAGGTGCCCGAGTCTTTTCTCAAGACTGTGCTGGGCTTCTTCCAGAGGTGCTGGGAGGGAGGCGCGGTCCCCTCGGGGTGGAAACACGCCGTCGTCGTTCCCATCCACAAGCACGGCAAACCCAGGAAGTAGCTCGGCAGCTACCGACCCATCTCCCTCACTTCCCATCTGGGAAAGGTGTTCGAGAGGGTGATCAAACACCGTCTCGAATGCTACTGCGAGTCCAAGAAAGTCTTCCCTGCGTGTCAGGCCGGCTTCCGACGGGGGCGGGGTGTCACGGATCATCTGGTAAAGCTGGGAGAACACGTCGGGAGGGCGTTAGGGAAGAGGAAGGTCCTCTTGTCTTGTTTTTTCGACGTTTCTCGAGCTTACGACCAGGTCTGGCACGCCAAGCTGCTGCAGAAACTCCAGAAAATAGGCATTTCTGGTAAGATGTGCGACTACATCAAGACCTTTCTATCCGGGCGCTCGATGCAGGTCCGGTGGAAAGGGGCCATGTCCGCTGTGAAAACAGTAAGTATGGGTGTCCCACAGGGTTCTGTCATTGCTCCGCTACTCTTCAACATCATGGTCCACGACGTCGTCACGGCAGTGACTGGGAAGGTGGTCATAACCATGTACGCCGATGACTTGGCTATATGGTTGGACACACACATCCGGCGTCTGTTCCTGGAGAAGAGCGCCACAGTCAAGAGGTTCATGAAATTGTTTCAGGCGGCGGTGGACGGGGTGGTACGATTTATGAAGGAGAACGGGTTTACCTTGTCCATCCCCAAAACTGTATTCATCCCGTTCCACACAAACAATCTCCTCAACAGGAATCTACATGTCAGGATCAACGATGACTGTATCTTCGCTTCCAAGAACGTCAAGTACCTGGGCGTGAGCTTCAGTCGCCAAGGGCGGACCAATTTACAGGTGGACAACAACGCGAGGAACGCTTCTCGCGCCCTCAACCTCATCAAAGCCCTCAGCGCGCAGCCCTGGGCTAACTCCCCAAAGATCCTCGTCAGTCTGGTGCGGTGCCTGGTGCGCTCGCGACTGACCTACGGCCTGGAGGCCATGCCGCACATCACCGACACGGGCCTGGCCCGTCTCACCCGGATTGAGGTACACGGACTGCGCATAGCCCTCGGGCTACCGAGGTCTGCGCCCCACAGTCTGGTGTATAGGGAAGCGGGTGTGCTGCCGCTGGGGCAGCACATCCAGCTTAGTGCAGCCAAGTACAAGTTCCGCTGCCAGACAGTGTCCAACTCAACAGCGCAGGAAGTAGATGTGTCTTTTCGAGGCCCAGCCCAGGGACGGTTCTGCTCATCCATCTGCGATTCAATCCGCGACCTGGTTTGGGGAGCGGGGGTGGATGGGGCCCGGGTGTCTGAGAGGCCCATTCACCCCTACCCTCCCTGGTTGATGGAGAGAGCGAACGTCCAGGTGGGCATGGGGAACCTGAGAAAGGAGGAGAACCCGCTTGTGGAACTACAAGAACTTCCTAGAGATCTACACCGATGGGTGTGTGTTGGATGACGGCGCGGCAGGTGCCGCATTTGTTGTTCCCGAGTTCAACAACATGACCCACTCGTTATCTCTACCAGCCGTGTCGGTCTACACGGCTGAGCTGGTGGCCATTCTGATGGCACTACAACACATCAGCGACATTCATACCCCGCCGTCAGCCATAGTCATCTGTAGCGACTCCAAGGCCGCGCTCTCCTCCATCGGATCCAACTCTGCCAACGCACGGGAGGATCTGGTGAGCGAGATCGTGACCACGACACACCAGCTGATCACCCGCGGTACGGAGGTACGCTTCCAGTGGGTGCCAGCACACGTCAGTCTCTCCGGCAACGAGAAGGCTGACAGGGCAGCGAAGAGAGGGGCCCAGGGAACCGAGTCAGTGGCAGTCAACATTGACCTCGGCCTGGCTGATATTTATTGCAGGTTAACTGTGCAGGTGTGGAGACAGTGGGGGGAAGAGTTTCGCACCCAGGCACTAGCCAGTGACTGGGCCGATCGGACCTCCCCCTGCAGGGACGGAATCTTCTTCCCTGGAGTGCCGACACACCTTGCACGCATCATGCACCGGATACACATGGACTGGTGGAGGGTCGTGTTTGTGCCCACACCATGTGTATGCGGTGAGCCAGTGCCTTTTTATCATATATTATTCAAATGTATAAACTGCAGAGATCAGGTTAAACCCCTGTCTGATAAACTCATCAGCCTGGGACTTCCCTTGTGCATCCAAAGCCTAGCAGTGCGTCACCAGCGAGAGGGCTGGAGCCTTCTCCGTGCCGCCGCCAAACTGTCCCATGGCAGCCTGCCTGTAGAATGAGGGACACCCCGTGACGTCCGTATTGCGTCACCCACCGCTCCCCCGTGACCTGCCGGGGTCCGTCCCCGGGGTTGGGGGAAGCGAAGGATGACCCCCATTGACGACTATAATATATCTTTTATTTGCACAAACCAGGAAACAGTGTCTGTGTTGGAAAAGACACACGCAAACAAAACATTTAGAACATGAAAGCAAATGTAAAGTCTAAACAACAGCAATTATCTAATAAATACAGTAACCATGTAGTTTGCCTGTAGGTTATTATAATACATGACAAAATGATTAATAATCAAGCACATAAATTGTGTGCATGACTTGCACTTAAAACCCATATCTCACAGAGTGGCGGTGAGGATACACGAGACAGCCAGTCAATTAATTGATGAACTCCCAGTATATAATAGTATACAATAATGTAACAGTGAAAAATATGGATTACCAAGCTCATTCTTAACTAAACAGGAAGAGTGAGATAATTGTTACAGCACTTCCTCTTAAGCACACAACGAGACGGACACTGACACGGGTGGCACTTGGGACCAACCATGCCGTGAGCGGGAGGAAGTCAGTCATAAACTGAGCGGCTCCAGCCTCGTTACTAAACGCGTGTACAAAAGGGCTACAGCATGTCACTGTTACTGACTAGCAGAGCATATCTGTGAACAACATCAAGGGTCTTACTGACGCGGGTAGCGCATCAAGAATTAAGCGCTGATCTGGCTGCGTCTGTCTGCTCGGTTAGTGAACAGAGACAAAGACCTAATTGCCACCACTGACGCGCATCACCGGCCAGTTCGGGTACACGCACAAAGACCCGGACACGGATGGCACTTGGGACCAACCATGCCGTGAGCGGGAGGAAGTCAGTCATAAAATGACCGGTTCCAGCCTCGTTACTCAACGCGTGTACAAAAGGCTACAGCATGTCACTGAGGACATTAAGCAAAAACAGAACGAACAAAGAACTGTTACTGACTAGCAGAGCATATCTGTGAACAACATCAAAGGAGTAGCGCATCAAGAATTAAGCGCTGATCTGGCTGCGTCTGTCTGCTCGATTAGTGAACAGAGACAAAGACCTAATTGCCACCACTGACGCGCATCACCGGCCAGTTCGGGTACACGCACAAAGACCCGGAAAGGGTTTACAAGGCTACAAGCTAAGCAGAGTGAAAGTCTGCGCGCCCAAGACTCGGCCATACAAAAGCCGGATCAACAGAAATAACATGTCTCACAGTTTATGCAATCACCCCTATGCACTAAACCATATTCAACTAGTAAAATGAACATTCGACAACTATGAAGTCAACATCTTCAAAGTGTTAGTCATGATATACCACCGATTTCATATAGAAAATAAATAATAATAATAAAGAGGATTTCTAGAGTGCCCATCTACCACACTAGGTGGCAGCACAGGGCGCTTTACAGAAACACTAACCATACCCACACACACACACTCACACACTCACACACACGCACGCACGCACGCACACGCACGCATGCACACGACGCTCGCACGCACACACACACACACACAGTGTCGGACGAGGGGATGGGCATGGCTGTGAAAAAAAGTTTAGAAATAATTATTAAACAGGTGCGTCTTGAGGGCGGCTTTGAAAGAGGAGGTAGAATCAGAATGGCGGAGTGTGAGGCAAATTGTTCCAAACAGATGGGCCAGCATAAGAAAAAGATCTTTCACCAAATGTTTTTGTGTTTACGCGGTGGGGGGGGGGGGGGGGTGACAAAGGTTCGTGTGTCTGATGCAGATCGTAATTGTCTTGCTGGAGTATAAGGTTGAAGGAGGTCGGACAGATACTGAGGGGCTGTTCCAGAGATGGAACTGAAGCAGATAGTTGAAATTTTGTATTGAATGGCACTCCCACTGGCACCAAGCCGAGACCTATTCTCGTTACGTTCTTCGACAGGAAACTGCGAGACTAGATCTTAGCTAACCGCCGCAAACTGAAAAACAAGGGTATAGTGATTGGTGAGGACCTGACATTTGCCAACCACAAAGTATATATGGCAGCAGTGAAACACTCAGCGTGCTCAAGTGCTTGGACAGTGAACGGCAAAATCTTTGCCAAACTAACAAACGGTACAAAGATGAAGCTGGACATACACACTGATGTTGATCGAGCTTTCAGACGAGTGATGGAGGTCATTTGACTCTGTAGACCAGTGCTTGCTATTACAGATGCCGGTATCATCGTTTATCACATCACTGAAAAGTGTTTTACTGTTGCTACCGCGCTGTGTGTGTGTGTTTGGCATTTAGGCTTTCTGTTCGGGGATAGTTTACGATCCAGGAACAAAACCCAGAACATTTTCTTGTCTCTTTTGAGTTACCGACCGTTCGATCGCTAGTGCGATCTTATAGCCATGGACCTATATATATACGTATATATAGATCCATGCCTGTAACAGTTCAAGTCATTTTGTTGTGCTACCTACATGGTTTATTGCCTTTCTCTTGTTCTGTTGGCGAGTCCTTGGGTGTCTTTGGCGGTTTTTCCTTGAAAACCTTCCTCTTTCTCTTTTCACCGACTTTTTTCTTTCTTTCTTCAGTTCCTTTGCACTAAGGTATGGTGTGTGTGTGTGTGTGTGTGTGTGTGTGTGTGTGTGTGTGCGTGCGTGCGTGCGTGCGTGCGTGCGTGCGTGCGTGCGTGCAGTTATGGACCTACTGTTCACACGCATGCCAGGTGAGAGTTACCGTAGGCGATTCAGGTCTTTGTTGTTGTGCTTGTGTTACGTATTTCGAGCGCAAATTAACTCCCTTGTGTGCTGATCGAGACATCAGAGCTCAGGAGCTGTGTGGAATTCAAGGTGGCCATCCTCGCCCCTAATAGTCCGTACGATCCCTGTGGACGTAAAGCAACACTGAACTTCAAGTCAGACACTCGGAGCTCAGGAGCTGTGAGAAAATCGAGGCGTCCATCCTGATCTCCCCGTCCCTAATTGTCCGTACGGTCCCTGTGGACGTAAAGCAACACTGAACTTCAAGTCAGACACTCGGAGCTCAGAGCTGTGAGAAAATCGAGGCGTCCATCCTGATCTCCCCGTCCCTAATTGTCCGTACGGTCCCTGTGGACGTAAAGCAACACTGAACTTCAAGTCAGACACTCGGAGCTCAGGAGCTGTGAGAAAATCGAGGCGGCTATCCTAGGCTCCCCGTCCCTAACAGTCCTTACGATGACCAGGTCTCTGCGGACATTAGAGCGACACTAAACTTGAACTAAGGGGAAGCTCCAACACACCAACACAAAACGTAGGGTGACCGACCGTTCCTATCGCTACCTCCCCGAGAGCGGCTTCCATTCATCTTTCTATCTGCCTTGTTCCCTGCGGGTTTTATCGCAGAGCTCAGAGCTGTGGGAAAAATGGAGGTGGCCTTCCTGAGCTCTCCTGTCCCTACACTAATACAATGGTCCGTGCGATCTCTGTGGACGTAAAACAACATTGAACTTGAACCCGGGGATTTATCGCCAATGTCGCCACACAGGCAGGGGTCCAAGTTCCCAGCAGGAGAAGATCCCATTAAGACTGGATCCCATTAAGTCTTCGTCTGGACCGAGGAAAAGGTATGGCGGGTTACTAGCGTCAAAAGACGAAATTACTAGTTACCTGGCCAAAATTACTAATTGACTGCGCATGAATACAATGATCATGTGTACTCAATTACTTATCATCTGCACGTGATTACAATTATGTGTACACAATTACTTATCGTCTGCACGTGATTACAATTATGTGCACACAATTACTAATTATCTGTACATGGTTACTAAGTTTGTGTTTCGACTTACAGCTAACGGCTTGCTTGCGTCAAAAGCACATAATTAATCAACATATTAACATAATTAGTAATTATGGGCACATAAGAGTAATTGTGTGTCTTTTGTGCAGCTTCCAACGGCTTACTTGGGTCAAAAGTACATAATTACAATTATGTGGAGACAAAATCAGTAATTATGACAACATTTATTGTAATTATAATTATATGTACACATAATTAGCGATTATGTCTAGCGGACACACACACACACACACAAACACACACACACACACACACACACACACACACACACACACACACACACACACACACACACACACACACACACGTACGCACCACACACACACACACACACACACACACACACACACACACACACACACACACACACACACACACACACACGTCTGGCCGCCGCGTCACAGTGACGTCACATCTAGCGGCGTCATCGGTCTCGTCACGTACCAACCAACATGTCACAAACTGACACAACGGGGCAGGGTTTTTTAGATTTCTGCCGTGATTCACGAGGTTAGGACGTATAATTTTAAACCACAGACACAGACATAGGTCCATTATATTTAACTCTCTCTTTCTTCTTCTTTTTTTTTTATTTTTTTATTTTTTTATTTTTAGTGTTGTTTGTGGTTATGGTATATGTTCTTGCTCCAGTAGAAATATTTAAACAAAGAAAAAGAATATCGACCGGGGTCATGTGCTTGTGCTGATGCTTTCGGGTTCTGGATTATAAAGTGCTGGGAAGCAAACTCGGTGTTATATTTATTTATTTTTTATTTTTTAATGTCTGTCTGTCTGTCTCTTTCTCTCTCTCTCTCTCTCACACACACACACACACATATACACAGTATAAACACACGCACACACACACACACACACACACACACACACACGAAGACAAAAGATTAATAGTAGAACGAGAGAGAGAGAGATTGTCTGTCTGCGTCATGTGTGTGCGCGTGCGGGTACGTGTGCGAATTTGTATCATGTCTATAAATTATGTGTGTACATAGTGTCAATAAGTGCATAAACACTAAACACTCTCTGAGTTTCAATATGTGCATAAACATCAAACACTCCATCA
>OY757553.1:10481991-10504524 GCA_963584105.1 Alviniconcha strummeri | reverse complement strand
AAAAAAAGCTACTTCATACGTGGTGGCGTGATTAGTTATGTAGTTGTCACATCTTTTTTCTGTCATCGTTTGATGCTCACCCCACGCGGGTCTCACTGCAACGGTGGCAGTTGACATGTCTAGAAATAAGCGTGCAATACCTGTCTGTCTGAAGTTTCCGACTTGACACGTGGTAGGCTTAATCTACTCACAGGTTTATAATGCTGTTGTCTAGTTGTGAATTAGCACGTGAACTTTGCGAACGTGAACTTTGCTACAAATACATGTGACACAGTCAAGGTTTGACATTGGTCTGATTTACCATGATAATAATCTATTGTCTTAAATCACGCTGTGAAGCCTCCACAAAATCCACGGATAAAACGCATGATCAGTCCCGTATCGCAAGGTATTTTTGAAATGACGTTCTGAGACTGAGAGCTGAAACAATCAGCAGTACAATCAGCAGTACAAAAAACGTGTGTCCTCTAGTCTAGATCCCGCGTACCGAAACCTGCGTTTCTCCAGTGTTTAAGTTAGCACTCAAGACACGTAACAAAGCTGTCCAAATGACAAAAGGGACTCCCTGGAATACACTTAGCCATCTCTCTCTCTCTATATATATATATATAGATATAGATATATACGTGTGTGTGTATATATATATGTCGGTCTCTGTCTGTACCCCCCCCCCCCCCCAGCCCCCCTCCCCCCGCTGGACATCCTTTTTTTCTTTTTTTCTGTTTTGAACCAGCATTGTATACTTGTTCTGTTTAGCTTTGCCGTCTCTCTGCCTATTACGTTTATACAGATATATTGGGCTATTTTTGTTGAAATCGTCTTTATTAATTTTGTACATGTATATGTATGTGTATGTGTGTGTGTGTGTATGTGTATGTATATATATATGTGTGTGTGTGTGTGTGTGTGTGTGTGTGTGTGTGTGTGTGTGTGTGTGTGTGTGTGTGTGTTTCCTTCTCTCTTTGAAACAGTTTTGTCGATGATCTTCTGATTCTACCTGCGTGAAATGTATTGTATAATTATGAAGGAGTACATAGACTGTATATAGGTCTCTCTCTCTTCTTTTTTTATTTTTATTTTTTTATTATTTTTAAACTAGCATTCTATTGCTTCTGTGCTGAATTTACATCGCAGTTTTGATCATTTCTACGTTTTGAGCTTACCTTTATACTTTGTTTAATCTGATCTCACCTGTTTCGGTTGTTTGTAAGTCAGCAGGTCGGTTTGCTAAGGATGTTTATATTCTCCTTGCAGAAAGCCGCATAGTCCTGTTCATACGTTGAGTTTCCAACCACTGCTGTACAGTTATGTTATGGAACTTGTTATACACCCAGATTGGTAGCATCTCTCTCTCTCTCTCTCTCTCTCTCTCTCTCTCTCTCTCTCTCTCTCTCTCTCTCTCTCTCTCTCTCTCTCTCTCTCTCTCTCTCTCCTTTCACAATGTTGTACTGACTTGACGACCTGCGCTGGGTCATGTGACGGGTTTTCACCCAAAGTCACCTTTTTGTATGAATATACTTTTCTTTCTCTTTTTAATTTTTCTATATTCTCTTTTTTTTTTTTCTTTTTTTTTTCTTTAAAAAAAATGATTTTTGTGTTTGTCTGGAAATTAATTGCAATATGGCATGCGCTGGGCCCAGAGGGCTACTGTGGGAATGTCATAAAATGTTTTTTTGTCAGACCCAATGGATGATTGTGTTGTAGTTGTTTCTGTAAATTGTCAAGGTCTCGGTAATAGACAAAAACGAAAGGATGTCTTCCATTATTTAAGAAATAAGAAATATTCCATTTATTTTTTGCAAGACACCCATTTTGAACCCAAAATGGAAATTTTTACTTCGGCTGAGTGGGGTTATGAAAGCTATCTTTCATCTTATAGTTCCAATTCTAGAGATGTTGCTATACTGTTTAGTAATAATTTTGAATTTAAAGTGAAAGACATTCACAAGGGAGACAGAGGTAACTATATAATACTGACTCTTCGGATTAAAGAAATTGATATTTTGTTGGTCAATTGATATGGACCCAACAGGGATGAACCTGAATTTTATAACACATTAAAGGAAAAGATAATGGAATTAGATAAACCTAATGTAATAATGGCTGGAGACTGGAATATGGTGCTTGATACTTTTAAAGGCTACCAGAACTACAAGCATGTAAATAACCCTAAAGCAAGAGAAGTTGCTGAAAGTATGATCACCGACCTTAACCTGTGTGATATATGGAGAGACTTGAATCCAGATTGTCAGCGATACACATGGCGGAGAACAGCTCCATTTCAACAGGCTAGACGACTTTTTTCTTGTTACTGATTCAGTTGTCTCTCTTGCCGAGGATTCTGATATCAACTGCGGATATAGGACCGATCATTCAATGGTACTACTAAAATTAAAATTTAGCGAAAAAACTCCACATAAAACCTTTTGGAAATTTAATACATCTCTGCTAAAGGATAAACAATATTTAGATGAAATCAACGAGTTGATAGATAATATTATAGTTGAATATGCAGTTTTTCCATACGCAAGGGACTCAATTATCAATATACCTAAAGATGAAATTTTTGTTTTTGTTTCTGGTGACACACTTTTGGACTTCCTCTTGATGAAAATTCGGTCTAAAACAATTGCATATGCAACAATGAAAAAGAAGAGAGTAAATAAAAAAGAAATTGATCTGGAGAAAGACATTCAGAAATTAGAGAAAAGTGACAAAAGTCAAGAAGACTGTATGATTATGAATGGTAAGAAAGCTGAGCTTAAAGCAATACGGGAGAAAAGAATTGAAGGTGTATTATTACGTTCGAAAGCTAGATGGATAGCACATGGTGTAAAGGTTACTAGCTACTTTTGTAGTTTGGAGAAACGACACTATATTGGTTACATTTTTATATATATATAAAAATCAAAAAAAAAATCATCTTTTTGTTCACTTTGTTTCAAAATAACAAACGCACCATAGACAGCACAGCTCACTGAAAGACAGCTACAAGGCATCGCACGCACACACACACACACACACACACACACACACACACACACACACACACACACACACACACACACACACACACACACACACACACACACACACACACACACACGTGCACAAATAAACAAACGCAAGAAAAAAAAGGAGAAAAAATCAAAGCCAAAAGCAAATACACCCCTCACCCCTAACCCACACACAAAAACAAAGAAGGTTGAATGACGCAACTATCCAGCTATTTACATCAACAACAACAACAAACAAACAAAAGTAGCATCCAAGCAGTAACAGTTAATCAGTTCGAGTAAATCATTAGTCTTCCAGCAAAAGAGGTCTATAACAATGCCATCGTGCATTAAAGGCATTTTCTTGAAATGTGATTTTCGAGTTATTTTCTTCTAACTTATGTCTTAGCTTAAGTTGTTTTCTGAACACACAGATCAGCGGTACAGATTGCTCAAATTTACATCGATAAAGGTACTGCTTTGCCAATAGAATAATGAGGTCAAATATTTTGTCAGTAATAGCTGTGCTGTCTATTCCAAAGTATAGATTTAAAATAAATCCAGATTGGTCCTCATTTATCAATAGTGGTAAAACTGTCTTGATTCTGTTAGCAATGCAAGAAGATCCTATCTTATAGACAACATTAAGAAGAGAAATTGGCCTCCAATTTTTTATAAAATCTTAGTTTTTTTCTCTCTTGGGGATGCATGTAATTATGCCCTGCTTCTGTGTTGCAGACAACTCTCCATCTCTATCTGATTCATTCAAAGCTCTAACAACAAAACCTCCAATTTGCCTCCAAAAGCATTAAAAAAATTCTGCACCAAAGCCGTCAGTTCCTGGACTTTTTCCATTCTTCATATTTTTCCAAGGCAGTTCCTGCCTCTTCGAGTGTTATTTCTCCTTCAAGTGATACTTGTTGCTCTTCTGATAATTCTGGTATTTCACTGATCAGCTCGTTAATTTCACAGTCCTCTACGTCTCTGGACTTATATAACCTTTCATAAAAGCACTGGATTTCATTCATAATTGCATTGGGTTCCTCGAGAACTGACCCATTTTTATCTACTATTTTTTTCCATCTGCTTACTTATAAATTTTCTTTTTTCAAGACTGCAAAAGTATTTTGTAATTTTTTCACCCTCAGCAACCCATCTTGCTTTTGACCTCAATAGAACTCCTTCCATCCTTTTTTCTCGTAATAAAATTAATTCTAGATTTTTTTTCTTGTAGGGATTTACTTCTGTTTTTTCTTCTTTTGTTTCAATTTCTTTAATGCTCTTTTCAAGGTTTTGCTCTTTTTCTTGCGTTTTCTTTTTTTTCATACTCGCATAAGCTATTGTTTTGGATCTAATTTTCATCAACATGAAGTCCAAAAACAATTTGTCTGGTATACTAAGTTCTATCTTGGATTTGGGGATATTATGCAGAGTAGATCGATCATAGTGATCAGCTGCATATTCTTCTGTTACATTTTGAATTTCAGTGTTCACTTGGTCTAGGTACTCTTTATCTCTAAGCAGTGAGCAATTGAATTTCCAAAAAGTATTGTGCTTTATATCTTTCCCATATTTGAGCTTGAGCATAACAATGGAATGGTCAGATCGATATCCTGGAAGAATATCTGTGTCATCATATTGGTAAAAATATGGTCAAGCGTATTGATAAAGACGACAGTATATTGACAGATAATAGTTACATATTACAAGAGGTAAAGAATTTTTATGAAAAAACTGTATGAGAGAAGAGATGTAGAAGACTGTGAGATTTCTCAAATGGTAACTAAAATCCCACATTTGAATGATGAAGAAGCAGAGAGGATAGAAGGCGAAATTACTCTGAATGAAGCAAGCATGGCCTTAAGAAATATGAAACATTCCAAGAGCCCTGGTACAGATGGATTTAACGCAGAATTTTTCAAAGTTTTTTGGAGCAAAATAGGCATGTTAGTAGTTAGAGCATTAAACTGGGGGTTTAGGAAAAGGGAATTATCTTGCACTCAAAGGGAAAGAATTATTACATGTATTCCAAAGGGAGACAAACGTCGAGATTTGATAAAGAACTGGAGACCAATATCACTATTAAATGTAGTTTATAAGATAGGATCAGCTGCTATTGCTAACCGAATAAAAACTATGTTACCCGAATTAATCAGTGAAGATCAGACAGGGTTTATGTCAGGAAGATATATTGGAGATAACCTGAGACTGATATATGATATGAGAGCTTATTTGAAAGAAAAGAGTTTGCCCGGTCTGTTACTAAACATAGATTTTGAGAAAGCTTTTGACTCAGTTGATTGGAAATTTATGTTTAAAGTTTTGAAAGCATTCGGCTTTAAGCAAGACATATGTAGGTGGATAGAAACGTTTTATACAAACATTAAGTCTACTGTAATAGTGAATGGACAACCGTCAAAATGGTTTCCTATATGTAGGGGTTGTAGACAGGGTGACCCAATTTCTTCCTATTTATTTACTCTTTGCGTAGAAATATTGGGAATCATGATTCGGGAAAACAAGCATATAAGAGGTATTTTTGTTAATAACGTTGAACATAAACTCTCACAATATGCAGAGGATACGGAATTTCTTCTGGCAGGCGACAGAGAATCATTTGAAACCTGCATTACAGTTATTGATAATTTTGGAAGAAAATCCGGTCTATATATGAATGCAGGAAAGACTAGTGCAGTCTGGCTTGGCAGTAAAAGGAATTCGGTAGTTAAATATATGCAACACCTCGGAATGGAATGGAACCCACCAAAATTTAAAGTACTAGGAATTTGGTTCACAAGTGATCTGGACAACTGTGAAAAAAAATAACTACTCAGAAAAGTTTGCAGAAGTAAAAGGTTTATTGAGAATATGAATGAAAAGGCTCATTACACCACTTGGCAGAGCTGCAGTTTTAAAATCTCTTGTTCTGTCGAAGCTTATACACTTACGGATTCTGTTACTAAACCCACCACATGAATACATTAACAGTTTACAAAAACTGTGCTATGAATTTGTATGGAATAAAAAGCCGGTCAAGATTAATAGAAAGACAGTTCTTAAAAGCGTACAAGAAGGAGGCCTTGGTCTTCCGCATCTGAAAACTTTTATTTCTGCTTTGAAGCTGACGTGGATTCGAAAATTCATAAATTTAATCATAAGTGGAAAAATATCGTATTGGTAAAATATCCGTTCATTAAAAATATAGAGTGCTATGGACCTAGTGTGGCAAATGCTTACTCTAAATGCAACGCATTCTGGACCCAAGTCTTCAAGGCATATGAAGAATTTCACAATAAAATAAAACTAACAAACGCAGGAGAAGTACTTTCGGAACCTATCTGTTTCAACCAAAGGATTAGAATTGGGAACACATTTCTTATGCATAAACACTGGATTGATAAAGGTGTCTATTGTGTTGCACACTTTCTAAATGAGGAAGGAAAAATACTATCTCACATAGATTTTCAGAGAAAATTTGACATAACTATTGATTTTGTGACATATTTTGGCTGTAAACTTGCAATAAAGAAATTTCTGCGTAATAGCGGTTTCGAATTCTGTAATATCAATGTTATTAATTATACGGCGTGCATGCAGAAATTGTATGAAACAAATAAGGGTTGCAAATCATATGATGTATTAAACCAAAATGATGCAAAACCCAACTGCTGCTCAAAATGGGAAGATAAACTTCAAAGAAATATACCGTGGCAGTTCTGTTTTCATCTACTAAGTAAAATTTACGACGTTAATATAAAATGGTTTCAGATGAGTCTTTTTTTTTTTTTTTTTTACCATTCCAAGAGAAGAGAAAGAGAAATATGCACCTCTCGTTGTGTCCCTGTGTGGACCACGGGACGTGAAAATCTAAGAATCAGTTACCTCACCTCTCATTATGTTCTGGCACAGGTCACCGGTTCCATACTCCGGGACATACGAATTTAAGAATGAATTAACTAAACTCTCATTATGTTCTGGCAGAGGATGGCAGTTGTATATCTCGGACACTGGCCTCTGTTGGTCACGGTTGGTTGCATTAACTAACTAACCTCTCATTATGTCCTGGCAGAGGATGCCAGTTGTATATCTCGGACACTGGCATCTGTTGGACACGGTTGGTTGCATTAATTAACTCACCTCTCATTATGTTCTGGCAGAGGTCGCCAGTTGTATATCTCGGACACTGGAATCTGTTGGTCACGGTGCATTAATTAACTAGCCTCTCATTATGTTCTGGCAGAGGTCGCCGGTTGCATATTCCAGACACTGACAGCCGTTGGTCACGGTTGGTTGCATGGCGCCCTGTCAGCATGTCTGCGTCTGCAGAAGGCCAATAAACACTAATTACAGCTGTATTTCTAGTGGCAGTTGACACTGTATTTACGGTCGCAATTTAAAAAAAAAAAAAAACTGAAGCTGAAACTCCATTTCTATTCGCAACTGACGCTGTATTTACAGTCGCATTTTTAAATATTTTTTTAAAACCTGAAGCTGTAACTCCATTTCTAGTCGCAGCTGATGCTGTATTTATAGTCGCATTGCCCTTTTTATTTTATTTATTGTTTTAGGCCAGTAAACACTAATTACAGCAGTATTTCTAGTCAGTAAGTAAACATGGTGCTTAACGTCCACAGAAACTGTGAGGTTTATTAGGGACGGGGAGAAGGGGGTGAGAGGGTACGGAGGTGGGGGGAGAGGTAGATGATATACCTATCGCTACATGTCACCACCAGAATGACTCCTGCACTAAGATGGGCTGCGATGAGAGCCATTTTAATGTTTCATTAACTGTGAGGGACAAAGTCACAAGACAGTGTCCACAGACCACAACTTTTGAAGAGAAAGGAGAGCTGAAGCAGATTCGAACCGAGGTATAACCAGCATAACGCCTTACCGCTAGGCCAAAACGGCTCACATTTCTAGTCGCAGTTGACACTGTATAGTCGCTTTTTAAAATATTTTTTAAACTTAAGCTGAAACTCCATTTCTAGTCGCAGTTGACGCTGTATTTATAGTCGTAGTGACCATGGAGAAGAAACTTCTCCCGTTGCTCCCGACGGGACTCTCTCTCTCTCTCTCTCTCTCTCTCTCTCTCTCTCTCTCTCTCTCTCTCTCTCTCTCTCTCTCGATTGCTGTTTGACGGCTAGGATTCTTTCAGAAATCATGAACAATCATTTGAATCTTACGAGCAGTTTGCAAGAGGGAACACGTCGACTTTCTACACCGGCAGAGAACATTCATTCACAATTTTAACTGACTTCGATCCGCGCAGACAACTCGTTTCCCCAGGCTGGCTGACAAACGCTTTCTTCGAGACCAAGAATCTATCAAGTTAAGAATTTAAAAATTTAGGACAGGAAAGCATCACAGCTCAACCAGAAACAGAAAGTGATTTAGCTTCTCATCTCATTTTTCACCGTTTTCTTTTGTTTAAGTGTCGTTTTGTCGCTCGACAAAGGCTGCTTTTTCTTCTTCTTCTTCTTCTTTTTGTTTTTTCTTTTCTTTGTTGTTGCCTCACTGCACGCGGAATATTTGAATGTTTCCATTATCCAACTCTCATAAAAATTACGGACTTTTGCATTTGTATACACACACAGGTGACCTCGCTTAACCGAACCCCTCATCCAAAGGCCTTTTTGTTGAGGCTGCACAGAATTTGATTCCGAAAACAAATCTGGCGCAAAGCACATTTTTAAAGGTATCCTGTGCCTTTAGTTTACGAATCTCGGGTTACTCTCAGACCAAGACATCGCGTGCAAGGAAAACATGTAGTGAAAAAAAGTCAGGAGAATGGACTATTACAAACGGGGGGTGAGAGGGGTGGGGGGTGGGGGCGGGGTTGTGTAACGACAAGACAGAAACAGCAAGAGGACTTGGTACAAAGGCAAAAGAGGCAATCGAAAGGCAGGAATGGTTAAAGTAAACATGGTGCTTAACTTCCACAGAAACCGTACGGCTTATTAGGGACGGGGAGAAGGGGGGGGGGAAGGGGGTATGGAGGTGGGGGGAGAGGGAGATTATATACCTATCGCTACTCTGTCAACACCAGAATGAATTGTGCATTAAGATGGGCAGCGATGAGAGCAATTTTAATGTTTCAGTAGGAAGTGATGGACAAAGTCACAAGACAGGTCCACAAACCACAACCTTTTTGAAGAGAAAGGAGAGCCAAAGCGGTATCGAACCGAGGTCTTTCCGCTTAACAGCCTAACGCCTTACCACTAGGCCAAACCGGCTCACAGGAATGGTTACGGCAGGGGTGACAAATGACAGCCCTTAGATTCAGCAAGAGGACTTGGTACAAAGGCAAGAGAGGCAGCAGAAAGGCAGGAATGGTTGCGGTAGGCGTGACAAATGACAGCCTTTAGATTCCAGTCACGAGGTTGACATCAGGCATCTTCGGCCTCCCTTCGGGGCGAAAAGACTCAACAAACAAACGGAGTGAACAAGGCCTGACTGACGTCACACGTATCAACAAGGGACACAACCAAAACAGACATTGAATGTCGCCCACTACCAGTGTACTATCACCTGGTGTGCGCTTGAATGCAAGGTGCATAACCTTCATCAAGTTCACATCCACAAACTGAAATATGCAAGGACATAAGACATAAGAAGTTTATTGTTCGTTCAATGTTGCTTTAGGTCCACAGAGACCGTACGGACATTGTCAAAGGGAAGATGCCCAGGACGTCCATCTCGACTTTAACACATCTTCTTCTTCTCTGTTGCTTTACGTCCACAGAGGCCTTGCGGACTGTTAGGGACGGGGAACCGAGGACGTCGACCTTGACTTTCACACAGCATCTGAGCTCTGAACTTTACTGCATTAAAGGATATACAAAAGTACATGACAAAACTCACACTCCGAACACCGCTTTCCGGCACCTTCCTCCAAACTCTGCCAGATTTGGTTATGCCACTGAAGGGGCACTCTTTATCTCCGCGCAGCTGTCCACTGACGCGGTCAGCGCACTCCGAAAGGTTCGGGTACTAATATGACTGTAGAAGCAAGCAAGCACGTAAACATCAGGCGCATCCACCCCGGGTTAAAAAAAAGAAGAAAAAAAAGAAAGAAAAAAGGTCTGTTTCGATTCAAACGATTTTGGTGTTATTTCAGCTGGCGTAAGCTACATGGTCAATTATAAAACAAACGTCTGACATAATCTGAGTTGCTTGTAACACACTTACTACTGTTTGAGCACCAAGGGAAAACTGCTCGTTAGCTGACAATTTTCTGGACCATATGGCGTAACTTAATACGGCAGTGGTTGAAAGAAGGATGTCGTAAACCAGTGCTTGGAGTTTGGACAAAACTTTGATTCCATGGAATGGAAATTTATATTGCAAGTTTTGCATGATTTTGGATTTGGACCTGATATATGGTAGCACATATTCACATTTCATAAACATATAAAGTCATCTGTCGCAGTTAATGAACAATTATAACAATGGTTTTCAATTCAGAGGGGATGTAGACAGGGGGCCCAACATCAGCATATTTATTTTATGCGTAGAAATGCTTGCTACTATGATTTGACAAAATCAGAATATTAAAGAGATTTTCAAAGGAAAAACTGATTTTAAAGGTTTTTCACAGTACGCTGATGATACCAAAATCATGTTAGAAGGTGACAAGAAGTCATTTGAGGAAACAGTTAAGACCCTCAATACATTCGGGAACAAATCAGGTCTCTTCTTGAGACCAGTGAGGACACATGGCTTGGGAATAAAAGAAATTCTCCTGTTAAATATATGCAAAATTTGTACATGTAGTGGAACCACCTAAATTCACAATGCTTAGTATTTGATTTACTGCTCTATGGACAAGTTTGAGGTAGTGAACCTTTGCAAGAAATTTTCTGAAATAAAATGTTGTAGCCTACAAAACATGGTTAAAGACACAGCTGTCCAGAGGTGGCTGATTTTGTCTTAACACTTTCACTGCCATGACGTCACTTTAGAACGACCGATAAACGTGCGACATTTTAAATCGTTACGCCTTTTCGCTTTCTTTTTAGCATAAGCAAGTGAACAGACTTCCATCAGAACGCACAACATTGAAAGCAGGTTTGTTATATTGCCGGAAAATGTACCGTTTTGTAGGTGTGTGCTTGCACATCTCAGTCCGGAAACTTTACAGGATGTGGCAGTGAAGGGGTTAAGTTATCCACCTGTGGATTTTACTGCCGAATCCACAAGACAGCCTTGTGGAGACGTTGGGGAGGACAGTGCTTGTATGGAATAACAAACAAGACATGATAAGTGGATCATCATCACCGACATCAACACCCAAACCATCATCTCATCAAGTGGATCATCATCAACACCAACATCAACAGCCAAACCATCATCATCTCATCACGGCTCATCACCGTCATTGCTAACAACGCTGAACCCACATAGCAATGGTGTTAGGGACAGTTGTACCATCTCCAAGTGGCGTCCAGAACACCTCTGTGTCCTGGTTCGTTCGCTTCATGTCCGCCGGCTGAAGCAGCCTCCCGGTGGGGTTACACAGCGTGCACCCGATTCCGCTGAGGGTGCCCATCCACCAGCCAGACTCGTGACGTTGTGCGCAATTCGTGCTGACGTCACCATCGTGATCCGCGTCGTAGGTGCTGAAAGGCCGACCCTTGACCTCGCTGAGACAGTCACCCAAATGATTTGGGTACGTCATGTAGTCGTGTAAACCCAGAGAGAAGTTCTTGGAGGCGTCCGCCACGGTGAACCCATAGTACCGGGCCTGGTGAAAGATTCCGGGTCCCATGTTGGCCTGGATGTAGAGAGTGTAGCACATGGCGTTGGTGAGACTAGACATGTGGATGAGTCCTATCCAGTGGTCGACTGAAGGGTCACCAAACCCGTTCCTGTTTTAACAAGTAATATCACGAAGAGGACAGTGACGTTTGTGTGAGAACAGTGCAGAACAGTTAAGACAACATCTCTCTCTCTCTCTCTCTCTCTCTCTCTCTCTCTCTCTCTCTCTCTCTCTCTCTCTCTCTCTCTCTCTCTCTCTCTCTCTCTCTGTCTGTCTGTCTGTCTGTCTGTCTGTCTGTCTGTCTGTCTGTCTGTCTCTCTCTCTCTCTCTCTCTCTCTCTCTCTCTCTCTCTCTCTCTCTCTCTCTCTCTCTCTCTCTCTCTCTCTCTCTCTCTCTCTCTCCGTGTGTGTGTGCGTGCGTGATAGCGTGCGTGCGTGTGGGCGTGTGTGTGTGTATGTGTGTTTGTGTGTCTGTTCGTGCGTGTGTCTGTGCGTGCGTGCGTGCGTGCGTGCGTGCGTGCGTGCGTGCGTGCGTGCGTGCGTGCGTGCGTGCGTGCGTGCGTGCGTGCGTGCGTGCGTGCGTGCGTGTGTGTGTGTGTGTGTGTGTGTCCCGTGTGTATGTGTGTGTCATGTTTTCCGACACGATTTACTTACGTATACTCGTTCCATCCCCGGTAAAAATTCGAGGCGCGGTGTCCGTGCATCATGAGATACGTCCGTTTGTAGTGCATCGCACACTTCACTCTGAACGCAGCCTTGGTCGCGGAAGGGCGGATCCAGTAGACCCCGTCTGGGAATCCTTCATCGCACCAGTCCTTACAGTCTGAGAATATTTTACAGTGAGGAATGTTAAACGCGTATGTGATGTGATGGTGATAATGATTATTCAAATGAACTATTGGACGGTTCAACGAAGCTGGTTTGCAAGAGTGAATGCTTTTTGTAATCTTTCGCGCAAGAAGTCGCGAAAGGTCGTAGCTGCCACTTCCGGGCCGATTTCTGAGTAGGGGTTGGTTCACGCTGCGTATAACAATGGAAGCTGAGCCTAGATCTGCGAATCAGTGAAAATGCCACTACTGTTGTATTTGCAAAAATTACAGGGGAAAGGTGATGGAGATTGAAAAAAAAAAAAGGAAAAAAAAGGGGGGGGTTGGGGGGGGGGGGGGTTACATCGTTTCGGGGCAGACTGCAAGTTCGTGGGAAAAATGCGTTTTTTTGTTTTTGTTTTTTGGCATCCTATAGCACGAGCAACAATTTATTGCTTGTTGCCAGACACATTTTGACTGCTGGCCTTCAAAAATGCCCCCAAAGTTGGCACTGTAAACTTCGCAAATTCGCTGTCACCGCCTTCCATTGTGAAGAAAGTACGCACCGGAAGCAAAAACAGCCAAGGGTATGCCGGGTAAAAGTCAAAGGAGTTAACTACCCCGACTGAACCGCCCAATCGACTTCTCAGTTTCAGGAGGGGGGGGGGGAGGAACACAAGTTAGTTTTTTTAAATTATTGTTCAGTTGTGTGTGTTTTTTTTGTATGTTTTTTTACTCTGCCTGCTCATTTTATAAAATGTTTAAAAACAACAAAACAAAAAACAAAACAAAGTAAAATCGACCAAATAATTATAGTGAACTAATTCTTTGGGTTACACCCCTTTTCTAAAATGCCGGTCATCGTTTTATCATTCTAACAGAAACAAAACAATACAACAAACAAAATCTACCAGATAAATATGGTGAACCAGTTCTTTGGGTTACACCCCTATTCTGGAATGCCGTCATCCTTTTACCATTTTAACAGAAGGGATTTAGGGAGGGGGTGTAGGGCTGGGGGGCGGCGGAATGGTTATGAAAAGTACCTGTCATCGTGTTCTGGCACTGTTCACCGGTTCGATACTCCGGACACAGACAGCTGTTGTCGACTGCTGGCTTCCCTGTGTCTTGTTCACATATCTGAAAATGAAATCAGTCAGTGAACACTAATTACAGTGAAGCTGAATTTTAAAGGCACTTCTTGTTTGTTTGTTTTTTAATCTCAATTTTTATTTTAAGCAGTGTTATATACATACTTCACTGTCTTTTTCTCTCGCATTTTTTTTTATGATGAGCCCTTTAAAACTTGGAAATGATATTGTTTGTTTGTTTTTTAACCTCAAATTTCTATTTTAATCAGTGTTGTATATATGCTTCATTCTCTTTTTCTCTCATTATATTTTTAATAATGAGCCCTTTAAAATTTGGAAATGGTAATTCAGTTCATGTCGTGTTCGACATAACTGTCTTTATAACAAGCTTTGATAGCTGACGCCAAACCTTTCTCTCATTTTGTCTCCATTGTGTTTACTTTGTACTTTATTCCTTTTTTATGTAACTTAGCCCTGATATAACCCTATGTAGATGACTGAGCTCAAAGCACAAACTAGCTAACTTTCTTCTGACCACCAACCGGAGGCCGTGGATGTCCGATGTCATTTTCCTGTCTAGAATCTGAGGGCTGTCATTTCATTCCCCTTTCCTATCTCTTCTGCTGTTTTTCTGCCAAGACCTCTTGCTCTTTCTGTCCTGTAATTTTTCTGCCCATTGATGATGATAATGATGATCATGATCATGATGGTTGTAATGATGATGGTAATGTACGAATTGTGTTTCTTTTAGTAACACTAATGCTTTTTTAATCAAGTTCGATTGTATTCTTGTAATGTTTCGTGTTTAACGACATCCAGAAATGTTCCTAGCGTGCAACGAATGGATGAAAAAGAAAGGCAGTAACTGTCGCTGTTAATGACAATGCCAAGCTTAATTCCCTCAGCCATTTTCTCCGTATGAATTGTGAGGAGGTGTGACGGCAATGTTGAAAGGGCTGCAAGTTTCTGATCGATATAGCTCTCTCTCTCTCTCTCTCTCTCTCTCTCTCTCTCTCTCTCTCCTCTCTCTCTCTCTCATCCCTCTCTCTCTCTCTCTCTCTCTCTCTCTCTCCCTCTCTCTCTCTCTCTCTCTCTCTCTCTCTCTCTCATGTTGAATTCACAGGTAATAGAGCAAGATTCAGAACATCGTCACCTTGGCGTTATTTTTGATTACCAACTTAAATGGCAAGCTCATATTAACAGTATTACTAACGCTGTTGCTAAAAATGTGTATTTGCTCTCTCGCCTCAGACACTTTTGTAACAGTGAAGCTTGTAATACGTTTTTTCACGCTCATATTATGTCCAGAATTAATTATGTCTCTAATGTATGGGATGGTTGCAGTGATGTACATATCAAAAAACTTAAAACTGTACACAAACGTGCAGCCAAAGTTCTTTGTGCTGCTTCGCCAATGCTAACTGGACGAGGGCACTTTTCATATGGTCCATTACCTTTAAAGAGCATCTTCAGTGTAATAAATGCATCTTAGTGCATAAAGTTATCCATAACAAATCGCCACAATATCTGAGACAGCTTGTGCACACTGGAGCGCGCAACGACCATAGTTCACGGAACAGCATTCTTATTTTGTCCAAAACAAGAACTGACATTTATAAGATGAGTTTTGCTCCCTCTGGATCCTTTTGTTGGAATGCGCTACCTAGATCTCTAAAAATAGCATGCTCAGTGAGCACGTTCAAATCTAAAGCTCTTCAACATTTTCGTACTAAATGTAACATATAAGCTATCAGTCTTCAACCGTACAGTATTTAGTTTCCTAATGTTTGATAATCCTGGCATTCTATGTGTTTATGTATAAGTTGTGTGCGCACGCCCAAGCGTGTTCGTGCAATTATGTTTTAAATATATATGGATATATTTTCCTTGGATGGTGAGGTACATTTCTTGTCAGTCTTGATTATATACCCGCTCTGTGCTAAGTATACAAAATATTAATTTAAATGATGTTTTATTCCTTTTATCTTTCCAATTTCTGTTCATAGTATTAGTGGTAGTATATTGTTATCTTCGCAGTGCTATTATCCAACAATGGCAACATAACATACTAGCTACATATCAGCTAACCAAGGTTAGCTGCATACATTTTGGAAACACCGGTCATCCTGTGGCATAAAGATTTAACACAACCAGGCGGCAATCTGACGCCGAAATTACCCCCGCAATCAAGAACCAAAATCAAGGCACGTTGTGAACATAATAACATTATAAACATACATTATTTACATCAATAAGAAACAACAGAACAACAAGCCATAGAAAAATAACTACTTACAGGCTCTCCCCTGATGAAAACAAGAACACCGGCCGCAACAGTTAAACAAACAACCTGCCTCTGCAGGGACACTGGGGGAAAAGGGACGCTGCCGGCCCAGCACACAACTTTTAACACCTTAGATAATCGGGCCATAAAAACCCCACCCAATCAAAAAGGAAAAGGACCGGAAAGAAAAGGTTATAGGGTCATCGCCCGGAACATGTATACAATACACTCGGTTACATCTGTAATAATATTTCACTGTGAATGTCTTGGTTATTAGTAGTATTGTAGCAACGGCAGATATGTGAGTCGGCCCCTGTGTTAATATCTTCACCGTTGAGAAATAAAGTTCAATCAATCAACCAATCTCTCTCTCTCTCTCTCTCTCTCTCTCTCTCTCTCTCTCTCTCTCTCTCTCTCTCTCTCTCTCTCTCTCTCTCTCTCTCTCTCTCTCTCGCTGTTAACTATCAGTTAACTACGTGTGAGGGCGACGATAAGCGTGTGTGTGGTGGGGGGGGGGGGGGGGGGGGGCAGGGCAAGTGACAGTGAAAGGCTTCAACAAAGACTACTGAAGGCTTCGTTTTCTGTTGATGTAATGTACTATTTCGTTTGTACTGTCCTGTCTAAAGAAAAATTTGCCAATCGACACAATCACGTTTTCTATATTCTGTATTCTGCCTAGTTTTTTTTATTTTATATATATATAGTCACTGACACTATAAGTTCTCTGCTGACAGTCACTACAGCCACGGTTAACATTGTATCACTCACCTTTTCGTACGCTTCCAGCCCCATCTGGTCCTGGGTGTTGGTGACGCAGTCATTCGACACGATCCGAGTACACAGGTGGCAGATATGTTGGACACGGTCCCACAGAAAGCTGAGGCAGTCGGACCGCTTCATGCACTCCCGCGAGCACCCAAACACCTCTGCAGCGCTGCCGGACACCTGACACTGGTCAGGACTGACCACCTTTCCGGGACAAAGCGTCTGCTTCACCAACAGCTGGCTGACTTTAGTCTCAGTCACAGCACAGGCAACGAGATACCACGAGAGCGAAATGAACAGTCTTAAAGGAACGCGGGAAGAGATAGCAGCGGTTTGCCGTGCCATGTTTGGACACCAGGATGTCTTCCAGCTTTGGCTGCTAGTCTGTCAGTGTGGTCCCTTTCCGTAAGCCTCTAGGCTTACCTACCTAGCCACTCAGTCTTCCGTGATGTTTGCCGGTCACGTGAGCATCGGGTTCTGTGAGTTTTTGTTTCAACTCGAATAGAAGCGGCAAGGGGTCTGGTGATTCTGATTTGTGTTCCACTTAGCTTTTGCCTGGCTTTTATCTGTGTTCTCCGTGCGGATCACTGATCTCCGCTTTTCGCGTTGTTTTACACCATGATGGAGCGTTATTACCCGTGTCTTATCAAAGATGTAAAAGTTAACAAGAACTGAGCGGAAGTCTGCTTGTACCGGTGTAAAAGTAAAGGATGTCCATTCTGGAAAAAGAGACATCCGGATGATATATCCTTCTTCCTCTTCTGTTGAGACTTAACGTCCTCAGAGACCACTTAGACCTGCGGTCTATTAGGGACGGGCGATGGGGGGGGAGGGGGGGGCAAATATCTACGAGTAACTCGTCCCAATATTAAGATGGTAAGTGCAAAGCAACTTGTGTATTTGGCAACTTGCTCTTTCAACAGTTGTGGGGAACACAGTCACAAGGACAGTGCATGCCCAGAGAACCAGCTGTTGAAACAGGAAGCAAACGATTTTCCAGTTCACTACGAGAGCAACGTTGGGGAAGCTTCTGAGAGACGGGGTGGAGCGTATATGGGCTTTTCCGAGCGCATAGATACCATCTTAAACCGAACTGACCTGAACTGAACTCTGAGAGCCCACCTCCACCTCCCTTTTCAGACCGCTCCCTGGACTCCTGGACAACATTACAAGATTCCAAGAATATTTATTTGCCAGTGACAGAATGTGTACAGGAATTTGTCACGCTGATGTTCCCTTCATTACAGTGCGCATATAACAAGACATAATGATACAATTAACCGTGTATAAAGGTTAATGTAACAATCTCATTCTTGCAATGTAAACTATCGCACGCGCGCGCACGCATGCAAGCACGCACGCACGCACGCACGCACGCACGCACGCACGCACGCACGCACGCACAAACACACACACACACACACACAACCCTCCCCATTTGTCTCTGCCACAGTTGGTTACCTCACAGCCAATCCCGACTCCCCTTCTGTAGTGAACCGCTAGAAAACGGACTGTTGTGTGTCACTTTTCCATGCTGTCACGTAACCAGCTGCGGGAGAGACGAAACTGGAAACAGCAGGCAGGAATTCACTGCGTTTAGTGTGAAGCAGACTGACTACAGATCGGTTGCCCCTGGCAACTGGTAATGTGTTGGGACTGACGGACACACGTTAGTGCGTCCGTGTTCATGAATTTCTATTATGATTTAGTGTGTGTGTGTGTGTGTGTGTGTGTGTGTGTGTGTGTGTGTGTGTGTGTGTGTGTGTGTGTGTGTGTGTGTGTGTGTGTGTGTGTGTGTGTGTGTGTGTGTGTGTGTGTGTGTGTGTGTTTAATGCCAGTATTTCATTAAAGTCAAACTAGGTGGCCACAGTGTCTCTCTCTCTCTCTCTCTCTCTCTCTCTCTCTCTCTCTCTCTCTCTCCTCTCTCTCTCTCTCTTCTCTCTCTCTCTCTCTCTCTCTCTCTCTCTCTCTCGTATATTTCAAATCTTTAAAAATGTGATACCTTTACTTTTACATAATTTCACTTTTGTCTATTCAAATGTCCCTTGTTTGTGGGTTTTTGTTGTTGTTGTTTGTGTTTGTGTGTGTGTGTGTGTGTGTGTGTGTGTGTGTGTGTGTGTGTGTGTGTGTGTGTGTGTGTGTGTGTGTGTGTGTGTGTGTGTGTGTGTGTGTGTGTGTGTGTTTTCTGTAGTCCTTTCTTTTTTTCATCTTCTCGCAAATCCTGTGTGAGAACTACGATTCATTCAGAGAACATCCGTCCTATCACTGAGCCATTGTCCATGAACAATAACTCGGACGAAGTTTAACTTATCCAAGGAGCATTTTAAAAGAGGGGACATACTGTCAGTTTACACTGGCAAGAAGAACATGCATTCACCATTCAAAGGCTTCGCTTTTCACATTTTTCTTTCTTTCATGTTTTCATTTTATTTTATTTATTTATTTTTGTCAAGGAATCCGTCAGTGGGCGGACTACGCTTGACTGAATTACAGACAACCACCATACAAATTTACAGGTCTTGGTTTGTTTGGCAGAGTCGACACCGGCTCACAAATACATGTTATGCTCGACAGATTAGCGTCTCCATTGGTGATTTCAGTAAATAAATGAAACTGCACAGTCTCCGCTGGCTGTGAGCCGGTTTGGCCTAGCGCTAAGGCGTTAGGCTGGTAAGCGGAAGGACCTCGGTTCGATACCGCTTCGGCTCTCCTTTCTCATCAAAAAGTTGTGGTCTGTGGATACTGCCTTGTGACTTTGTCCCTCACAATTAATGAAACATTAAAATGGTTCTCATCGCTGCCCACCTTAATGCAGAAGTCATTCTGGTGGTGACAGTGTAGCGATAGGTATATAATCTCCCTCTCCCCCCCACCTCCATACCCCCTCCCCCCAACCCCCCTTCTCCCCGTCCCTAATAAGCCCTATGGTTTCTGTGGACGTTAAGCACCATCTTTACTTACTTTCCGCTGGCTTTGTTCAGAGACGGTGTAGACTGGCTATCGACCGCAGAAAATGCTAAAAAAAAAAAAAAAAAAAAAAAAACAGAGCGAGAGAGAGAGAGAGAGAAATTAGACAGAAAACCAAGCGCCATGAATTTTTCTGTTTTTATTTGCAGAACAAGCATTCATGCATACAGACTGGAATCCGTCCTCGAAGTTCAAGCTTTTAATCGGCACCATTCCAGTTTCAGCGGTGGGCGAAAGTGTCCTCTTAGATAAAGCCAACACAAATAAAAGTAATTCAACACAATAATCTACATCTTCCTTCTCAAGGAATTTTATCGTTTTCTTAGAATAAACTAAAGAAAATTTAAATCCACGAAACACTTGTGTAGAAAAAAGAAACGATATTAAGTCAGCACAAACAGGGTGGTGGAGCGGGAAGGGGGAATCGGGAAGGTGTTAATTCGCGCGTGCACGGTGTTCCGGGTCTGTGAGTGACTGTGGATGTGCGAGTTTTTGCGGCCAGGTCGGGTACACGCACAAAGACCCGGAAAGGGTTTACAAGCTAAGCAGAGTGAAAGTCTGTGCGCCCAAGACTCGGCCATACAAAAGCCAGATCAAAACAGAAATAACATGTCTCACAGTCTATACAATCACCCCTATGCACTAAACCAAACTCAACTAGTAAAATGAACATTCGACAACTATGAAGTCAACATCTTCAAAGTGTTAGCCATGATATACCACCGATTTCATAAAGAAAAATAGATCGGCAGGGAACTAAACAAATAAGTTATGCCGCACAGAGATCTGCACGGCCACACTGACGAAGGACCCACAAGGGATAATTTTGCATCAGCAAAGCATCACTCAAACTCAGTGAACATCCAACAATGGCAACATAACATACTAGCTACATATCAGCTAACCAAGGTTAGCTGCATACATGATGGAAGCACTGGTCATCTTGTGGCATTAAAGCTTGAGATTTGAACACACATACAATGTACACTGATGCCGAAATTACACACGTGTTCAAGAACCAAAATCAAGGCACCATGTTACCATGTTCACAACGAACATGGTAACATTATAAATATACATCATTTACATCAATGAGAAACAACAGAACAACAAGCCATAGAAAAATAACCACTTACAGGCTCTCCCCTGAATCAGATGCATAGGCAGCAGCTCGAACTATTACTAACTGACGACGTGCTACTACAGGGATACTGGGGGAAAGAGGACTCGCTGATGATGATGAAGTGATGCTTAATGTCCTTAGATGTCACT
Source organism: Alviniconcha strummeri (assembly GCA_963584105.1). Lineage (NCBI taxonomy): Eukaryota > Metazoa > Mollusca > Gastropoda > Provannidae > Alviniconcha > Alviniconcha strummeri. Next base: position 10,483,583 of record OY757553.1, on the reverse strand, counting down.
TGACATATTAGGGACAAGCTGTGACCAGTGCCGAAGCATGGTTCAATATAGCTTTACGTCCACGGAAACCAGAAGGCTCGTTAGGACGGACAGCCCAGGACGGCCACCTCGACTCTCACACAGCTCCTGAACTATGATAGACGTGCTGTCTTTCTTTTTTTCATGTTGCTTAACGTCCACGGAGGTGAGATGGCCTATTAGGGACGGGGACAGAGTGGGAAGGGGACAACAGAGTGAAGGCTCGACCGCGGAAACCGCCCGAAAAAGACCGGAGAGACCGTGGACCGCCGCCAGAACAATGGAATTGTTAAGGCGGTGTCCCCTCGCCATTGCCCAGCGACTTGTGCACTGCGCAATTGCTGTTTCAACTGCCGTGCTTGGGCAGTCACAAGGACAATGTCCGTTGCACTGCTGTTGATGACCAACTTGGACAACTCGAAGCAAAAGAGGTCCAACTTGCTCAGCCCAGCTCCACCTCCCCTACTCACGATCTCTTCTGGGCAAAACTTGAGGGTCCAGCCCCACCTCCCTCCTCTAAGATCTCTTGATCTCGCCTGGAACCCTGGGACGCGCTGATGATGATGAAGTGTTGCTTAGTGTCCTCAGATGTCAGTTGACATATTAGGGATAAGTTGTGACCAATGCCGAAGCACGGTTCAATAATTCTTTACGTCCACGGAAACCAGAAGGCTCGTTAGGACGGACAGCCCAGGACGTCCACCTCGACTCTCACACAGCTCCTGAACTATCAGGGACGCGCTGGCCCAGCGCACAAGTTTTAACACTTTAGATAATTGGAGCCATAAAACTCGCACCCAATCAAAAAAAAGTGAAAGGACAAGAAAGAAAAAAGATTAAAGGGTCATAGCCCGAAACACATACAATACACTCGGTTACATTAAATAAACGATAAACCACTCATTGGGTTTCAAAGGCCGCTGATGTCGCGCTGACTTGTCGTCGTATTGTTTCTGCTGTTGGCGGACTTTCTTCAAGTGGGTATATAGAGACCCTGGGCGTGCCCTCGTGAGCCTTGTGAGCCGGTTTGGCCTAGCGGTAAGGCGTTAGGCTGGTAAGCGGAAGGACCTCGGTTCGATACCGCTTCGGCTCTCCTTTCTCTTCAAAAAAGGTTGTGGTTTGTGGACATTGTCTTGCGACTTTGTCCATCCCTTTTTTTTCTTCTTTTTTTTTTTTTTTTTTTTTCTTTTTTTTTTTTTGATGATCGCTTATATAGCGCTATTCTCCGCTCTCTTGAGCAGACTCACTGCGCTCGCATGCGGTTCTACATGAGTGACAAACTTTATAGCGCGTTTTTTTGAATATCCACCGAAGTGGTGTCAGTACTTACAGCGCTGGCATGGCTGGTGCCACATGAAACTGCAGCCGTCTCGGCGCAAGTTCTGTGTACACCATACAACTAATGCACCGTGTCACTTCATGCAAAGCCACATACGTAAGGTGTATGCGTGTTTAGCTGTAACCTGCCACCTGCACTTTCGGCAGAATGACCGGGGTCTTTTTACGTGCTACTGCGGTAACACGGGGGTGGAACGGATACCGAAATAAGAGTCAGCACAGAAAGTCGACCCTGG